>JACEFO010002268.1:0-1200000 GCA_015342445.1 Digitaria exilis | reverse complement strand
TATGTACGGATCCTATCAAAATATCCTCCTACCTACACATCTTCAGTTCTCCAGCCGTGCAATAAAAACTGTTGCAAAAATTAATCCCAGGTCAATGCCAGTTGTTTACCTGATGAGTTTTATTCACGGTCGCAGCATTGGAGCGCCCCCCACCATGAAACCTCAGCATGTCATCTGATGTCTCCAAGTTCCTTGCAACAATTGGAGGCGGATGATCTGCATTTGGGTGTGTTTGTTGCGGAAATTTAATTCCGTGGAGTATATGTGTCATCTTGGTGTCCTGGATCTTCTCCGCTTGGAACACGATGTTGTTTCTCTTCGGGGAAGACGATGGTTTGTCTACGAGTAATCTCGTACCGGCAACCGTTCCCGCTCTGACATTTGAATAGGACTCCTATCGTTTGAACCCTGCATTGCTCTAACCGCTCCTGCTACTGATTTTCGATCGGTGCAACAATCAAGAGCTCCAGGATAAATCGGTGCAACAATCCAGATCCTGATTTGATGCAACACCCACTGTTCCATTCTCGTCTGTTGTTCCAAGGCCAAATTGTTTCAACCGTTAATCAACTATAGTATCAGTGCAACAATCCAGAGCTCCAGGAAAAATCGGTGCAACAATCCAGATACAGATTTGATGCAACACCCACTGTTCCATACTCGTCTGCTGTTCCAAGGCCAAATTGTTTCAACCGTTAATCAACTATAGTCGCATAATGTTGCATCATCCAGATTTATGACTTGCGATGCTCCGCCTACGATGTTATGTTCCACCTAGGTTTTGTTTCGTCCCTCTAATGTTTCAATTTTGAAAATCCTACTGTTCGACTGAAACCGTATGCGCCAACACGGATCGATGTTCCATTCTTCTGCCCGAGTCGCCATAATGTTTCAAATTTCCACCTCATGATGTTCCAACTAATCCGCCTGTTCACAAATTTCGTTCAATGTTTCAAATTTCTAGGTGATGTTGCATGCAACATTATCCAGCGCCCGACGATGCGCCCGGACGCCGGACGTCCGGGCGCTAGCAACTCCCTTTCATAAGGGGACTAGAAAAGTTTGCGGCGTTGCCGCGCATATTTTTCAAAAAAAGTAAATTGTCAAAGCACATTAGATTTAAATTCATTCTCTAGAAGCATTTTAAATTTTGAATTGTGAAGTATTTTTTAAGTGTATATTTTGCTGAAATGTGAACATTTAATTTTAAAATTTACTACCCATAAAAATTTTTGGAATCTAGAACAATATTTATGTTGAAAAGTTTTAAATTTGAAGGTGTTTTGGCGTTCGGATGTTAGATTTTGGGCATATCAGAAAATTTTTTGGATTTGAAGTGTGAGCTATGATAAATTTGTTCATTTTTGTAGTTTTGAGTTACTTTAATTTCATAAATTTGAAGGTGTTTCGATGTTTGGACGTTATGTTTAACGAGCAAATTGGAAAGAGCTTTTGATTTAAAGTGTGATGAAAGAAATTTATACATAGCAAATTTCAAAAATTCAGAGATATTTTCTAATTTCTTTGCATAAATTTTTATATTTAAAAAGAAGATATATTTCAAAAGTAAAGATACAACACATTCTAAAATTGGAAACTTTTCAACTAAGAGAATTATGAAGTTTTACATGCTTTGATAATTCATTTAAGACAAATAGTTACACGACCACGACATATAATAAAGTTATAGATTATTGATTTCGATATTTTGACAAAATTTGATATTAGACACCTTTTAATGAAGTAGTATATTTTGAATATTGCAATTACATGGTTGAGGCCATCACCCAAAATATTATGTATATGTTACAAAAATAAAAGATAAAAAACATAAATGAACGTATTAGATCATTCAAAAATTAAATTAGAACATTTAAAATTATCATTGTTTAAATGAATAAATTGATAAATAGTTTAAATAATGTCATACCCAGTTTTAGAAAGAAAACTGAGTACATCTCATATGTGCGCCAGGATCAAATTACACACATATGATAGACAGTGAGTGAATAACAGAAACAGTACTCAAACGAATATTTGATAAGTAAAGTATTTATTACACTCACGACTAAGGCACGAGGGCCAAATTAAACTGGTTCACACGATAACTAGAGACGATAACTCCAAAAGCACTCCACAGGCATCTGACTGGTGGAACACACGCCTAGAACTCATCAAGATCGCTGAGGTACTCCGCTCCATTATTACCTTCTGATCCAATATAAGCAAGGATGAGTACACTTATGTTTGGTACTCAGCAAGTGGGGGAAATATGTAAGCTATCAAGGAGAGGCTTGGTTTATAGCGGTCAGCATTTTAGTTGGTCAAGTTTTATTAACAAGCAACTATTTACTAAAATATAAGTATATACCAACCCATATATTAGCATAAAATAAGCATAAAATAAACCATGAGCATAACCAATAACATATGTATGCAATGATTTGATTTCATATTCCGATAGATTAATCACGTGAGGGTCCAGGCCGTTCATGACCACGAACACGGCTGTTATAACAGTTTTACACTCTGCAGAGGTTGAACACTTTCACCACAATTCGCGTAAAAGCTCCGAAGAACTTTAGACCCAACCATGCTGTGCTGATCAGGCACGTACCACACTTCCAAGGTGTGACTGCATAGGGATGCTACGAGGCCTTTACAAAGATTCCCTAGTTAGAAACAATCTGCTAAGGTTTCCGGATCGGAAGCAGGCATAACCCTCCCTAACGGGTATAGTGTCTTAGCTAAGCCCACTTCCCGAGAGAACCGGGCTATACACCGTCAACCGCCACCCCCCATGCCCTTTTGGTAAGATCACTCCTAACCAAGGTTTCTAATTAATTAGCCAAGACCAGAGCCATGTAGTATTGTGGTTGTACGGTTAATCCTGGGTGGTTCTCCATGTTCCGATTAGCATGGTGATCTTGTATTAACATAACAAGATATAACAATAAGGATATTCATCAATGTTGGATAGAACCCATAGTAAACCAAGGTTAAGCATCTAGCATAGCTACCCAACATAAAAGTAAACCCGGTGTATCAAGGCTTAGGTTTAAAAGACTAGTCATCCTTATATAGGACCATCAAATTAATGCATTGCGAACATGAAGATAAACTTTATTGTCATGCAATGTGTATAGGTTCAAGAGAG
The DNA here is from genome assembly GCA_015342445.1 of Digitaria exilis. Taxonomy (NCBI): domain Eukaryota; kingdom Viridiplantae; phylum Streptophyta; class Magnoliopsida; order Poales; family Poaceae; genus Digitaria; species Digitaria exilis. The sequence continues at coordinate 1,196,843 of JACEFO010002268.1, read as the reverse complement.
TATGCTGAGGGGGAAATCCACTTGCCTTCCTCAAAGCACTGCGGCTGCTCCTCCTCGTAGACTTGATCTTGATCTCCCTCGAACGGACCGTTCTCTACATGATTCGCACAAGCATTCAATCAATAAAAGCAAAACAGTACACCATACAACTTTTAAAGACGCAAAGTCCTATCTAGAACTATTCTTGATGAAGAGATGATCGCGTGAGCGCAAAGATCACTCAAAACGGATTTAAAACGGTTAAGATATGGCTAAAACAAGGTTTAGGGGCTTCTTTGAACTAATTCTAACTTTCCAGGGACTTAAACAGAAGAAACCAGGGACCTAAAACATAATTTTATATAAAAACAGAAGGACTTTTGAGTAAAACGACCAAACAGGACGGCGTGTTAGATTCTTAGAAAGATCAGGGGCTAAACTGAAAGAAACAAGACCTAGATCTAATTATTTTTGAACTGGCTTGGACTGCGTGTTGATTTCTAGAAAACCTAGGGGCTTTTCTGCAAAAACACCTCAGCTGACCGGTATGCTCGGTTTGACTCGAAACGGACTCGATCTGGGCCGTTGGATCTAGATCGGACGGCTCTGGATTAGAAGGGGGCGACGCCGGTGTTCAAGCGGCGGCGCACGACGGCGCTCGGCCGGGAGTTCGCCGAAGTTGGTCGAAACTAGGGCCTGAGAGCTCGGTTTCCTACAATTCAAGGCTTGGGAGCTAGCTGGGGATGTGGGGAACCTATTTTGGAGGTTCTAAACGAGGGAGAAAGCTCACGTCGACGAGCGGCGGCTCGGTTGCAACGACGAGCTCGCGTAAGCTCAAGAGAGCGAGAGAGAGAGAGAAAAGAGACTCGGCAAGTTCCTTACCTCCATGCGAAACCGGTCAGCGATCTCGAAGAGGCTAGAAGGCGCTTGGAAGCTCGAATCGAAGCGGCGACCTAAGCCTAGGGTTTGCGGCGGCGGAAGCTCGATTTGCAGCGAGGAGCTGCGGCTTTCGGGTTGAGAGACAAGAGGGGTCGGGGCGACGCTTATAAAGGTCGGGGTAAGAGCAGCTTGGCGTGCGCGCCAAGCTGAGGTGGCAAGACGGGCGCGGCCGGGACTCGAACTCAAGTCCGGCTCTGGCACGGCGCGAGGAGGAAGAGGGTGCCGACAGGCGGGGCCCACTTGTCCGAGAAAGAAGAGAGAGGGAGAGGGGAGAGCAGGCCGGGCCACTGGTGCACGAGCGAACTGGGCCGGGAGAGGAGAAATGGGTCGGCTGCTCACAGGCTGGGCTAGAAAAGAGAGAGGGAAAAGAAGAAAGGTTTTAAAATTTAATTTAAACTTTTACAAACTCTTTCAAATTCAAACCATCATCCAAAAATATATGCAATAAGCATGAATGCAACAACAACTTTATTTGGCTCTAATTTAAATGTTGTTTAAATATTTATAGGCTAGAATTTAAATTTATAATTTAATATTTCCTAAAACAACAAAACTAAGGAAAATAGTTGCCTAAATTGATTTTAATGTGATGAATAAAAATTATGGTGTTACAAATCCTACCCCCCTTAAGAAGAATCTCGTCCTCGAGATTCGGAAAGATCAGAGAACAACTCAGGAAATTCTGCACTAAGCTCATCTTCTCTTTCCCATGTAGCCTCATCCTCTGTATGGTGACTCCACTGCACTTTGCACATCTTAATCACTTTATTCCGGTTAACCCTTTCTGCTGTCTCCAATATCTGGACTGAATACTCTGACTAGGTCAAATCATCCTTCACACTGAGTTCCTCTAATTGCAATTGCTCCTCTAGTACCCTCAAACACTTCTTCAATGGTGACACATGAAACACATCATGAACATCCGACAACTGAGCTGGCAACTCTAACTGATAAGCTACCTCACCCTTCCTTTCTAGTACCTTGAAAGGACCAATGAAACGAGGTGATAACTTTCCTTTGACTTCGAATCTGCGAAGACCTCTGATAGGAGATACTTTGAGGTATACAAAATCTCCAACCTCAAAGACCAATTCTTTCCTTCGTGTGTCAGCATAACTCTTCTGTCTAGACTGTGCAGTCTTGAGATTCTCCCTGATTAACTGTACCTGCTTCTCTGCATCCTGAAGAACCTCAGGTCCAAATACTTTACTTTCCCTAGTCTGGCTCCAGTATAATGGTGTTCTGCACTTTTTCCCATACAACGCTTCAAAAGGTGACATCTTAAAGCTAGCTTGGTAACTGTTATTGTAGGAGAATTCTGCATATGGCAAACTCTTATCCCAACTACGACCATGTTTTAAAGCACACACTCGAAGCATATCCTCCAGAATTTGATTAGTCCTCTCAGTCTGTCCAACTGTCTGTGGATGATAAGCAGAACTGAAATTAAGTTGTGTACCCATTATCTCATGTACCTTCTGCCAGAATCGTGACGTAAACTGAGTACCTCGGTCAGACACTATTTTCTTCGGAACTCCATGTAAACACACAATCCTGGACATATACAATTCTGCTAGCTTAGAACTTGTATAAGTTATGTTGACTGGTATGAAATGAGCAGATTTCGTCAACCTATCCACAATAACCCATATGGAGTCATGACCATCACGAGTACGAGGTAACCCGAGAATAAAGTCCACACCAATTTCTTCCCACTTCCACTCTGGTACTCTCAATGGTTGAAGCAAACCTGCTGGACGCTGGTGTTCTACTTTAACCTTCTGGCAAACATCACACAAAGCCAACATCACACAAAGCCACATAAGTAGCAACATCCTTCTTCAAACCATACCACCAATATTTCTCTTTCAAATCTTGATATATCTTAGTACTTCCTGGATGAATGGAATAAGGTGAATCATGCGCTTCCTTCAATATGAGTTCTCGAAGCCTATCATTCTCCGGAACACATATTCTATTTCTGAACCACACTATTCCCTGTTCATCCTCAGTGAAATCCTCAGTTTTTCCCAAATGGATCAAAGCTCTGAATTCCTCGATCTTCGGATCTTCTAGCTGTCCCTTCATGATTTCTTGCTCTAATGTTGACTCTACTTCCACAGTCACAGCTTCTGAATGAGCACAGATACCCAAATTAAGTCGTTCCATCTCCCAACATAATTCTTGTGATATCAATCTCCCAATGGCCGAGTTGACTTGACTCTTGCGACTTAGAGCATCTGCAACAATGTTGGCCTTCCCAGGATGATACTGAATATCCACATCAAAATCGTTGATTAATTCTAGCCATCTGTGTTGTCTCAAATTGAGATCCTTCTGGGTGAAGATATACTTTAAACTCTTATGATCGGTGAAAATTCGACACCGTTTTCCAACCATATAGTGCCTCCAAACCTTCAATGCATGAACAACTGCTGCTAACTCCAGATCATGAGTGGGATAATTCTTCTCATGTTTTCTCAACTGTCTAGAAGCATAAGCCACGACTCTGCCTTCTTGCATCAAACACACATCCGAGTCCTACGTGTGAAGCATCACAGTACACATCAAACCCCTTTCTGAATATCAGGCATCACTGACACCGGAGCAGTGGTCAATTTCTTCCTTAACTCCTCAAAACTCTACTGACAAGTAGCATCCCACTTGAATTTTCGTCCCTTCTCTAACAACAAAGTTATGGGTTTAGCAATTTTGGAGAAACCTTCAATAAATCTGCGATAACAACCTGCCAATCCGAGAAAACTTCTGATTTCTGCAACACTCTGAGGTGGCTTCCAATTCAACACATCCTGCACTTTACTCGGATCTACCATGATTCCACCATCTGTTATGACATGCCCAAGAAAAGAAACTTCTTTCAACCAGAACTCACATTTACTGAACTTGGCATACAACTGGTGCTCCCGTAGCTTCTGTAATACTAGTCTCAAATGCTCCTCATGCTCTTCCTCATTCTTGGAGAACACCATGATATCATCAATGAATACCACCACAAACTTGTCAAGGTACTCCATAAATACCTTTTTCATCAGATACATAAAGTTGGCAGGCGCATTTGTCAAACCAAACGACATCACTAGATACCCATAAAGACCATATCTACAAGTGAATGCAGTTTTAGGAATATCCTCCTTCCGAATCTTCACTTGATGATAGCCTGAACGCAAATCAATCTTGGAGAATACTTTTGCATATCTCATCTGGTCGAACAGATCTTCAATTCTAGGAAGCGGATACTTATTCTTGATAGTCACCTCATTAACAGCTTTGTAATCAACACACATTCTTCTAGTACCATCCTTCTTATCAACAAATATAACAGGGGCTCCCCATGGAGACGAACTAGGCCGGATGTAACCCTTAGCTAAAAGTTCATCTATCTGTTTCTTTAATTCTGCTAAGTCTTTAACATCTATTCCATATGCTCTTTTTGAAATAGGTGCAGTACCAGGTACAAGCTCAATGATGAACTCAAAGTCTCGATCAGGCGGCATACCTGGTAAATCATCAGGAAAGACATCCAGAAATTCACACACGACTTTGATATCCTCCAGTGACTTTCCTTTCAACTGATTGATTGTTGCTTCTTTTTGAACAACTGGTCTCATCTGAAACTCCATCCGGTCCCCTTGTGGACTTGTGAATAACACTGACTTCTTGGCACACTGAATAAATCCATCATGAGCTCCCAACCAATCCATTCCAAGTATCACATCAATTGCCTCGGACTTCAAAACCACTAGATTGGACGAAAATTCTACCCCCATAATATCGAGTCTAACTCGAGGGCACAAGTATTTAGCTTTCATTTCACCATTTGGGGAGTTTACTAAAAGCATATTCTTCATGGGTTGCTTAGGTATGTTATGCTCAGACACAAATTGTTCGGTAATAAAAGAATGCGATGCTCCGGAATCAAACAAAATTGCAGCAGGTGATGAGTTAATGGAGAACATACCGATGACCACGTCATTGGCTTCCTGAGCGGCTTCAGCTGTCACATGGTTGACCTTGCCGCGTGCATAGTTCTGTTGTCCCTTGTTGCCCTGCTGGGAAGAAGGTTGAGCGGATCTTTGGCCATCGCTCCTCTGAGCTTGGGGTGTCTGGGGGTTACGCTTGGGACAATTGTTAGCATAGTGACCCATATCACCACATTTGAAGCAACCATTAGGCGGTACTAGCGTGACTGGATTGTTGGTCCGTACTGGCAGGGTGCCATTGCCAGAACGACTCTGCTGCTGGTTAGGAGTACGGGGTGCCTGCTGAGGATACCTCTGACCCTATTGACCAGAACGTTGCATCTGTGGTCCCTGTTGGTAATGTCCACCATTACCTCCTGAGCGATTCTGGAAACCTTGTGAAGAACTGTAGCGCGAGGATGGGTGTTGCTTGTCTGCCCTGATGACGACGACTGGAACTTCCTCTTCTGCTCACTCAGCTCCTTGCGTGTATTCTCACAACCAATGGCCTTGTCTAGCATTGTCTGGAAGTTGGGGGAAAGTGTGAGTCTGCAACTGGTACTTGATAGGCCCAATCAAACCCTTCAAGAAACGACGTTGCCTCTTTGCATCGTCATTCACATCATCAGGTGCATAGCGGGATAGCTAAGTGAATTTATCCTGATATTCACACACGCTCATGCTTCCTTGAACCAATTCACGAAACTCCTCCTGTTTTAGATCCACCACACCTGCTGGGATATGGTGTGTGCGGAAAGCATCCTGGAACTGCTGCCATGTGATGGTGTCGGGGGCGTTATTGGCATTCACATACGCATCCCACCAATCAGCTGCTGGGCCTTCTAATCGTCCTGAAGCATACAAGACCTTCTCATGATCAGTGCACTAAGCAATATCTAACTTCTTTGCAACGTTCTTGAGCCAATCATCAGCATTCAATGGATCTGCAGAATGAGAGTAAGTAGGAGGATGCTAGCTCAGAAACTGCCTGTGATGGTCCCTGGGTAGCTGGACTGGATCTGGTGGTGGTGGTGGCTGCTGGTTCTGCTGTGCCTGCAAATTGGCCACTGTCTGGGTGAGCTACTGAATGAGTTGCATCTGGGTTGCTAGGAACTGCTGCATTGAGGGATCCATTGTGGGTTGGGGCGGTGGTGAAGGTGGTGCTTGATTCTGCTGGTTCACCACGTGAGCACGCCTCTAACTAGGAACGTCTCTACCTCCTCCGTTCCTGATGTTAACCATCTGAGTGTTAGGCAGATATGATTCAGAGAATGACAACTCAGATGGACAAGAGTAAAGGAAAGACACTCTACTGCAAGAGTATAAGATAGCATTGAAGTTATGAAGAAATAACAAAGTAGATGAAAGTCAAATATTCATCATCACCCAGATTCTGTCCACCCTAAATGTTCATCCATAACTGTCAATTCGTGTGCCCAAAATTGTACCAAAATACCAGAACAATACACATAAAGTTATGAATCCAACCCAACTGAAATCACCTCAATCGGACCTCTAAAACTCTGGATACAAAATAATCAAGTTGTCTGTGTCAAGCTGGAAAAACAGATTCTGTACCTAACAACTTTTGGTGTGTTTCCCTCGATACAGATTTCCAAAAATTATGGAAAAAATCACAGAAAATCACTCATCAAATTCTGAAACTAACCCCACTGGTTTGAGATCAAATGGATTTGTGCAGCTCCCGAAATCATCAAAACAGTACTACTGGGTCAGATATCGGCGCGAGCAGCTTTCAGCATAAGGAACAAAGATGTCGGATACCCTAGAGATAGATAAGAAACTAAGAGCAAAGGATAAAAGGGGACCAGAATTAAACCCAACTAATATTTTATTACTATATATATATTTTGTTTAGTTGTGGTCATCACTCCACAACCAAAAAAAACACACAAACAAAGATTCCAACTCACACATTTGTCCAAGCAACAAACATTAAACAAACGACCGACCTTACAAAACCGTACTAACGATAAACTTACAAAAGAAATCTAAAGATAACCTATTCCCTAAACTGTGTGATGGAGAACGGGACTCCATAGCGAAGCTTCTTCCGAGGCGGGGACCAAGCATTGGCTAGCCTCTCATCATCATCATCCTCTTGACCTTGTTGCTCAGCAAGTTGTTCTTCAAGTTGTGCAATCCGCTCCTGGCCTTCGGCAAGCTCATTAGTAACGCCTTCCAAATCAGTATTCAGCGCTGCAGTGACTCGGGCAAGAACATTGAGACGAGGATCTGTTGTTGGTCCTCCTCCCACTACAACGGTTTGCTCAGTTCCTGGACGGCGACGTGGCAAGTGACGGTACTCTATGCGAGACAGATTCTCCTGAAACTGGTGGCTGATAGATGTCACTGCCCTCCTGGCAGCATCACTGACTGTAGCTTCATAGGAAGTATGGAGAAGACTTGACGCATGAACGGACCAAGTCATGAATCGAGAGGTATTCCCCATTTGCTCCCTAACATGAACCTGAGTGTGGTAATACTCCTGGTAATTCAAAGCGGAACTGTGAGTGGTCATATAGAGTGGCCTGGTGTAGTTGTCCACTGCCTCTAGCACATCTTCAAGCAAGAGTGGGAAAGCGCCTAGCTCTGTCGTTGAAGTGATCATCTCCACCTTGGGCTCTTCTTCTTCATCATCCTTTTCATCATCATAGACTTTATCACCCTCATCTTCGGTGCCATCTTGATTCCCTTCAACATCTGATGTGGGTGAAGCAGGATCAGGTACATCTTCATCATCAGATAAGCACACCCACACGGGATCTCCTTGCACATCATCATCCATCTGTGGTGTAGGAGGGGCTGGCTGCGCTGGGTCAAGCTGAAAGTTCTTGGCCATCTAAGCTTAGAGAGAGAACTTTAGTAAAGATACTTGAATAGAGGCAAAGGTGATCAAAGAAAAGGGAAGAAGTTTAAAGAATTTTAACTAATAAAATAAGACCTCTAAAGAAACTGACTTGGCTTGCTAAAATAAATCTTTACTTCGACCATTCTAACTAGGCTAGCGTCCTACGGTCAGCACGGCTCTCGTACCACTTTGTCATACCCAGTTTTAGAAAGAAAATTGAGTGCATCTTATATGTGCGCCAGGATCAAATTACACACATATGATAGACAATGAGTGAATAACAGAAATAATACTCAAACGAATATTTGATAAGTAAAGTATTTATTACACTCACGACTAAGGCACGAGAACCAAATTAAACTGGTTCACACGATAACTAAAGACGATAACTCCAAAAGCACTCCACAGGCATCTGACTGGTGGAACACACGCCTAGAACTCATCAAGATCGCTGAGGTACTCCGCTTCTTTATTACCTTCTGATCCAATATAAGCAAGGATGAGTACGCTTATGGTTGGTACTCAGCAAGTGGGGGAAATATGTAAGCTATCAAGGAGAGACTTGGTTTATAGCGGTCAGCATTTTAGTTGGTCAAGTTTTATTAACAAGCAACTATTTACTAAAATATAAGTATATACCAACCCATATATTAGCATAAAATAAGCATAAAATAAACCATGAGCATAACCAATAACATATGTATGCAATGATTTGATTTCATATTCCGATAGATTAATCACGTGAGGGTCCAGGCCGTTCATGACCACGAACACGGCTGTTATAACAGTTTTACACTCTGCAGAGGTTGAACACTTTCACCACAATTCGCGTAAAAGCTCCGAAGAACTTTAGACCCAACCATGCTGTGCTGATCAGGCACGTACCACACTTCCAAGGTGTGACTGCATAGGGATGCTACGAGGCCTTTACAAAGATTTCCTAGTTAGAAACAATCCGCTAAGGTTTCCGGATCGGAAGCAGGCATAACCCTCCCTAACGGGTATAGTGTCTTAGCTAAGCCCACTTCCCGAGAGAACCGGGCTATACACCGTCAACCGCCACCCCCCATGCCCTTTCGGTAAGATCACTCCTAACCAAGGTTTCTAATTAATTAGCCAAGACCAGAGCCATGTAGTATTGTGGTTGTACGGTTAATCCTGGGTGGTTCTCCATGTTCCGATTAGCATGGTGATCTTGTATTAACATAACAAGATATAACAATAAGGATATTCATCAATGTTGGATAGAACTCATAGTAAACCAAGGTTAAGCATCTAGCATAGCTACCCAACATAAAAGTAAACCCGGTGTATCAAGGCTTAGGTTTAAAAGACTAGTCATCCTTATATAGGACCCATCAAATTAATGCATTGCGAACATGAAGATAAACTTTATTGTCATCAATGTGTATAGGTTCAAGAGAGTATGCTGAGGGGGAAATCCACTTGCCTTCCTCAAAGCACTGCGGCTGCTCCTCCTCGTAGACTTGATCTTGATCTCCCTCGAACGGACCGTTCTCTACACGATTCGCACAAGCATTCAATCAATAAAAGCAAAACAATACACCATACAACTTTTAAAGACGCAAAGTCGTGTGTAGAACTATTCTTGATGAAGAGACGATCGCGTGAGCGCAAAGATCACTCAAAACGGATTTAAAACGGTTAAGATATGGCTAAAACAAGGTTTAGGGGCTTTTTTGAACTAATTCTAACTTTCCAGGGACTTAAACAGAAGAACCCAGGGACCTAAAACATAATTTTATATAAAAACATAAAGACTTTTGAGTAAAACGACCAAACAAGACGGCGTGTTAGATTTTTAGAAAGATCAGGGCTAAACTGAAAGAAATAGGACCTAGATCTAATTATTTTTGAACTGGCTTGGACTACGGATTGATTTCCAGAAAATCTAGGGGCTTTTCTACAAAAACACCTCGGCTGAACGGTATGCTCGGTTTGACTCGAAACGGACTCGATCTGGGCCGTTGGATCTAGATCGGACGGCTCTGGATTAGAAGGGGGCGACCCCGGCGTTCAAGCGGCGGCGGCGCTCGGCCGGGAGTTCGCCGGAGTTGGTCGAAACTAGGGCCTGAGAGCTCGGTTTCCTACGATTCGAGGCTTGGGAGCTAGCTGGGGATGTGGGGAACCTATTTTGGGGGTTCTAAACGAGGGTTGAGCAACGGAGAAAGCTCACGTCGACGAGCAGCGACTCGGTTGCGACGACGAGCTCGCGTAAGCTCAAGAGAGCGAGAGAGAGAAAAGAGGCTCGGCGAGTTCCTTACCTCCACGCGAAACCGGTCAGCGATCTCGAAGAGGCTAGAAGGCGCTTGGAAGCTCGAATCGAAGCGGCAACCTAAGCCTAGGGTTTACGGCGGCGGAAGCTCGATTTGCGGCGAGGAGCTGCGGCTTTCGGGTTGAGAGACAAGAGGGGTCGGGGCGGCGCTTATAAAGGACGGGGTAAGAGCACCTTGGCGTGCGCGCCAAGCCGAGGTGGCAAGACGGGCGCGGCCGGGACTCGAACTCGAGTCCGGCTCTGGCACGGCGCGAGGAGGAAGAGGGTGCCGACAGGCGGGGCCCACTTGTCCGAGAAAGAAGAGAGAGGGAGAGGGGAGAGCAGGCCGGGCCGCTGGCGCGCGAGCGAACTGGGCCGGGAGAGGAGAAATGGGTCGGCTGCTCGCGGGCTGGGCTAGAAAAGAGAGAGGGAAAAGAAGAAAGGTTTTAAAATTTAATTTAAACTTTTGCAAACTCTTTCAAATTCAAACCATCATCCAAAAATATATGCAGCAGCATGAATGCAACAACAACTTTATTTGGCTCTAATTTAAATGTTGTTTAAATATTTATAGGCTAGAATTTAAATTTATAATTTAATATTTTCTAAAACAACAAAACTAAGGAAAATGGTTGCCTAAATTGATTTTAATGTGATGAATAAAAATTAAGGTGTTACAAATAATATGATAATATATTGAAGAAACAAAATAAGAACTACTATAACATAACAATTAAGAAAAATATTTAAAAAATGTTCTTAATTTTTTAAAAAATATATATGTGGTGGGTCCCATATAATTTGATTAGTGGGGCCCACATATGGTGGGACCCACAAGTGGGTCCCATGTCCACGATGGGGCCCACTATGGGACCCATGTCGCCGGGTCCCGTGGGGCCCACAGCGGGGCCACTTGTGGGACCCACATTAGCGGGACCCACATGTGGGGTCGCGTGCCTTAGGATTGCTCGGGCCGATCTAAACCGTCAACGTGGTCGATCCGACGGCCGAGACAATGCGGGTGATGTGGCGCGATGAGGTTGCCCGGTTTGGGTCTAGGATTCCTATTATAGAGATATGTAGCAAAGGGAAGGAACTAACATTAATTAATGAAATATTGTTGGTGCTGAACACTGCATGAAATAAGTTGTCTCAGCATCGTTAGGTCAACTCAGTAAATCCATCCGACGTGGCCCTCGTTAACTGAAGAGAGAGTCGAGCCGTGCCGTCGCTCGTTGACGGCACGAGCCCGTGCTTCCAGACGAGGCGACGACTCCGACGCCGTTGTACGACCTCGTCGCTTCTCTTCGTCGGTTCGGAAGATTTGTTGCGAACTCACGGCGCGCATGCGATTCTGCTTGCGCGGGAGGAAGTGGCGCCGTTCTCCCCAACCATCCCAGGCTTCAGGATGCTTGACTTGATCTCTTTGTGTGGGAGAACACCACCACTATTGCTGTATACCTCATCACATACATGAACATCCTCTCCCAGGATAGTCATGTTCTCTATCCGTGCCCATTGTCCAACAGTTTTTTTTTTGGGCATTAAGAGAGCTTTTATTCATTCAAAGCAGGGTTACAATCTTCGGCTACTGACCCCATTAGCCAAGATGGAGTATAGTAAGACCCAGATCTAACAGGACACGACTCAGAGGATTTCTTCACGTAACAATGTGCTGCTTGATTGGCCTCTCGACTTACAAAGACACACTGGAAATTTAAAAACACCCTACTAAGCTCTCGGATTTTATGCCATAAACCAGAGATTGGTGATCTTGCCTCAGTATGAGAAGTGATCAGACTGACAAGTTGAGTGCCACCCGATAATGCTGTTTGAGATGCAGGCGTGCTTCTTGATACGCACACCACGCATGACAGCCCTCTCCAATAATCCACGCATAACAACCAAACGATGCATAATATGTGGGCCGTTTCTTCTAAATTAATTGAGAAGCAATCTATTCTCTGGGCCATGGGCTGTGATGGGTTGATTGGTCTCTCGAGTGTGGGAGCAACCGGACGTGGGTTCAATTCCCTTCGGGAATGAATTACGTGCCCTCAACTGGGATTTTTTCCCATTTGCTTCAGGATTAGATCCTGGATAGAAGTAGGGTACGTAACTACGTATACGTACACGCATGCGCGTTCAGTGCGTTTCTCGCACACTGAAGGGTCTCGGGCGCTTCCAATCTCTATATTAGGCATGTATTTTGAACGCGCACCCTCCAAAAAAAAACTGAGTGACAAAGCAAAAAAAAAAAACAACATATAACATCTGATGTTTTCTTTGTTTCTTTTTCATATAGCTGAAAAAAAACTGAGCAAGGGAAAGTGTATAGGATCCCTCATGCAGCTATAGCTTTGGTCAACACGGATTCCATAGCTAGCTGTTGAACACTATTACCTATAATATGCATGTTATTCTTATTATATCTGTAGTTGGCCAGTCACCACCAGCCAGCTGCCCTTTTCGGGAAGAGACCTGCTGTCTGCTCACATGAACTAGTGTTCATGCAGTGGTCAATCATCTGCAGGTCCGAAAGGAATAAAATGGCCGTCCGGCACTCCGGCCGATCACGCTCTCTGCTAAGATCTCTTCGTATTTGTATTGTACTACGCAGTACAGATGCATGCCCTGATCTGAATTTGTATCTCGAGGACAATAGGACACATCTATCTTTATATCTTATTAGGCGAGGAGAGAGATCGACAGCTCGACACCGTACATGAACTCCCTTCATGTCCTTCCATTTAATTAGGACAGAACACCACTATATTTTCAGTCTTTCTCAAGTGTTTTCGTAATGGTCGACGGTTTATAATTTTTCTCAAATATATAGCCAAGGGTTTGTAGTCTAACTGAGCCATTTTCCGGGGACTACTTAGTAAAGTGTCTGACTGTTTCTTTTTTTCGTGTTAGACAAAGTTGGATTTGGGGATTCTTGATTTCCTACAATTCATTTTCACTACCGTCAAGAATTGTCAAAAACAAAATAATATTAATTGAACCCTTTTAGCCACATGAGAAAAGAAGAGCGCTAACACCATTGGGAGAAAACATTTGGAGATTGTTGAAATACTCTATACTGTAGTAAGCGCGTACAGCTGGATCAAGAACTCGATAAACAAAGAGCAATGATCTCTCAGGTTCTGAGCTGATGATGACTGTACATTTAGAAGTTCATAGACACCAAAATATGATTGCAGAGCAAGATGACACTATTATCTGACCAGCTTTTCTTTAAACGGCTATTTATCTGACAAGCTTGCTTGCTTGCATGCTTTGGGGATCGTTGGTGAGCTTTTGTGGAGTAACCAGTGCCGGGTGCAAACAAAAAGATCACATGATCACTGCCTTGATCCAACCCCAAAAGACAGGTTCATGCATAGCTACCATGAGACAACGATCGACAAAGCACCGTGCCACTACAAAAGCCTCTCTTTCTTTACCCTTTTTTTAGACGCACTACATACCAAGATTAAGGGATCACTAATTCATCAGCATCGCTACTTTAGCCTTCTTATGGCTTATTTTGTTTCCTTGTGAATTATTATTGGGTGCACACACAATTACACAAAAGTACCAAGATGCAATGGGTCGATCAGGTTTCCATTATACAGGTCACTAACAGTTCCCGATCAATATACAGTTGGCATCTCATCTTATTTCGGATAAACAAGCAGTACCAGATCTGAATATGTCATGGAATTAGGTACCATCTCTGTATGCACATGCAGTGTATAAATGGACATTACAGTACATATACATTGTACCAAGAATAACCATGTTTACGGGAACATGGGGATGCCACACAAGTCGTGTGTACGTGCTTACACGGGTCACCCATCCACGTGGGCATGTCTATTATACGTATTCTCACCTACTTTCGTAGTTTCGTACACATGAGTACGTCTAACTACCATGTGACTTTGCTGTCGAGATCTTCGCCGAGCTCGTGTACTATTGGTCAGCTTATTGCGTTGCTGGTCACCGATAGCTACGACAAACCAGCATCATGTTCCAGTGACCAAACTATAATAACAAGTGCTCCCAACAAGCTAGATAAATGGTAATCTCTGGCTCTCTGCTGCATTTCATTTTATTCAGGTATTATTTTTGGCAACGTATCCTATGAGAACTAGCTTCGTGTGAGAACTATGAGAACTCTAATATAAGCCATATAATCTTGATCTAAGGAAAAGGTTAGAGGAGGGATCTGCAAAAATATAATTTTACAAATCTAAGGGGACGGTGATTTTATAAATCCCCCTCCCACCTATCCCTATGAGCTCCCCTTGGATCAAAATCATGTAGCTCAAATTGGAGTTCTCATAGTTCTCACACGGACCTGGTTCTCATAAGATACGTTGCCATTACTTTTTCCTAAGCATTTTTTACCTTTTGAAATATAGATACTCGTATAGAAGTATCTTTCTGTTGACACCAGATTTTGACAGGTCACATTGGTGCCAAATGAGACGGAGATTAGAAATCAGAATTGAAGTCCGGGGGGAAGAATAGTCTGAATCGGAATCGAAATCCGATGGAAGGTGTCAGGATCGGAGAAAAGGAAAGGAGGCTGATGACGTGGAAGAGTCCTAGGCAGAGAAAACTACCAGACTAAGCTTATAGAAGGACCGAAGTAAAGAGTCGGTTGTTTTCACAAAGTTCGAGTCGTAAACGGTTGTAAAAGAATCTTTTCTTTTGTGTCAAGTAAGTTTGTCGTAAACGTTTAGGAGTCGTAGTTATCAGAGTATAAATATTGACCCTGCATGGTCATAGAAGTCTGTACACACCAACATCAAATAAACCTTTACAATTTTCGCATCTTTCATACATTGTCGACGACTTCGTCTTTTTTCTTTTTGCGAGTTCTTCTGGGTACGTCTCAAGGCTTGCATGTAAGTCCCGTATTACTGAGTAAGATCCAAGCTTTAGCAACCGGCGTATCGTTGTTGCTTCGTTTGGGATTATTCGACAGTTATCGAGTAAATATCTAAGCTTTAGTATTTGGCGTATCGCTGTTACTTCGTTTAGATTTTATTCAACCCTTGTCCAGCTTAGAATAAGTTTTGATCGGCTGTAATCTATACTTCATTATCGGATCTGGTATAGCCGTTTAGATCTATTCTAAGTGTTGCTCTGCTTAGCTTGTTAGGTTACGTTTTAGTAATCTTACTCTGTTTCGCATCGGAATCGGCTGATCTAGCCGCTTCTTTATTGAAATCGGAATTCACTACCGATCCTGTCTCCATCGCTAAATCGGAAACCCAGCCAATTTCACCGTGTTACTAACGTCCGATTTTCCTTGTCAATCAACAGGTCAGATTGACTGGCACACCCCGCATCATCCGTCACGGCCGATTTCATGTGCTAGTACGTGAAGGTCTTTCCTAATTTTTGCGTCAACACTTTCTTTCTGCTATTATATCTTATACTCTCTCTATTTTAAATTATATTTCATTGTACCTTTTTTCAAAGCTAAACATCTTTAACTTTGACCATCTTTTGTAAAAAAAACCTGCAATGCCAAATTTGTTCATTGAATCCACTATAAAATGTCTTAGATGTTGCATTATTTGAAATTAAATATGATATTATATTTTTTTGTTATAAATATGGTCAAAATTAGACAAGCTAACTTAGAACAAATTGTTCTAAAAAATGAGATCAAGTTAGCATTAAATTCTATCTGCTACCTGCGACTTGAGTACAAACTACAAGGTTGGAGTACTGCACGGTAAAGTGATATTAAGATCATTAGAGTTATATGCCCGTGGGCATTATTATAAATGAATTGTTATAGTGCCACCGCAATCCTTTTACCCCAGAAATTTTACAGAGGGGCTCCAATTTTTATAGGCAAAAAAGATTGTTTTTCCCCTGAGAAATGTTTACTAATTATATTGAAACAAAAACCCGTAAATGTTTACTACGAAAGTCCATGTGCTTGCTGCACCAAGTAATATGGACATGAGAGAAGAGGAAGAAGGGCATTTGGGTCATTTCAGTAAGAAGGCAATATGGGAGGAGCATCAAGCATGAGGCGGACGCACGTCTCGAAGCCGGAAAAGGGTGCTCTTCATGGCTGCTTTCTTCAGTGGGTTGCTGCTTTAGCACATCTCGTCTAGCTTTAGCATTTTTCTGTGGGATTTTAATAGAATTTAATTTGCCTCGATTCATACGCGTTTAATTAATTTGGTACTATTTTATGGACCTAGTTGGTTCAAGCTAAGCCGCTTGCTGCGAAAGGCAGAGTTTGGCGACCGAGCAGATCACCGACGACGGCATTGATAGATCGTCTGTTACAAGCTCAACTCACGAGAGTAAAGATAGAAAAAAAAAACCAAAGTCATGTACTTTTCTTGAATTTAAAGTAGAAAATTAAAAATGTGGGTCCAAAAAAGGGAAAATGTAACTAAATCATTAACAACTTATTACATACAAAACTTAATCTCCTCCATGCAAAGGAATGCTTAATAAATATGTTTAAAGTTCCCTTTGTTAACACAATTGAGCACTAGGAGTAAACTAAATATTCCGACCTCTGTGTAAGCACATGGTGCGAATGACATAGCGCAGAAAATATGTTTTTATTTTTTTTCTTTAAACACCTCTAAACACCACCACTGCTGCACTGCACATGTTCTCGAGATGTTTTCTTGCCTCGCCTATGTTTTGACTGTACTACCAAACTGGTTTGAAACGTGTGTTTTCAAACTTGGCATAAACAAGAGTCCTATGAATTCCAAAGCTATGTTCTGTTTTGTCTTTATCATGGGATATCTTTAAAACTATGGAACACAGCCCACACCAGTAAACTGTATTTTAAACCTTCTTTGGACTTTTTTAAAGAACTGTGTTCATCCAACTTGGCATAAACAAGAGCTCTAGGCAATTTCAAAGCTATAGTGCATTTACCAACCTACCCTCAATTCATTGCTTGTATATTGTACCTCCTTTTTGAATCCTTCTTCTCACTGCCATTGCTATCCATATGTTTGCTTTATTCACAATAAACAGGCAGTTACACTCCCAAAAGTCGTTGCCTCTCTCGAAAACCACGTGAAAAAGCCAGGCCTTCCCCTCCATGGATCACTCTCCAATCATACGCATTTGTGGCAATGAATCGAGAAGTCATTTTTTTCCTCTTATTTATCTTTTTTGCAAGCATCGTATGCCATTTTTCTGAAAACCTGAAATGGAAAAAATTCTAAAAACCTATATGTTTTAAATCCAAATTACACGGGCATGGAATATCTAGTAAATCCGAACATACAGCCTGCTGTTGGTAACTGCCTAAATGGTAAGCACGGGAGTTTTATTTGCTTGTGTGCACAGTCATGGCGAGGAATGAGGAAAAAAAACTCTAACAAAAGAGGGAAAAAAAGAAGGAAAAAAAAGGCAACGTACTGCCTGATTACGAATCCAGGCGCGTCGCCCCTCCTTTTTCTTTCTCCGCTCCGAGCCTTCACCTCTCTCTCCCCTTCTCTTTCCCTCCCTCCCTTTCTTTCCTGGCGGCGACCACAGACGAGGGGCGCCGTCCTTGGCCAGGTCTTCGTCGGGCGCCTCGCCGGCGGCGACCGTCCACCAGGTATGCCCGCCCATTTCCTTACCTTTTATCTGTACGGAATCGAACACCCTAAACCGTAATGTATGTTCTTTGTATTCGGATCTGACCAAGTATTTTGCCTACAAAGTTCGGTTTTTTCTTCCGCGAAAATTGTAATGGGTCCTCCTCTCCCCTCTGCTGATGGTGTTTTCGGTCTGAAGGATGCATTTTTTATGGTGATTTCAGTGTTTGTCGCGACTTTCGGTTCTGATTATGTGTAAACTGTTAGTTGTTTGTACCATTTCTTTAACCAGTAAGCTCGACTTATGTCGTACGTTTTCGCTGTTCTTCGCGGGAGGAAATTCACCTTGTTTTCTGTATTTCAGTCGAAAGTTACTGAAAAAAAAAGTAATTTTGATTGCTTTTCTGTTGTAGCACGTAAGGAAGATGGAGATTTTGATGTGCTCTTGTAACCCAATCGATATTTGGTTGGCAATACAGTTTAGGTGGTTCATCTAGAAAAAACATTTGTCTTACTTACGCTTAGACTAACAAGGAAAACGATGTCTCAGTTTGGATGTTTGTTCAACAAATGTATCCAACTCGTCCCTATCCAACTGTGATTTTGTATCCGACAGTCCCATCACAGTGGCTATTGTTTTTGTCATTCTGATAAGTGAGTTGAGATGGCAAAGTTTGACCAAATATTACTTTTTAACTTTTTTTTTTTGTGATCAAGGACTAGCTTAACCTGCAATGCGTCTTGTCCTTAGAGCCACCTAACGAACAGAGCCACATGTCATCACAATTCAACACTTCCAACTTACTTACTGTTCTTTGTTGTACTTCTTGGTAGGACATATTGCTTTGCTCTTCTTCCCCGGTGGAGTGTCCATGAGGCGGATGCAGCGCCCCTAGAGCTAGGATCTGCGGCTGAATGGTGAAAATGAAAGGGGTATCTGAAGGTCTGATCATCGGAATCACAGTTGGGGTGGTGATAGGTGTGCTGCTGGCAGTTGGAATCCTGCTTTGCTTTAGGTACCGGCGTTCCCGGGCGCAGATAAGGAGTAGCAGCTCAAGGAGGGCATCGACAGTCCCTATCCGTACCAATGGTGTCAATGCGTGTTCCATGCTCTCGAACTCAACAACTGGGCAGGAGTCTCCAAGGGAGCTTGAAGACCGTGCGAGTTCTCTGTGGATTGAAGGTCCTGGCAGAAAGAGCATGATTTCAGCTTCTGGAATACCCAAATATGCATACAAGTATGTTTTCTGAATTCTTATGTTTTCTCATTATTGCAAAATTCGTTGTTGTTTGGTTAATTTGCTTGAAAAATTGTCTAGATTTTCGTTATCTTGATATGATGGCTACTTTGTTTTTTTAGTTTTAAATCCTAGGAACGTTTGATAATTGTTTCATGGCACCCTTCTTGATTTCCTACCAACTTTGAGATCTCTTCTTTTATTTTTATTACTTTTAGCATGGCAGGGTAGGGATTTCCATCATAATGTTCAATATGGAGAAATTAGTGGTTGAGGGTGAGAATTTGGCAGATATATCTGTAGTTAAATAGATGGAGAGAAACAAGAGTGAAGGATGGCAACATCTGTCAGAATTAAAACCAGGCTACATGTTAAAGGAAAACATCGATGTGGATTTCACTAAGGTCAGTCCAATTTGATTGAACTGCATAGATGGAGGACCATGTGCTTCTGTGTTGACCAAGGCATCCAACCACATGGGGATGTTTGGGGTGAATCTAAAGGCAGGTGGTAGGAACCAACGTTGCATCCTTAGTATCAGTTTTCTCTCCAAAATATTAACATCGAAAAGTTCAGATATTCTCATCAATTAGTTTTGAGTATTTAGGTACTTGTATTTGTTTTCAAAAGTATTAATATAAGTTTTATTAAAAAAATATAAAAAATAATTCATATTGGATTTAAGTATTTATAATAGTATCATGTTTTAGCGGGTGAATGCCGTGTCATGGAATTTTGTTCCTGAATCTGACACAACCCCTGCCCCCAAATTCCCTAGCTGTGAGGCAAAATGCTACTCCTAGGAGCAATGGGCCAAAGGATCAATCACGCCCGAAATTTCAATTTAGTATTTTTTTATCATTTCAACATTACTGCTACGCATTTCAGTTGGTGTTTCACATGTTGATGTATGCTCGATACATCGTGTTTCTTACATAACTGTGCGCCACACTCAGAATTCTTGAGGCACTTCAAATTGTCAATTCAGAATAGCACATTTTTGCCCTTTACATTACTGTGCGCCACTCAGTTTTTCTGTGACCCTTCAAATTATCAATTCAAAATAGTACATATTCTTGCTGAAATCCACAATTTTGTTTCTGTTATCATCTCTAGGGAATTACAAAAAGCTACCAGCAATTTTACAACATTATTAGGCCAAGGAGCCTTTGGCCCTGTTTACAAAGCAGAGATGTCTTCTGGTGAGATACTGGCTGTTAAAGTGCTTTCTAACAATTCAAAGCAAGGCGAAAAGGAGTTTCATAATGAGGTAAGTTAACATTTGTACACTTACTGTTTGATTTGGATCTACACCTCACTATAAATCTGGCATTCTTAATACACTTTTTTATTATTGACTTCAGGTCTTACTTCTTGGGCGATTGCACCATAGGAATCTGGTGAATTTGGTTGGCTATTGTGCTGACAAAGGGCAACATATTTTATTGTATGCATACATGCCTAATGGGAGCCTTGCATCACACTTATATGGCATGTTCTCTTCATGTGATCCCATGTTATGTCTAATGATAATAATTATTATGCCATATCTATGCTTGGATGATGGTTAGCTTTGTGATTATACTTAAATAATTCAAGAAGACTGAATTTTGAAATAATTTGAAGGTGCAATTGAGTAATCGTCTGAACTGATTATAATAACTCCTTAAAGCACAACTAAGGTTTTTATGAGACATGTAATTGTTGTGTCAATTTGAGGTTCTTATATCTTGAAACTTGAATATCTTGGTTACTGATTAACATAACCACACCATTCCAGCTGCTTTTATCAAAACATCCAATCATTATTGCCATCTCAAGAAATGGTTCTGGATTGGATATAATATGCGTCTTATGCCAAAGTTTGATCTGGAGACAGCATTTAACATTTACCTGTATAAACAATGCATGATTTTTAACTAACTGGATATTCTTTTTTTTGTGGTTCAGGTGAAAACAGTGTGCCACTGAAGTGGGACTTGAGAGTAAACATAGCTCTGGATGTTGCTAGGGGTTTGGAGTACTTGCATGACGGGGTAGGCTTTTGTAATGCAGAATTCGAATCATCATGATACAATGATATTCCTTGATGTGGTTTAACTGTAGTGCAGGCTGTTCCTCCTGTAGTTCACCGTGACATCAAATCGCCAAACATTTTGCTGGATCGATCCATGCAAGCTAGGGTATGTTTAACATCTGTGACCTTGAGATTTCTTAAATTCAATATTTCTTCACAAATCTTTAACTACTACTTGAACTGTTTCTGAAAAAAATAAAGAAAAGAAAGGATTTATTTAATTCTTGTTTGCACATATCAGGCTTTTCTTGCTCACCACTGCTTGTGTTTTGCTGAAAAGTTCTGCTCTCATAGATAAATAACCTCTGCTGGCCAGGTTGCGGACTTTGGATTATCAAGAGAGGAAATGGTTTCTCGAAATGGATCCAATATTCGAGGAACTTATGGATATCTTGATCCTGAGTATTTATCCACACGATCATTCACGAAGAAGAGTGATGTGTACAGCTATGGTGTTTTGCTATTCGAACTGATTGCTGGCAGAAACCCACAACAGGGTTTAATGGAATATGTAGAGCTTGTAAGCCTTTCCCCTAACTCTTCATAGGCTTCATTTTCCAAGGACACCTAACATTTGTAAATGCTGACTACAATTGCAATCTATAAACAGGCTGCAATCAACGCTGATGGAAAAACTGGGTGGGAGGAAATTGCAGATTCGCGGTTAGAAGGTGCATTTGACGTGGAGGAGCTCAACGACATGGCTGCTATTGCTTACAGATGCGTAAGCCGTGTATCCCGCAAGCGCCCAGCGATGCGAGATGTCGCCCAGGCTCTGACACGTGTGTTGAAGCACTGCCGCAGCAGGAAGCATCACAGCAAGAGGCATCCACAGGCAAGGGCGGACGACGAATCTGTTGACTTGGAGACCTCTGAGGTTCAGTCATCATTCTCTGGCCTTCAGAGAGAAGAATCAGTCGGTAGCATCTCCGATCTGCCAGTCTGACTGAAATTAACCAAATTTTCGGCTTAGTTCTTTTTTTTGGTTTGTGCGATTTTTTTTTTTTGTCAATACAAAAAATACTGCGAGCAAGGATGAAATTGTTGGCTAGAAGTAGTTTTGAGCAGTAGGGGTGAGTTATATGAAGATCTAACAATTGTAAGTGTGTTGTATAGAATGCATTGGGACTGCTTGATAAATAGAAGCTGATTGTTACCATTTCCACTTTTTCTCGTTGGCTTCCTCAAGAGATCAGGAGGTGGATGTGTAGTTTCCCTGGCAGTTTAAATCTGTTTAATTTCAATGGAAAATTTAGTTTGTCCGGATCCCAACCAGATCATCTTAAATTCAGATTATTTTTTTTTTTCATATTTTGCAGGAGTGAACCCTTGTGGCCGCTGGATCTGTAACCTTTCCTGTAACAAAATAATTGTTAATTTTATGAATGAAACTACGTAATTGACAGGTAAGCCCAGTAACAGGTACAATTTTGGAGAGGCCGTGCAGTGGCTGCTAGGTTTCCATTGCAAAATGATCATACGGGGTAGTTGTGTTGAGACTTATGTTTTATGTTTTTCTTTTTAAAAATGAACATACAACATACATTGTCACGGTGATAACAAATCAAATCACAAGCATATATTTTCATTTTCGTTTAACTCGTACAAAGACATAACTGTATGTTTCTGCAAACGCCAAATGACAAAGAAAAGCACGAAACAATAAATTTAAAGAAAAAATGATGATGATCTAGATCCCCCGGCCAAAAGCATTGCACTGGACACCCGGATGAACTCTCAGTCGCCAACTCTCAGCCCTCGCGCGCAGCAGCGTGGGCAGTGACGTAGTAGGCGACAGTGATCCCACCATGGACGAAGCACATGATCCCGCCAAGGCCCAGGGTGTGGCCATGTGTGAACCCGCATGACGTCTTGCGGTTGGAATTGGACATGGCACCCACAAGCAGCAGTGAGAATCCGAGGATCAGGGCAATCCTATCAAGTTGCGGAGCAATTGGATTTAGTAGTGATGAAAAACTTCATAGTGATGAAAGACAGGTTAAATCCATCATTTGTTCATTGCTGCGTGATCACAATTTGGTTTCATTTCCTGATGTGTGTGGAGATAACAAGGTTGTTTCTTGTGTGGTATTTGAACAACTTCTAGTCATGGTATAATAACTTAGATAAAACATCGTCACTAAATATTCTGGCTAGAGAAAAGGTCCATCTTCCATATTTGCAAAAGAATTTTATAGACAAGAAAAAATACCATGAGAGAACTATGGTAGTAGCTGCCAGTTTCCTGTTAATGGACGCACGGATGAAGTCCATCTGAGAGCAGATGCAGGCACAGCCGCCAAGGAAGTTGGCGACAGCGTGGGCAATCACCAGGAGAACCGCAGCAGCAAGGCCAAGCTGGTATGCTTTGTACACCGGTTTCTCACATTGAATGAAGAGAACTGTCACCTTTTTAGTCTGCAGGAATTTGAAAAAAAAAACCGTGTCAGTCATAATGATCATATCAAGCACCCTTTTTAGTCGGCACCATACTATCAACCACACATGAAGTAACAGACATACTAGTTCACGGCCACTTCATTTTGTAAAGCCCTTTGTGAAAATCAGAAAGAGATTAGAAATATCTTCAGATTTTACCTTGTTCTGAGCAGCCTGCGCCTCAATCCCTAGTATGCCAGCAGTGACATCCAGGGCCAAGACTACTATGCAGACCATAATAGCAGCAGCAGCTCCCCTCATAGCCATTGTAGCACGCTCTCAGACTTGCACTAGCTGAGAGAGCTGTTGAAGGAAGATCACCTGCTTACAATGGAGTTGTGAGTTGCGAGCGGACACCCCTTTTATTGTTAATCGGTGAATAAAAAGAACAGCAGGGTATTTGTTCTCCAACTAGGATGCAGTTATGAAGCAAGAAGAAACTAGCTGTCCCAAGGTGCTCAAAGTGTTATACTTTCCTTTGATCCTTTGTTACATCTCAGCTTTATTCCTTCCTTACAGGACACAAGGAAGGATTGGCATCTTGAATGTGAAAGCCAACCAAAATATACTCAGGCTACTTTTTACAGATCTGCTTTTACACATGGTTTGTAAAGCTAGTGGAAACACTGGGAAAAAACTAATTGGTTTTGCTCAAAAGAAAATAATTTTACTTAGCAGGTCACAACAGCCAGCTTTTCTACAGGATAAAGGCATACAGATGCTGCTTACCAAGATAAGCAAAAGCTTTGCCGACAGTTAAAGGAGAAGGGGCAAATGGACATATCAATGTGAATTAAGCTTGTAGATTACCCTTTCAAAACCATGAAATCCTACAGAACTCTGAACTCACCATCTGCATGTAGCAGGGAAATAGAAGCATAATGACCAGAAAACTGCTTTCTCCGCATTAATTAAAGTTATTTCCAGTACATAGTGGCTTCACAATACCTGGAGTGGTTAGATGTCAACAAAATATTCACTAACTTAAAAACTGTAACATATGCACGTTTTCTCATGCATAAGTAAAACTTATTCAATAAGAACATATATAAAATTATACGTATAGTGAAATCATTATTCAGAGTTCAATCTGATATGAAACACATATTATTTGATGCTTTGGCGGTCTACAACGTGAAAAGGGAAGGACACTGCTGCTAATTAATGCCATAGCCCTTGCTCAGTTTTAGTGCCAGAAAACTACAATTAATTAATATATGCATTTAGGTCAACCCAATATCAAAATACTAGATAGTTGAACATACCCAATTACCAGTAGTCGCCGCAACAGCAGATCCCAAGTTTGAAGTGATGGAATCTGCTACCATCCCTTACAACAATTTCCCTCTTGGTAACTTTTGTCAAAAACTTGATTATCTTGTGACAGTCATTGCACAAACGATGGTTTTGAGTGATCCGCAAGGGAGTGCATGGAGATGTGCTGATAAGGCCAAAAGCAATTGCCAGTCTTTCACTGTGGTGCGATCTTGGTCTATTCAGCTCGTCAGGATGAATATCAGGGAGCAACTCATTTTCCTCAGCAACATAACCGGCTTCTTTTATCTCCTTCATTAATGTATCTAGCGTCCTGTGTATTTCAGCACATTGTGGGTGCGAACTATCTTTAAAGAAAAACCTATGATCTTTTTTCTTGACCATCACCCAGCTACAAGCGTTACTGATGCACAAACCCTTCCTCTTCAGTGTTTCAATTACCTTGCAGGCATCATCCTGTCTTCCAGAGCTAATATACAAGTTGAGGAGCACAGCATAATTGTTTATTTTCTCAGGTTCCATCGCCAATAGCTGTTCCGCAGCTAATTTTGCAAGATGCATGTTCTTATGGACCCTGCTAGCAGTGAGCAAGGCCCCCCACATGTTAGCAGTTGACGTGAATGGTGCTCTCCTTATCATTGAATAGGCTTCATCTAGCAGGCCTTCTCTGCCAAAAAGCTCAATAACACATGCATAGTGCATAGCCCGTGGTTTTGTTTTTGGATTCCGAGTCATCAACTGGAAAATCCTCTTCCCTTTGTCAACAAGACCAGAAAACCGACATGCATTTAGTACAGCTAGAAATGTGACATGGTTTGGCGCAATACCTTCAGCTATCAGCCTCTCGAACATCTCAACCGCCTTATCCCCCATGCCATGGTAGCCATATCCTGCTATCAGAGCATTCCAAGAGATCAAGTTCCTCTTAGGCATCCTCTCAAAGACGTTCCTTGCGTCCTCCATCCTCCCCCACTTGCAGTACAAGTCCACAAGCGCCGTGTTCCCCACAATGTCCAGCGGCAATCCTCTCTGAATCAGGCCAGCATGCGCCTGCTTCGCATGCTCCAGCAGTCCCAACCTAGAGAACACCCCAAGCATCGTGGAGAACGTGAACTGATCCATGTCGACACCACTCCCCTGCATCTCGTGGTACAACTCCAACGCGTCCTCACTGCGCCCATGGAGCACGTATCCCGCCAACATCGCGTTCCAAGCCACGACGGTCCTCTGACTAGGCGCCATCCCGTCGAACACCCGCCTCGCCCGGTCCACACACCCGCACTTGTTGTACATGTCGAGCAGCGAGCATGAGAGGTACCGGTCGCCATCGTCGCCACATGGTCCCATCTTGACGACGCAGCAGTGCAGCTGCCGCCCCGCCCGCAACGACCCGGCCGCCGCGGCGGCACAGACGGCCACCACGACCGCCCTTGGCGGAGCCTCACAGCCATCGGCCTCCGCCCACATCTCCCGGAACAGCGCGAGCGCGGCGCGGGGTCGACCCCGGTCGACGAGCCCGCCCATCATGATCCCCCACGTGACGGCGTTCCTCTCGGGCATTCCCTCGAACACCCGCCGCGCGTCCCCGAGCATCCCGCAGCGCAGGTACATCCAGAGGACGAGGTTGTCCGTGAACACGTCGGGCTCGGAGCCCGAGCTCTCGATGTGCCATGCCACCGCCGCGGCCGCACCGGGATCCCGCAGCGCGGCAGCGGCGGCGATCAGGGCGTGGTAGGTGGACGCCGGGAGCGGCTCGAAGGGCGCCGCGGCGCGGGCGAGGCGGAACAGGTCGAGGGCCTCGGCGTGGCGGCCCGCCGCGGCGTGCCGCTCGATTGCGGCGCAGAGGGACGGGAGGCGCGCGGGGCTGGGCCTGGGGAGGGAGCTCTGGCGTGGCTGAGACGGCGGGAGGCGCGGGCGGGGCTTGAGGGGCTCCGGGGGCGATGAGGAAGAGGATGTGGAGGGCATGGCGGTGGCGGAGGTGGAGGCCTTGGGGCGGTGGTGGGTGGAGGCGAGGGGGCGGAGGCTGCCGAGGGGAGGGGCGAGCTGCAGCAGCTCCATGGCGGGCGGGGTTTTGCTTGGGTTTTTGCGGATTGGGCTCCGCGGCGGAGCTGAGCCTGAGCTCAGGGAAGGAGGTGAGGGTGAGCAGTGAGCCAGTGACTCAATGAGTGATACGGTTATCTGACGTGTGGGCCCCACATAATTGGTTATCCGCTAAGACGATTTGGGGGGAAGGCACGAAATCTTTAGAGAAAACGTTTGGATGCCGCGGGTATCAAGGAATTTTCAAACGCAAGGGTTTGAAAATAGCAAGAGTCTTAAGAGCAACTCCAAGCAGAGACGGGCCAAGGATTTAATGGTTGGCTATTCAAAAATTCAAAATCTAAGTAGCAATGCATCTTTTAAACCCATTATTTTAAAATAAATACATTTGGTAATACGTTTGATACCACTAGTTAGCAAAAAATAATGGATATTCAAAGAATACCCTTAATACCCTCTGGGCCGGCCAGTGACTCCAAGAGACTGTACTCCTATGCGTCCATCCCAATTGTTAAGAATAGAGATTTTTATGGAAATAGTTTCTCTAAATAATTATTTAAATATAGCTATCATTTATTTTAGATTTGTTGCTAGCCAAAGGTAGATAGCGAATGGCTCTACAGAATGTAAACAAGATATTTAAAAACTATTGGAGATTAAAAACATATAGAAAGAGACACTTATGTAAATGATGTTCTAAATGATAATTTAGAGAGTAAAATTTAGAAAGCCTCTTGGAGATACTTTTAAATACCCTCCTTTGTATGCAGATGGATAAAAGAGGATGAGGAAAAATGGAAGAAACCTGACAGAAGAATGTGGTTGTTGGAAAGGTGGGTTTGTTTAGAACCTAATATGGCAAACGTAATAATTGAAGGAGAGGGAGGTCTATGTCACTCTTGCTAGAGAGTTTACATGCATGAAACTCACGATCTTGGTCATGAGCACAAAATAGTGGGATCTGATTTTCAACTAGAAACAATATAAAAATAAAGGTGGAATTGTGCTGAAATTATCATCAAAGTTAACCAGTGAAGAAATTAAGTGTAGATGGATAGAAGTGTAACGACAATGACAAAGTGATGGAGCGGTGTTGCAACGCTCCAACGTGGCTAGTAGCCTCATTGTCCATATATGTTTTAAGGCTTCATTTCACATGTAATGGTAGCTTTCTAGAAAAATAATGCAGCAGGTGCTACATCTGGCAAAACCCACAAGCACCCACTAAGCCTCGCGCTAGAAGGCAAATTCTCAGCCACAACTTATTTTTGGCTATCTAATTTTTTTAAAAAAAATCATCTTTGCGGTATCTTTTGTTGTTGCTATCATGGAATGAAAGCAAGAACTTTGGCATCCAAAAGTGCTCTGTGTTGGGTAGCGTCATAACTTTTTGAGTTTTCATCGTCCACGTGTTTAACTTTTATTGAGGTCTATCATATTAGTAATCTGTGATGGGCTTGCCCTTACAAATTCAAATAGAACATTGGAAGATAAGGAAACGAGAAAAGATGAACATGTGCATTAGATATGGTTCATAAACGTCGTGCCATCCTGTTTTATGTAGTCAAAAGATCACTATCACAAATCCATTATTGATACCACAAATTATCTCTTTTTTCATCGATCATAGTCCATAATTTTGTTATTAATGGATCCAAACCGACCCTAACATTAGCAAGGAGCCATGGAGGAGCAAGGCGGTCGTACACTCTACTCGTACCTGGCGGCCTTCATCCTGATGGATGATCTCATCCAACCACGCCGCGCCACGTCACCCCCGCGCACACCACCTCCTCACCTACTCCATTTCCTCCCACAACCTAGGGATGGCAATGGATCGGGTTCGGGTCGGATATCCACGGGTTTCGGGTCTAGCGGGTTCGGGTTTGGTTTTGCTTTTTCACCCATGGTTTTCGGGTTCGGGTTTGGTTTTCCACCCGTGGATACCCAATGGATATCCAAAATAAATCATTTTGAATTAAAACTCATGTTTTATACTATACTAATAATAACTTCTTTACGTATATATTATTCTTAAACTCTTAGTTGACTCATGAAATTATTTACTATTTATTGTCTCTTATTTATACATGTGAATGTGCATATATATCATGCATATGTTTATAAAAAATCTTCATTGCTCATAATATGTTGCCATACAAAGCGGGTTTCGGATATCCAATCGGGTTTCGGGTATCCACGGTTTTGGCTTTGGGATAAATTTTCACTCGAATTGGTGTTCGGGTCGGGTTCGGTAAGTTCGGGTTTCGGGTTTGGGTGCATAGACACTCCACCCGACCCGAACCCGACCAATTGCCATCCCTACCACAGCCACATGAAAAACCTAACAAAAACAAATTGCCAATTTGCCACCTCATCGGTCCCACACGTGGAACATGCCTCGGGCCCACCTGTCATTGACAGCACACCTCCCTAACCTCTATTCTCTTCCCGTCCGAGACCAAAAAGATCCACGAATTGAAAAAGAGGAAAACAAGGGGACAGGAAAAGGTCTCGCCTTTGCTCGGCGGCGGCGATGTCTCTCACTCCTGCTCCGGCGAACGGCGGTGCCCCCGGCGACGACTGGTTCATCGACTGTGGCATCCTCGACGACCTCCCGGCCGCGGCCTGCGGGGCCTTCCCGTGGGACGCGTCCCCGTCCTCGTCCAACCCCAGGTCAGCCGGACGGTCGATCGATTCCTGCCTCTTCAGGCCCTGTTCAGATTCCCAACTATTCACTATTCATTTCAACTTTTTACTATTCATTTCAACTTTTCACTATTCCTTCCTCACAAAGCACGTTTCCCAGCGAATGCTACAGTGTTTTTCTTATGCTACAGTGTTTTTTCCTACAATCTAAACACACCCTCATCCCCATACGGCCACACCCACTTCTAGTTCCAGATGCGGATGCTTTGTATAGGCGTAGGGTTCTTCTCATGTTTCCGGTCGGTTTCTGGCCGTCGATTCCGTGAATCCCGTGTCTGGGCGATGATGATAGTTGTGGAGGACTGCTGAGTTCTGGTTAGGAGTCTGATCGTGTACTAGGGGCGCGTGGATGGATTGCTTTAGGGATTTTGTGAGCTATTTGGATAGTTGATGCGTGCACCGGGAGGAATCTGATCTGTAAAGGCAGTTGCTTTGTACAACAGATCTTCTGGTGTCATATTAAACTTGCCGATATTGCTTTTGTTGTAGGTGAGCCACCTCAGAAAACAAAAAAGAGAGGAGAGGAGAGGAAAAAGGTTCTCCCTAAAGAAACAGTGGCAATTTAGTGTGCTGCAAAATGATTCTTTTTGGTAGACAGATGTGTTCTTGTATTGCAGTGGCTGCGCTTATAGTGTTGGTATGATAGATTCATGTGTGCTGATGATTTTTTTTTTCGGTTTAATGAGTACTTGATTGATGGGGATTGAATTACCATTTTTACACGATGGGATTTGCTGTTATGTCATACTTATAATCTCCCATCAGTTATGTATGTGCTGCTATTTGATAATTGTAGCATAGCGACTGCTAGCCTTGTATTCAGGGTGATTGCAGGGATACTGGTTTTGTTTTTTCCCTTTTGCTAAAGGCAGTTACTGCATATGGATTCCTTCCATGTAGCTAATTCTCTGATTAATGATTTTTTTTTTGTTTTGGATTGAAACAAAGCAGCAGCTTGGATTTTTTCTTATGTAGAGCAAGAGTTGCTAACCAAGTTTCCCCTTGATTTGGCAGTGTCGACGTGGGCAGCTACGTAAACACCAGTGATGTCTTCAAAGAGCCTGACAGTAATAAACGGTCAGGCTGTTATTTCACCCCATAACTTATATATGTATATTACCTCATTTTATCCTGTCATCAGTTCTGTAACTGTTATTCTGTTTCAAGTTGCAGTTTAAGGTCAGGATCTTCCGGTAGGCCAACATCTAAAGCTTGTAGGGAAAAAATTAGAAGGGACAAGCTCAATGACAGGTAATCATAAACGTAGTTTGGCTTACCCTAGTATGAAAGATGGACTGCCATGTTGAATTTTGGAATGGTTCTTATAATTGCTAGGTTTCTTGAATTGGGCTCTACATTGGAACCAGGGAAACCCGTAAAAGCTGACAAAGCTGCTATTCTAAGTGATGCTACTCGCATGGTTATTCAGCTTCGATCTGAAACACAGCAACTCAAGGACACAAATGGTAGTCTTGAAGAAAAGATTAAAGAACTAAAGGTTATCAATCTATTTCCTGTCTACCCTTTCAAATAATACAGTTTCTTTTCTACACTATCAGGCATCCATCACATGTAATTCAGAAAGAAATATAACATTTTCTTGCTTAGAGTGGATTACAATTTGGTTTATTTTCCCAATCGGTAGCCAGTAGTGTTTTTTTATTCATCTCCACAATGAGATTTTTATCTAAGGCTGGCAATGCTGCATGATAGGCTATGCTCTACATATGAACACACTGCTGGCAGCTATTGTGTAGCCCATCCAAGACATTTAAATTATGGCCGCACACATGTTTTTTTCATGTGAATCCACCACAAGCACCAAATGACTATGAATGTTACTGTACTGTATAATATGGTTCTCTTATCGTGCTATGGTGTAACAGCTACAAAGTTGTCATGCAACACTGCTTGTGAAAAAGTTTTCTTGGGGGCACAAACTTGATCTTTTTCTAATGATTTTTATCCTGTGATCTGCATTGATTATGACCTTTCTCTGAATTTCAGGCAGAGAAGGATGAGCTTCGTGATGAGAGGCAGAAGCTGAAATTAGAGAAGGAGAGTTTAGAGCACCAGATGAAACTTATGACTTCAACCCCAGCCTACATGCCTCATCCAACACTGATGCCGGCACCCTTCCCGCAGGCGCCACTAGCACCGTTCCATCCCCAGGGACAAGTTGCAGGGCAGAAGCTGATGATGCCCTTTGTCAGCTACCCAGGATACCCAATGTGGCAGTTCATGCCGCCTTCTGAAGTGGACACCTCGAAGGATAGCGAAGCGTGCCCTCCTGTTGCATAATCGCTTCAAGAGACTGGTCGTGCTCGCATCGAATGTGAATTAATCGCAACTGAAGCCCCTAGCTGTCGATCCATTGGTTGGGTATGACTATTGTTCTTATGTGGTAGTTCGTTGGTGACCAAGTAAGCTGACATTTGTGGCGCCCTATAGAGGCTACTACTACTACTACCCATTCAATGGTTGTACAATTTTTCGTGGAGAAAAGAAGAATGTTCGTTCTTGTTCTCCATGGCTACAATGTTGAATTAATTATGTATCACATACATATTTGACAGTGTCGTAAATTCAGTGATTTTTTGTGGTACAATTGAATCATCTGCCATGAATCTTTGGAACAGAGTCATTGTACAACAATGGTATGAGAATGGCTGAGCTATTACAGCATGAATGAATGAATGAAAGAAAGAATCAACTAGACAATGATCAGACCAACAAGCAGCAGAGACGCCATGGTGACAATCAGAGAGCTGAGGCTGGCTGAAGACCCCAGCGACGCGCCGTTGCCGTAGGAGATAACCCCAGGGCTCATGATGATAGTCGGCGGGCCGCCGGAGCAGATCCTGATGCCACCTGGCGCGCCTGGGGCACCCGGCGGGCTGGGTGGCGCCGGTGGCGGCAACGTCGTGGTGCAATTGGCGTCGCTGACCTTCACCTCCAGCTTCATCCCGGCGGCGCAGTGCCCCTGCACGCCGCAGATGAAGTAGCGCGTCCCTGTGGCGTTGAGCTGGACGGTGTCGGCGCCGGACCGGAGCGCCGCAGCGAGGGGGCTCGCCGGCGAGCAGGAGAGGTAGCCTTCCCGGGTCACCTCCACCACGTCGTGCACCGACGCGTCGTAGTTGAACACGAGCTCGTCGCCGGGGCGGAAGTCGATGGAGGACGCCCAGTCGTTGAGGTTGGTCTGCGTGTCCCACGAGCCCCCTGGGTTGCCTACGGTGTAGCTGGCGCCGTACGCCGGCGTTGCAAGCATCGCCACGGCGGCGATGGTGACCGCGACGGCGGCGAGCAGAGATGCTTGTAGCCTCGCCATTGTTGTAGCTGCTGCTAGGAGAGAGGGTGGTGGCTATCAGGCAGTTGGGAGTTGAGACGATGTGTTTGATGGTAGGAGAATTGTGCATGGAGGTGAATATATAGGGAGGGAGAAGGAGCTGACATGGTCATCAGCTTAGCTTAGTCTTTGCATGATTAAACGTGTGGAAAGCCTCGGTCATTAAGTAAGACATACTTGGTCAACTTAATTTGAGGCAGGTGGCTTCTATGATGTTCAGTGAAATTAATGAGACAGATGACTTGGTCTCTCGTGATGCGTGGGAATTGTGTTTCGTCCTTTTCAGGCAGCTACCACATTGACGTCGTCGGCGGCGACCGATCACACACACTGGACTCAGCTACCAGGGTGATTGTTGCTAACTGGGTCAAGAGGTAATGACGCAATCTTCAGCAGCTTGCCAATCTGAAACTGAATTTGTTTCCACATGCACATGCTGACATGCTCCTTGATCAGCAATAATGCGTTCTCTCCCTGTAAGACAGAGGTTGCTCACATGTCCAATATTACCGAGGAATTAAAAGCACCCATTTTATGGACTAATAACCCTGCATCACCGAAGCCAGTTATCATCTTATAACTACCCTTATTCCCCAATTAGCTGATGCAAAAGCGATTCAAGGAGACAAAACCACCCCTCGTGGATCGGAAGCACTGATTGATTGCGTTGTCTGTCCCCAAAACAAAGATGTCTTCCTTTATAAAAAGAATTCTTGCACTGTAGGTTCTCAAAAAAAAAAAACTGCTGCTGACTGCTATCAAGTAGAAATGAATTCCGAAACTGTTTGTACATACAGACTATATATAGTGTCCTCGCTCGTGGAATGGATGGAAACAATTTGATCCACTAAAAAATGATTTATGATTATTAAAAAAACAACGGTATACATCGCCAGTTTCGTTATCACAGCAAATAGTTTAATTTAGGGAAAAAGTTTATTACATAGATATATATTAATAACAAGTAACAACCATGACCATCGACTTATTTCCAAAGAGCATTAACCCTTATAAAAGTCCACTAATCGATTGTAAACATATAACTAAATTTTATTCTAAACCTAATTGCTCTTAACAATGCTAACATATGACAACTCCACGGATCCAAGATATATTTTGCCATCTTCTCTTTCCACCGCCTCAGTTGGCCTCACGTCCTTAGGACCCCTCATCTCTTGCAACTTGTCACCATTGGCGCCGATCCTAATAGCGACTAAGTGGCTATCCGAACCAAATGGTAACTCATTCCTCTCCCGATGGAGCGCTACCCAATATCCTCCATTGCCGTCTGGCCTCACATTGTCCGGATATCCAGGCAGGTTAGCAAACAACTCGGACGTGCCGGCCTTTGGTCCACGAATCAAATATCTCATTAGTTTGCATGGTCCGGTAAGAGCGACGATGAGGTGGCTCCTATCGGCGCTAATGGCAATACCGTTGGGATATGTCACGCCAGACCGTAGCACCGTAACCTTATTCGTTCGTTGATTATATCTCATAATCCTCCCTGTCGAGTCTCCCGACGCGGTGACCATCTGATGCTGCGCTCGCGTGTACGTCATGCTACTATCAGTGAAGTAAACGTCGCCGGTGACCTGGTCAACGTCCACCCCATTGGTGAACCTCAGCGGCGCGCCGCTGGCCTCCGTGGCAAGAACTGTCGCCTCACCGCCGTTGGGTCCCACTCGCATCAGCCCCATGTAAGCATCGGCGATGTAGAGGTCGCCGGAGTTGTTGTGGAACCGAAGGCCCAGTGGTCTACCACATGAGCTCTCCGTGGCGACCGCCGGGAGCTCGGACTGCGCGTCGCAGTTGTTCTTCGTGTAGCTCGGGCTGTACGCGAACGTCGTCCAGCCGGCGCCATCGCCGGCGGCGTACTTGAGGACACGGCCGTCGGAGATGCTGACGTAGGGGCCGCCGCCGTGGACGTCGAAGGCGACGCTCTCGGGTCCGATGAGCCCGTCGGGGAGGTCCATGTGCTGGGTCTTGCTGGCGTCGATGGCCTTCGCCACGGCGGCCGAGGGCACGAGGAGGAGGACGGCGAGGAACGATTGGGGTAGTCGTCGACCGAGAGAAACTTCGCGACCGCGACCCCACGTCCGTCCGAGAAACCTCGCGACTGCGCGCGACCACACGTCCGTCCGCGCCCTCCGCAAGAATCGCGATTCAAATCATCGCGCCTTACGCCATCGTCCTGCCTCAAAGAGTCCGAGTCCGTCCGAGTTCTGTCTGCGTCCTCCGTCCAAGTCCGAGTCCTCGCGCCCTCCGTCGAGTCGACCGCGCAGGTAGAATCCTGAACGAGAACGACGCCTCCCCTTGCAAAAAAACATCCGCGAACCATACGCAGAGTCCTCCGATAATCGCTCTCCATCGGCAACGTGCTTCCGCTCAAGGGTGCACCACGTCGGGGACCGCAGCGTCTTCGCCAGGGCGTTCGGGACTTCGGGGACTACGCCATCGTCATCAGCCACAACCCGAACAACGGCAGGCACATCTCTCGTATCTCTGTTTGTTGCGTGTGGTTCGAAATCCACACACCGATTCATCCGCGATCCGTCCGCTCCATCGATCACCTCCTCGACGTGCTGCACGACTCCGCGCCGGCCACGAAGACAACCCCGGGTTGATCACCAAGCCTTGGCCGTTGCCGCAGTCGTGGCATCCACTGCCTCTGCCGCTTCAGCGCTATCAACGACGTCGCCGGCCTCTGCCACCACAGCATCTCTGTCCTTTGGTCGCGGCCACGAAGACGCCGCCGAATGGTCCCACGCCGGCGCCCAGTTCCTCACCGCATTACAAGTTATTTTCTTAACTGAGTTCTTGATGAAAGTGTGTCCACCATCCACGTGATGCTTTGCAACTTATTTTATTGATAAATCATTAGTAATCATACCTGTCTGTTTGATTTTGATCTCTGGATTTTTTTTAATGAACGAACTGTTCAACTGAAATACAGACTTCCCTAATTCGTTCTGTCCTATCACAAGTAATCGATCTGTTCAACAAATAAGCGGTTATGTTTGGTTCTATGTCCTTGATGTTCTTTAATGCGTGTTTGGTTCTATGTCCTTGATGTTCTTTAATGCGTTCTACTCGCATCCATCTGGAGGAAGTTTATTTGCCCCAGCTGTTTGCGAGAGAAATATCATTGCTCGTGCTGTCTTTCTAGCACATGTAGGGCTGTATAAACCATTTTATTCAGTTATTTTTTTTTATTCCAGACAGACAAAAAAGTAACTCAACAATAAACTGGAAAGAAAGGTACTACAAATTATACTATGAAGATATCAATGTACTATATAATGCTAGCTCCTTCTTGCTTCATAATGTCCCTCGATATTTTAGCATTCAAATAGTATTCAGAGTTTCAGACTCTTTGTAATTGTTGCATAAAAAGCATGCAGATTATCTTCAATGGTTGTTTGGAGTTGAACATATTATGTGTATAAATTACATTTTCTTCAAATGGCACAATCTCAATTGCATAAAAAAACAGAGACGGTGTTTTATCACCCGTAGCAACGCACGGGCACTATGCTAGTCACAGGTAAAGCGGACAATGTTCTAACAAATGTTAAATAAAAACAATTAAAAACAAAGCACAAAAAAGATACCTTCCGTGATTGGAAGCAAAGCGTTGTTCTTGCTTCTTCTAGCATCATTACATTAAACTCCAAATATAATTATGAGGGAGCAACGTTCTAACAAACTAAAATTCATTCGATTTTTGTTGAACTTCCATGCATATTTAATCATTCAATGAGGATTAGATGTCCACAAATATTTCTTGTGCACTAGTTATTTTGCGTAATAAGTTTTTACAACGCAGCTGTTGTCAATGAAAGAGAGGGCACACAAAAAGGAGGATGAGGTGAGGGGGATCATACTCGAAATCATTTCCTCCTCCAACCTGACTCAGAAGCTGGAGCTCGTTGACACGCTACAACGCATAGGAGTGGACTACCACTACAAGAAGGAGATCAGTGACTTACTTTGTTCTATCTACAATGACAAGGATGGAGGCTCCAATGACCTCTATATCACCTCATTGAGGTTCTATTTGCTTAGGAAACATGGATACACTGTCCCAGCAGGTAAGCTGACAAATTCAATTCTAGTCATTTTAGTGTGCTAGTATCTTAACTTTTGTTGATGTTAACAATAATAAATTCTTAAATGTGTACAAAGACGTGTTCGAGAAGTTTAGGGACGGGCAATGTATCATTTCAAGTGATGATGTAAGTTGCTTACTGATGTTGTATGATTCTGCGCATATGAGAATTCATGGGGAGGAGATACTCGACGACATTATCACTTTCAACAAGAGCCGCCTCCAATATATGATTACGAAAAAATTGGAGCCAGAGCTGGCAGAGGAAGTGAGATGCACATTGGAAACACCTCGGCTCAGGCGTGTCAAGAGAGTGGAGGCAAGGCGCTACATCTCAGTATATGCGAAAAAGGCTGTCAAAAATGAGACACTACTGGATTTTGCAAAACTGGACTGCAACATTTTGCAAGATATCTACTGTGATGAGTTGAAAGAGCTTACAATGTAAGGAGACATAATAGACATAATATGTTCACAGTAACTTACTGGAATTTCTTACTAATGGTGTGAGTGCACGGTGCTAAGCTACTAATAATAGACATTTTAGTTTAATTATTAATTATTTACAGATGGTGGAAGGATCTCCAATCACGAGGAGACCTAAGCTTTGCCCGAGACAGAATGGTGGAGATGCATTTTTGGATTCTCGGAGTACTTTATGAACCCTATTACTCATATTCACGGGTAATGGTGACAAAATTCACCCTATTAGTGTCATTGCTTGATGACCTTTATGACAACTACAACACCACGAAGGAGAGTAATATCTTCACCACAGCCATGGAAAGGTTTGCATAGCTCACTTTTTTGGAATAATATAACTGGAGATGAACAAAATTTTCATATAACAAAAATTTTACCGGCCCGTGCTTGAAAAATTGATGACAGGTGATGAACAAACTACAGATAAGTTCCCAGAACACATGAAAGCAATCTTCATCAACATACTTAACACTACAAATAAGATCGAGGAGGAGTTAAAACTTCAGGAAAACAGGCATGCTGAATTAGTAAAAAAGCTAGTAAGTTGCTCTAAAAGATCACAAGAAGGAAACATGACAGGCATTTTTAATTTAATTTCAATGTATTTTACATCTTTCTATTTAGGTGATCTGCACCGCTAAATTCTACCATGCTGAGTTAAAACCAGTGTTGATGAACACCTCCAAATTTCCATGCGTAGCACTGCCTGTATGCAAATAATAAACCTTGTGCTCATTTCTCTAAGAGATGTGAGTCCCACTAGGGAGGACGATGTTGATTGGGTTTTCACCTTTCCAAAAATGATCAAAGGTGTTTGCATCATGGGGCGCATTGGCAACAACATCATGTCACATGAGGTATACCCAAACCTCTCGCACATATAAACTCCTCAAATATAAACGTGAGCTTCAAGATATTTACCAAAGTTGCTACAAATAGAGTGTCCAAAAATAGCTCAAAAGGTTATTAGCCCATCACAAACGGCTTTTCTTCCTGGAAGAAAAATTATGGAGGGAGCAGTGATTTTGCATGAAACCTTACATGAGCTACACACCAAAAAACAGAATGGTATAGTGTTTAAAATTGATTTCGAAAAGGCGTATGATAAGGTCAAGTGGGATTTCCTACAACCGACCTTGAGAATGAAAGGTTTTTCACAAACATGGTGCAATTGGATAGAGGCTTTCACTAAAGGTGGAAATGTATGAGTTAAAGTAAATGATCAAATTGGTCGTTATTTCCAAACTAAGAAAGGCTTGCGCCAAGGCGATCCGCTATCTCCCATTCTATTTAATATAGTAGTGGATATGCTAGCAATCTTGATTGGTAGAGCAAAGGAGCAAGGACAAATAAGAGGAGTAGTACCACATCTAGTGAATAATGGTTTGTCTATTTTGCAATATGCTGATGACACAGTTATTTTTCTAGACCATGATGTGGATCAGGCAAGGAACTTGAAGCTATTATTATGTACTTTTGAGCAATTGTCTGGACTCAAAATAAATTTTTCATAAGAGTGAAATACACTGTTTTGAACAAGCAAAGGAACAAGAAACCCTATACTCTCAAATCTTTGGATGCCAGTTAGGATCTCTTCCTTTTCGCTATTTAGGAATCCTGATGCATTTTTGCAAATTAAGAAACAGAGATTGGAAATCGATAGAAGATAAGTTTGAAAAGAGGTTGAGTGGATGGAAAGGCAAATTGTTATCGATGGGTGGACGTTTAGTTCTCATTAACTCAGTTTTATCAAGTTTACCTTTATTTATGTTATCTTTCTTTGAGTTTCCAAGGGGAGTACTTGAAAGAATAGATTACTATAGATCAAGGTTCTTCTGGCAATACGAACAACAAAAGAAAAAGTATAGATTGGCTAAATGGGATGTAATCTGCCAACCAAAAGAACAAGGGGGTTTAGGCATCCTAAATTTAGATATACAAAATAAATGCTTATTAAGTAAGTGGTTGTTTAAACTGAGTAATGAAGATGGTGTATGGCAGGAACTGCTTAGAAATAAATATCTTAAAGATAAGCCACTTGGTCAAGTATTCAAGAAACCAGGAGACTCACAATTCTGGATGGGCCTTATGGGTGTCAAAGATGATTTACTAAAATTAGGAACATTTAGAGTGAATTCTGGGGAACAGACTAGGTTCTGGGAAGATACTTGGTTAGGTACAGAACCTTTGAAAAATAGATATCCTAATATGTACAATATTGTGAGGAAAAAACATGCTACTGTTGCAGATGTGTTTAGTTCGACTCCGCTGAATGTCTCTTTTAGGAGATCATTGGTGGGAATAAAACTAACGGAATGGTATAATTTAGTAGCACAAGCCCTAGATGTTAATTTGGTCGAGGGAGAGATGTTTTTATGTGGTCACTCAATAAGAACACATTGTTCACAGTGAAGTCCATGTATAAGCGCCTTATCAATTGTGATATTAGAGTATCGCAAGAAATTTGGCAAATTAAAGTACCATTGAAGATTAAAATTTTCTTATGGTATCTAAAAAAGGGGGATTATTTTGACAAAAGACAACCTAGCTAGAAGGAATTGGAGAGGGGATACAATTTGTAGTTTTTGTAGCTGTAGGGAGTCTATTAATCATCTCGTTTTTGATTGTGTATATGCTAAATTCTTGTGGAGAGCTGTTCACTTAGTATTTGGAATTGCTCCCCCAAAATGTTTTAGCCATTTATTTGGTAGATGGGCAAAACAAGGAGGACAAGAACCAAATCTATTTTTATTGATAGGTGCAGCTGCATTATGTTGGACAATTTGGAACACTAGAAATGAAGTGGTTTTTGATAAATGTCAACCTAAAACTTATTTGCAGGTTTTGTTCAGGGGAACATACTGGCTCAGAATTTTGGCCAAGTTGCAGCGACATGAGAGTGATCAAGACCTCCTGAGGATGACATGCTGCTCCTTAGAGATAGCCGCTCTTCGCTTTTTTAATTCCAATGGATGGAACAATAGATTTAGGATTGGGTTTTAAAAAAAACTCCTCATTTTCCTGTAATTCTTTGGTTTGGTCTTGTAATAATTTGAGTCTGATCTCTTTTCATTCCGAGAAGGGTGAAGCCGGATAGTGATCCATTATCTAAAAAAATATAAACTCCTCAAATATTATAAACATTTTTTCAGCAGTAGTGAAATAAAGTCTTAATCAATATTCCCAACTTTTTTTTATCAAATGTTTGTTTTCTAAGTATTCCCAACTTTTTTGTCCCTTAAAGCGGGAACAACCTTCGGTTCATGTGGTATCCACGGTGCAAACTTGCATGAAGCAATATGGGGTAACAGCAGAGCAAGCAAAAGAAAAGCTTAGAGTTACAATCGAAGAAACATGGATGGACATCGTCGAGGACTACCTTGACCAGAAGCGTCCCATGGAGCTTCTGGAGAAGTCCGTCGATCTTGCACGAACAATTGATTTCTTTTACAAGTATGATGATGCGTACACCCTACCGCTCAGCCTCAAGGACACTTTAACTTCAATGTACGTGGATTCAGTGTGATCTAGCAAGGGTACAGTATATGTTAGTGCTGTTTGACAATCCAGCATCAAGGAGTATATGAGGTGGTACTTAATTTACTTGGCTACCATTATCCTTAACTAGAGTATATGAGATGTGCACGATGTGTGGTTTCCTATACACTTGTAATTTTGGGTTTATGCGTTGTTGAGGGAGGACTGCAGTTCTGGATCCACAAGGCAATATATACTTAGAACAAGTTACAATATTATTTTGATGGTAGGCAATATATATACTTAGAACAAGGCTATTGATGACATTAAATTTCAAGATTCTCTGGCTGTCCTTGATATGCATCGCCCTTATACTGTCAGTATTATTTTATTTTATTGCTTTAGATTCAGCTGATGCCTCTTTTGTGTTAGTAAGCGCCATTCACTAACTGTGCAGGCAAGTATTGTTTGGTTCAGGTAAGAGAAACCTTCAGGCATTAGGTATGGTCATCGCAGTCTGAAAGAGTATAAGAAAAATAATTGCATGTTGTCGTACATA
The DNA here is from genome assembly GCA_015342445.1 of Digitaria exilis. Lineage (NCBI taxonomy): Eukaryota > Viridiplantae > Streptophyta > Magnoliopsida > Poales > Poaceae > Digitaria > Digitaria exilis. The sequence continues at coordinate 1,155,470 of JACEFO010002268.1, read as the reverse complement.
TAATTACCCCCTGATGGCTGAACAAAAAAGAAACTGAAATAAACTGTCTGAAGAACTGAAATCCTGTGATCTATTTAGTAGAAAAAAACTATTCCAGAAATATCCCCATGAACCATGATTGTTGAGTGTTGACTCTGGTGAAACCGCAAAGGTTCGCCAAAATCTCAATGTTCTCATATCTGTTCTTTAGTCCCTACTTCTCACGTTGCTAAATAAAAATAGGTCTATACTTCTCACAAGATCAAATCAGTTATATCCTAAGCTGATAAGTTAAAGACTTTTTTATCTTAGAATTTTCTTAATCAAGGGGAAAAGGTCATATTGTTTCTTGCAAGCATTGTATTACAGTATTACAGCTTCGTCCACATAATAAGAAAATTGAACAGCGAGGAAATTGTAACTGATATGACTGCGCAGTCACATGGAACTTTTTATTTTACATGACCAGATTCAGGAAAAGAAAACCTAGGAAGGTACCTTAACTAACCATTAAACGGATAGTTCTAATATTTGGGTGACTGAAAAAACTAAGAACGATTAATTCTTGACATAAAGCTAGGCAGGAATTTGAAAATTGTGCAGCAGGTTGTGGGTAGCTCTATTGACAATACACTTAGTGTCTCTCTCCACGGATCCTTGTAGCCAGATGAACATCTTTCGGCATGATTGTCACTCTCTTCGCATGGATGGCACATAGGTTGGTGTCCTCGAATAGCCCCACAAGATATGCTTCTGCCGCCTCTTGCAAAGCAAGCACCGCATGGCTCTGGAAACGCAGGTCACTCTGCATGCATAGTCATGAAGAGATAGAATATAAGAACTCCAACGAAACAAAAATTACTTTTCTTATCTGTACTAGGGTTAACTTTTCAAATAACAAGGAACGTGTATTGATAAAGCAACCGTACCTTGTGAATCTGGGCAATCTCCCTGACCAACCTCTGGAAGGGCATCTTCCTAATGAGCAGCTCAGCACCCTTTTGGTACTTGCGAATTTCACTGGTGGAGTAGAAAGGAAAGTGGTTCATTTGCAAATAAAATAAAATAAAAAGTTCAGATTAAATTCTTACACGCTCATCAGCATGAATTAAATCGTATTAATCACCAGAAAATTGAATGAAATTAGTTGTGCTGCACATACCGAAGAGCTACAGTTCCAGGTCGGTAACGGTGAGGCTTCTTGACTCCTCCGGTTACCGGAGCTGTCTTGCGGGCAGCAGCCTATGGCAAGAAAATCATATACAAGACAAACTTTTAATATCCAAATATGCTATAAGGACAAAGTTAACATGTCAAATTTGTCTACGTACAAACATCCTTGCAACAAGTTGCTTCCTAGGGATCTTTCCTCCAGTTGACTTACGTGCGGTCGTCTTAGTGCGAGCCATCTTGCTTGCACAAAACTGTAAACCATGTGTTTAATAGATCATGAGTGAATATAGTGTAACTAAGTAATGTAATTGAAACAAAACATGGGTTGAAATGTGGGCATGTGGCTTTTTTGTTTTCAGACATGACTGATAAAAGGCTGCGTCACCTTATCTTTTACAGTATCCACGTATAACAATTAGTAATAGAGGACAGAGATTATGTCCTATGAACAAAGTACAGTGCACATAGTCTTGCCCATACATGATAGAACAGAACCCCGACAAAGCAGTCATGCAAACTTATCAACTTTATTTTGTACGAAGAAAAGATGAGTAAATCCAGTGCTCTAGAGAGCACTGGGGATTACTGAGCTCTTAAGCATATTAAGATTTGCAAGCCCTAATTTCACAGCATCCATCAAAACCCTAGCTAGAAACATACACTTATCAAAAAAGCAAGTGCCAATGTAGCACACACATCAGCTGAACTATACAAACAATAAGCATGCCTGCCAATGGGCATCATGCAGAGAAAATACAGATCGCCTAATCTTTTAGTGCTACAGAAATTGAGGTTGTGAAGGTGAAAAGATTCATGAAAGCGATGTTTACCTCTCACAGATCGTGTGTGTGCTAGCAACTGCTGCTACAGACTGCACTCGTTGGTTTCTTCTGCCGTACGTGGGTGCAATTTGGCGGAGGGAGGAGGCGCTATTTATAGGGCATGTAGGCGATAGGCACAGCGGATTTAGGTCGGTTTCTGCATGATCGGACGGCTCTGATTAGGTTCTGCAACGGATCAGCGTAGGCAAATGCAGGACTCTCATTGGCTGGTGCCACTATGACGGGGATCGGTGACGAATTAATTAAACAGGGGCACAGACAACACGTAGGTTTCATAATCTAAAAAAAAAAACACGTAGGTTTCATTTCCTTCCATGTATGAGATCAACTTCTTCCTGGAAGCTGGATCAAAATCTAACGGCAAAATTAAAATAACAAGTACTACTAAATATTTAGTGTCAAGATAGGCATCTGTCATACAATTTTTAATTTGGTCTACCAAACATTATATGAACCAATGCTCAAGATCTATCTTTAATTCATATACAACAATACAACATAAAACCCTACACTACTACAAAAAACGTTTTAGAGGACACTTCAAAAAAGTCCTCGGAGGTGGACAGAAAAAATGTCCGCCTCCGTTAATGCGGGGGAGGCGGGCATTTTTTTTATTTTCGGAGGTGGTCGTTTTTGTCCGCATCCGAAAACCGATTTTCAGAGGCGGACACTTTAAAATAACCGCCTCCGAAAATCATCTATTTTCAGAGGCGATGGCGAGGCGTCGGATCCGGCGAGGCGACGTCGGATCTGGCGAGGCGATGGCGAGGCAGCCCGGATCCGGCGAGGCGACAGCGCAGCAGCCCCGGATCCGGCGAGGCGGCCTCGGATCCGGCGAGGGGACGTCGGTGGATCCGGCGAGGTGCGTTGCAGCGGCGGCAGATCCAGCGAGCGCCCTGGATGGGCTTGTCGGGCCCAGATGGGCTCGACGGGCCCATCTAGGGTTTTGGATTTTTTTTATTTTTTTCTCGATTTTCGGAGGCGGGCGGAAGATCGCCTCTGTTAATGCTTATTAACAGAAGCGCATGGTCGGAGGCGCCGCCTCCGAAAATGCTTTTTGTACTAGTGCTAATCTCATTCCATCCCACCGTATCCCCTAAATGCTCTGTCCAGATGCCATTAGGCCTTTTCCAATTGTTAAAGTTAGCTACCAACTCTTGTGTACTAAGAGATAGTTTAAGAGATATGTTTCATAACAGTTAGAGTCAACTACACTAACTCTTACGCTTAACCCTACGTGTCAGTCTCACGTGACCTAGGAATGTGTGTATGAGACTATCTCTAAAACAAGAGACAACTCTTCTCTCTCTTCCACATGGATGAAAATAGTATAGAATATTGCTAGGAGCGGGCTGACTTGGCACAATTAGAGAAAACCTTACACTAGGGATTTCCCCATCACTATGTTTCATCATTCTCCGCTGCACCAAGGATCTAGGTTGTGGCCATCATCACCACCCTGCCTACCTTGGGTGTCAACGACTTCAACACCATATATACCCCCATTGTCATCCACCATCCCAAGGCTGGTCCAGGGTTGCGCGGACCTCGCGTATGATTGTGCCGTCGACCGACCCGTTTGGCTGGGGTCAGGGCTTGGAATCTCACAGATGCCTTCCACTCGGCGCCATCCCAACAACGTTGGGGAAATGAAGCGGCCGCACCGTACCCCATGGTGTTGCAAATGTTGCAGTAATCAACCTTTGATGTTGCGGTAGTTTACTTGAGATGTTCCAGTAATCGATGTTTTGTGTTGCCGTAGATTATTTGCGATGTTTCAATGTTTAAGTAATCGATCTTTACATGTTGAAATGCTTTATTTGAGATGTTTCAGTAATCGAATTTTCATGTTATAGTGGTTTACTTGGGATGTTTGATTCCCCGGCCTTTTGATGTTGCATAGCCCAACGTTACAATGCTTTATTTGAAATGTTTCATAGTGCAGTGGTTTAGTTGAGATGTTTCATTGCTTGATTTTTTTGATGTTGTATAGCCCAAGGAGTGTATTTGTGATGTTACTAAAATGTTTCGTGGGTGATATCTGATGTCGCATGTCAAAAAATAAATGTGTGGCTCAATGCTTATAAGACACATCTAAAAAATAACGACTTGATGTTTCATGCAACATTAGAGAATGTTTAGGTGAGAGTTTTATGTTTTAATCTAATATAGCAGCGTCTGATGCAGCAACCGGATGTCCGAGCGCTAGCATTTCTGATAGAATATTGCTAAGAGCTAGCTGACGTAGCACCATTGGAGAAAACCTTATAGTGGGGCTTTCTCCTTCACCATGTTTCATCATTTTCCATTGCACCCACGGATCTAGGTTGTGGCCACCATCACCGCCCTGCCTACCTTGTGTGTCAACAACTCCAGTAGCACCACCATACCCCCATTGTCATCCACGTCCAACTACCATCGATAGCCATTACGGCAGCGCTGCTTGCCACCTAGTAGCACCGAGCAATCTCTTCCGGGGTATCCCTCTATAGATGGAGGCCACCAAAATACTTAAACCCAAACATGAAACATCGACTCCAAACCCTAGTACAGTCATCACCCAACTTGTTCCACAGTAAGATATGCCATGACTCCCGCAATCAACTATGAGTCGATGTCAATATCACTTTGGTCTCCAGGCTAGCGTGGCGCCGTGGCCCCATGCATGACCCCTTGCTAATGATGAAGACTCCATCACGTACGAGAGTTTGCTCGATTGCTTCAAGGTCTTCATTTCAGCATGCTGTAAATACTGAAACGACATCCAACCATCACAAGACTGTCGGCATGCACACACGCAATACCATCTTTATGCCAAACACTGTACCATCTCTATGCCAAACACTGTAGCAACTGTTCTCGAGCCTTGTAGATCGAGAACTGCAAGCGTCACTCTACCACACGTATAAATTAAAACTAAAGTTACAAGTGTATAGGACACCACACGCTATTCACACTTCATACAGTACTCTTAATTAAGGATCATGATAGCTAAGTAAAGTACACCATGGATATAGTACGTTGGCAGTATGCCAAAATGCCATATTACTTGATGTTGGATTATCAAGCAGCACCAAATAAAGTATATATACCGTATTCCCTTAGCTAGCTCACACCGAATTCACATACATCGAAGTTAACGTGTCCTTGAGGCTGAGGGGTAGTGTGTACGCATCATCATACTTGTAAAAAAAATCCATTGTTCGTGCAACATCAACTGCCTTCTCCAGAAGCTCCATGGGACGCTTCTGGTTGAGGTAGTCCTCGATTATGTCCATCCATGCTTCTTCGATCATAGCTGTAAGTTTTTGTTTGGCTTGCTCTGCTGTCAACCCATATTGCTTCATGCAAGTTTGCACCGTGGATACCACATGCACCGAAGCTTGTTCCCTCTTTAAAGGAAAATTGGGAATATTTTAAAAAAATCATTTTGTAAATGCAACATCTATATACTGATTAAGGATTTCACTAAGTACTGTTAAAAAAGTTTATAACATTTGAGGAGTTATCATGTGGGGAGCTTTAGTATACCTTATGTGACACGATGTCGTTGGCAATGCGCCCCACCATAGAAACATCTCCCTAGTGGAAAGGTGAAAACCCAATCAACATCGTCCTCCCTAGTGGCAGTCACATCTCTTAGTGAAATGAGCACAAGGTTTATTATTTGCATACAAACACTGCTACGCATGGATATTTGGAGGTGCTCATCAACACTAGTTGGTACATAGTTCTCATCACGCCATTTTACCTCAGCATGGTAGAATTTAGCAGTGCAAATCACCTAAATAGGTAGATACGAAAAACATTAAAATTAAATTAAAAGGCATGGCATGTTTCCTTAGTGTGATCCTTTGGAGCATGCAACTTACTAGTTTTTTGACCAATTCAGCATGCATGTTTTCCTGAAGTTTTAACTCCTCCAAAATCTTATTTGTAGTTTTAAGTATATTGACGAGGAGTGCTTTCATGTGTGCTGGGAACTTATCTGTAGTTTGTTCATCCCACCTGTCATAAATTTTTCAAGCACAATGCCGGTAATTAAGATTTTTGTAATTTGAAAATTTTATTCATATCTAGTGATGTTATTCCAAAAAAGTGAGCTATGCGAACCTTTCCATGGCTGTGGTGAAGATATTACTCTCCTACATGGTGCTGTAGTTGTCATAAAGGTCATCAAGCAATGATGCTAATAGGGTGAATTTTGTCAGCATTACCCGTGAATATGAGTAATAGGGTTCATAAAGTGCTCCGAGTATCCAAAAATGCATCTCCACCATTCTGTCTCGTGCGAAGCTCAGGTCTCCTTGTGATTGGAGATCCTTCCACCATATATGAATTGTTAATGATTAAATTAAAATGTCTATTATTAGTAGTTTAGCACAGTGTGCACACCATTATATTTGTAAGAAATTCCAGCAAGTTACTGCTAACAACTTATTGTGTCAGTTGTGTCTCCTTACATTGTTAGCTCTTTCAACTCTTCACTATAGATAGCTTGCAAAAATGTTGTAGTCCAGCTTTGCAAAATCCAGTAGTGTTTCATACTTGACAGCCTTCTTCTCATATACTGAGATGTAGCGCCTTGCCTCCACTCTCTCCACGCGCCTGAACCGAGGTGTTTCCAATGTGCATCTCACTTCCTCTGCCAGATGTGGCTCCAAATTTTTCATCATCATATATTGGAGGCGGCTCTTGTTGAAAGTGATCATGTCATCGAGCGTCTCCTCCCCATGAATTCTCATATGTGCAGCATCATACAACATTAGCAAGCAACTTACATCATCACTTGAAATGCTCCTTTGCTCGTCCCTGAACTTATCAAAAACTTCTGCGTACACATTTAATCATTTATTATTATTAACATACCTCAAAATTGCATACTTCATTACATAGTCAAAGCATATTTAGCATCAATATCAACACAAGATACTGGCACAATAAAAAGGACCAAAATTGAATTTGTCGGCTTACCTGCAGGGACACTGTATCCATGCTTCCTAAGCAAATAGAACCTCAATGAGGTGATGTAGAGGTCATTGGAGCCTCCATCCTTGTCATTGTAGATAGAACAAAGTATGTCGTCTGACTTCCTTCTTGTAGTGGTAGTCCACACCTATGCGTTGTAGCGTATCAACGAGCTCCAGCTTCTGAGCCAGGTTGGAGGAGGCACCAATTTCTAGTATGATCCTCCTCACCTCATCCTCCTTTATTTGTGCCCTCTCCTTCATTGATAAGAGCTGCGCGGTAGGAAAATTATTAGAGCAAAATAGCTAATTCACAATAAATATTTGGTGCACATCTAATTAATCCTCACTGAATGATTGAACATGGAAGTACCAACAAATATATTTTGAAGTCTAATATATATAATAATGTTAGAAGAAACAAGAACAATGTTTTTATTACAAACATGGAAGCTATCTTTTTTATGTTATATTTTTCCTTCTTTTTTATATAACATTTGTTACTTGTTAGAACATTGTTCGCTTTACCTGTGATGGAGTGTATGTAACATGGTTGAGGAAGAAGTCACCCCAGAGGCTAGGGTTGTAATGCCGGAGTTTGTGCAGTGATTGCGGGGCGAGGCGGGCGCTTGGATCGCAGGTGGCTGACATGTCAACCGTTGGTGGTGTTGGCTAGAAATGTCGGGTCTGTTTGTGTAGTTTTCTGTTTGTGATGGATGGCCAGAGATCAGGCTCGGGCTGTCTGGATGGAGACGATGGTCCTATAGGACTTTCTTTATATAGATCTTTGAACAAGTAGGAGGTCGGCATCGATCAACTTCATTTGGGCAAGTGACCTACTACTTTGGGACAGGCATCAACTTCATTCTGTGTCACGTTTTTCTATTTATATGTTTTGTTCCGTGATGCTTTCAGATTCAATAGTGAAACTATAAACAATGTTCACATCCCTAGATTGTCAATGTCATGCACTCCCTTTGTCCTGTAAAGAGTGTGTTTTTAACATATATTTTTCCATTAACAAGGTGCATGGACATATATATATATAGGGCTATGCTAAAGTACTCCATTCACCTCCTAAGAGGTAATATCTCAAACAAATCTCAGCCATCGATTTTTAAAATAAATAAAACATTTAATAATTAATATATAGAGAGAAGAGAAAAAAAATCATACAATATCTAACACCTTCCTTAACTACTCTTCCTAATCTCCTCCTCTTTCCCTCTCACGCCGTTCTCTCTCTTCCCCACAGACGCACAGTCTCCTGACTCTCCTCTTTCCTTATCAGCCAACGTTCTCTCTCTTCCTTCCTCAGGCACGTACGCATGCATCGCAGACTCGCACGGTCGCACCCATGTCCGACCGAACGAGACACGCCGGAGCGCGCTCATGGCCTGGGCGTTCTTTTCCGAAATCGGTCGCCGCGACCTGCGCACATGTGCCGCCCCTGCTCACCGCCGGGCAGCCATCTGTCGGCATAAGTTCACCTCATGAACTGACGGCATGATATAGAGCATGCCGTGCATAAACATTACAAGCTTGAGACCAAAAGTATCTTGTTGTCACGTTCGGTGCCCATTGCATAAAAAGTTACAAGATACTTGTTGCATTGTCATGTTCCGTGGTCATGAGATTATCAGTACAAATCTGTGATACAAAAGGAAATAAATCTAGCTCAATCAAATTAGATCTAATAATAAGATATCTTTTCATATTTAAAAATATAAATAATAAATACCTAGTAGGAGGTAATATGTGCTCAAACTTTCCTTTTATAGACATTTGGGAGTACCTTAGCAAAAGCCATATATATATTGTTTTTTTCTTTTCAAGATGCATATATTTACCTTTTTAAGGTGCTTGCACATTTAATTGATTTTTTTTCCTCTTTGCGAGGTTTGGTTAATCAAAATTTGATCGATTAACTGCTTTAATTGGGGGCATCGTAATCCACGTGTTCAACGTGAAAAGCGACTTTTGTGGCTGTGTCCTAATCACAGATGTTATTTTCTAGTGTTCTAGATGAAAACAGAACATATAGACATGTAGTGCTGCATGCATAGACCTTCCATTCATGACCATGCATGGTATATTTCACACTGCTCTCTAATTGTCAGGAAGCTGAAACATAATAAGCCGTGTCATGAGACCTCATCGTGGAGTCTTTGTGGTCACGGCTTTTGTGTTCCTGAATGTACATGTCAACATTCGCCGTGATTTATTAGCACACTCTTTTTAGTTCGTCAAGAACTCCATTACTACTGAAAAGAAAACTCCGAGTTCATTTCTGTTCCTTTGCCGAGGGAAAACACCGTTTATTTACAGTATAATTTTGTGCTGGAATTCTCCAGATTCGGAGTCAACACCTGAAGAAACCCCGCAAATAAACTGGGAGGCATGGTACGCCCTCTCCATCAACCCAAACGCCACAGCCAGCGGTCGATCAAAAACAGCAAGACAGAACCACCGCGTCCTCGATCGACGCAAAAGCTAGCAAGTAGCAACCACGGCGCGGTGAAGGACGTCGAAGCTGCCTCTGATCGCCACCTTGCTGGCGAGGGCGCCGCTGGATAATCACGGTTATTTTCCTTTAACGGATCTAGGCCTCCATGCCTCGGGTTAGTTGCTGGCTGCATCGAGGCTACACGGGTTGGTTGCTCCCCTCCCTCGCCTTCCTCCCGCGCATGGCTCTATGGTGACGCCTTGGCAACTCTTGCTCCACCTCGACTAGGCGGCCATATGTGGCGACCTGGTGGCATTGTGCCCTCTGGAAGTGGAGTGGCGGGCTGGCGGCAGCCTCAGCGCAAGCGGCAGCGGGGACCCGTGCTAGGTCCGCGACGGGAGGCAAGGTTCGCTGCTCGGTAATGATTTCAAATCGTATAATCGAACCTAGTTGTAAGACCCTAATTGTCTTGTCGACTAGGATGGAGTTCATGATTAGTCATCTAGGTGACATAGTTGACTCTAGTCGCAATAAGACCGATCAGGTCGACTAATCACGATTAGTCGGACGACTTGAACTCATTGTTCCTCGGTGGTTGGGGTGGGGGGAGGGGGGGGGACAAAAACTAGGCGAAAGGCTTCTTGCCGGTGCCAATAATGGCGGCTCCTACATGAGGCGTTGTTGTGGTTTCCCTTTCTCCACCATGGTCGTCTCCGGTGTGAAAACCTAGTCTGGCTATACGGATGAGCGATTGTTGCGTCCTCGTCGTGACCCACCACCATTCAAAAAGAACTAAACTACCCTATGTAATAAGTTTCTTCATCAAATGTTCGTTTTTTTTTTGGAATATTTCTTCATAAAAAATAGTGTTGTTAAGTACATAACGGTGTTTCTACGTCTGTGCAACTTGCTTGCGGACAGGACATGGAGGAGTCTCGGCCTCTGTTTCCTTTCTGTAATAACGAAGCTGGTCGATAGCCTTCTTTTGAATCAATTAAATACATTTGAGGGAGAGAGAGTCGAGGTGCACGAGCAGTTAATTTCTGAACCTATATCAGACTATCAGTGCACGAATTTTTTGTTTTGGCACAGCACATAATCAGTGCTTCCACAAGGGACAGTGTGTCTCCAGTTGGGAAATCAAGGTAGTTGGGATGATAATTGGCTTCAGGGATGCAGGGTTATTAGTTCATAAAATGGGGTTTTTTAATTCCTCAGCGTTGGATATATGTAAGAGCATGGCTACTGGTTTCACCCGCAGCGGGCTGAATGCACGGTGAGGTGGCATGTGTGGTGGCGGGCCCCACTAGCAATTATGACACAATAGTATGCTTTTGTCCAATGATAACTGCGGAAGCGGCTCTGCGCCGGCTTCGAACGGGCGTCTCGCACGATGCCGATCTCATTCTCTCTCTTCATCTTTTTCTCTCCCTCGTAGGACGTCGCCCACTACTCGCCTATTACTATACTTGCTCTAAGCAACCTCTGTCTGTACAGGGAGAGAGATCAAGGAGCAACATTATTGCCCAAGCTGCTGAAGATGGCGTCATTACTGAAACAGGTAGAAAAGGCGATGGCCAATGGACATATGATGATTGACGATTCATTTGAGTTCCAAATTCTTGGCACAGTTTGGAACGAAGAAAGTACTTTGCAAAATTCACCCTGGTAGCAGATGAGTCCAGTGAATCAGTGATGTGATCGCACGCTGCCGAAGTCAACGTGTGGTAGCTGCCTGAAACACGAGTTCCCAAGTACGCATCATCAGAGACCATGTCCTCTGCCTCATTTATCTGAACATCATAGAAGCCACCACCTGCCTCAAATTAATTTGACCAAGTATACACTTACTAATAACCGAGATTTTCCACACGTTTAATAATGCAAAAACTAAGCTAAGCTGAAGACTATGTCAGCTCCTTCTCCCTCCCTATATATTCACCTCCATATATGCACAATTCTCCTACCATCAAACACATCGTCTCAACTCCCAACTACCTCATCACCACCACCCTCAGCTCTCCTAGCAGCTACTAACGATGGCGAGGCTACAAGCATCTCTGCTCGCCGTCGCAGTCGCCATCGCAGCGGCGGCGATGCTCGCAACGCCGGCGTCCGGCGCCAGCTACACCGTCGGCGACCCAGGAGGCTCCTGGGACACGAAGACCAACCTCGACGACTGGGCGTCCTCCATCGACTTCCGCTCCGGCGACGAGCTCGTGTTCAAGTACGACGCGTCGGTGCACGACGTGGTGGAGGTGACCCGGGAAGGCTACCGCACCTGCTCGCCGGCGAACGCCGTCTCGGCGGTGCTCCGGTCCGGCGCCGACACCGTCCAGCTCAACGCCACGGGGAGGCGCTACTTCATCTGCGGCGTGCCGGGGCACTGCGACGCCGGGATGAAGCTGGAGGTCTGGGTCAGCGACGCCAATTGCACCACCACGTTGCCGCCTCCGGCACCGTCCAGCGCGCCGTAGGGCATCAGGATCTGCTCCGGCGGCTCGCCGACGATCGTCATGAGCCCTGGCGTTATCTCCTACGGCAGCGGCGTGGCGCCGGGGTCTTCAGCCAGCCTCAGCTCTCTGCTTGTCACCGTGGCGTCGCTGCTGCTCTGCTTGTTAGTCTGATCATTGTCTAGTTGATTCTTTCTTTCATTCATTCATGATGTAATAGCTCAGCCATTGTCATGGCATTGTTGGAGATATAATGAGTCTTCCAAAGATTCATGCCAGATGATTCACTTGTATTATTGTATCACAAAAAAACACTGAGTTTACGACAATGTCAAATATGTATGTGATACATAATTAATTCGACATTGTAGCTATGGAGAACAAGAACGAACATTCTTCCTTTCTCCACGAAAAATTGTACAGCCATTGAAGGGGTAGTAGTAGTAGTAGCCTAAGGGTCCTAGCAACAATGGTAGCAATTCTACAAGCATCTCTGCTCGCCGTCGCGGTCGCCATCGCTGCGGCGGCGATGCTTCCAACGCCGGCGTCCAGCGCGAGCTACACCGTCGGCAACCCGGGAGGCTCCTGGGACATGCAAACCAACCTCACCGACTCGCATCCTCCATCTCCTTCCACCCCGGCGACGAGCACGACGCGTCGGCGCACGACGTGGTGGAGGTGACCCACACGACGGCTAACGCTCCTGCTCGCCGTCGTCCTCCGCTCCGGCGCCGACGTCGTCCAGCTCAACGCCACGGGGAGGCAATACTTCATCTGCGGCGTGCCGGGGCACTGCGCCGCCGTCCGCCGGGGTGAAGATGGAGGTGAAGGTCAGCGACGCCGACGACGGCCAGTGCACCACGTCGTTGCCACCGCCGGCGCCGCCCAGCGCGCCGTCGCCGGGGATCAGGGTATGCTCCGGCGCGGCGGCGGCTCGCCGACGATCATCATGAGCCCTGGTGCTGTCTCCTATGGCAATGGCGCGTCACCGGGGTCTTCGGCTAGCCTCGGCTCTATGCTTATCGCCATGGCAGCGTCGCTGCTGCTTGTCCACCATTGTCTAGCTGATTCTTTCTTTCTTTCATTCGTGCTGTAATTAACCTACGTATTGATATATAATAATTAACGATCTCCGTCATAGTGGCACCAGCCAATGAGAATCCTTCATTCGCCTATACTGATCCACGGCACAACTTAATCAGAGCCGTCCGATCGATCATGTAGAAACCGACCTAATTAATCCGCTGTGCCTCTCGCCTCCGGCCGTGCCTATAAATAGCGCCCCTCCTCCCTCTGCCAAAATTGCACCACCCACGTAGTACGACAGAAGCCAACGAGCCAGTTACACCTTACCGGCTTTAGAAGTTGCTCGTTGCACACACGGCCTGTGAGAGGTAATTAAACGACAGACCCATCGCCCTCATTGTTTTTTTTTTCTTCACCTTGTTAATATTCAATTTGTGCAGCACTAGTAGATCATGTGATCCGTATATATTCTCTGCATTCATGACTTCTTTGTAGCTTTTGGGGGGTCTGTTCTCTCATGTATGGGCAAGATTATGCACTGAACTTTGTTCATAGGACATAATCTCTTTTCTTTCCATGTTATGAATCTTAGCTTATCGTCTCCTCTGAAATTCACTGTACCCATCAATATAATGCCGCGGTGCCCTACTCCTCATTACGAACTGCTCGTCAGCCTTTCATCAGTCATTATATGTAAACAAAAAATGCACATGCCCCACATTTCAAAACATATTTGGTTTGAGTTACATTATTTAGTAAAATACATTCATGAATCATTACAAACATGCTGGTTAATTTACAGTTTTGTTTGCAAGATGGCTCGCACTAAGGCGACCGCTCGTAGGTCAACCGGAGGAAAGGTCCCAAGGAAGCAACTTGTTTCAAGGATGTTTGTATGTACATATAAATTTTACGTGTTAACTTTATCCTTACAGCATATTTGGATATTAAAAGTTGTTTTGTATATGATTTTCTTAACCATAGGCTGCTGCCCGCAAGACAGCTCCGGTAACTGGAGGCGTCAAGAAGCCCCGCCGGTACCGCCCAGGAACGGTAGCTCTTCGGTACGTGACGTACAACTAGTTTCATGCTAACAACTGTGTAAGAATTTAATCTCTGACTCCATATTTATTATCTTTTTGTTGACGACCAAAAGTTGCAGCAAGCCGATCAGGCTTGGCCGGTTGTGCCCTGTAGCCGATCCGGCAAAACGACAGGAGGTCTGTCCGTCTGTAGGGGCCGGTCTAACCGCCTGTATGAAAATGCACAAAATATGAATTGGACTCCACCATTGCATGGGCCTCGTCGAGATAATCAAAATGCATATGTGGATCGCCCGGTTTGGAGTCCGGATGAGGGAGTTATGGCTCTGGCAAGAATCAGTGCTGCACCCAGCCGGTTAGACCGTCTGTACAGGGGGTTAGACCGCCTGTGGCAGTCCTAATTCGAATTAGAGTTGTATTTGACGGGATTTTCTCATGTAATTGACTCCCCACGGGTACAGACCTCCCCACCCTATAAATATAAAGAGCTATGGCCGATTGAGAGGTATCCAATCCAATCGAAACTCACTTGTACTTTTATCCTCAAACCCTAATATTTTCTAATCTCCCTTGCTGTCCATCGTGATCTCCACGGCCATTGATGGCGTCCTAAGGCTTGCTAGTTGACCTAGGGCACGTCCGGCGACGTCCACGCCCTGACGGGGTCCCTCCCGGGTGTGAGCATCGACGGCCTTTGCTAGTTTGCTCATAAACTAGTCGTTCTTCGCCACGAAAGTGTGTTGGTTATCTCTTTGTTGGTTTGCTCGTAACCCTAGCCGTCCACCACCACGTAAGTGTGGTAGTTATCCATCGAACGATCGATCTCGTGGCGTCTCAGCTACGGGCGGTCTGACTCCCTGTAACAGGCGGTCTGACCCCCTGTGACAGGCGGTCTGACTCCCTGTACAGGCGGTCTAACCTCCTGTCGCACAGCAGCAATTCGATCCGTTTGCGATCCGTGCGATCTAGCGCTCTCGTGTGTTGACCATAAAAGGTGTCAACACTTTTATTTGCAAATGTCTCTCTCTACTCCTCCAGTGAAATTCGCAAGTACCAGACGCGCGCGATCTAGCGCTCTCGTGTGTTGACCATAAAAGGCGTCAACACATTTTGGCGACTCTGCTGGGGAAGAAAGATCAGGTTGGTCAAACCGTTCGATCAATCCCTAGCCATATACTTAATTGATCTATTACTTTGATTCGCCGTTATAGTTGGATCTGGTTTTTTTGGACCGATTACACCTATAGTCACTAACTTTGGATCAGGCTGCCCAAGCCGATTACATTGTATTTTGCGTGCTTCCTACTGCAGATTGAAGACTAGAAGAGAAGCAAAGTATTGGTCATTTGTTGCTTCGATCATCAAAAATATCTGGATTTATTTATTACAAGTTCATTAGCATCAAGACCTATTATGGCGGGTTATTCTTATGTTCCACAACAATATTACTACGACCAGCCCAAGGTACAAATTGCAAATACGTTGCCTATGTCTAATAGTTATTTTGCAAGTACCATGAGTTCTCATGTTGATGTTGCTAGATGTGATAATAGTAGGCATATTGCATCGGCTAATAATTATTTAGATTGTTCTACTTATGCAAATTATAATTCTGAATATTATGCTCAAAGGCCATTGTCAAATAATATGCATGCTTTTAATTTCAATGCTAGTAGCAACATACAACATGCACCTATTCATTCTGACGCATCGGCTGTACAACAAGTTCAGAGGCCGATGAGTGATTATCAAGGCCAAGCTAACATGGTGAGTTTGGCTAGTTTTTATGGAACACCATATATTGATAATTCTAGTAATGTTCAACAAAGTGTTCCATTTATTGATTCATCGGCTGCAAATTCACAAAACTTGCCGGTGAATGAGAAGATTGGCCACGCTAATTCTAGCTATCCGGCCAGTTATTCTCAAACATCATACACTGTCTACCTTTATAATATTCAGCAGGGTGAAGGTGAATCGGTTAGTCTATATTCAAGACGATTCAAAGAAATTAAAAACCGTTGCTCTAATTTGTCGATTTCCGATGTTGACCTTGTCGGTTTATATTTTAAAGGTTTAAAATCTTCTATTAGAGATAAAATCAACAATTGTGAATATTATTCGGTTGCTCAAGTTCACATTAGAGCTGAAGTGGCTCAAGACCGAATGAATAAAGAAAAAGAGAATAATTCAGATTTGAACAATAGTTCGGTTATTGCAACAACCAAACGGTCTGAATTTGTTCTACCAAAAGAGACAAGTTTGGCTGGACAAAATAATGAAAAGAGTAAGGCTAAATCAGGACCCACCAATGACATTAATTACCATGGGTCTAGAAGCAAGGAGAAGGCATTGGCATATCAACACAGGGTGTTTTCCAGCAGCTGTGGGAACACCGTTCTAACCGGTTGCAACAGCCGGTCTGACCGGCCTATGAAGGATGTAGATGTAGGCTGTCATCAAGAGAAGAAGTATGACACCATCTACATCAAAGTTCCACGCCTCTCCAACATATTTGAAAAGGTATGCTTTACAAGTAATTCCCAATCAGATCATGTATCTTTAATTGATTCACCTATTAGTGATTTTATCATGAATATTTCTAAGAGATCGATTGAGGAGAATAATTTACTTGTTAAAAGTAGCATGAGTTCAGATTGTGTCGGTCATTGTATTGTAAAGATTAGGAAGGCCGACAACAACGATGTTTTGGCATTTAAATTTTCTCCATCATTATTGCCAAAGTTTTTCTCTACATGGTTTATTTGTGGTCATTCCGGGTTTAAGAAAAGAAAACCAAAAAGCATTATGAAGGCAGATGTTGATTTGTTAATTAATCCCAAAGCATCGGCTATGAGAAGTGTAAAGAAAGGTACAGCCGAATGGGTCGAGAGTAAATCTGAACCATTCGTTTGCTTGGCCTTAAAACCTTCTCCACAAAAGCATCATGTAGAGAAAATGAAGTATACCTTTGATTTTACTTTGTGTGATGATTTATTTGATATCTTACTAGAGAACAATCTTATTAAGCTATTTGATCACAATGTTATTCCATCATATCTTGAGTTAGAGGGTCGAAAATATTGCAAGTTGCATAATTCTTTTGGTCATAATACTAGTGATTGCAATATTTTTCGTCAATTCATACAATCGGCCATTAACATTGGACGATTGAGATTTTCTCCAACACAAGAGGATGACCAGTTGGCTTCAATTGGTCTTGATGGCAAAGGGTCAGTAAATCGGTTGAAATTAGCCGATTTAAATGAGAATCCTATTTCAATTGCCAAAGAGAAAGATTCAAAGCTCCCAAGTGATGAGAAGGACATCGTCCATGATTTGAATGTTCAAGCAACTATTGAGGATGATGAATCTATTAAAATCACAGAGGTTACTGGGGGCAAATGAATTTTTCTCCATTGGATCAAGATCCTGTTATTTCAGCTGTGCTGGAACAGGAGGTCAGACCGCCTGTCACCAACAAGGAAGACCGGTCTCCGAAACTGATCAGGTCGGTTCAGGTCTAAGAAATTCACCTATGTCTAAATCTGAACATCCTAAAGTGGATGGAGGTAAAGACCGTGTTAAGCACAAGGGCATAAGGCCGAAGTTCACTTTCAATGAACTTCTGGCTAAATACCAAAAAGATAATGAGGCCAAGCGAGCTAATCGGTCAAGTGATGTTAAATCATCAAGATTGCCTCCTAAACATACTTCTAGGAATTGGAATTGGCAAAGAAATAGTTTCCATTCAGCAGAATCATATTCTTCTTCAGGGCTATCAATGCCAATTTCATATGCTTCACATCCCACCAATTTTTATCCTTACTCATCATGGGGGTGGGATAATTCATGGGCATATACTCCTTCATATTTCAGACCATGTCATGTAGAGTATGCAGCTCCAAGAGGACCATCATGTGCAAGGCAACCGTATGTTGAAAATGACCATTTTGATGAAAAAGATCGGTCTAGAGTTCAAAACAAGAAAAAGGTTGTCAAGCAAGTTTATGTGGTGAAAAAGGATGGCCGCAAGGATGAATGTTCAGATCTGAATTCAGTTAGTGAAGAGCCGATTAATGTGTCAGGCACTTCGGCTAGTGATGGTAAAGGAGAGGAAAAAATTGCTATTGATCCTCCAAATGCCAAATCTAAACAAAAGAAGGTGAAGAAGCCAAAAGGTAAGAATGAGGTGTTGCTGTCCAAGACTGAAACAAAATTGGGACGTTCACTTCATTTATCGAATTGGCAAAGGAAGAACCTTCAAAAGCTTAGTGCTCAAGAGTTGAGAAAGAAGGGCATGGCATGGGTTCCTAAAAGAAGCATTTGTACTCAAGACAAAGATGATGTTCAAGCAAAAGGTGCAACACCATTGAAGGAGAAGAGTAGGTCCGAGAGACGATCTTCAAGTACAAGGTTTGCACCAAATCATCAAAATTGTTGGTCATTACATCATTCATTTGATTTTCAAATGCCATATATGCCTATGTCATGGAATTCATCCTATAGTATGCATGGTTATCCCTCATGTTGTTATTTTGATCCATGGTTGCCATATTGGACTACATATCATGGAGGGTTTTCACCGAATTTTCATACACATAATTAATTGCAATATGCATTGCTCTTAATTTACAAAAGCCAAAATGTTTAGCTCATAGAGAAGATTTTAATTCTGTTATTTGTATCTTTCTCTACACTTTATTTCGGTTGTGCATACTTTTATGGGTGAATTCATATATATGATATTTTATATCGTCCTTGGCAACATATACGGCCGATGAGCACCTTTGATCATCGCCCTAAAGTGGGAAGTTTCCCGATGAGCGGTTACTTATGTGAATTTAATACTCGGGGGGCAAGGCATTAGAAAAAGGAGTAACTTTTCACCATTAAGTTTATATTTACTAAATCGGCTTGCAAAGTATTTTCAAAAATATTGGTGCTGTCTTTGTTCCACTAAATAAGGATGCTTTGAATATTTAGCCGACTTAAGTGTTTTGCATCATTGATCGAGCCGAATGTAAGTCTTATATTCAGGTTAAAGATTTTGCATTCATGGGTGAAAAGTATTTTCTGAATTCATAGTGACTCATTGATGGTGGTGCAACAAATGTTTATATTTAAATGATTCACGGGATGTTTTCATAGTAAATGTCTACTGAATGATTTTAGCTTTATTGTTTATCATGCTTCTAGACATGAATATTCAGAATTGTACCTCTAGAATAATGAGCATCGAATCAGGCATTTTTATGAGAAAAGACTGATGTTTAGCAAAACTAGAGGGCTTATTCTAGATGTGCCGGTCTGACCGCCATTGACAGCCGGTTCAACCGCCATGACCGGTCCAACCGCCGTTGACATCCGGTCTAACCGCTATTGGGCAGATTCGAACAAAGTTTCTACTACTTCGGCTATTGGAGTTTTATAACTTAGTAAGGCCGAAAGAAGTAGTTGGAAAAGTTTTGTTGAATATTTTCATAATTCAAGATGCATCGAAAGACATGATGGAAACAAGCAAAGAAGGATGCAAGAGTAATCTGGCTTTTACCTGCTTCGAGGTAATTTGGTTATATTTATTTTTGGCTGATTATTCACCTTTATTTATGGTCAAGATGACTTGTGGATGCAACTGAATTGTTCCCTATTTCTTCATGCTCGATTTGAGATGTGTTGCAAAGACCAATTGACATTATTGCAATTCGGTCGCTTTATGCATTCACAATAGCTTACATGTGTGAGAATGATCTTCTAGTATATTGAAAAAACACAGCCGAGGTAATGTATATTCAGGCTTTTTGACTCACACAAGATATGAGAGAAGCATGTTTGATGCGCTTGTGCTCGACATTGCTCCTATGCAATTTGAATTATGATAAATGTTTCTTAATACGCAAAGCTTAACCAAGCCAAAAGTTGCAGCAAGCCGATCAGGCTTGGCCAGTTGTGCCCTGTAGCCGATCCGGCAAAACGACAGGAGGTCTGACCGCCTGTAGGGGCCGGTCTAACCGCCTGTATGAAAGTGCACAAAATATGAATTGGACTCCACCATTGCATGGGCCTCGTCGAGATGATCAAAATGCATATGTGGATCGCCCGGTTTGGAGTCCGGATGAGGGAGTTATGGCTCTGGCAAGAATCAGTGCTGCACTCAGCCGGTTAGACCGTCTGTACAAGGGGTTAGACCGCCTGTGGCAGTCCTAATCCAAATTAGAGTTGTATTTGACGGGATTTTCTCATGTAATTGACTCCCCACGGGTACAGACCTCCCCACCCTATAAATATAAAGGGCTATTGCCGATTGAGAGGTATCCAATCGAAACTCACTTGTACTTTTATCCTCAAACCCTAATCTTTTCCAATCTCCCTTGCTGTCCGTCGTGATCTCCATGGCCATTGATGGCGTCCTAAGGCTTGCTGGTCGACCTAGGGCACGTCCGGCGACGTCCACGCCCTGACGGGGTCCCTCCCGGGTGTGAGCATCGACGGCCTTTGCTAGTTTACTCGTAAACTAGTCGTTCTTCGCCACGAAAGTGTGTTGGTTATCTCTTTGTTGGTTTGCTCGTAACCCTAGCCGTCCACCACCACGTAAGTGTGGTAGTTATCCATCGAACGATCGATCTCGTGGCGTCTCAGCTACGGGTGGTCTGACTCCCTGTAACAGGCGGTCTGACCCCCTGTGACAGACGGTCTATCTCCCTGTACAGGCGGTCTAACCTCCTGTCGCCCAGCAGCAATTCGATCCGTTTGCGATCCGCGCGATCTAGCGCTCTCGTGTGTTGACCATAAAAGGCGTCAACACTTTTATTTGCAAATGTCTCTCTCTACTCCTCCAGTGAAATTCGCAAGTACCAGAAGGGCGCTGATCTGCTCATTAGGAAGATGCCCTTCCGGAGGTTGGTCAGGGAGATTGCCCAGGTTCACAAGGTAATGTTGCTTTAACGATTACATTTTTTACTTGTTATTTGAAACATCTGTAGGAACTTATAAATACAGATAAGAACTTTTTTTTTTGCTTGGAGTTCTTATATTCCGTCACTCTTCATGACTATGTTTGCAGAGTGACCTGCGTTTCCAGAGCCATGCAGTGCTTGCTTTGCAAGAGGCGGCAGAAGCATATCTTGTGGGGCTCTTTGAGGACACCAACCTATGCGCCATCCATGCCAAGCGGATGACAATCATGCCGAAAGATGTTCATCTGGCTACAAGGATCCGTGGGGAGAGACAATAATTGTATTCCCATTTGAGCTGCCCACAACCCTGCTGCATATGTTTCATTATGTCAAGAATTAGTCGATCTCTTAGTTTTTCTGCCACCCAAACATTACAACTATCTGTTTAATTAGTTAATAATGGTACAAGGTACCTACCTAGGTTTTCTTTTCATAATCTCTGGTAATGTAAGATCATTTATTCATGTTCTATGTGACTGCGGTAATATATTGTCATCAGTTATGGTTTTCTGATTGTTTTTCTGGTTGATCATTTTTCTCATAATGCCGTCGAATAAATGATACAATGAAAGAAACAATATGATCATTTCCGCAATCTTGTAGGTCACCTTTGGATCCAGTCCCCCTGATTAAGTAAATACTAAGATGAAAAAAAAGTTTTAAACTTATCAGCTTATAGGATAACTGATCTGAAGGTGGGAGACTAAGGAACAGATATATCATAACATAGAATTGCCCTGGAACGGTAGCTCTTCGGTATGTGCTGCACTACTAGTTTCATGCTAACAACTGTGTAAGAATTTAATCTCGACTCCATATTTATTTTCGTTTATTTGCCAATGTCTCTCTACTCCTCCAGTGAAATTCGCAAGTACCAAAAGGGCGCTGAGCTGCTCATTAGGAAGATGCCCTTCCAGAGATTGGTCAGGGAGATTGCCCAGCTTCACAAAGTACGGTTGCTTTAACGATTACATGGTTTCCTTGTTATCTAAAACATTTGTAAGACCTAAATACAAATAACATCTTTTTACGATTTGGAGTTCTTATATTCTGTCACTTCATTTGCTTGCAGAGTGACCTGTGTTTCCAGAGCCATGCAGTGTTTGCTTTGCAAGAGGCGGCAGAAGCATATCTTGTGGGGCTCTTTGAGGACACAAACCTATGCGCCATCCATGCCAAGCGGGTGACAATCATGCCGAAAGATGTTCATCTGGCTACAAGGATTCGTAGGGAGAGACAATAATTGTATTTCCACTGGAGCTCGCAACAACCTGCTGCATAAGTTCCTTAATTATGTCAAGAATTAGTCGTTCTCTTAGTTTTTCACTTTTTCTGCCACCCAAACATTACAACTATTAATTAGTTAATAATGGTACAAAGGTACCTTCCTAGGTTTTCTTTTCCTAAATCTCTGGTAATGTAAAATCATGTTCTATGTGACTGCGGTAATATATTGTCGTCAGTTATGGTTTTCTGATTGTTTTCCTGGTTGTTCATTTTTCTCATAATGCCGTCGAATATATGATACAATAAAAAAACAATATGATCATTTCCACAATCCTGTAAGTCACCTTTGGATCCAGTCCCCTTGATTAAAGTAGATACTAGATGAAAAAAAAGTTTTTAACTTATCAGCCTATAGGATAACTGATCTTGTGTTGTGAGAAGTTGAGAGACTAATGAACAGATATCAGAACATAGATATTTTGGTGAACCTTTGCATTTTCACCAGTCACTGTCATGGTTCACGGGGAAATTCTGGCATAATTTACTAAATAGATGACAGGGCTTGAGTTTTCCCGACACTTCATTTCAGTTTATATTTTGGTGCAGCCATCAGCAGCTTATTATATGACAGCATGCAATTATTTTTCTTATACTCTTTCAGACTGCGATCGATGACAATACCTAATGCCTGAACGTTTCTCTTATTACCTGAACCAAATAATACCCAAAACGCCTCAAGGTTGCTTGTGAAGTTGGTGAATGACTACTAACCAATATTTTAAATAGCGGGCTAAGACGTTTAGCGGCAGGGCTGCCGTTACGGGATATAGCTGGCTATAGCCAGGATATAGCCGGCTATAGCGGGATAAATACCATAGCGGGAGCTCTTTTCTAGCAGCTAGAGCTGGCTATAGCGGTAGTTTAGCCGGCTATTTAAAACATTGCTACTAACACAAAAGAGGCATCTAAACTTGTTAGGGAAACATATGTTTCTTTTGCGAAACATATATGGGACATGAAAATTTGTTCCTCATATCAGAGAGAAAATGCCGGAGAATCTTGAATCATCAGAATAACCTCATCAACTTTGCCATCTTGATCTGCTTTTTTGCATGATTAAACGGTGTGGGCAAATTCGACTATTAACCGAGTAATACTTGGTTCAGCTAATTTGCAGCAGGTGGCATAGTAGATGCACCAGAGGGACAAGTGGAGGACATGGTCTCACGCGATCGAGATGATTAATTATGAGATATGGAAGCCGTCTTTCAGCTACCACGCGTACGTTGGCATGATCTTTCACGTACGCTGAAATGGCGACGGGCGTCAAGTAGTATGAACGCACCCTCTAGCAAGACTAGTGACACGTTCAGTAATGCTAATTGGTGGACCTTTCAAGCTAATGAGATATTGGATCCGCGAGCCAAAGGCTGAAAGATCAGAGTTGTTTGCTGACATGCCGGGTTACCAAGACAATGTGGACCCGATGGTAAGGTAGGGTATTGGGTAGCGTTACATCGGAAGAAGTATATGATGAATTGTCATTTGGTTTGGACAGCCACTTAGTCGCCAATAGGATCCGTGCCAATGGTAAAAAGTTGCAAGAGATGAGGGGTCCCAAGACGTCAGGCAAGCTGAGGTGGTGGAAACAGAAAATGGCAAAATATATCTTGGATCCGTAGAGTACATAGGTGTCGAGTAAATTTTAATTATGTCGTATGTAAGCTTTGTCTTCTATTGATAAATAGTCTTTTGTAAGAGACCATTAGTATTTTTCCTATTAATAATATTTAATTTATTTATTCAAAGTTTGCCTGTGTAACTTTTCAATATTTGATCAAACTTTCTTGCTGTCTTACATGAGATGCGACCTCGGTAGGACTACCTAGCGAGAGTTTAGTTTGTATCTTTATAAATGTTGTAATTATATTTTTGAAAAAAAAATGTTTGAGAAGGAATCAACCCTGGATTTTATGAACAAAAAGATCGTGACAACTTGCAGCAAGAGGACCTTTAATATCGTGAATTGAAAGGATGGTAAATGTTTTGCTATACGATAATCGTTTGTATGTATAAAATCCAATATCATAAAAATGACCTCAATTACATACATCATATCAGAACTTTCAAAATGCGTGCGTGTGTGTGTGTGAGAGAGAGAGTACACGTGTGACAAAGTTTTCAAAATGATAGCAACCTCCGTTGCCTGAATGCCTCTAGTACAAGGCCATGATGATAGCAGCCACGGCAGCACCCAAAGCAAGCCCCACTAGAGACCCACCAACACCATCCTCCGCCGCCGCAGAGCTCGGAGGAGCCACGGCCGGCAACGGCAAGCCGCCGGCGCCACCAGCCGGGGCCGTGGCCATCGACGGCCTCCCAGAACGAGGACCCATGGCAACCGGCGCCGGAGACGGATGAGCCGCCACGGTCGTCGCCGGCGGGCGCGCAGCAGCGCGAGGAGCCATAGCCACCGGCGCCGGAGACGGAGACGGAGAGGCGGCTCCGACGACAGTGACGGCGAGTTTCATGCCAGCGGCGCAGTGACCAGGGACGCCGCAGATGAAGTAGCGGGTGACGCCGCCGGAGACGAGAGTGACGACGTCGTTGCCGGAGCTGAAGGAGACGAGCGGGCTGGAGGTGGAGCAGGCGTCGTGGTCGGCTTTGGTCACCTCGAGAACGTCGTGCGCGCCGCGGGTGTATTTGAACACCAGCTGGTCGCCGGCGCGGAACGTGACGCCGGCGGACCAGAGGGTGTAGTTTGTTCCGAGGCCCCATGACCCGGCCGGTGCGCCTACGGTGTAGCTTGTGCCGTGCGCTGTACTGAGAAATGTCGCCACAGCCATGGCGAAGACGACGAAATAAGCTGCTCTAGACGCGGCCATGGTGATCGATGCGATATCCTTGTGTATCTTATATGTTTGCGAAGATTTTGTGAACAGATCAAAAGGTTTGGAAAGCTCCTAATTTGGTTGGAGATGTAGAAGCTAGACGATAGAAGAGCGGTGTAGTGAGGCTTGGGTTGGGGTTTTGGTTGTGAGATTGGAGGCTTGGAGCAGACAAATATATAGGCGTTGGACGAGATGTTAGGTGTGCAACCGCGTGCCCGCCTCACGGGAGAGATCGATCGTTGGTGTGGTCACTACTGCAGATTTAGTGCGGCCACCGGCCAGTGTGAGAGAGAGCTGAGCTGAGCTGAGCTGAGCAGGTCGCTGCGTGCAGATGCCGTGGGGCTTGTTGCTGGGTCTAACACCGTGGACTTGGACTCGATCACGCATATCGCCCGTGCCTGGACCAGTACGTCCCGGCCCTTGCACAGATGGAACCTGAGCGTTCGGGAAACGTTCAAAGATGACGAGGGGCTTGCCGATGGTCTCTCTTTTCTTTTTTACATGGAAATGGTATCATCTCGTTTTTTATTTTTTATTATTAAAATAGTTATGGTCACCAAAACCATGGCGACATTTCCTATTGGGCAAGGTGTAGTGGGATCCGGTTCCTCTGAAGTAGACGAAACTACCTCAGAGAGAGGCAGGAACCGCTGTAGCGTTGAATCGACATCCGACGGCTGCATATAGAAACAATTTTTTTTCTGGTTTTGACCAATGTACTCATTGTTAAGCGTGTCAGCTGCTAAGGCCATTTGCAGAGAACGGAACCTAGAAAAATAGTGAGCTCACGACAGAAAACGGCGCGAGACCATGGAAAAGAGCGGGACGATGACCACTGCCTCACCGGAGAGAACAAGCTTTTGCAGTGGCGGATCCAGGGGGGCTGGGGGCTGCACCCCCCCCCCCCCCCCTCTGGGCAGCTACATCTCCTTGGAGCAAAGGGGAGGAAGGAAAGAAAAAAATGAGAAAAGAAGAAGAAGAGGCAAAGGAGGTGGAGGAAGATGAAGAAGGCTAGATCAGGCCCCCCTCATGGGCGCTGGCTGGATCCGCCCCTGAGCTTTTGTGTCTGTAATCTCGTGCGCAAGTCTAAGTAATCTTCATCTTTTTTAATACATTTTTTCATGGATGGCTTGCCTGCAATCTGGTGCGTAATTCCAAGTAATCTGCGTCTTTTCTAATGCATTTCCACATGGATGGCTTCCTGCAATCCCTTGCGTAAATCCAAGTAATCTTTATCTTTTCTAGTGCATTTTCTCATGGATGGCTCACTTTAATTGGTCCCATAAATCCGCTTTCACGAAAAATTAAACCTGGGTCTACTGCTAGGCTCCCTAACCAAGTAGGCTAGAGGACCTTTGGTATGGATTTAGTCCAGTGTTCAATTATTTTTACCAGGGGCGGCCCCAGCAACAAAACTAAGCGACGGCTTAGAGTGTTGCTACAATGTACAGAACAATAAATATAGCTCTAACAATACTGCAGGTTCAGATTTGACTGGCGGCATGTGTCCCCCGCCCCTCGCTATACTCTAGGTCTGACCCTGATTTTTACGAGGGTGTTTAGTTCCCAAATTTTTTTCATCGCTACAGTAAATTCGAGTGTTTGATGCAAATTAGAAGTATTAAATGTGGATAACTAACAAAACACATTCGTATGATTTTCAAGTCTTATGAATTTTAGTCCAATATTCTATTATTTTCAAGTCCAATATTCGTAATTTTAATCTCTCTTCTCATCTAGCTAATTGTGTTATATGTGTGGGTCGTACCACAGTATGGGTTGATTGAAGTATTGGACAAAGCTTTCGCTGGATTTTTTATTGTAGCCGTCAGATGCCGATTCAATGGTGCAGCGGTACCAACCTTTCTCTGAGGTAGTTTCAACTACTTCAGAGGTTCCGGTTCCAGGTGTATCATCACATAGGAGTATATAGCTCATACAGGTGTAATCTAGGACTAGGTCACTACACAGTAATATCCCCCGTTGATTACCCACCCGAGAGAAAGACCGAGATCTATAAGGGATTAGAGTTTTCGAATTAGACCTAACAAAATTGTACATTTTATTCTATTTCCAGCTTTTGCTTTCGATGTTTTGCCAGGCACAATTTGAAGTTGAAATCTTCCTATTTCTTTCCACTTAGTTTAGTCCTCACCATGCTGCCTAAATAATAAAAAGGTGAAAAATAGTGTTCCCAAGTAAATCATTGCCAAATAAACAATCCTGCAATTGCAAGATAAAAATTCAGTAATTCCTTGCATCTGTTGTGTGTTGTCCATTTTTAATGCTTCCCGTCTGGTCCATTTGTTTTATTATAACGCTAGCCACCTTTCCTTCCTCTCCACGGCTGAAGGAAATAGACATTGCAAAACTTTTGGCCACACATTTCTCTTGTAACAACCAGACGCGTGCCTGATCATTTGTTACATTGTCAAGGCCTCATAACTCATCGTTTGTTACTTAATCGGCTATCAAAACCCATTATCTCACATGAACAGCTGTACTGGGCACTACAAGCAGCGTCTTTGCGTTCACTTGCAAACTGTCTTAACTAGTTCAATTCACTTCTCTAACAACCTTGAACACAAACACACTAAACTAGCAACACAACGGGTTTTACTTACAACACCAACTAACTTAGCTACATACAAGCAACACATTAGGAAGATCTAGTACTCTACAATTACAAAGAATGATACACGCTTACGCTGGCTTTGGTCAGCTGCCTGATTCTGGTGCTCCGTCAGAACACAGGGCTATGTTACTGAAAGTTCCTATTTGTAGGACAGCGGGCCAGATCTTGACACCGCAAATCTCTGCAGCGGGCCAGCCCCATGGTTGCTCCCAGAGCTTGACCCCTCAACAAACTTCACCTTCCTACTAGCACTGAAGTCAAGTGGTCCTGAGCGTCTCATGCTCCGTAGCTGTCCAGTCCTCTTATCTGCATCGTACCCATCATCATGCTGGGACCCTGATGAACTGTAATAGTTTGGCTCAAAGGTGTGGGACCTGGGTGTTGTCTCTGGTCGATTTTGCTTCGCAGATGGGGAGGCATGCGCAAGAGAGATCAGTGGTGACTGCCTTGGGGACTGATCCATTGGTTCTGAAGCCATCAGTGACGCTCCATATAACTGGTGGTATATTGAGCGGAGGATGGTGTATGGTATGTGAACTTCTAAGGTGCTCCTGGGGAGGTATGGGGACAGCTCGCAGAGTTGATCCAGGAATATTAGCTTTGGAACAATGTGTTGCCTGCATTTAGATCATGTAAAATCATCAAAACAAACTACAAAACATCGCCAAATGAAATCCGAGAATGATACGTCAATCAGGTGACTTTGCTACCTGCTAGTGTCATTCCATGAATCCAGCACTATCCCTGCAGACAATTTGACGTAGATCTGCATAGCAGATTTAATATTTGCTTCTGCTGAGACACGGCATGGTAATTCAGCCTCTTGCAACTCATCTGTATGTCCATTTGAAAGAGAATTTATTCGCTGCTCCCTTTCAACTCTAGTGTATTCGCTTCCGCCAACCACAGCACTTACACACCTGCGCAAATACAGTAGGGTAATGCAGTCACATGATGCCTGACAATATCCTTTTTGTCCATCTATTTATTATAATATTGAAACTAGGAAAGTATTTAGAAAATAAATTCTTAATTTGATACTGAGCAACTAGTTTCATGACTAGTACAATACGGTAAGATGCATTGTCTGTCATGAATATCAATAATGAAAGAATGTTGACACCAAGCATATATACTTGCACTAGTTGAAGACAATCATCAGGAAGCAAGTTCTTACCTTGCTAGACAGTGCAAATTGTTACTGAATCCACCTATATTGACATCATAAACAGCACTACTCCAAATATTGGACACCATAAATGCAGCACAAAGATATGGAAGTAAAATCCAAGAATTATCATTAGCAGCACCAGCTTCTGCCAGAATAGAGTGTACCCACTCGGCGTCGTGTTTATCACCAACACCAACACTGCTTGCAACCCTTCTCAACCTAATGATCTCATTTTTATCAGGTACCTCATCCGGCAACTGCAGGGCCAATCCTTTCAGCAGAGAATATATGAGAGGTACCTTCTCTTCAAGCACCACTCCAACAGCCTCAACCAACAGTCGACGGAAAGTTATCGCCTGCCCTGCTTGAATACAGAGGTCAGCCAATGTCTCAATATCAATAATCTGCTTCAGATTTGCATCCCTTTCAATCCTATCACCAGAATTTACACTTCCAGCAAGGCCCTCTAAGGCATCACGATTTGACCTCAACGCTGAATCAATACAATTTAATAGTGCAGATGTATGCTCCCTTAGCATCTTGTCCATTTTATCTATTCCATAGCCACCAAAAAGGCGAACAAGTGCTTTGAGTTCTCTTTTATCTGTAAATGCTTCAGCTAAACATCCACCGCCAATAGGTTGTGAGCTCCTGAAGCAATTCTGGATTGCATCAAATGCAACTCCAATGTGAGAAGCATCCTTTACTACATTCTCAATATACCAATTGCATATCATCTCGACAGCAGATCCACCTCCTTGTGTCCCCACTGGGGTCTCAAATATTTGCAGATTGGGAAATGGACCGGTAAAACTCTCTGCTAGTAGCACTTCACGTATACCTTCAGTAAGATCCATACTGATATGCTGCTCTGCTAGATGAATGATGCCCAGATGTCTTCTTAGAAGAGATTCTATGATTGATGGTCTCTGAATGCAGTTATCAGTTCTAATCATACTATGAAATCTTCTCCTGAAATTTCCTATGATGCAGTCTCTCATGTACTGAAAAATAAACAGAATCTAGGTAAGTCAAACAAGGACACATGCACGTCAATTTATAAGGAGTAAAAAACATAAGCAATACTTCTATTCTGAAAATATAAATTCGCTTGTTATCTTTTTTATAGCCCTTTCTTCTAAAAGTAAGGATATAAAATCCACGGGCTTTAAAGTCATGAACAAACAACCATTTTATTATCATCAATACATCCTAACAAGTAACAACTAACAGGTTTAAGGTTCCGAAAACTGCATGTTTACTTCTCCCAGTGAATATAAATTGTACATACCTCCCGGAGAACAAAAACATGGTTGAGAACACAAATTGGCTCCATGTCATTTAGAACGGAACATAAACTTGTCAGCCTTTGCATAGCAGCTTCCAGCCTGTTTTTAATGCATATACATTATATTACGTCAATAAAATGACAGTAACATTTGAACAGTGATGTGAAGTAACAAATTGACTGACATCTTAATTGATGAACTATTATCAGGATAGCTCTCATGTCCTGGCGGTAACAAGCTTGAAACACCTTTTGATCTTGTTGTATTGTTCAACCGAAGAGCTGCTTGCTCAGGAGAAAGCTGGCAAATTTAGAAGTCAGACTCAAATATATTAGCTATATATAATAAATTATAAATATGAACTCAGAAATTATCTACCTGCAGCTCTAATGAACCAAATCCACCTTCTGAGTCTAGAATGTTTATCAGACCTTCCAATCCACCCATGATAGACTCAATAAGTGACTCCACATATGAGATAGAATCTCTGCCAATTTTGTTAACCTACATTTCAAACAAAGGAAGGTTCACTAATTAATATGTTAAACACAGAAAGAGATGCAGTTCCCTTTTTCTTTAAGGAGAGATGCAGTCTTTTTGAGGAGCCTTGGTACCAGATTCAGGACATCTTCTTAATTCATGTTAATAAGAGCTGAAGAAGCATATATAATTTATTTATTTTCACCTTATAGTATTTCACTAATCCTCAAAGCTAATCAAGTAAAATTACATGTTCAGGATGCTGTAACCATCAAAACAGTTCTCAAACGGAATCATATAGGTGAATTCAAATCAGTGCTACTTTGCTAGATGTGAAGCAGGAAAGTTTTATTCTCTAAACTCTGAATTCTGTAAACTGGTAACCCCAGTGCTAACATTTTGCTTCATAAAAAGCAGGGTTAAGATGGCCTTTGGTCTAAAAAAATCAAATATACACCTCTTCAGGAATAATTGCAGAAGCACATTCTGGAAAACTGCAAGCAGCTCCAAGCCAAGCACAACAATGCTGTGGCCGACCTTCTGGGCCAAACATTGTATTTCTGAATACCTGATAGAAAATAAAATAGAACTTGTTATCACTACAAAAACTAGTAACTGATACAGAATATAAGGAATATGTGACTCACACAGTGATTTTAACAGAATTCACTTACCGTGGTAAGATGCTGATGATAAAAGTAAAGTTTTTTAAGACTTCCATGTTTGGAAAGTTGGCTCTCAAGCTCATCCACACATCTGCAAAACAGTTAACTCTAGTGAGGTTCAAATGATTCTTGATGAATTGCGATTAAAGTGCTGAGTTCTTGGCTTCTTGCCAAAACCATAATATCATGTAAAGCATCTTTGAGCCCCTTTTTTTTCTATTTGGAGGGAGGGAGGGAGGGAGCGAGCAAGAGAGAGAGAAAGAGAGAGGCACAGGAGAGAGCATGTAATGCTTGGGGCCTGAAGATTGGATTGTGTTTTCCAACTCCTTCATGGAAAATAGTGTCGCACAAAAAATTAAGCATCCAGCTAACACAAATTAATGCGGATCTTTTCAATCACCTTGACCAATTATATGCAGCATTGCCTTCTGACACCAAACCCTCCTTCCCAGTGGACACAGTAGCCTTCTCCAAGTGCCGAATGTTTATCGAGGATCTTGAAGATGTGACAATCATCAAAATGGAGAGCCAGTGCTTGCGCAAATCCTGCAGCATCAATTATCAATTATCATGTTTGAAACATTCAAAAGATAAAATATATGGAAGATTAAGCATATAGAACATAGATACACAGTTGACAACATACTTTTGACTGGTTAATACAATCAGCAATGTAAACCAGAACCAAGGTGAAAAACTCACAACAAATAGTACACTATGATGTTAAAATCATCAATATAGAGGTAGCATTCAATAAAGCACAATTACCAAAAAAACGAGTTCAAGGACTACTTATGCCTGGATCATCGAGTAAAGCTGTATATGATACGAAGTAGCAGGTTAACTTACTGTCAAGTCACAGGTAATGGCAGGAACACTTTCCCCCTGGGGTTTTGGAATGTTTTCCAGACAATGGAGAACTTGCTGAAAAAGTCCCTTCAGTGTGGCATCTAGGTCAAGAGCAACCATTCCTGGAGTACCAAGTAAGAACCGTATCCTTCCAGCACAAGATGATAAGTATGACAATGCATATCCTTTTATTGCTGCAAAGAGAAAGGAATCATGTGATTAACAATGGAATTTTTTACATTTCTACTTCAGGACAAATTTAGGCTTTTGTATCATACTTTCTTTGTCGAAGAATAAAGGGATGTGCATCAGAATAAAATTGAAAAATATCTAGATTCAGCGTTGCAAAATATCTTATGAGCACATATGAAAATCTTCAACTCACTATGTTTCCTGCCTTCAACGAATACGAATAAGCCTACCAGTTCAATCTTCTAAGTAATAGTGCTCACAACAATAACCAAGCAAACACTAACAAACCCCGAGTGCAGTATGAATGTCATGCCAACCACGAAGTTGTTCAGTACTCAAAATCGTTATAAGGGATTTAGTCACAATAACTGCCTTAAAAGGAAAGGCTAGAACTAGACAAGATAAATAGTGAAAGAAACATTCAAATAAGGCAACAGGTCTGGAAGAACCTGCAATGTATTTACGGACCAGGCAAGAAAGTTTGCCCATTCCATCTAACAAGAAGCCAATGGTTGGGTCCGTCGCATCCTGAAAGTTTTGATGGCCAAATTATCATTGAAGGGGACAACAATTTATAGAATACAAGAAAAACTAAGAACGAAGGAACTCACAATGTCAACAGTTTTCCCTCTAGTAGATTTTGATGATGCAACCCCCACATGTTGGAAGTACCAAATCACCTCGCATTGAGCCAATGAAAGAGCAGAAAAGACCATCTGCACAATGTATCAATGTTATTTATATATCAATTGTGGAATAACATGATCTTAGTACTTCCCTCAACACGAACTCATGAAGATCTTTGATTGTATAGAGCCTACTCAGATCTCATGGAATAAGTTCTTTAAGATGGAATTTACCAAGTGCATACAGAAATTGGCTATGGAAATCCATCAATAGCTAGTTAATCTAAATTAATCACTTCTGCGATCATTTCCTCTCTCATGTGAACTACCCTCTATTTTGACTATAATAATACTAATATATTACATGTTATCCTACTGTTTTCACTCCCTAAAGAATATCTTATATACAGAAAAATTGCCTTAAATGATAGCTGAATTGAATTACTTACAAGTACTAAAGAAAAAAGGAAATATAATATGTCCACCGTTCCAGAATAACAGATACAAATATATCGTAGGATACATCTTTCATCATTCAGTTTTTTCTTACAATACAAACTATAAATCAGGCATCATTCAAAGAGGCTAATATTGGACATATCATCGAAATGTCAAATGCCAGAATCTAATGCATTATGTGTCAGCTTCGATGTCCCATTACAGCAATCCAAAACAAGAAAAATAGTTTTTTAAAAAAATGAGCTTGGCACCAAACCTGAATATTAGGTGCTAGCAAGCTAGGTTGATCTGTGAAAAATAAAACCATCCTCCCAATTTCCTGCTTTAGAAGAATTCTCCTTTCACGATGCATAGCATCACATGACACTAGCGCTTGCTCATGCACTTCCCTGCAGAAGTCAGCACATAGCATTAACAAACATCTCCAAGAATGATCAAGAATGATGCCAAGTAGATGAAAGTACAAAAAAAGTAATGATGCCAGAAGGAAAAAGGGATTAGAGACAATCTATCTTTCGAAATAGTTCACAAGTAGATGAAATCAAAAGTTAAAACAGCCAATCAAACATTGGTTAACTGAGCTTGTCGTGAGCTGTAAAAAAAAAGGTAAATATGTAGAAAGACTTCAATTCAGACTTCACGGGAAGAACAAAACCCTTAACATTACAAGCTATTTTGGAGCATAGGAAAAAAAAATAAAAGGAGCAAAAGCTGTGAAGGACATACGTTAACATTTTCTCAACCTGCTTTGCAATATTGTACTCCAGATCAGCTTCCTTTTGCTTAGTTCGTCCAGATTTAGCCATTCTCTTTGATTCTAGAACTTTTGGAAGGACATAAAGTTGATAATTTTCATGAAGTAAGATGTACTGCACGAACCATTGATAGACCAAATTAGAATAGGAGCACCAATGAATCGATTGTAGGTACAACAGTATCTTCAATTTTACCTCATCTCTGAACAGAGGGAGTATTAAATTCTCTTTCAGAACAACCTGAAAATCACCAGGAGAAAACAAATAAAGACTTATGTCACATGCTCATGGCACTGAGGAATCTAGTTTGGTAATTATTTACTAATTCTAGTACAGTGTGTTGTAACAGAAACATGAAAGATGCTTCCAACTAAATGCTCCATCTCATCTTTAAATTAAATGCTCCAACTAAAATTAGAAATAAAAAATGCTTTTAAAAAACCACCACAATACCAAACAGAGCCTCACATGATACCAACAGAAGAGTTATTATGAAATCATAGGCTGTGAAAAGAGCTGGCCCTGGCTCGACATGTACTGCATCACCTTGAAATGGCACAGGACACCCGCATGCTCTCAGATGGTGAAGATTGGCTAAGATGCGAATTAAAAAGACATTGTCTAGTCCTGTCTTCACTGGAACGGACTATCGCCAGGCTGCGTTCACGTGTGAGGCACTTGAAAGATGGTGATGCAAATACTTCCTTCTTCCACAAGCAAGCTAGTTTCAGACAACGCAAGAATTTTATCTCCAAGCTCAAGGTTGGAGAACGGGTGGTAGTATCGCAGCAGGATAAACATCAGGCCCTCTTTGAGTATTTTGATAAAGTCCTTGGCACAGCAGCCCAACGGACAGCTACCCTGCACTTGACTGTTTTTCATCAAACGGGCATTGATCTTTCAGACCTGGATGGGCCAATCACTGAAGAGGAGGTTTGGGCAACAATTAAATCCCTTCTGGCTGATAGGGCACCAGGTCCAGATGGGTATACAGGCAAATTCTACAAGAGTTGTTGGCCAATTATAAGATGGACTTCATGGCTGCACTGATCACCTTGCAGCAGGGTGAGGCAGCAAAGCTTGGACTACTAATCCCTAAGAAAACTGAAGCTTTGGAGGCCAAGGACTTTCGGCCAATCAGTTTGGTACATAGCTTCGCTAAATTGGTGACCAAAATATTGGCTAATCGTCTGGGTCCTCTTCTGAACGGCATGGTAGCGACTAATCAGAGTGCCTTTATAAGAGGTAGATGCATACATGACAACTTCATGCTTGTGCAGCAAACCATCAGGGTCTTACACCGTCGCAAGATATCAAGCCTGTTCCTAAAACTGGATATCTCAAAAGCCTTTGATTCAGTTTCTTGGTCTTTCTTGCTGGAAATTTTGTCACACTTGGGTTTTGGTGCTTCCTGGTGCGCTCTCGTTGCAAATTTGCTCAAATCTGCCTCTACTCAAGTGTTATTGAATGGTGAACCGGGAGATTTTATATCTCATCAACGTGGTCTCCGCCAGGGCGATCCTTTGTCACCCATGCTGTTTATTTTGGTAATGGATGTCATTAACAGTCTGTTCGCTCGCGCTGAAGCTGAAGGCTTTCTGCAGCCATTGCATTCTACTGGACAACGGCTATCTCTGTATGCAGATGATGTGGCCCTCTTCATTCGACCAGTTGAAGAAGAAATGCAATTAACAAAGGCTTTGCTGCAGTTATTTGGGGATGCTTCTGGCTTACAAACCAATCTCACCAAGAGCTGTGTGATTTCTATTCAATGTGATGCTGACATTGCGGATGTGGTATCTGATACTTTGCAATGCCCTACATCCTCTTTCCCTGCTACCTATCTAGGCTTGCCGATATCAGATAAGAAACTAAGAAAGCGAGACCTGTTGGTTTGGATTGAAAAAACTGCCAATCAATTACCAGGATGGAAAGCCTCCCTAATGAATCTTGCTGGTCGGGCAGTGCTGATTAGGTTCGTTCTAACGGCTATTCCAATTTATTTGCTGACTGCACTCAAGGTACCGAAATGGTTTATTCGTGCCATTGACAAAATTAGAAAGGGGTTCCTATGGAAGGGAAGAAAAGAGGTAAATGGTGGCTGTTGTTTGGTGGCTTGGGAGAAAGTAATGAGGCCTCTTGAGTTGGGGGATTTGGGAATTCATAATCTAGAAGTCATGGGATGGGCTCTGCAGATGAGGTGGCTTTGGATTGAAAAAACCAACCCGGATCGCCCGTGGGCTGGTCTGAAAATTCCAGTTCATCCGAACACATCTGCCATGTTTGCAATTGTAGTCACAACTACCATTGGAAACGGCCAAAATTCCCTATTCTGGTCTGATCATTGGCTTCATGGCTGCTGTTTAGAGGAGTTGGCGCCTAACGTGGTTAAGTGCATCCCCCCAAGAATAAAAAACAGCAGAACAGTGGCAGAAGCGCTCCATGCATTGACTTGGGTAGAAGATATAAGGAATGCTAGAGAGCCTCTCGGATGGATCGGTCAGGCTGAATACTTAGAACTATGGGACATCATATCTGATATTACTCTGACCACTAATGAGGATGCACATCTGTGGAAGTTTGAGGGTTCTGGTATCTACTCCACTAAGACGGCCTACAGGGCCTTCTTCACTGGTTCTATCGCCTTTGAACCATGGAAGAGGATTTGGAAAACCTGGGCGCCTGGTAAATGCAAGACTTTCATGTGGCTGGCCATTAGGAACAGATGTTGGACAGCTGACAGATTACAAAGAAGGGGTCTGCCTCACCCAGATCAGTCTCCCCTCTGTGATCAGGAAGAAGAGACGATACAACATCTCCTCACTTCTTGTGTCTTTGCTAGACAATTCTGGTTCGCCATCTTTCAACCATTGAATCTAGCAAGCTTAATCCCTGGTCAGCGATGCACATCCTTGGCCGAGTGGTGGAAGAAATCATGGAGAAAGATCCCCAGGCAGCACAGGAAGGGATTTAATTCTTTAGTCATCCTAGGGGCATGGATTCTCTGGAAGCACAGAAATGCATGTGTGTTTGATGGATCTGCTCCCAACCTTCAATCTGCGTTTTTAGCTTTCAGAGATGAGTTACATGTTTGGAAGGCTGCGGGTGCGAAGGGCCTTGCTGAGCTAGGCGTTGGCCGGGGGCTTCAGTAATGGGTCCTTTAGTTGTGCTGGTCAGGTCCCTCCCTAGTGGTGTTTTATGTAATAGTTAGCAAGGGTATGTAATGCACCATCCCCATTCTGGTCCAAGGTGGGGTGGTTTTTTATATTTTTGGACTATTCTTCTTCTTAATACAAAGATACGCAGCTCTCCTGCGTATTCGAGAAAAAAGAAAAAAAAAGATATAAATGCCACTATGTGGGTGGGTGTAAAGTGTTCATTTTTTTCTCGAACAACACAGGACTGTGTGTCGTTTCATTAAGAAAGCATATTGTACAAGATGCACATGGAAATGGGAGGGTAGAAAACAACCCCTTCCATGGGTGTAAAGTGTTCATGAAAACCATTATATACGACTATCTACATATATAAGTGAATTATTAACAATTCAGGAAAACAGATTACAGAGCTAACAGGAAATGAAGGCATAAGGTCATACCATGGCAACATCTATACTGGTCACTCGGAGTAGTTCATCAGGACAAACAAGATATCCTAGAAGAACCCACTCGCGGTACGATGTGACATTAGCCAAGTCTTGGGCCCTCTGGGAGAAAACAATATCACATTAAGTTTCTAAATTGTAATACATCTTTATCATGGTATTGGAAAATAATGAAAGAGTATTTAATCTCTAGTGATTTTAATCACTAACCAGTGAAAAAACTAACCATTGGATGAGCAGAGTTTGTTAGGATGTCTGGATAACG
The DNA here is from genome assembly GCA_015342445.1 of Digitaria exilis. Taxonomy (NCBI): domain Eukaryota; kingdom Viridiplantae; phylum Streptophyta; class Magnoliopsida; order Poales; family Poaceae; genus Digitaria; species Digitaria exilis. The sequence continues at coordinate 1,117,477 of JACEFO010002268.1, read as the reverse complement.
TGGGTGAAATGGACTGAGGAAACCTTCATTTCTTAACTTTTTTGTATCAGTTGAAAGGAAGATAATTGGGCCAACAGCTTCCAGGACCTGAGGAACAAAAAAATGAAACATTAGTCAAAGCACCCCAAAAAAACAAAAGGGGTATCTAGGTAGGTAGCCTAGCATGGGTGCATGACAAAAAACTTAGGGGGATGAACACTGCAAATAGCATATGAAGCTTGATTGCTAGCTATTGCTACTGCCATGGAAAATTACACAAGCATCACCTCTCCAATTCGGGGGCTCACAAAATTAAGATCTTCATGCAGCCCTTTGATAGGTGGATCATAGGAGTCCACAAATTGAACCAATCTGTGCATAGTTAAACAATAGACATTGTTGAATAATTTAGTGTGGAGTAGGGGCTGGAGCTAACAAAAAAGAATGACATGTAACATGATGTAAATAATGAAACCCTTCATCACATAAGGAATATCACAGGGATGCAGTTAAATAGTATGTGCACAAGTTACAAACAGTGACACCACTACTGCTACAAGCAGTAATATATTGAAAAACGCAGCATGACAATATTTATATTAAAATTCTTATAAGGGAGAATTAGATTTTCCTGTTTAGATGGTAAACTTTGCAAAAAGTTTTTGTATTGGGAAGCATGAGCCCTCTCACAGAGCACACTTCTCAATGTACTTTTTGCAAAATATTGCACCCCCTTAAGCTACTCAAGTGTTAATATTGAAAAAGAGGACTTAGGCTTCAAATTTTGAATGATGCATCGGACAGCATGCATAGTTGTATTTTTATAATCATAAATCAACACGCGTGTTGACTAAAAAGGAATTATCTGTATCCATTTCACATACAATTTACAACACATCAAATGTCAAATTAAGATCAGTGACATAATCATAATATAAATGCTTTGGAAGGTGGAACAAACTCTAGTATCGAAACATAGCGCCCATACCGGTGATAAAACTCACAATCACGACCACCTTTTAGCATAACATGTAAGATGTTGTAAACCTGAAGGATCATCTTTCTTGGTACCTGTAAACAGAAGTCCATGGAAGAAAACAATTCAGTATAAGAGGAAAAACTGCTATTTAAAGTAATAATACATGTCAGATACAAGGAGATAAGGAACATAATTACCTTGTCAGAGAAAAGATTGACTCGGACAAATGAACAAAACAGATCCATAAAAGCATGAAGAATTAAAGAGTTCTGATGTGGCTGTGAAAATAATGGAAACATAGTCAATGCACAGATAAGATCATAAGAGTGTTAGGTTATTTAAATCAAGACTGAAAGATTCCTTACCAGCAATGTTATGACCGTGCTGCTCAAATCCAAAATAAGTCGCAAAGCTTGTTCACGAAATGCCAGCAAATCAAGAAGCAACTAATGGGGTGACATTTAGAAGGAAATCAGCAAAATGAAGGGAAAAAACAATGTCAGGGGTGATAAAGTGATTGACTAGTATATGTGTATAACAGTTTTGTAATTTCTAAATACACAGTTATGACATAGAAAGGTTACCAGGACATGCACACTCAATTTCAGGCTGTACAGTACAAACTACTGGCACATATTCTAATAAGCATTTCGAAAATAACAAGTACGGCCATTTTTTGTTCGTATTGCATTTCTTGATGCTCAAGCAGAATTAGGGGGCAGCAAAATTATGCTAAAAAATAAGATCAACAGTGCTAGCACATGCTGGCTACATGGGCATGGGTACTGTATTTGACCAACCTGAAAATATCAGGTGAGGCGAAAATTGAAAATGAACCCTTGCAGTGTGTAGTACATAATTACAGTAGGTCATGTACCAGCAAGGATGCTCGGTTAATCAGAGCAGAATACAGTAGAAACCCATTTTCCACAATTCATTTTAGTTGCAGACTTGAGCCATAACATACACTAAGTTTTGGACTGCAACCCTGTTTTTATTACCAAATACAACTTTTCATCTTGCCCTGAATGCTAAGACTAATTGATATGCTTGGCGCGTACCAGGATCCATTGCTCTAGATTGTGCATGTAACCTTCAGCATTCTCGTTCAAAGCATCAAGAGCAAACTTATCTACCTGCAAGCAATTGAGCGATTGAGTCACCATCAGTAGTACTATAAACTAATACCTAGGTAGGAAGCCAATAGAGGTGTCAACAGCTGAAGAAAAATGAATCCTTACTCTTTCCAGCTGCAGCTTGTTTGGATGCTCAGGAAATTTCTTTGACAGTGTGATGCAAAGTTTTGGGAAATTTGGAAAGACACCAGCTTTCCAAAATCCATCAGAGAATGTGTGGGTGTTAGGATCCGGATAGTCAAGGATGCTATTCAGCCAGTACATCTTGGCCAGCAACCCCTCCGCGACCTTTGACAGCTGAACCACCGGTTCCATCTGAAGATGCTTGTGGCCACTGGTGGAAGAACCTTGCGGCCCATCAACACCCATGTTCCGCCAGCTTGCCAGTGCAGAAGGAATCGGCTCTTCAACATTCAGGTACTCTGACCATCGGGACATACCTCCATCCACTTCTTTGTTTTTGAACGACACATGGGCCATGTCTTCTTCTTTAAGCAGACAACAGCTCCATGGTCTTCAACTGCAAACAAAGTAATACGGATGCGTCAGTTGAGGAAGATCATGTGTGACCCACAAGGCCACATACATGCCAATTTAAATCGCAACGACATATTCAACCTACACTGACCCACTTCATGCTCCAGCAGCTTTCACATTTTAAACCTAGAGCTATGCATTGGTTATCACTTCAAACATTCTCGCTAGCCTACAACAAATTGGGAGAACTTTGTCTGCGGAGAGCTTCAAACCGTAATTGCCATTGATTGGCACCACTTTTCGCGACGGTGCTACACGTATTTCACGATAGATTGGCACTACAAGCATGCGTCAAATGGAAGCACCACGTAATTGTTGTTTTGGCTAATTTTAGCTCCGCCGCAGCATGCACGGAACCAACAGGGGGCCTTGCCAGACAAGCAGAATCTGTATCTGGAATGGCACTCACTCCCGGAAGGGCATCATTACTTCAGAACCAAAAAAAAAAAAAAAAAAAAAAAAATCTAAGCACACAGTCACACACACCAGGCCAAGCAGCGCTCAACTTGCAGGGGAAATGGGAATGCACGCACTCGGCCAATTCAGCAGCGCGTTTCACAGCTGAACTAGCCCGCTCGACCAGCAGCAGGTAGCGAACTGTTCATTCGCCCACCCAATCCTCTCGTAGTCTCGAACCGGTGGCAATCAGCACCACCCACTCGAACGATTGCTGGGGGGGAGCGGCTAAGCAAGCTCCGCAGCCCGAATCGACATGAACCCCGGCGGCATTTCACGGGGATTGGGGGTAAACGGTGCTCCGGGGAGTAGTGAGAAACCGAGAACGAGCTAGCGAGCTCACCTGCGGGACGGGTGGGGGAGCAAGCGCACGGATCCGGATGTACCCCCGGGTCGCTCAGCGCGGGGATCTCGAAGCCATTGCGGGCGTAGGCGGCGGCGAGGCGAGGCGTCGCTCTCGATCTCTCCGGTCGCGCCGACGTGGTGGTGAGGAGGGGAGGGAGTGGGAGAGGAGTAGGCGACGGAAGGCGACCGGACCAGAGGATGGGGTGGTTCGGGGTGGCGGATTCGTCGTTACGCCTACGCATCCCCACCACCGCGTGACGCTGCGCTGTGGGGCCCGCGCCTTCCCGAGGATCTTCTGCGCCGGGCAGCGGCTGGGTGGGCTTCGCTGGATTTGGTGTACCCGCGTGGATTTGGAATTAATGGGCTGGGCCCCAGGGCCGTTACAGTCGTCCTAGAACAGGAACCCTAGAAGAGGAACCCAGTCAGCGTGGCCCATTTGCGAGAGTCTTGCTGTACTGTACTAGGCCAGATTCTAAAACTATTTTTTACTTTTTATTCATCTCCCTCCTCATAGAACACGCATCTCTAAAAATTCTATTTTCACCTTTTCTATTCATCTCCCTCACATAACACGCATCCCAGAAAAAAAAGTGTTTTTTCCCTGCTTCATCTGAACACAGCCTAAAGTAGGAGGACTAATCAATGGGCTGGGCCTAAGGCTATATTTATACTATATCATATTTTTTAATATATTTTATATATAATTAATCAATTAGTGTTCTCGAGAAGTGAGAAAGAAAGAGATTTATTTCGTAACGGATGGAGTGGTTTGGGAGCATGCTTCCCTGCCAGCATCCTTGGTGATTTTTTTTCGCGCTAAAACCCATGGGACAAGCTTCCGAGGCAGGGGGACAACTAATCGCACGAATACCGAATTGCATCCCACATCCATGTGGTTTCTACAGGTAAGAAAGCCACGAAGCATGAGGCTAGGAAGTAGGGTTGAAAACAATCGGGGGCTAAGAAGTAGGGTTGAAAACAATCGGAAACGGTAGGGAAACGGTGTTGAAATGCGGAAACGAAACCGAAAATGAAAACAACCAGAAAATTTATAAAACTAATAGAGATAAAAAAAAATAGTGAAATACAGCTATAAAATAATTTAAAAATCACAACTTTTATTTTCTTTCTAAAAAAGAACGGTCGAAAAACGGTACCATAATACGGAAACGATATCGGTTGGGACCGGATTTTCCAATCCCACATTCATCTCCACGAGGAACGCTTTCCCGTCTCCCCGATCTCCCCCACATCGCGCCGCGCCACACTATCTCCACTGTCGCCTCCCTCTTCTTGGTTTGGCGTCTCCCCCTGTTTCTAATGGAAGGACAACTGAAGCAAAAATTGAAGTTAATCATTTGATTCACTGGTCTTTTGCCCCCCTGTTAGTGTTCAAACTGTCGTTGCAACTTGCAAGAGAGCGCGGGTTGTGTAATACGAATGTGCGTGCAGGTTATCCAGTGTGTTCGAGGAAGGAGAAAAACTCTCGTGTACAAAATACTCAGCACGACGAATAACTGATAAATGAATATATTTAAAATATCCCCAAGATATATATTTGAAGTAAACAAAGTGTATATATAGCCAAAACAAAACAACCACTTCCTCCGTTTAAAATTATAATTCGTTTAAACTTTTTATCTCAATTTTTAACCAATCATCTTATTAAAAAAATTGTGTAAATTATCTTTTTTTGCTACGGTTTGTTTTATTAATAATTTTTTCCCAAAAATAACTTAAATGTAACTATGCTTGGATATTTTTTTTAAATAACACAAGCAGTGATAAAAAATCAAACTCCATAAAATTTGGAACGAAATAGGTATACAGCAAAGTGTACGTACAAGGGTGCATGCACACGTGGCGTATATTATACGATTAACAATAGGACGCGTCTAAATAGCAAACAGAACTCGTGGTAGCTACCACCAAAACGGCCGTGCGACGACGGCGTGCTGCATCAGGTGCAAGGCGGCGACAACGCCGCCGGCGATGATGCAGGACAAGGGGGCGGAGGAAGACGCCGACGACGAGGCGGGCCCGGATGCGGCGGCAGGGCCTGGCGCGGCGGAGGCGGCGACGACGACGTCGACGCGGATCTTCATGCCGCTGTCGCAGTGGCCGGTGAGGCCGCAGAGGAAGTAGCGCGTGCCGACGGCGGTGAGGGCGACGACGTCGTTGCCGGTGCGGGACGCCGAGATGTTGTTGGCGCTCGAGCAGCCTTCGTACCCCGCCCGGCTCACCTCCACCACGTCGTGCAGCTCCGCCGAGTACGTGAACGCTGCAAATTAAAACCAGGGGACGTACGTACTTTTTAGCTAGCGTCTTCATTCTTCGTACACTATATATGTATGTATGGCAAAAAAGAAAAAGAAAAAGAAAAGAGAGCTCGATGAGCTCACTGATCTTGTCGCCGGGGTGGAAGGTCTTGGTCTTGACCCACTGGGCGTAGTCGGTCTGCATGTCCCATAGCCCGTCCGGTGCGCCCACCGTGTACGTCGCTGCAGCGGCGCCCTCCATGAACACGGTGGCCACCAACAGAAGCGCCGCCGCCATTGCCACAGGAACAAGAGCCCTCGCCATCCTCGCCATATACGAATTAATAATACGATAGGAAGAATAACGACGGTGATATACACGTAGCTGGCTAGGAGATGGGTGGAGAAGAAACTTGTCAGTTCAAGATCGAAAGCCTACGCGCTACGCACACAGCAGAGATCTATGGATATGATGATCAATGAATGAAGAAACAGCCGGCGCCCGGAAGGGGCAAGCAGAGCAGGGATGGACCGGAGGCGGAGGGAGATGCATGAGAGACAGGCAATGACGAACTGGCTGACTGGCAAACGCATCTACACAGCTGCATATATGCTCTACCACTCTATCAAGCATGAATGTTAGCTGAATGCACTTGTTAGCTAGTCCATAGTTCACACTTGACAGTGGCTCCTAATGGTCGGATAGATCAAATCGATCGGCCTACCATACCAGCAACACGTCAGTACATGGATCAATCATAGTTTGGCGTGAATTTAATGCTGGATTTTGTTATGATCCGTCGTTGACAGATGGATTATTATTGCGCGTGGCACTATTAAGAGACGGAGAGCTAACTGGACTGATCGAGTAATGACAATACGTACGTACCTTGCGTAAGAATTGGATCAGGGACACCGGACACGGCAAAAGGTAGACAACGATGGTTGCAGTTGTTGCGGCCAGCATCCTAGCACAATTGCGTGCACACCTATATCCACTACTCAGCAGCAGCCAGCAAGTACTACGTCTCTATAAAATGGCAATTAATGGAGTGCAAATATCTACAAAAACGAGTGTAAACAAAAGAGCCATTGCTAGGAAGTCCCTCAAAAAAAAAAGGAATGCCTCCAAGCTTCAAATTTCATTGCACCACTGTTCACCGCGTCAAACTCTCTCTCTCTCTCTGTGTGCGGGCGCGCGCGCGCGTCCCTAGCTAAATATAGATACCCGGTATGCACAATTGTAGATGAAACTATGATGTGCGCTTCTGTTAATTTCGGACTGTATAGATAGATTAGGGTTTAAAGTTGATTGGCTAGCTTTGGTTAGTGGGTTAGGGTTTAAAGTTGATAGGCTTTCCTTTCTTTCTTTTGCCGATGAACATTATTGAATAATTAGCTCCCTGCCGAATCAGGCAGATTAACATTTGTGATTTTTAGATTTTATCAATGTTTGAGAAACACGTGCAGTATATATCAGCATGTGGGTTCCGGTGCTATACAGGGCTCAGTGAGCTGCTGCATACAACCATTTCGAAAATAGTGATGCCATGTAATAATGCATCGATCCATTTTGGTAATAAAAAATATAATCACTTTCGTCGTAAAAGCACCTCAACAACAGTGGTGGTAGGTAGTAACATGCCTACAACTAGATAATTTATCTGTGTTTAAGTGTTTTCCATGAGAGTAAATTACGTTGGGTGTGTCAATAGAGTATGATAATAAACATTAATTTCAAGGCTTTTAAACACACATACATTCAAGCCTTGATGTGGTCAGTTAGAGCAAGTTGTATATATATTGATGGATTAATTCCATCCAACAGTAACGATTGATTTGTGGCGTAGCGTAAGATGACCTCCTTCAACGGAAGGGGGCAATTACAGAAATGATCCGAAAAACGATATAACAAAAGATAAAATGCCCCAGCTCATGAGCACTTTCCTCTTTTTTTGTGCAGGCTATTTTTAGGAGAGGGTACCAGGTGTGGTTTTGGTTTGTTTTGCAGCGACACGAGAGGAATATATATAGGTACTTTTCCGTGAAATCGTCGCTTTAATTTGGATATCTTCGCCAACAGCGAATGACGGGGAATAAAAAATAAACTGTCTTTGATTTATTCCTTCATCAGTGTACACTTTATCTTGAAAAAAAATACTTTAAATACTTGCTGTGTGCCGTCCCAGTGGATAAATGATATAATTGTCGCATTTTTTTCTAAAAAGAAAAATCAGCTCTTCTCTTCCCTACAGGGATTAGCAAAACAAATCTAGCAGTCCAAGGTAGTGGGCTGAGCTAAAATGCTAACTGGGCCGAAGTTGAAATTCGGCCCACGGCTCTTCCTGCCGAGTGCCGTCGGCATCTCCAATCCGGCAGACACCCTCCCCGTTTCCGCCGTCGGATCGGATCGATTTCTCCTCCGCGACGGCTCCTCGCCGGCAGCCACCGCCGGCCACCGTATCCTCCCCCATTCCCTACTCCATCACCACCGCCGACGTCCGCCGCCGCCGCCATGGACTCATCAGACGCGCCGCACAAGCGCGCCCTCGAGCTTCTTCGCAAGAGGTACAGGCTGCCCGTGAGCGTGATCGTGCACGCCATCCCGCCGGATTACTTGTCAGCGTGGGAGGAATCCGACGGCAGGGTGACCGGGTTGGTGACCAGCGAGGACGACGCCCATCAGCTGACGGAGCGGTGCCAGTCCATCGGCTTCTCCGAGATCCGCCTTCGCTACGCGGAGTTCATCTCCCTCAGGTGCGCCGGCGCCATGGCCTCCCTGATCAGTGATCCTCCTCTCACCCTGCGGGTACTCAACCCCCCTGTCGCCAAGGAGAAGCTGAGGCTCTTCTCCGTTCTCAGTGGCCACCGTGTCAGACTCGAGGAGGCACTGCTCGAGGTGCAGGCCGAGGGGAAGAACCTGCAGGAGCTGATTCTGCTGCGATGCAAGTTGGCAAATGAGCGTGAGCGGTGCGCCTGTATGGTAGAGCGTCTGATGCAGATGAAGACAGAGGCGCTGGATCGGCTCTTGTTACTGGTTCTGGTTCCTGGTGCATCGCCTGCTGACATCGCAGAGGGTTTGTGGATTCTTCAGCATCATTGGCCTTCTGATCACAGTATCGCAGTCCAACCTGATGATGGTACCATCTCATGGCCTGCCATTCAGGACATCCAGCACAGCATTAAAGAAAGACTGGGAAACAAACTACTTGTGGATGATACATTAGTCAATGCCCGTGCCCATGTGCTTGGTGTCTTTGGTCGGTATCACTTTGAGTCTAAGCTCCAGGATGTCCTCGAGAGTACCCGTGCTCTGCTTCAACAGTATATGGTAGACCCAACCGCTAAGGCTCAAGTCATCCTGGGTATCAAAGCCCAGCTTGAGGTTCTTACACGCCTCGTGAACAAGAGGTCTCTGGTAGGGTGTTACCCTGTCGAGCTGCCTGGCGAACCCATTGGTCCCGACTCTGATGAGGGTGAAGGTGATGGTAATGGATCACAGAATGGCGAAGCGACACCGTATGCTAGCGATGGTGAGTCATCTGGCAGCAGCAATGCTTGTGCCGAGTCAAGTATTACTCCAAGCAGCATCGTCAGCACAGACGCCGAGTTGTACGACTCTGACATCTTGGTGATGCAGAGCAACGAACAGGAGGAGGAACAAGGTGATATAAAGACTTTCCAAACCTGCACTTTTATGGTTTATTATCTGATATTTTGTTTCGGTATTATGTCCCTTCTAGTTTTGGTTCTGGTACCTGAATATGATAGGGTCTTGCAGATATTGAGGAGAACCTCCAGCAGTTACCTTCTTCTATGTGGTGGCCCACCTGTCTTGTCTTATTCTGATAATGAAAATATGTTTTTTTTTGTGTGTCCAATTTCGTATATAACACTTCCTCCATACTTCTTCAGTTGCTGCCAATGATGTTGGCCAAGATGCTGCCCAGGCTGCCACCCCAGCTGTTGGCGAATCAGATGGTATGAGGACACTAGAACATCTGTATTTCTGTTGAGTATGTCATGGACTCATGGTGACGTGGTTACCGAGAAGGTTATCTGTGTTTTGTATACCTTGTCTTGGTGCCTGAAAGTGGGGCCTTCTATGCAGATGTCGTGGAGATAGTTCAAGATGATGATGAGGAAATTTATGATGAATTTGAAGACGTGGCTGTCATGAAGTTTCATGAGATTGAAGGGGAGTCAGATGATGCAAGAGCAAAGAGATTTGCTACCTATTGTGCTTCCCTTGACTACTGCCTGTAGTGGCGTGGTTGGAGATAAGGTGCCATCTTGTATGTTTTTGCCTTTGATTTACTATTTAAGGCCAGTCATTTTCGATTATCTGCATATCTCAGTTGATTAATTAAAATTTTAATTTAAAAACTGCAGGATGTTACTGCATCTCTTCTCACTTGCTTTGTTCAAGACCTTACAAATACAGGGTGATCTCTTAACTTGGTTTGTTCAAGACCTTACAAATACAGGGTGATTGGCCTCAGAGTCCACATTTTTCAGCAGCTCGGACTGGTGATGATGTCATGTTTAAATGTTTACTAGATTTTGCGCTTCCCCAGCTAGACTCGAAGACTGTTAAGTTGGCCACGGTTGCATTGTCCCGTACAATCTTATATCTGTTGCTATTGCGTGACACGTCAAACATCTCATCAAGACACGTCATGTTGGCTAGTTTATCTCAATATTTGGACCAAAATTGTCTTGGCTGGTGACGATGGGATTGGGATTGAGAAATGATATTTACGGTGAAGCCAATCTTGTTCTATGTTAGTGCATTTGAATTGTTACAGTAACAATACTTATATAGGCAAGCCATCTAGTATATCAGTCTGGATGTGTTTGCACTCGCACTGCATGGTATGGCTTGTTCATGCAGTTGGCAGTTATATATAGCAAGCCACACTCAGATCTCATGCAGGAGATGTGTAAACCACATATGGTAACAAGAGTTCAGGCTTCATGGTAAGCTACATTGTGCAGAAAATGTGATGTGATATAAGAAAAGCGAAACATCCTCTCAAGTCAGATATAACAGTGTAGTTGCTAAAAAAAAAGATATAACAGTGAGTGTTGTTGAGATATTAATGACCAGCGACAATCTATATTTATAGGCATCAAGTATACTGCATAGAAATTGGTGGCCAAGTCACCAGGAAAATATATGCCGCTGCGAAGCGAAGAACTGTGCATGCACTATGAACCATTTCACCTCCAGTCACATGATCATATCAAGTTAACCTTCGGTGTGTACCTCCAAGGGCACTCAAATCACTCCTCCTGTTGGTAAACTGGGAGGTCTGGAAGGAAAACCGTCGGGAGACCTCGACAACAGCGCTCCTAAACAAAATCAAGAAAGAGGCCTGAGTATTGGGAGTCGCGCCCTCTTGTACAGATATTTTACCTGAAATTTTTTATTTTTTTTCCATTTAGGAAGCCTTCCATGGCCTCTGCCTGCAACTCCTTTTTTTTAAATAAAAATGCTCATGGTCTATGCTCGTTCGTTAAAAAAAGAATGACCATATCAACTAGAAAACACACTTCAGCAGTGATCTAGTTGTACAGCGTTTATCTTGATCTCGTTTGTGATCATTTTCTGGAAGCACACCGATCTGCATCTCCATGTAGGGATGGCAATGGGTGTCCGAAATCCGATGATTTTTTTCTCTATTAGAGCATCTCCAGCAGACTAGGCAAATCTGGCACTCCATATCTATTCACTCCATAAGATTCCCTCTCCATATTTCATCATGCTCTAGCAGACTAGCCAAACTTCACCCTCCATATTGTAGATTTATTTTTTATTGATATTCAAATTAACACAAAATTTTCAATGTTCTCCCCTCATTTTTAAGAATTAAATGGATACCCTAAAGTTTAAATAAATTAAAAAAGCAGTCAAATTAGGGGAATTTTAATTAAAAACTACAAGAGATTTTGAGTTAAATCCAGTGAAAATGGGTTCTTTATTATTTGTTCTATCACCAGAAAAATAGACATGATTTTAGGAATTCTGTGTAGTCATCTTTTGAATTTACGAAGGAAGGGAGAAGAAATAAATTTTCAAGGAAAACAACAACAGTAGACTTTGGCCCTATTGTTAGTCTCACGGAATGTAAGATAGCCAGGTAGACAAAATAACCAAAGACCAGCTAAATTTGACTGCCCACTCCCATGGGATGGCGACCCTACAGTGATGGCCATCTTTCTAGCGATGCTGCTGGAGCCTTGAATTCTTACAGAAAAGCTAAAAGTAGCGATGGCCATCCAGATGCTGGCTCTCCTGGAGATACTCTTAGGGCATGAGCGTGGGTCAATCTCTAAACCTATGAGTCTAATGAATGGGTCAAAAGTTGAACCCAGCAGGTTTGTGGGCATAGGTTTGGGACTGAGGTACCACACCCGCAAACCCATAGATTTTTTCAACCCGCTCCAACATACACAACAAGTCAATTATAAGCGACAAATAATGAATGCTATCCCTCCATATTGATTTTACTATGCTTGATTTGTCAATTGTGAACTTATGGTAAAGATGAATGGTTGTTAGACTAGTCATTTAGTCATTAGTCGGTGACATTGTGGTTTGATATTGCTCATCACAAGCAAAATTTGAACCTAATAACTTTAGTACTTGAAGCTTTATTACGTATGTCACTAATAATCTATTATCTATGCATATTGAAGGATCTACGTATTGTTGGTGTATGATTGACAGGTGACAACTAACTACTGTTAATGGGCACGGGCAACCCGTGGGTATCCGTTAATCCGATGGACATAGGTTTGGGTCAAATTTTAAACCGTCATAGGTCATGGGTTTTTTAAGAGGTGGGTTTTATGTTCGTGGGTATGGGTTTGAAATGGCAAAACCCAGGTTTGTGCCCGTAGACATCCCTATCTCCGTGGCTCCATGAATTTTTTTAATTTTTATATTATTTATTTTCTGAATTTTCAAAAATAAATGCTTCGATACTTATTTTACACAAATGTCATCCTACCGCCAAATCATCCGGCGAAAACAACATTTCGCCGGTTCATCCGGCGAAATGTTACTGTAGCAAAAGCTACCGCCGGATGAATCGGCGGAATTTCCCTTTTCTGAACAGCTTATTTTCAAAAAACCATAACTAATTTATGTGAACTCGGATCAAGACAAACCTTATATAAAAATTGTAGCTCTCTGCGACATATACAACTTTGTAGTTTAAACTTTTTTCATTGGAAGCCATCTTGCTGCTCAAAAAATCGAGTCAAATTTCAGATCTCAAATTTTGAATTTGGGATCCGAAACTTGATTCGATTATTTGAGCAGAAAGATAGCCTCTAATGAAAAAAGTTTGAACTACAAAGTTTTATATATCGTCGAGAGCTACAATTTTCATATAAGGTTTGTCTCGATCCGAGTTCATATAAATTAATTATGAGTTTTTAAAAGTAAGTTGTCTAGGGAAGGGAAATTCCGCTGATTCATCCGGCGGTAGCTTTGGCTACAGTAACATGTCGCCGGATGAACCGGCGAAAGGTTGTTTTCGCCGGATGAGTTGGCGGTAGGATGGAATTTGTGTAAAATAAGTATCGAGGTATTTATTTTTGAAAATTCAGAAAATAAATAATATAAAAATTAAAAAATTTCTGGCTCCATGGTCCGTGGATCCGCCGTCGTAGTCTGTGGGCTAAAGTCCAGTGTGGATTTCCAGCCCAGCAAGCAGAACAACAGGGAGGCAACAAATGGCCCATTTGAGCCTGTTGTCTCCAAGAGCCAAGAGCGGCGCCGGCGGTGGTGAGGACAGCGGCGGCCACCCTGCCCTGCGAGCAGCCGAGGATGACCAGAGCCTGAGGGCTGAGGCGTTGATCGGTTGCAGCGGATCCTCCTCCTCCTCGTTATCTAGCTCATCAACACCAACACCAAACAGTGTAGATCTGTCTCTCCTCTCTCGTTGGAGATTAGTAGATCCCTTGTTTTTTTTTTTTTGAAAAATTAAGTAGATCCCTTGTTCCAAGCAGAGAGCATTGGAGCACCACCAATGCCTTAGCGACGCAGTCGAGCTCTCCTCTTGCGAAACGGAGAGCCTTCCGGAGGTAAATTTCTTTCTTTTATTTATCCTGATGCGCCGCTCGTTTCTGATAACCGACCGAATTATGGAAGAAGATAGTATTCGATCGAGATTCGGAGTTCGGTGTCGATGTCGGTGTTATTGTCAGGGTCGCTTATATCTCTCTTCCTGATGCAGCTGTGTATGGAGTGATTTGTTTTGTTTGGCTGCATCCCCTCTCGCAGCAGCAGCATATGGAGGGCGAGGCGGCGGCCAAGCGGAGCAAGTTGGAGCACCACCGCGGGTTCAGCTACGGCTCTTCCTTCCATATGGAGGACCTCCCAGAGGTAAAAACGACATTTCTCAATATGTGCACAGTCCAGATACCATCTTCAAATTTGCAACAGTTTTGGATCTCTAGCACTAAAAGATTTGTAGCCTGCAACCTTAATATGTTGCAATAGATGGTATCAGTTCATTCACCAGGACCTTCCTAGAATCCTAGTGAAATGAGGATTTTAGTTTCCTCAACAAAATACCTTGTCCTTTATCTCCACCTTTTCTTTCTTTCCTTGCATTAATTTATCAAAGCCCCCATTTTTTTTTTATCCTGGCCTTGTTCTACTAAACTTTAGCTATCTCAGTATGATTTCGGGTTCGAAATCTGCATTGACGCTCCTGCTGCCCTGCCTTTGAGTATGTTTGTGGCAATCACTAACCCTTCTCTCGCCATTCACCTAGGTGATTCTTATGTTATCTACCCTCAGTATTAAATGAGCATTATAGATTGTTAGCAAACAACTATCTACCTTTCTCTGCTTTCCACACGTTAAACATCTACCACTCCTTGATGTTGCCTGTGGAACGAAATATATAGTGAAAACGAGCTGGCTTCAAACTTTGAAGCCTCGACATTTTACCTATTGGTATTCAGTAAATTCCCAAGCATAATTGTTACATTTGGTTACCCAGTATATGACTTTACTAACAGATAATCAAAGTATCAAACACTTATTAGCAAAGTCTTCTATAATTTTTTCCTGTTCCTCAAAAGACAGCATTTTATACACTCCACATTGGTCAATATAAAACCATGCTTGCAAATCTGATTTCTCATATATTATTAATTGGCATCCATCAGGACAATCACTAAGTAACCTACTGTTATGGAGGTTCGTCAATGGGTAAGCATCACCAAGAGGATAGCTGTGCGGTGTTGTCTGCTTAGGATGAAAGGAGACAAAGATTGGGGTGATGAACAAACTGGGAAATGGGACTAGATTGGTTCTTTATTGCCTGCCTACTAATGGATACACAGCCACCTTTTTAGCTACATGCTAGCATCTAGGACATAGGAGTAACAAATGGATCTAGTAGCTAATTAATTATCACATAATGCTAACAAACAGGGAAAAGGTTGTTGCTGGTTTGCTCCTACGCAAGAGCCTGGCACCCTGGCCCCATTTGGCCGGCAGGGGCCATGATTTAACCCAGGGAAACCCCATGTGTATGAAATCTGGTTGTCCTCCCACTTCAGCAGCCATGCTGTCATTACTCCTGCCACCTCCCACACGAGACGTGAAGTTCAACCCTTACTGCAGGAATCCAGGAAGTAGGGATGGCGCAGCTTCTGCACTTGTTGTGCTGTGCGCCCCCCCTCCCCCCACCCCCACCCCAAAAACAAACCCATTAATGGGCCTTTTCACAAAGCGTGCTGCACTCAACGTTCAGTTATCCTTTGATCATATTTTAGCTCTCTCTCTCTCTCTCTCCCTCCCTCCCTCTCTCTCCATTTAGTTATCCATACCTTTTGTGTTTCTTCCTAATTGCACTCCGATCCCTAGGTGATATCTTGTGCATACTCCACATACAACATACAGTTCTCCTGTGCATCAAAGCTGAACCCTTGCCATCCTTTATTATTGCAGGAAATTCAACCTCTTGTATTGTCGCTGCTGTCACTCAAAGAGGCTGCAAGGACAAGCCTTGTGTCTAGAAACTGGAGAAAGCTGTGGACACGGTATCCTAATCTATGCTTTGATGGAAGCAAAGATGGGTCCACAGATATGGATAGTGTCAAAATAGAAAGTGCAAAGTTCATTGAGACAGTAAGTTCTATTATTCAGCAGCACAGTGGAATAGGGCTCAATAAGTTCAGTGTCAGGTGCAGCCTTCAGATGGACTCCTCAGATGTTCTTAACAGGTGGATTTGCTTTGCCACTGCATCAAAGGCTAAGATTATAGATATGAACCTGTGGCCAAAAGGAAATTATGTAGAACCAACCAAGCAAGTTCATCACTTCCCTCTTGAGGCTTTAGGTGCTCAAGATCACCCTTTTATCCAGTGCTTGTTTCTCACCAATGTTTCTATAAAGCCCCGCTCGGATCTATATGGCTTTACCAAACTGAGAAGCCTTCACTTGCACTGCATTCAAATTATTGGAGATCTGTCAGGCTTGCTATTAAATTGTTCCAGTCTTGAGGACTTGGAGGTCATTGCGTGCTCAGGGGTGACTGATCTGAATATTCCACACCAATTCAATAAACTTAGGAAGCTGTTAATTTCCAATATGCGTATCCAGATGGTTCAGTTTCATGTTCCTAATCTTTCTCATTTTGTGTACAAAGGTACTATGGTTCCTATAGTGCTTCATGGTTGCTCAAAATTACAGGAGGCAACCCTGACATTTCACAAGACATGGCTTGAAGAAGACAATAATAAGGTGCTGGGCCATGTATTCCATGGAATTCCCAGTATTTCAGCAGTCAAGGTGCTTCACGTGCATGCTAAAATGCGCACAAATCAACTTGCCTGGACCTCACAGGTACCTGATGTTTATCATTGTCTTTGCTTGCTTTCTAGCTGTTCAGATGGAGGTGTTAATGTTTCGTTATATGTTTTGATCATGTTTCAGGTGCATACGTTGACAACAAGACCAGCATGCATGTTTCTGAATTTGAGGCATCTGACTTATGAGATAGTTATTTTTACAAAACTTCCAAATAACTACAGCGGAATTCTTCAGCTGGCTCAGTATTTGGCTTTTGCACCGCAGCTGGAGATGCTTGAATTGCATGTGAGTGGCCTCCTATCTTGTTTTTATTTGTCTTTGTTTCTTTTTTTTTCCCAAACAGTATTCTCCTCTTAGTTTTAGTCATGGATGGACATAAAAAAGGACTGTTATTTGGCTCTGTAGATTGCAATACTGATTACTGACAGAGCTATCTCTATGAAGCAGATGTTGTATCATGTGTCTGTTGGTCGCTGCTGGCGTGGTGAGGGAGTCTCCTACCATATGGGCCGCCATGATCATCTTAAGACTGTCTACATGAGTGGGTTCCGGTGCTACCGAGCTCAGGTTGATCTGCTGTGTGGCATTCTGGACACGAGTCCTGTGCTCGAGCACGTGACAATCGAACCAATGGTGAGAATACCATATAGCCTTGAATTGATGAATTTAGGCATACCTCGCGATGAGATTTGTGAATGGGCGCACCGTGCGTCTGATCGCTTTGGTAAAACGATCACTGTTGCAAAACGTCCACAGCAGAAGTGTTGATAGTCTGTGCATGCCACTATACTGATTTCAGCTTACGGTATAAGCCAAAGAGTGCAATGTACTGTGTGTACTTTGTTTCCATGTGTAAATTGACTCACTAAGATTATATAAGCACTCTCCGAAAAAAATGTCTTTGGAAACATATGTTTATAATGTCATTGATGGCAGCTGCTGTCGTGGGGCCTTCATAACCTCAGGACGGCCTTGTTCGGTTTGTAAAATCCCGTTTGGGAGGGATAAAATCCCATACAAGTCAAAATCCCATCAAATATGATGTAAACCGAGCAAGGCCTGGGTGGGTTCCCTGCCGGGCTCAGGATGAGCATGTGAACATTGAACCTATAGTTAGAGGCCCCGTTTGGGACGGCTTTCATATGCTTCCACCCGATTTAATCGGCGCGTCGTCCCCCAAACGCCCCGATTCCAACGCGGCTTCTCTCCAACCAGGGTTTTTTTATTTCGAACCGGACGTCCGAACCGCCGACCAGCGGTAGCGGCTAGCCGGACCGGTTAGACCGGTAACCGGTGGTAACCGAATGAATTCAAATTTTGAATTCAAATTCCCCATATCGTCGGTTTGTTCCGGTTAGCCGGTCGGTTAGCTTGAAAAAAAATGGGTCCCCATGTCGTCGGTTTGTTCCGGTTAGCCGACCGGTTAGGCCGGTTAGCCGACCGGTTTGGCCGGTTAGCCGGCCGGTTAGCTTAAAAAAATGGGTCCCCATGTCGTCGGTTTGTTCCGGTTACCCGACCGGTTTGGCCGGTTAGCCGGCCGGTTAGCTTGAAAAAAAATGGGCATGACCTTTCCTCTCATACAAATAATTGTTCATACAAATATCTATACACATAATAGTGGATGGAAATAGATCAACGGTAGAATTGCGAGGCCATTTCATACTCCGCGGTGGACATCAAATTCAAAACCTGCCTTTGAAGCAACTCAGCTTTGAAGTCTTGCCAAGTTTGGCCCGTCCAGACTGCCATTCCTGAAGTAACATATTATACCAATGAGGATTTTGCCATTCGTACACCCATCTCGTCAGTGGCTGCATGCTCAACTCCGGTATAGGATAGTGATAACTAGACTGTGAGGATTCCCTGTAGGAGGAGCTAGAAGAGAACTGTGGAGAGCCGTAATCCGTCGGTCCAACCGTTCTCCTCTGCGACATCGGTGCTCCATGGTCAATGTCCTGGGTTGCATGTGTGAAATCGGTCTCCCCTGCAATCAACCATATAGTATAATTAATACTCACAAGTCAGAATAATAAAAATATGTGCATATGTACGTACACTTGGTACCTGTAAAATGGAGACCAGCAGGTTGGTTTGAAGGTGACACGCCTCCGCCCCCGCCACCGCCAGCAGCACCGCCACCGCCAGTAGCACCGCCACTGCCGCCACCACTGCCACCACCATCGTTGCTATCATCACCATCATTGCTATCATCACCATCATTACTATCATCACCATCATCACCATCATTACTATCATCACCATCATCGTCAGAGCTGCTGTCCTGAGACTCCTGATACTCTGGACTTTTATCACCCTCACCATCATCAGTGTCTTCATCGCTCAGAACTTCTACTACTTTCTGTTTGCTTTTTCCCGTGGCCTGGCCTCGTTGGCGCTTGGGGTTAACCTTGCTAGGCCCGATGTGGTACTTCCGCTTCCCTACATGAGTGTTACCAACATGATGCCGTGCCCAATCACTGATGCAATCATCCCCTGTAGAAGTACGGAGGTCTGCTGGATTTATTTTATCAGCGACAATATGAGAGAGGAGCGGTGTGTCACCTTCATCATCGTCCTCGTCTAGAACTGGAGCTTTGTTTGACCTTCCATATTCCATCCATTCCCGTACCGGATTTTTAGGGCCATAGAATGAAAGATGGGCTAGCTGCTCAATGAAATCACCTTGATCCCGCGGAGGATCGGCAACATCCGCAAGGCGCAGGCGTAGGTTGTAGTTGACATAGACAAGCTTGTTGAGTTTTGTGTGTGACAACCGATTGCGAACCTTTGTATGCAGCAATGCAAAAGTACTCCAGTTCCGCTCGCATCCACTTGACGAACAACATTGAGCAACAAGCCGCAAAGCAATGCTCTGCAGCTTGGGAGTTCTGTTCCCGTTTAGCATCCACCAAGAAGATGCAGTTGCCAAACTCACCACGCCGTTGTCGAAACAGCTCAACCTCTTGCAATGCCTGGACGGCGCTCGAGATATCTGTCATGCACTGAAAAGCATCCTTCAGTGTATTCCACATTTCTGGAGTTGGAATAAACGAATAGGCATACCTCGGATTCAGGACACAAGCTGCAAAATAGAAAGTACCACGAATGAGCACAAGGTGTATGGAACGTGAAAGTAGAAACTTTTGTTCACAATGAGCAGAAGTCGTCTTACCTGGAACCACATAGGTGCCAAAGAAGATGTCCTTCAACCTTCCGTTGTAAATCGCTTCATACTCTTTGAACGTGGAAACATTTCGGCCAAAGAAAGATTGCATTTCACTTCTCACACTCTGTACGGTCATACATACCTCGCACATGTTTGGCCGCTTGTCCTGATCAGCAAAGTGAAGTAAGCTGTATATTGGTTGGACTGAGTCAATGATAAATTTCATGCCCTCCCACCACTGTAGACTTGAAAATCTGGTATGAGTAAATCTACCCATATTTGAATTGGCCCATTTGCTCTGCAAAAATTCAGGAGATGCCATCCACTGCATAAAACGATCACGTTTCCGATACATGCTGTCTAGGAACATGTAGTTGGTCCCAAAGCGAGTTGCACACCACTTCACCAACTCACCACCAATCGCTTGCCTCATCATTGCATTCAACTGACCATGATTGTGTAACCACGCTGATATTTTCTTGCATTGCTCGATCAAATCTTGATGTTCGAACCTTTCACCGATATCCTTTAACATCAAATTGACAGTGTGTGCTAGACAAAGTGTCCAAGTAATGTGTTCATATGTATCTTGAATCCCCTTGCAGGCTTTCTTGTAGTTCGAGCCGTTGTCCGTGATAACATGAACGACATGCTCTGGTCCAATTTCGTCCACCACCTTCAGAATCTCCTGGTAAATACACATATTATTTAGCAACATCCAAATCATATTCGCATCAAAATGAACTAGGTACGGGGTTACCTTCCGCAAATATGCAGGATCTTGAGATTTTCCAGTCGCATTAATAGACTTGTGGAACCACATGACCCCATTGCAATATATCAAAAAGTTAATGACACTCATCTTCGTCGGCCCAGTCCACGAATCACACATCAATGTCACGCCGAACATAGGCCACTCTGCCTGAAACTTTGCGTACTGAACCTGCAAGTCTCGCTCGTTTTGATCCAGGTACTTGCCATCAATATCGCGTCCAGTGGGTGACGCGATACCTTCACCTGCAAAACATATGGCACTCATGAGATTAGATCCAAATCTGCAAAACATATGGCACTCATGAGATTAGATACAACTATTATGGAAAACATACCCCACTTCTGTGTCTCTCTAACCGCACTGACAAAGTATGGACTGTCAGCTTGTCTTTCAGGTACTCCCGCAGTATGGAAAAACTTTGACCAAGCTTTCCCAATAGCTTCCTTGGCATTCTTACCCTTCTGCGTCCACGAGCCTGTGTCAATCCTTGGCTGCGTCGGTCCTCTCGCCGAACCCAAGTTATAGTCCGTCACACCAGGAGTCTGCCTCGATGAAGTTACCCTTCGAAGCATCCTCTGCAACGTACCCTCTCCCCTCGTACCAGTACCCCCTCCATGCTCGTATGCACCTCCTCTCTGTTGCACCCCGCGATGGAACTCCTCTTCCGCTCTTGATTGGTTCAGGGCACGCTGCAGCTCAGCCTCCTCATCATACGCTTCATCTCCACCAGGATAGTTACCTTCCGCTGCAACCTTCTCCTTTCTCAACTTCTCTTGAGCCCGTTGAGCAGTTACCTTCTTAGCCCTTTCAAGTTCACGCTGAAAGTACTCACGCACCTCCTTTGAAACCTTCATACAATGGACGACCTCCGTCCCGCGCCCTGCCAAATGTTGTTTCAATCTAGTGGCACCACCTCCTCCCTTGGACGTATGACAATAGTTGCATCTCCAACCGGGGTAAAGATTTTCACCGTGTTCCCATACAACATCTTTCTTTCTGCCAGACATTGCGTATCTACAAACATGGAACGAACATAAACATATCAATGTAAATACTTCAACATAAACATAAACATAAACATAAACATGGAACTTCACAACACACAACTATATTACAATACTTAAATCCTACCACCTAAATGGCTAAATCACAATTCACAATAGCCTAATCATTCTCATGAACAAACCCTTTCATAATCATACCTAAATCACTTGGATGGAATCGAAATATACCTAAATATCTACATTACTACATAAATTACCTTCACCGGTTAGATGCGTCGGCCGGGCGGTTAGCCGCTGCAACCACTCGGCTAACCGCCCCTGCAGACCGGCTAGCCGGCGTCTGGAGCGGGAACCGGTGGGGAGCGGCTGGATCCAGACCAGTCCGGCTAGCCGCTCAACCCGCTCGGCTTACCGCCCCTGGGGACCGGCTAGCCGGCGTCTCGCGGCGGCGGCGGCGCTGGAGCGCGTTCTCGCGGGGGGGAGGGTGCGGGGAGTGGACGCGCAGCGCGACTGGCCGTTGGGGGGCACGTGTGCGGGGGGTTTAGGGTTAGGGCGGCGTTGGGCCTTAAATGGGCCGAGCGTATTTTTCTTTTTTCTTTTTTGATTTATTTTCTATTTACCAAAAAAAATACCAAATGAGCAAATATTTGAAAAATTTTTACACCAACAGTTTACACGCACCTTGAAGTATTTTTTAGAATTTTTACGACATTTTTCTATTTTTTGAATTCAAATTTAAAAATTTTAAATTTCAAACGGTTCAAACCGCCCCGAACCGGAACCGGTCGGGGCGGTTTGGTCGGTAACCGGTCAAACCGGACTGGTTCCCGACGGTTCGGTGAACCCTGTCTCGATTTTCTTGGACACCCATTTTATACTGGAACGCGGAATCGAGCCGGAGGCAGCTTCCGAGAAATACACTTCTCCAAATGGGCGGCCCGGCCCTAGCCCGGCCCGAGCCCGATCTGGCCCGGCCCGACGCGGCCCGGCACTATTAGGCCCGATGACATCTTAGTGCCGGGCCGGGCTCGGACATCGGGCCGAACAGCCGGCCCAGGCCCAGCACTATGGCCATTTTTTAGTGCCGGGCCGGCCCGACGGCCCGATCGGCCCACCGTGCTCGGCCAGCCCACTAGGCCATCAAAAGAGATGAATGATGAAATTTGTACTCCAAAAAGAGATGAGGGATGAAATTTATACTCCAAAAAGAGATGAGGGATGAAATTTGTACTAAAAAAGAGATGAGGGATGGAATTTGTACTCCAGAAAGTACTTTTATCGGGCCTCCATCGGGCCACAAAAAATCGGGCCGTGCCTCGGGCCGGCACTATGGGCCGAAGTGACGGCCCAAGCACTAACACTCCATCGGGCCAGGCTGGCCCATGGCCCGAGCAGTCGTGCCTACGGCCGGGCTAGAGCAGGGCTTTTTAGGGCCGTGCCTCGGGCCGCCCATAGTGCCTGGCCCATTTGGAATTCTATACCGAGAAACGCGATACGATTCTGCTCCTCTGCCGCCGCTCCCCACCCGCCCACCACTTGCTGCCCCCGCGCAGGGTCTCCTCGCGACGCCGGAGCCGGGAAGGAGAAGAGCCCACCGCCACCAGAGCTGGGGAGGAGGAGCAGGCCGCCCTCGAGCACCCCCGCGTCGGACTCCTCGTGACGCCAGGGCCGAAAAGGAGGAGCAAGCCGCCCTGCCTCGGCACCTGAGCGCCTGCGTCTCTGCCGGTGAAGGAGCAGAAGTCGATGAGGGTGATGGGATGGAAAGAGAGGTGTGGCTTGGGGGGCAATGGATCTGCTGTCGACAAGCTCGCTGCTCGCCGGAGGGTACGACGGAGGTCCCGTGCAGGAGGAAAAGGGGGTCGCCGGCTCGCCGCTGAGCTCCAGCGGCGGAGGCAGAGCTCGCCGGCACAAGCCAGGTGGGGCGGCAAGGGGCCAAATGAGCACCAGAGGGGGGATGAGCCACGGTGGTGAGGAGGTCGACGCGGCCACCGGTACGGCGTGGCCCTTCCTCCCCGGCGGAGCTGCAGCCGTGTTTCCAGAAACGCGGTGACCCAAACGCCTCGCTTCCGCTGGGCATGATTCTCTCCGCAGCCGTGTCTTCAAAAATCCGGTGTTGTAGAGAAGCGTGTTGGTATTGAGCTGTTCCAAACGGGGCCAGAATACCATACTACCGGTCTGGTGTGCCTAGGTGAATTTAGACATGCCTGAGAACAAGGTTTGTGAATGGGCACACCATACCTTCACCATACATTCGAATGGCTGGTAAACCGATCACTGTTGTAAAACGCCTCGGCAGCAGTGCTGGTAGCTATGTGCATATTTGCCATTCATTTTTGAATCAACGATGAGATAAATAATGTGTCAGTGAGTGGATGATGAATATGTAGAAGTACATGGGGTAGGTGAGGTAAGCCAACGGTTGGATGGAGAGAAACTAATTGAGATAAGTATTTGACTTTTGCATCCACACTTTTGGCACACTGTTTTATTTTGTGTGCTCTTTTCTTTGTTGAATTTACCCCTATTCTTCCCATGAAAATTCTTGCCTTTGTTGTCACGTTTTCTATTGAAGTTCATGAATCCTCCTTGTCGAGGGTCGTGTAACCTCTTATTATTCTGAGTATTAGCATGTACTTCTGGGAGAGGTGCTGAACTAACAGGACGTTGGTGATGAGCTTTTGCCGTTAGTTCATCATCCATCTCAGCAGACTAGGCAAATCTGGCACTCCATATCTCCATTTAGCTATTCACTCCATAAGATTCCCTCTCCATATTTCATCATGCTCTAGCAGACTAGCCAAACTTCACCCTCCATATTGTAGATTTATTTTTTATTGATATTCAAATTAACACAAAATTTTCAATGTTCTCCCCTCATTTTTAAGAATTAAATGGATACCCTAAAGTTTAAATAAATTAAAAAAGCAGTCAAATTAGGGGAATTTTAATTAAAAACTACAAGAGATTTTGAGTTAAATCCAGTGAAAATGGGTTCTTTATTATTTGTTCTATCACCAGAAAAATAGACATGATTTTAGGAATTCTGTGTAGTCATCTTTTGAATTTACGAAGGAAGGGAGAAGAAATAAATTTTCAAGGAAAACAACAACAGTAGACTTTGGCCCTATTGTTAGTCTCACGGAATGTAAGATAGCCAGGTAGACAAAATAACCAAAGACCAGCTAAATTTGACTGCCCACTCCCATGGGATGGCGACCCTACAGTGATGGCCATCTTTCTAGCGATGCTGCTGGAGCCTTGAATTCTTACAGAAAAGCTAAAAGTAGCGATGGCCATCCAGATGCTGGCTCTCCTGGAGATACTCTTAGGGCATGAGCGTGGGTCAATCTCTAAACCTATGAGTCTAATGAATGGGTCAAAAGTTGAACCCAGCAGGTTTGTGGGCATAGGTTTGGGACTGAGGTACCACACCCGCAAACCCATAGATTTTTTCAACCCGCTCCAACATACACAACAAGTCAATTATAAGCGACAAATAATGAATGCTATCCCTCCATATTGATTTTACTATGCTTGATTTGTCAATTGTGAACTTATGGTAAAGATGAATGGTTGTTAGACTAGTCATTTAGTCATTAGTCGGTGACATTGTGGTTTGATATTGCTCATCACAAGCAAAATTTGAACCTAATAACTTTAGTACTTGAAGCTTTATTACGTATGTCACTAATAATCTATTATCTATGCATATTGAAGGATCTACGTATTGTTGGTGTATGATTGACAGGTGACAACTAACTACTGTTAATGGGCACGGGCAACCCGTGGGTATCCGTTAATCCGATGGACATAGGTTTGGGTCAAATTTTAAACCGTCATAGGTCATGGGTTTTTTAAGAGGTGGGTTTTATGTTCGTGGGTATGGGTTTGAAATGGCAAAACCCAGGTTTGTGCCCGTAGACATCCCTATCTCCGTGGCTCCATGAATTTTTTTAATTTTTATATTATTTATTTTCTGAATTTTCAAAAA
Organism: Digitaria exilis; assembly: GCA_015342445.1. Classification (NCBI taxonomy): domain Eukaryota; kingdom Viridiplantae; phylum Streptophyta; class Magnoliopsida; order Poales; family Poaceae; genus Digitaria; species Digitaria exilis. The sequence continues at coordinate 1,092,008 of JACEFO010002268.1, read as the reverse complement.
TAAATGCTTCGATACTTATTTTACACAAATGTCATCCTACCGCCAAATCATCCGGCGAAAACAACATTTCGCCGGTTCATCCGGCGAAATGTTACTGTAGCAAAAGCTACCGCCGGATGAATCGGCGGAATTTCCCTTTTCTGAACAGCTTATTTTCAAAAAACCATAACTAATTTATGTGAACTCGGATCAAGACAAACCTTATATAAAAATTGTAGCTCTCTGCGACATATACAACTTTGTAGTTTAAACTTTTTTCATTGGAAGCCATCTTGCTGCTCAAAAAATCGAGTCAAATTTCAGATCTCAAATTTTGAATTTGGGATCCGAAACTTGATTCGATTATTTGAGCAGAAAGATAGCCTCTAATGAAAAAAGTTTGAACTACAAAGTTTTATATATCGTCGAGAGCTACAATTTTCATATAAGGTTTGTCTCGATCCGAGTTCATATAAATTAATTATGAGTTTTTAAAAGTAAGTTGTCTAGGGAAGGGAAATTCCGCTGATTCATCCGGCGGTAGCTTTGGCTACAGTAACATGTCGCCGGATGAACCGGCGAAAGGTTGTTTTCGCCAGATGAGTTGGCGGTAGGATGGAATTTGTGTAAAATAAGTATCGAGGTATTTATTTTTGAAAATTCAGAAAATAAATAATATAAAAATTAAAAAATTTCTGGCTCCATGGTCCGTGGATCCGCCGTCGTAGTCTGTGGGCTAAAGTCCAGTGTGGATTTCCAGCCCAGCAAGCAGAACAACAGGGAGGCAACAAATGGCCCATTTGAGCCTGTTGTCTCCAAGAGCCAAGAGCGGCGCCGGCGGTGGTGAGGACAGCGGCGGCCACCCTGCCCTGCGAGCAGCCGAGGATGACCAGAGCCTGAGGGCTGAGGCGTTGATCGGTTGCAGCGGATCCTCCTCCTCCTCGTTATCTAGCTCATCAACACCAACACCAAACAGTGTAGATCTGTCTCTCCTCTCTCGTTGGAGATTAGTAGATCCCTTGTTTTTTTTTTTTTGAAAAATTAAGTAGATCCCTTGTTCCAAGCAGAGAGCATTGGAGCACCACCAATGCCTTAGCGACGCAGTCGAGCTCTCCTCTTGCGAAACGGAGAGCCTTCCGGAGGTAAATTTCTTTCTTTTATTTATCCTGATGCGCCGCTCGTTTCTGATAACCGACCGAATTATGGAAGAAGATAGTATTCGATCGAGATTCGGAGTTCGGTGTCGATGTCGGTGTTATTGTCAGGGTCGCTTATATCTCTCTTCCTGATGCAGCTGTGTATGGAGTGATTTGTTTTGTTTGGCTGCATCCCCTCTCGCAGCAGCAGCATATGGAGGGCGAGGCGGCGGCCAAGCGGAGCAAGTTGGAGCACCACCGCGGGTTCAGCTACGGCTCTTCCTTCCATATGGAGGACCTCCCAGAGGTAAAAACGACATTTCTCAATATGTGCACAGTCCAGATACCATCTTCAAATTTGCAACAGTTTTGGATCTCTAGCACTAAAAGATTTGTAGCCTGCAACCTTAATATGTTGCAATAGATGGTATCAGTTCATTCACCAGGACCTTCCTAGAATCCTAGTGAAATGAGGATTTTAGTTTCCTCAACAAAATACCTTGTCCTTTATCTCCACCTTTTCTTTCTTTCCTTGCATTAATTTATCAAAGCCCCCATTTTTTTTTTATCCTGGCCTTGTTCTACTAAACTTTAGCTATCTCAGTATGATTTCGGGTTCGAAATCTGCATTGACGCTCCTGCTGCCCTGCCTTTGAGTATGTTTGTGGCAATCACTAACCCTTCTCTCGCCATTCACCTAGGTGATTCTTATGTTATCTACCCTCAGTATTAAATGAGCATTATAGATTGTTAGCAAACAACTATCTACCTTTCTCTGCTTTCCACACGTTAAACATCTACCACTCCTTGATGTTGTCTGTGGAACGAAATATATAGTGAAAACGAGCTGGCTTCAAACTTTGAAGCCTCGACATTTTACCTATTGGTATTCAGTAAATTCCCAAGCATAATTGTTACATTTGGTTACCCAGTATATGACTTTACTAACAGATAATCAAAGTATCAAACACTTATTAGCAAAGTCTTCTATAATTTTTTCCTGTTCCTCAAAAGACAGCATTTTATACACTCCACATTGGTCAATATAAAACCATGCTTGCAAATCTGATTTCTCATATATTATTAATTGGCATCCATCAGGACAGACAATCACTAAGTAACCTACTGTTATGGAGGTTCGTCAATGGGTAAGCATCACCAAGAGGATAGCTGTGCGGTGTTGTCTGCTTAGGATGAAAGGAGACAAAGATTGGGGTGATGAACAAACTGGGAAATGGGACTAGATTGGTTCTTTATTGCCTGCCTACTAATGGATACACAGCCACCTTTTTAGCTACATGCTAGCATCTAGGACATAGGAGTAACAAATGGATCTAGTAGCTAATTAATTATCACATAATGCTAACAAACAGGGAAAAGGTTGTTGCTGGTTTGCTCCTACGCAAGAGCCTGGCACCCTGGCCCCATTTGGCCGGCAGGGGCCATGATTTAACCCAGGGAAACCCCATGTGTATGAAATCTGGTTGTCCTCCCACTTCAGCGGCCATGCTGTCATTACTCCTGCCACCTCCCACACGAGACGTGAAGTTCAACCCTTACTGCAGGAATCCAGGAAGTAGGGATGGCGCAGCTTCTGCACTTGTTGTGCTGTGCCCCCCCCCCTCCCCCCACCCCCACCCCAAAAACAAACCCATTAATGGGCCTTTTCACAAAGCGTGCTGCACTCAACGTTCAGTTATCCTTTGATCATATTTTAGCTCTCTCTCTCTCTCTCTCCCTCCCTCCCTCTCTCTCCATTTAGTTATCCATACCTTTTGTGTTTCTTCCTAATTGCACTCCGATCCCTAGGTGATATCTTGTGCATACTCCACATACAACATACAGTTCTCCTGTGCATCAAAGCTGAACCCTTGCCATCCTTTATTATTGCAGGAAATTCAACCTCTTGTATTGTCGCTGCTGTCACTCAAAGAGGCTGCAAGGACAAGCCTTGTGTCTAGAAACTGGAGAAAGCTGTGGACACGGTATCCTAATCTATGCTTTGATGGAAGCAAAGATGGGTCCACAGATATGGATAGTGTCAAAATAGAAAGTGCAAAGTTCATTGAGACAGTAAGTTCTATTATTCAGCAGCACAGTGGAATAGGGCTCAATAAGTTCAGTGTCAGGTGCAGCCTTCAGATGGACTCCTCAGATGTTCTTAACAGGTGGATTTGCTTTGCCACTGCATCAAAGGCTAAGATTATAGATATGAACCTGTGGCCAAAAGGAAATTATGTAGAACCAACCAAGCAAGTTCATCACTTCCCTCTTGAGGCTTTAGGTGCTCAAGATCACCCTTTTATCCAGTGCTTGTTTCTCACCAATGTTTCTATAAAGCCCCGCTCGGATCTATATGGCTTTACCAAACTGAGAAGCCTTCACTTGCACTGCATTCAAATTATTGGAGATCTGTCAGGCTTGCTATTAAATTGTTCCAGTCTTGAGGACTTGGAGGTCATTGCGTGCTCGGGGGTGACTGATCTGAATATTCCACACCAATTCAATAAACTTAGGAAGCTGTTAATTTCCAATATGCGTATCCAGATGGTTCAGTTTCATGTTCCTAATCTTTCTCATTTTGTGTACAAAGGTACTATGGTTCCTATAGTGCTTCATGGTTGCTCAAAATTACAGGAGGCAACCCTGACATTTCACAAGACATGGCTTGAAGAAGACAATAATAAGGTGCTGGGCCATGTATTCCATGGAATTCCCAGTATTTCAGCAGTCAAGGTGCTTCACGTGCATGCTAAAATGCGCACAAATCAACTTGCCTGGACCTCACAGGTACCTGATGTTTATCATTGTCTTTGCTTGCTTTCTAGCTGTTCAGATGGAGGTGTTAATGTTTCGTTATATGTTTTGATCATGTTTCAGGTGCATACGTTGACAACAAGACCAGCATGCATGTTTCTGAATTTGAGGCATCTGACTTATGAGATAGTTATTTTTACAAAACTTCCAAATAACTACAGCGGAATTCTTCAGCTGGCTCAGTATTTGGCTTTTGCACCGCAGCTGGAGATGCTTGAATTGCATGTGAGTGGCCTCCTATCTTGTTTTTATTTGTCTTTGTTTCTTTTTTTTTCCCAAACAGTATTCTCCTCTTAGTTTTAGTCATGGATGGACATAAAAAAGGACTGTTATTTGGCTCTGTAGATTGCAATACTGATTACTGACAGAGCTATCTCTATGAAGCAGATGTTGTATCATGTGTCTGTTGGTCGCTGCTGGCGTGGTGAGGGAGTCTCCTACCATATGGGCCGCCATGATCATCTTAAGACTGTCTACATGAGTGGGTTCCGGTGCTACCGAGCTCAGGTTGATCTGCTGTGTGGCATTCTGGACACGAGTCCTGTGCTCGAGCACGTGACAATCGAACCAATGGTGAGAATACCATATAGCCTTGAATTGATGAATTTAGGCATACCTCGCGATGAGATTTGTGAATGGGCGCACCGTGCGTCTGATCGCTTTGGTAAAACGATCACTGTTGCAAAACGTCCACAGCAGAAGTGTTGATAGTCTGTGCATGCCACTATACTGATTTCAGCTTACGGTATAAGCCAAAGAGTGCAATGTACTGTGTGTACTTTGTTTCCATGTGTAAATTGACTCACTAAGATTATATAAGCACTCTCCGATAAAAATGTCTTTGGAAACATATGTTTATAATGTCATTGATGGCAGCTGCTGTCGTGGGGCCTTCATAACCTCAGGACGGCCTTGTTCGGTTTGTAAAATCCCGTTTGGGAGGGATAAAATCCCATACAAGTCAAAATCCCATCAAATATGATGTAAACCGAGCAAGGCCTGGGTGGGTTCCCTGCCGGGCTCAGGATGAGCATGTGAACATTGAACCTATAGTTAGAGGCCCCGTTTGGGTCGGCTTTCAGCTGCTTCCACCCGATTTAATCGGCGCGTCGTCCCCCAAACGCCCCGATTCCAACGCGGCTTCTCTCCAACCAGGGTTTTTTTATTTCGAACCGGACGTCCGAACCGCCGGCCAGCGGTAGCGGCTAGCGGACCGGTTAGACCGGTAACCGGTGGTAACCGAATGAATTCAAATTTTGAATTCAAATTCCGCATATCGTCGGTTTGTTCCGGTTAGCCGGTCGGTTAGCTTGAAAAAAAATGGGTCCCGATGTCGTCGGTTTGTTCCGGTTAGCCGACCGGTTAGGCCGGTTAGCCGACCGGTTTGGCCGGTTAGCCGGCCGGTTAGCTTAAAAAAAATGGGTCCCCATGTCGTCGGTTTGTTCCGGTTACCCGACCGGTTTGGCCGGTTAGCCAGCCGGTTAGCTTGAAAAAAAAATGGGCATGACCTTTCCTCTCATACAAATAATTGTTCATACAAATATCTATACACATAATAGTGGATAGAAATAGATCAACGGTAGAATTGCGAGGCCATTTCATACTCCGCGGTGGACATCAAATTCAAACCCTGCCTTTGAAGCAACTCAGCTTTGAAGTCTTGCCAAGTTTGGCCCGTCCAGGCCGATGTCGTCTGCCATTCCTGAAGTAACATATTATACCAATGAGGATTTTGCCATTCGTACACCCATCTCGTCGGTGGCTGCATGCTCAACTCCGGTATAGGATAGTGATAACTAGACTGTGAGGATTCCCTGTAGGAGGAGCTAGAAGAGAACTGTGGAGAGCCGTAATCCGTCGGTCCAACCGTTCTCCTCTGCGACATCGGTGCTCCATGGTCAATGTCCTGGGTTGCATGTGTGAACTCGGTCTCCCCTGCAATCAACCATATAGTATAATTAATACTCACAAGTCAGAATAATAAAAACATGTGCATATGTACGTACACTTGGTACCTGTAAAATGGAGACCAGCAGGTTGGTTTGAAGGTGACACGCCTCCGCCCCCGCCACCGCCAGCAGCACCGCCACCGCCAGCAGCACCGCCACAGCCACCACCACTGCCACCACCATCGTTGCTATCATCACCATCATTGCTATCATCACCATCATTACTATCATCACCATCATCACCATCATTACTATCATCACCATCATCGTCAGAGCTGCTGTCCTGAGACTCCTGATACTCTGGACTTTTATCACCCTCACCATCATCAGTGTCTTCATCGCTCAGGACTTCTACTACTTTCTGTTTGCTTTTTCCCGTGGCCTGGCCTCGTTGGCGCTTGGGGTTAACCTTGCTAGGCCCGATGTGGTACTTCCGCTTCCCTACATGAGTGTTACCAACATGATGCCGTGCCCAATCACTGATGCAATCATCCCCTGTAGAAGTACGGAGGTCTGCTGGATTTATTTTATCAGCGACAATATGAGAGGGGAGCGGTGTGTCACCTTCATCATCGTCCTCGTCTAGAACTGGAGCTTTGTTTGACCTTCCATATTCCATCCATTCCCGTACCGGATTTTTAGGGCCATAGAATGAAAGATGGGCTAGCTGCTCAATGAAATCACCTTGATCCCGCGGAGGATCGGCAACATCCGCAAGGCGCAGGCGTAGGTTGTAGTTGACATAGACAAGCTTGTTGAGTTTTGTGTGTGACAACCGATTGCGAACCTTTGTATGCAGCAATGCAAAAGTACTCCAGTTCCGCTCGCATCCACTTGACGAACAACATTGAGCAACAAGCCGCACAGCAATGCTCTGCAGCTTGGGAGTTCTGTTCCCGTTTAGCATCCACCAAGAAGATGCAGTTGTCTTTGGGTCAAGCACCATTTGTTGTGCCAATTGTGTGCCAAACTCACCACGCCGTTGTCGAAACAGCTCAACCTCTTGCAATGCCTGGACGGCGCTCGAGATATCTGTCATGCACTGAAAAGCATCCTTCAGTGTACTCCACATTTCTGGAGTTGGAATAAACGAATAGGCATACCTCGGATTCAGGACACAAGCTGCAAAATAGAAAGTACCACGAATGAGCACAAGGTGTATGGAACGTGAAAGTAGAAACTTTTGTTCACAATGAGCAGAAGTCGTCTTACCTGGAACCACATAGGTGCCAAAGAAGATGTCCTTCAACCTTCCGTTGTAAATCGCTTCATACTCTTTGAACGTGGAAACATTTCGGCCAAAGAAAGATTGCATTTCATTTCTCACACTCTGTACGGTCATACATACCTCGCACATGTTCGGCCGCTTGTCCTGATCAGCAAAGTGAAGTAAGCTGTATATTGGTTGGACTGAGTCAATGATAAATTTCATGCCCTCCCACCACTGTAGACTTGAAAATCTGGTATGAGTAAATCTACCCATATTTGAATTGGCCCATTTGCTCTGCAAAAATTCAGGAGATGCCATCCACTGCATAAAACGATCACGTTTCCGATACATGCTGTCTAGGAACATGTAGTTGGTCCCAAAGCGAGTTGCATACCACTTCACCAACTCACCACCAATCGCTTGCCTCATCATTGCATTCAACTGACCATGATTGTGTAACCACGCTGATATTTTCTTGCATTGCTCGATCAAATCTTGATGTTCGAACCTTTCACCGATATCCTTTAACATCAAATTGACAGTGTGTGCTAGACAAAGTGTCCAAGTAATGTGTTCATATGTATCTTGAATCCCCTTGCAGGCTTTCTTGTAGTTCGAGCCGTTGTCCGTGATAACATGAACGACATGCTCTGGTCCAATTTCGTCCACCACCTTCAGAATCTCCTGGTAAATACACATATTATTTAGCAACATCCAAATCATATTCGCATCGAAATGAACTAGGTACGGGGTTACCTTCCGCAAATATGCAGGATCTTGAGATTTTCCAGTCGCATTAATAGACTTGTGGAACCACATGACATCATTGCAATATATCAAAAAGTTAATGACACTCATCTTCGTCGGCCCAGTCCACGAATCACACATCAACGTCACGCCGAACATAGGCCACTCTGCCTGAAACTTTGCGTACTGAACCTGCAAGTCTCGCTCGTTTTGATCTAGGTACTTGCCATCAATATCGCGTCCAGTGGGTGACGCGATACCTTCACCTGCAAAACATATGGCACTCATGAGATTAGATCCAAATCTGCAAAACATATGGCACTCATGAGATTAGATACAACTATTATGGAAAACATACCCCACTTCTGTGTCTCTCTAACCGCACTGACAAAGTATGGACTGTCAGCTTGTCTTCCAGGTACTCCTGCAGTATGGAAAAACTTTGACCAAGCTTTCCCAATAGCTTCCTTGGCATTCTTACCCTTCTGCGTCCACGAGCCTGTGTCAATCCTTGGCTGCGTCGGTCCTCTCGTCGAACCCAAGTTATAGTCCGCCACACCAGGAGTCTGCCTCGATGAAGTTACCCTTCGAAGCATCCTCTGCAACGTACCCTCTCCCCTCGTACCCTCTCCCCTCGTAGCAGTACCCCCTCCATGCTCGTATGCACCTCCTCTCTGTTGCACCCCGCGATGGAACTCCTCTTCCGCTCTTGATTGGTTCAGGGCACGCTGCAGCTCAGCCTCCTCATCATACGCTTCATCTCCACCAGGATAGTTACCTTCCGCTGCAACCTTCTCCTTTCTCAACTTCTCTTGAGCCCGTTGAGCAGTTACCTTCTTAGCCCTTTCAAGTTCACGCTGAAAGTACTCACGCACCTCCTTTGAAACCTTCATACAATGGACGACCTCCGTCCCGCACCCTGCCAAATGTTGTTTCAATCTAGTGGCACCACCTCCTCCCTTGGACGTATGACATTAGTTGCATCTCCAACCGGGGTAAAGATTTTCACCGTGTTCCCATACAACATCTTTCTTTCTGCCAGACATTGCGTATCTACAAACATGGAACGAACATAAACATATCAATGTAAATACTTCAACATAAACATAAACATGGAACTTCACAACACATAACTATATTACAATACTTAAATCCTACCACCTAAATGGCTAAATTACAATTCACAATAGCCTAATCATTCTCATGAACAAACCCTTTCATAATCATACCTAAATCACTTGGATGGAATCAAAATATACCTAAATATCTACATTACTACATAACTACATTACTGGATCCAGACCAGTCCGGCTAGCCGCTCAACCCGCTCGGCTTACCGCCCCTGGGGACCGGCTAGCCGGCGTCTGGAGCGGGAACCGGTGGGGAGCGGCTGGATCCAGACCAGTCCGGCTAGCCGCTCAACCCGCTCGGCTTACCGCCCCTGGGGACCGGCTAGCCGGCGTCTCGCAGCGGCGGCGGCGCTGGAGCGCGTTCTCGCAGGGGGAGGGTGCGGGGAGTGGACGCGCAGCGCGACTGGCCGTTGGGGGGCACGTGCGCGGGGGGTTTAGGGTTAGGGCGGCGTTGGGCCTTAAATGGGCCGAGCGTATTTTTCTTTTTTCTTTTTTGATTTATTTTCTATTTACCAAAAAAATACCAAATGAGCAAATATTTGAAAAATTTTTACACCAACAGTTTACACGCACCTTGAAGTATTTTTTAGAATTTTTACGACATTTTTCTATTTTTTGAATTCATTCAAATTTAAAAATTTTAAATTTCAAACGGTTCAAACCGCCCCGAATCGGAACCGGTCCGGGGCGGTTTGGTCGGGAACCGGTCAAACCGGCTTGGTTCCCGACGGTTCGGTGAACCCTGTCTCGATTTTCTTGGACACCCATTTTATACTGGAACGCGGAATCGAGCCGGAGGCAGCTTCCGAGAAATACACTTCTCCAAATGGGCGGCCCGGCCCTAGCCTGGCCCGAGCCCGATCTGGCCCGGCCCGACGCGGCCCGGCACTATTAGGCCCGATGACATCTTAGTGCCGGGCCGGGCTCGGACATCGGGCCGAACAGCCGGCCCAGGCCCGGCACTATGGCCATTTTTTAGTGCCGGGCCGGCCCGACGGCCCGATCGGCCCACCGTGCTCGGCCAGCCCACTGGGCCATCAAAAGAGATGAGGGATGAAATTTTTACTCCAAAAAGAGATGAGGGATGAAATTTATACTCCAAAAAGAGATGAGGGATGAAATTTGTACTAAAAAAAAGATGAGGGATGAAATTTGTACTCCAGAAAGTACTTTTATCGGGCCTCCATCGGGCCACAAAAAATCGGGCCGTGCCTCGGGCCGGCACTATGGTCCGAAGTGACGGCCCAAGCACTAACACTCCATCGGGCCGGGCTGGCCCATGGCCCGAGCAGTCGTGCCTACGGCCGGGCTAGAGCTGGGCTTTTTAGGGCCGTGCCTCGGGCCGCCCATAGTGCCTGGCCCATTTGGAATTCTATACCGAGAAACGCGATACGATTCTGCTCCTCTGCCGCCGCTCCCCACCCGCCCACCACTTGCCGCCCCCGCGCAGGGTCTCCTCGCGACGCCGGAGCCGGGAAGGAGAAGAGCCCACCGCCACCAGAGCTGGGGAGGAGGAGCAGGCTGCCCTCGAGCACCCCCGCGTCGGACTCCTCGTGAGGCCAGGGCCGAAAACGAGGAGCAAGCCGCTCTGCCTCGGCACCTGAGCGCCTGCGTCTCTGCCGGTGAAGGAGCAGAAGTCGATGAGGGTGATGGGATGGAAAGAGAGGTGTGGCTTGGGGGGCAATGGATCTGCTGTCGACAAGCTCGCTGCTCGCCGGAGGGTACGACGGAGGTCCCGTGCAGGAGGAAAAGGGGGTCGCCGGCTCGCCGCTGAGCTCCAGCGACGGAGGCAGAGCTCGCCGGCACAAGCCAGGTGGGGCGGCAAGGGGCCAAATGAGCACCAGAGGGGGATGAGCCACGGTGGTGAGGAGGTCGACGTGGCCACCGGTACGAAGTGGCCCTTCCTCCCCCGGCGGAGCTGCAGCCGTGTTTCCAGAAACGCGGTGACCCAAACGCCTCGCTTCTGCTGGGCATGATTCTCTCCGCAGCCGTGTCTTCAAAAATCCGGTGTTGTAGAGAAGCGTGTTGGTATTGAGCTGTTCCAAACGGGGCCAGAATACCATACTACCGGTCTGGTGTGCCTAGGTGAATTTAGACATGCCTGAGAACAAGGTTTGTGAATGGGCACACCATACCTTCACCATACATTCGAATGGCTGGTAAACCGATCACTGTTGTAAAACGCCTCGGCAGCAGTGCTGGTAGCTATGTGCATATTTGCCATTCATTTTTGAATCAACGATGAGATAAATAATGTGTCAGTGAGTGGATGATGAATATGTAGAAGTACATGGGGTAGGTGAGGTAAGCCAACGGTTGGATGGAGAGAAACTAATTGAGATAAGTATTTGACTTTTGCATCCACACTTTTGGCACACTGTTTTATTTTGTGTGCTCTTTTCTTTGTTGAATTTACCCCTATTCTTCCCATGAAAATTCTTGCCTTTGTTGTCACGTTTTCTATTGAAGTTCATGAATCCCCCTTGTCGAGGGTCGTGTAACCTCTTATTATTCTGAGTATTAGCATGTACTTCTGGGAGAGGTGCTGAACTAACAGGACGTTGGTGATGAGCTTTTGCCGTTAGTTCATCATGCATCTCAGCCTGAATTAATACTTGGATAAGATCAGAATAGTTTTTAAAATTGCGACTACGGTATTGATGTTGTAAAACTTTATCAGCGGGAAGCATTGTTATGAGAGTTTTCTCAATCTTCTACGCGTCTGAAGGTTCTTTCTCACAAAACAATAGTTTTTGGCAGATTTTGTGGACAGCATGATTATATTCTTCAATTGTTTTCAAGTCTTGTAGGCGTAGTTGAGCCCACTCATGCTGTGCCCTAGGTAGAATAACAACCTTTTGTTGTTCATACCTTTTCTTTAGGGCTTCCCACAAATCATGTGGATCTTTTTCCATCAAATATTCTGATTTTAGATCAGGATGGAGGTGCTGCCTTATGAAGTGTAATGCTCCAAAGTGTATGGCAGGTGTTATAGGGACGACATCATTAGGTGGGTTAATTGCCGGTGTAAATCCTTTGACTGCACAACAGATTTCAACGTCTGATGCCCAGGTGGGATAATTCCTGCCATCCAGGGCTAATTCAGGAAATTCCCGTCCACTCATGGACATCATTATCCTACAAATAGGAAATATAGACATGTATTAATTTACAGTAGGTAAATTAATATATGAAATATTGCAATAGGTAGTGCTGATTGATAATTATACCAATCAAATTCCGAAAAGATTATGTCTCTTTGAGCTACTCTTTGGGAGCATGTATCCCATGTGCTTATGTTATTATTCTAGGAATATTGTTGAATTGATAATTTAGTAAATCTTGGGTATAAGATATGGCAGTGGACGAAAATCGTTGCATTGGATGAAGCCTAGACTCCACTGCCATGTAGTGTGCTACCTCAAGTTTGATATAGACCAACTTAACTTAATCATGGAGGAAATAAATTCGTTGCATGGAAAAAGCCTAGACTCCATGATTTAATATAGGTCAACATTAAACACACTAATAGTAGTCAGTATTGTAATCATGGTCGAAAATAAATTCGTTGCACGGACAAAGCCTAGACTCCATGATTTAATATAGACCTATAGTTTCCATCGTGTGTTTAAAAATAAAAAATCAATTTCCGTTTGCTTATAAATGCAAAGGAGAGACATATCTTTGTGATTTTGCACAGAGGACAAAGTTGTGAACAATATAACAATAATACATATTAATATAATTGTTCATGCAAAAGAAAAAAAATTCCAGATTCATAAGGGCTGGAATACAAGAATACAACACTGATACATAATTACATATGACCTCAAGGGTCTAAACCTAAAAATACAATACACTAGTGCACTGTTTGTATTAAAGGTTGTCATTATGAAGAACCGAAGGTCCTTTCTGTAAATTTTCCGCCAAACAGTGCTATTATTCTTTTTTTTTCTTTTTTTATATTGGCCCATTGGGCTCTTATGGCCCATGCCGCTTGCGCAGGAGGGAAGGGGGATGGTGGCCGGCGGAGCGAGGCGGTTCCATTGGCGACGAGCAACGATGGTGGCAAGGTGCACAGCGCGGCGGATAGCAAAAAACGAGGTGAGTCCCTCACCATTGTGTTACCTTCTTCTCTATCTCCTTGCTTGTTCTTCTTCTTTCTCAGTTGGTGAGAGCATGCATGATAACGTGTTAGAAGTAAATGTAAATGGAAAGTAGGATTGGATGAATGATTCTCTGCTGTCTTGATTGAAGAATGTGATTATGTATTTATACCCCACGAAGGGGTATGATTCATGCCTGTTCGGAAGGGACGCAATCCCTCCGACATGGCTGTTCGGTTTGTACAATTGTCTGCTCGTGAGCAGGTGTCCATTCGGGAGGGACATGCGCCTTCCGAATGGGTGCTACAGTAACCTTTCATTAGACAATACTAATGATGGGATTAACTACCTAATACACTTAACTAATCTATGATTGATGACTAATTAATCACACCATTAATTGTAATCTTAACATATACCATGTTTTGTGTCCCCAGCCAAATCGAGTACAAGCAAAGGCTTAGAGTGCTATTTACTTTATTTTGAGAACTTTTTTGTGGTAATTTTTATTTATTTGTTATTTGAGAACATGAACGTCTCAAGAGACATTCTGTATGGGATATCACGGATGGTGAGAAAGATGTGCATTTTTTTTTCACTTTCCCCATATCTATCTCAACTCTCAACCAATCCAAGGTGACGTGCATCTATCTGGCAAAAAATATGAATATTTAACCTTACAATTCAGACTATGGAGACATCAAATGCTGATGCCCCAGCTCTGCTATTTTAAAGAATAGAGATGCTACATTGCTAAGTTTTCCTACACCTGTAGACTGTGTATCTATCTGTATTTCTTTGCTGTTTTTGTCTGTGTCTATACTATAATAAATCTAGTGTTTATCCTAAACGATTCTTCACAGAGCATGGCTCGGTGTCAGGACACAGTTGAGGTGGATGATGGCCTCCTGCAATGAAATGAGGCAATTTGTGAAAAATGACCAAACGAAAAGATATCAATATTAATCTCAAAATATAGAGCAGCTGTTTGAAAAGTATAGCGATATCGTTTCAGGGTTGCAAAAGTCCAGTTAAAACTTGACAATTTCAACACAAAACAAATGCAAAGTGTCACAGTTAGTAAAACAGGTTCCCTCTAGGCTCTAGTGAGTTTGAGGTTTCAACATAGCTTTGACATTTTGCAGCATTGACAAATTTAATTGAGTAATAAAATGGGCCCAATATCAATCATGTACCACGATATATTTTTACAGCTCTATGCAAGCCTAAAATGAACCAAAATAAAATGATGTGACACGAGCCATGTAATAGAACGACTTTGGAAATTATGAAGCTTTGAGCAGATCAGATGGTGTGTTGGCTGTTCACGAACCATGATAATGCGAATGTTCTTTCTTGGTCGGGGCGGGGATGGCGACTTACTACAATAGATGAGCATCCCATCTGAATGAAGAATGACTATGAATGCATTGCGATCAACTCATCATCTTTGCATTTTCTGATGTTAACATCCATGGTGGTATCAGATGAAGAAGGTACAATGTCACAACAATGTCGTCTTAAGGCCTGAAAATACAGACCAGTAACAAAGAATTATAAAATGTTAGCATAAACAACGCAATTTAAGAAGCCACTGATGCCGAAGGTTACCCCTATCATACCTTCCCAGGAATCAGTCGCAATTTCTCTGCTTTAACTTTTATCATATTTAGATTCCCCAATGGTATCAAGTCAGGCGGGCATTTTCTAAGCGGCTGTCTACTGTAAGTGGTTTCTGTCTTGCATTCCCCCGAAGAAATGCTTTTCAGGATGAAAAGAGCTCCTCTTTTGCACTCATCTCTGGGAACATGTTTGGTGTTAAACATATAGACATCTGTAGCATTGCGACCCCTTTTCCATGGGACAAATGTTTTCTGCACAGCAAGGAGGTCAGGGAGCAGAACATTGCCTTTCAACACCTGAACTGAGTAGCCCCAAGCGATTGATACTGTAAGCGATCTTTTACTGTCATAACACACTGTTTGTTGCAGGATCCTAGCTGGATCAGCATTAGCAGCTCGGAAGAAATGTTGTATTGCTCTTGTCCGGTCCATTCCAGGGTAAAGAGGGTACACTTGATCAAGATGGTGCAGTGAAACTAAAGGAGAAAGTGGATGTGCTCTTAGCAGGCCAGAAATATCCCCATGAAGGTCGATCTGGTAGTAGCAAATAAAAAAGACAGATGTAAGTTTGGAGTTAAACTATGACTGCATATTTTCAAGCACACAAACAGCTAAATTTTTTTTTTCATGGCATTGAAAATACTGAAGTAGAAGTCTCCAGATTTCAAAATTGCATAGTCCATCCATGTCAACTGCTGCACACAAATTGCACAACCACATGCTTCAGCCACAATATTATTTGTCAAACATTCAGATAGAACAGACCAAATGGTTACTCAGACCTTGTTTAGATCGCCAACTTTCGCCAACTTATTTTGCCAACTTGTCACATCGAATATTTGGACACTAATTAGGAGTATTAAACATAGGTGTAAAAATAAACTAATTAAATAGATGGACTCCACATCGTGAGACGAATCTATTAAGCCTAATTAATTTGTCATTGAAAGGAGATGGCTCTCGTCTCTCCGCCTCCCCCTCCCCGCCTCGGCGCAGCCCTCCCCACCAGCCCCACGCCGGCGCCTACTCCGGGCCCGGCGGCCACCTCCCCTTTCTCCCCAGCGCCGAGGAGCTCTCCCTTCCCCCCTGCATCGCCCGTGTCTGCCATATCGGCGGCGGGGCGATCCAAGACGCAGCGCTGGTGCCACGACTCGCCGCCCTCTGGGAAGTCCGGCGGCGGCGCTTCTTCATTCATGGAGGCCCTCCTCATGGGCGCGCGCCCCGGGGCCTCCCCGCCCGCCCCTCCGGAGGCAGCCTCGAAGGCCGCAGCTAGTGTCTTGCTGCCGGCCTCGGCTGCTTCGCCGGTGTCGCGGGCGGCGTCCTCTCGTATCGTTCTTGTGGGGGGTGACCGTAGGCCTCGCCGTGCGCCCCCGTCGCCTGATCCTGATGGCTGGTCGAAGGTGATGTGTCACCCGCGCAAGGTTCCTAGGGACGAGGTGTTCCGCTCGCGCCGCCGTGTTCCGGTCGACCTGCGGGGTCGATGCTTCAACTGCTTCTCGACGGACCACCGCGCTGCGAGCTGCCGGTCCATGACGCGCTGCTTCCGGTGCCGCGATCTTGGACATCGCACCTCTGGGTGCACGAGGCAGGATGGCCTCCGCCCGGCGGCGCCACGCCGCCTTCACAAGGTGTGGCGTCCTAAGGTCGATCAAGCTGTGAAGGAAGCTATGAAGGATGCTACGGCGGCGGTCTCGATCGCGCCGGGCGTGGCGCGTCAGGGGTCGGCTGGCCGCAAGAGGAGGCGCAGGTGGATGAGGAAGCGTGGTGCTAGACACGACAAACAGGATGATCTTTCCGGCGACGAGGCCATGTACGGCCCACCGTCCATGTCGAGCGGCGATGATCAGCCACCTGCAGCTGGTCCTCGGCCACAGAAGATACTTGACCGCTCTGCTGCCATCTCGCAGCGTGAAGACGGGTTGACAAGGGCGCTGGTCGTCACGGTACTCAGCGGCAGCCACGAGTCTATCCTGGCTTGCGTCGCCGGCCGGTTCGACGTTGATCCTGCGTCGATGACCGTGCAACACTTTGGGATGGCGAGGTTCCTCCTGACATTGCCGAGTGTAGATTTGGTGGTGAGGGTGTTTGATGATGGACGGCCGTTCATCTCCACATCTCCCCCTCTGCGACTCCATGTTAGACGTTGGTCCCGCCTACTGGACTCCAGGGCTGCATCTCTGTCGTCTCCGATTGAGGTCGACATCCACGGCATCCCTGCGCATGCTTGGGAGTTGTCAACTGCGGAGCTGCTCCTTAGCGACTATTGTTGGATTGGTGCTGTTCACCCCGAGGTGGCAGAGCGTCGCGACGTGTTCAAGGTCATGGCCTGGAGCTCCTCCCCTGCCCTGATTCCACCTGGGCTCGACCTGGAGCTTGTGGAGCCTCCAGCACATGTCGAGGATCACCAACCGGCGAAACGCACGTTGGTATACTCGGTGACGTTCCCGGTCGCCCCCGCTGGCCGGGCCGAGGACACGGCGGACCCCCCGCCTCCACCTCCGGCGGCCGCTGGCGGGCGTCGGCGTCGCTGGCGGCGGCGCTCTCGCTCGCCCCCGGATGCCTCCGCGACCCATGATGTGCCTCGGGCTTCGGTGCACGACCGGCTGGGCCCTCGGCCTGTGAGGGGCGGCCACGTGGCCTCGCGCGGGTCTGGCCCCGAGGCTCGCGACGCCCCGGCCCTCGTTACTCCCCTGCCGGTGGCTCCTCCTTCCCCAGAGAGCGCCACATCGGGAGCGGACACGCGACCTCACGCGGGAGCCGAGGCGATTAAGGTTGGCCTTTTCCCCCAAGCGGCCACCTCGCCTCCCGCGATCCTGGGCGTGGGCGGTCCGTTGGAGGCGTCGGCCGCGGCCCCTGAGGGGGATGATCCAGTGTGCGCTGGAAACTTGGCTCCGGTCCATCTCGGGCCGTCGAGTGAGTTTTCGCCTGCTGGTTTTTCAACTGGGCCGGGACAGTCGGCCCAATGCTCCTTCCAAGCTCCACAGGTCGTGGATGAATCCCTGCAGGCCCTTGAGGCCCTCGTGTTTGTTGAATCCTCAGTGGCTGCTGCTCCCAGCGGCCCAGTGGTCGGAAGGCTCAAGGTGTACTACCGGCGCAAGGGGCGCCCGAGACCCTCGCCGCCGGGCACGGCGTCGTCTCAGCCTCAGGCTGCGGAAAATCCTCCTGCCCCTACAGGGACTTCCCTTCCAACGGCGCAGGAATCTCAGGTTGACGACCCGGCGGCCGTGAGCAGGAAGACGTTCATCGACAATCTTACCAAGAGAACTGAGGGACTTTTGGTGCTGCCACCACCAGTCTGTAAGCGGCAATCCAGGGCACCTCCCCCCACATCAGCTCCTAGAAGAAGCAGAAGAGGTGCAGGCTTGGAGGCAGAATTCACCGGCATCCCTAACCGGGGCGCACGCAAGACGGTGATCCGCTCTCTGGAGATTGCTATGGAACAGGAGCACGCTAATCAGAAGGTGCTGAACGACTATGCAAAACTCTTTGTACATCCTCTGTCGGATTCTCATGTCCAGGCTCTGGCTGCCCTCTTTGGTTGGTCTGTACCAGAGGGATCCAGGCGCATCAATGCTGTAGTCTTACAGTAAGAGTGTTTTGGGTCGTTCTCTCAAGTTTGTTTAATGGATCCATCCAAAATATTGATCTGGAATGTGCGTGGTTTGAATCCGGTTGCCCGGCAAGACTCAGTGCGTTGTTTGGTCGAAGCTCACAAAGCAGACATTGTATGCCTCCAAGAAATAAAGATGGAGCAAATTTCAGTAGGGGTCGTGCTCTCAGCCTTGGGCTCTTCCTTTCGTCACTATACTCTTGTGCCTTCGCTGGGTGCTAGTGGGGGAATCCTTATAGCCTGGAAGCATGATCTAGGGCCTGCTAGTGCTACCAGAGTGGATAGCTTCAGTGCGTCGGTGCGGTTTCAACCTGCTGACAGGAGTCCCTGGTGGCTTACTTGCGTATATGGTCCACAAGGTAATGACGAGAAGGTTCAATTTTTGCAAGAGCTGAGGGACATTCGTCTTGCCTGTAGTGGCCCTTGGGTTGTGATGGGAGATTTTAATCTTATATATCGGGAGGAGGACAAAAATAACACCAATCTGAACCGGGCAACGATGGGCCGTTTCAGGCGAACACTGGATGATGTGGCACTCAAGGAGCTACCTCTTACTGGCCGCAAGTATACATGGACAGGAAATGGGAATTCACCAACGCTGAGTAAGCGGGACAGGGTGTTCTGCTCAATGGAATGGGAGGAAGAATTCCCCAACTGCCTCTTGCAGAGTTCAGCTAGCATTGACTCTGATCATTGCCCTCTTATCCTGGGCCTTGGTGATTTATTACTTGGAAAGGGCAGATTTCACTTTGAATCCTTTTGGCCCAGGCTTGAGGGGTTCCAGGAAGTGGTTACTGAAGCGTAGCAATCTGTTGAGACGAGATATTGCCCCCTGGAGACCCTATCCATGAAGTTCAAGGCCCTCACCAAAGCTTTGCAGAGCTGGAGCCAAAAGAAGCTTGGACATATCAGGACTCAACTTGCCTTGGCCAAGGAAATCATTCACCAGTTGGAGATTGCCCAAGATGATCGGCAGTTGTCGGATGGGGAACAATGGTTGCTCCAGTCCCTGAAGAAACACTCACTTGCGTTGAGCTCTCTGCAGAGGACGATGACCCGGGTTAGGTCAAGAATTGGTTGGCTAAAAGATGGCGATGCTAATACTGCCCTGTTCCATGCCCAAGCACGGCATAGGAAGAGAAAAAATTTCATTGCGAAGCTAATCTCAGAAGATCAAGTTCTCACCAGCCATGAGGAGAAGGAAGCGGCTGTCTTCTCCTACGAGCAACTTCTAGGTACCTGTGAGCAACGGGAAACTTCCATCAACTTGGATGAATTAGGTCTCACCCAGCATGACCTCTCTGATCTGGAAATGCCATTTAGTGAGGCTGAGGTATGAAACACCATCAAGAAACTTCCCTCTGACAAAGCACCGGGACCTGACGGGTATTCGGGGCATTTCTACAAAATGTGTTGGGCCGTTATTAAGCCTGATGTGATGGCGGCTTTGGATGCTGTTCAATGTGGGAATGTCAGGAACCTCCAACTTCTTAACTCCGCTCTCCTGACGCTTTTACCCAAGAAAAAGGATGCTGTGATGGTCAAGGACTTTAGGCCGATTAGCCTTATTCACAGCTTTGCCAAGCTGGTTACTAAACTCATTGCTACACGTCTGGCAGGCAAGCTCAATGATATGGTGGCTGCCAATCAAAGCGCTTTTGTCAAGGGTCGGTGCATACATGATAATTTTGTCCTAGTACAGCAAACAGCCAAGTTCCTACATCAGCAGAAACAACCTCGAATCCTTATGAAGCTTGACATATCAAAAGCGTTTGACTCGGTATCCTGGCATTTTTTGCTGGAGATACTAGAAAAGAGGGGGTTCGGTCCCAGATGCCGGAACTTGATCAGTGGAATCTTGAGTTTCTCTTCCACCCGGATTTTGCTTAATGGGCTCCCTGGTGAGACTCTACTCCATCGACGAGGAGCAAGACAAGGTGATCCTTTATCACCCATGCTCTTTATTCTTGTCATGGATGTGTTCAACAGCATTGTGGAGAAGGCAAATAGAGAGGGGTTGCTGCAGCCGCTCGCCACGCGGAATATCCATCATAGGGTGTCCTTGTATGCTGATGATGTGGTGTTGTTCCTCAGGCCTGCCGCTTCTGATTTGCATATGGTTGAGGATATCCTACTGCTTTTTGGCGTAGCCACTGGACTCAAGACAAATATTCAAAAGAGCAGTGTCACGCCCATCCATTGTTCGGAGGATGACCTGGTGGTAGTGCAAACCCATTTTCCATGTGAAATTCAGAGCTTCCCCTGCAAGTATCTCGGTCTCCCTCTCTCCATCAAGAAGTTGACTCGAAATGTGCTTCAGGAGATAGTCAACAGAGTTGCAGATATGCTCCCAGGCTGGAAAGCAGATTTACTGAATAGGGCAGGGAGAGCTATTTTGGTTCAGCATGTTCTCACATCAATGATTATATATCTTGCTACTGCATTTGAATTACCTCCGTGGTTCTTAAAGGCCATTGACAAGATACGAAGGAACTTCCTATGGCGAGGAAGAAAGGAGGCTAATGGTGGACATTGTCTAATAGCTTGGCCAAAAGTTGGTAGGCCAAAAGAACTTGGAGGTCTGGGCATACTAGACTTACAGCGCTTCAGCTGGGCCTTAAGAGTGCGATGGCTTTGGCTTGGCAAAACGGAGCCAGGAAGACCATGGAGCGCACTCCCAGTCCCAGTTCATAGCAATGCCAAGGCACTGTTTGATATAGCTGTACATTCGATCATTGGTAATGGGGCGAATACAAAATTTTGGACGGATAAGTGGTTGGATGGCTGCTCCATAGCAGATCTAGCACCAAATCTATTCGCATGTGTTACAAAGAGAAGTGCAAAGAAGAGGACTGTGCAGGAGGCCCTAACAGATGCTAGATGGCGGTTGGACATCCAGGGACACCGCTCGGTGGCTGTTTTGTCTGAATATCTTTCTATTGGGGATATTGTGCAGGAGGTGGTGTTACAACCTGATGTGGAGGATACCCATTTATGGAGACTTGATGCGTCAGGGCATTTCTCCACCAAGTCAGCTTATGAGGCCTTTTTTAATGGGTCGACTTCCTTCCAACCTAGTACTCTGATTTGGGGATCATGGGCTCCGAGGAAGTGCAAATTTTTCCTATGGCTGGTTGGGCACAACCGTTGTTGGACAGCTGATAGACTTGGCCGTAGGGGCCTCCCTCACCCGGAGCGCTGTCCTCTATGTGATCAAGAGGACGAGACGATCAACCATCTCCTGGCAGGCTGTGTTTTCGCCCGACAGTTCTGGCATGGGATTCTCTCCCTCTTCGGCCTGCAGGAAATCACCCCCCTAACAGGTGAACTGGATTTCTTTTGTTGGTGGGAACAGGCTAGTGACAGACTGCCCTCTGCCCTCCAACAGGGTTTCAACACCTTGGTCGCTCTAGGGGTTTGGTGCATTTGGAAGACAAGAAACAATAGGGTGTTTAACAACGTGGAACCAAGAGTCAATCGGACCCTGATCCTTGCCCAGGAGGAGGCGGAATTCTGGATGCTTGCTAGGGCTAAAGGGCTTAGCGCCCTGGTCGCCATTAGGCTCCTCGGCTAGCTGCTGGAGTAAGCTTAGCGGGTCATGGTGGAGTGAGTTTGGTGTTGGTCATGGTGGGTTTTTGGGGTGTGTGTGTGGGTGGGTGGGTGGGTGGTGTTGGGCTATTTTGGCCATATATCTCCTTCTATTAATACAATGATATGCAGTTCTCCTGCATATTCGAGAAAAAAAATTCGTCATTAGACACTGTCATGCTACAGTAACCCGTCATTAAAAATGCGCTAATGACGGCACATATTAGACTTAATATATTCGTCTTACGATGTAGAGTCCATCTGTGTAATTAGTTTTATAATTAGTCCATATTTAGTACTCCTAATTAGTGTCAAAAGAATGGATGTGACATTTCGTCAACTTTCACCAACTTTATTCCACCCATCTAAACAAGGCTTCAGTTGTCTGAAAGTGATGTGTGCCAGTGCGGTCCTAAACACTCAATGTGGACCATGATAGCCATTATTGAAGTGCCCTACGTCAACGTCGGTTGATGTACTAGATTACCAACACGTATCACTTTTGCATAGATTTGGCACTACAAATTAAAGTGGCAGAGGTTAACCAGTACGCATCACCCATAGTCTATGTGCTTCTTCATATTTTGAGAAACTTCCAAAGGGTAAGCTACACTTTTATCCGAGGAAAGTGTCATTTTTCCATTTTCCGGAGACCATGGGCATAAAGTTTGCTTGTTGGCAGCATGCTTCCTATTCGTACTGGCCACGCAACCAGATGGTGGCAACATCGAATCCATGTTCACTTAGGCCAGTCTCAGTGAAGTTTTATGGGCATTAAATCAAATGACACATTAGCAATTTTAGTGATATGGTATGATAATTATGAAGAGAGAGGAAAGAAGAATGTCATCACCATGAAACTCATCTGGCACAGTTACCAAGTCAATGAAACACAATGAAACTCCCATTGAGAGTGTTTTAGTTCCATCCATCACGTATTTGACCATACACCATGCGAGAATTAAATGCTACAGTTTGTATATGAAATTGTGCATTGAGAGTGGCAGTTTCATCCCATTAAAAAACCGACGTGGTTGTTTTGGTAATGTTGCCCATAAAACTACCACTAAGACTGGGTTTATAAAATGCTATCAACAAATCATCATCAGAGCATTAAATGCTAGCCAAAAAGGAAAAAAAAAAACTAGAGAACAGATACACTAATAGTACTACACAAGACATCAGAGAAGAAAGAACAGATACTTTATTGGCTCCTCCATCAGCTAGAGGCAAGATGACGTCTCTGCCACTATGTGAGGAAACAGAGGAGGAATGATTGTAGTTCCGACGTTAATTTTTTTTTGTTCCTAACTAGTTTCAAGACAATCCACTGACTCCTAATTAAACAAATCCTGGTCTAAAAAATATCATAAAATAGTTTTTTTATTGTTAAATAATTCTATAGCAACTGTAATTAATGGAACATGCCAAGAGCACGTCACAAAGGTGCATGAAGGAAGTCAGAAGCAGAGGAACTCACGCACCTGATGGAACCCCGGCTCATGAGTGAGCTCGACACCAAGCTCACCAAGGCAAGCAAAGATCCTCGCATCACTGCCATAAACATGCGGGTACCTAAGAACACACGAATCAATCACCCTCCCAAGCCGTCTCGCGAGCGTCCAGCTGATCGCAACCCCAGCGCCGCCATACGCCATGCCGAACCCATGCCACGCGTTCTGCGCCGCCGACTCCGATCGCGCCCCGATGTACCACGGCTCACGGTGGTCGTACTTGTTGAGAACCCGGAGCAGGTTCGGGACCACGAACGCCGTGTCGTCGTCCGCGAGCACCAGCCACCGCGGGGCCGGCCGGAGGGTGGGGTTTCCGTCGTCGTCGTCTTCCTCGGCGTCGAGGGCGGAGATGAGCTCGCCGGCGATGCGGGCGACGCGGACGGCGGAGGGGAGGCCGCGGGGGTGGGTGTAGGGGAAGCGGGAGGCGTCGGCGGAGACGCGGAGGTAGATCCCGTGTGGGAGCGCCCTCGCCACCGCCGCCGGCGCTGGTGCGTCGAGGAAGACGAAGCCGTGTGGGGTGGTGGGGGATGGGGAGGGGGTGTGGAGCCAGAGGCGGAGGAGCGGGAGGCGGAGCGGGAGGCGGAGCGGGAGCTTCCGGCGGGAGGAGGCGATGCCGAACACCACGTGGCGGAGGGTGGTTGGTGGAGATGGCACGGATGGCGAGGTGGCGGCGGTGGTGGTGGAATTGGAGTTCGCCGGCGCGTGAGGGGACGGCGGCGGCGAGGATGGGTGGAGGACGTGGGTGAGGAGAGGTGGGGGGAGAGGGGAGGAGGGGCGGTAGAGGAGGTGGTGGGAGACGGTGACGAGGAGGGAGAGGAGGGGGAGCGCGACGAGGATCGCGCGGAGAGGGATGCAGTGGGATGGGGTCGCCATGGGCGGCGGCGTCGTGGTTTTGCGGGGTGGGATGGGAAGTGGGAAGCGGCGAAGTGGAGGGGAGGGAAAGAAACGAACCGTCCGGAAGGGAAGGGAAGGGAAATCGTTGTCGAGTGAGAAGTCAAACGGACCCAGGTCAAATCGTTACATCTGCTGATGATCTACATGACTTGTTTGTTTGACTAGAAGTTGTTTTTGATTGCGCGCGTATTTTTAGATTTTTGGTTGGTGGTGGTCTTGATCGCCGCCTTGGCTCCATCCCGTTAACATGATGGTTTGTAGTTAAGGAAGTAGAGGTGGTTTGATTTGTTTTGTCGTCAAGTCAAATGAGCGTTGATGCAGAAGATGAATGTCGTGACGGTCGACAGAGATGGATCGATCGCGAGGAGGAGAATCAGATACGAAGAAGAAAAAAACAGAAGGAAAGAAGAGAATACAAGCTGGACATGGAGCAGAGAGAAGAGAAGAATCCGGTGAGTATAGTAGTGGGCATGGCATTGGCATCTCAGCAAGGAAAGGGAGAAAGGAAACCCACAGGTCACGGCTATGAGGACGACTCGTTGACGTCCTTGACGACGACAGGACAAGGCAAGGGATCGATGAAAGGTACTATACTAGCAACAAAGAAAGAAAAGCCCCGAGACAAGAAAGGAGAACGAAACGGGATCGCGGCTCGGTTCCGTGCTTGCGCAGTTGTGTTGTGCCCTGGATAGTCTCCATTCTCCATCAGTTGATTCAGTTCTTCCACCGGCGGCAGCTAAAGCGTACTCCCCCGTTCTAAAATTTTAGTATTTTTTCTTTCCGAGAAGACACTACGAGTCAATTATATAAATATATATATATATTAAATTTATGATAAAATATAAATATCATTAGATAGATATTTAGATCTACTTTTTTATACAAAAAATATTTAAAGACTTAAATGTTGAATGTATTTTTAACAAATCTAGTCAAACTCGTGGCACGAACACCCAAAACGACTGTAATTCTGGGACGGAGGGAGTAAAGGTTAAAAGTTAACGCTGCGGTCGTGACGGCAACAGGCACACCTCGACGGCCGGATGGATCATATCACTCCTTCACCAACGGACGCCACGTGACGATGGTTCCAGATTTGCAGGAGCTCTGCTATGTCATTTAAGAGGAGGAAGTAAGTCCAAGGTTTACAAGATTGATATTACATGATAGGGTAAAAGCACGGCTAACTCTAACATAACTAAAAGGTAAACACATCACAGGACGACGTTCCCATGGAACGACGATGCTTCCATTTTCCTCTCCTCCTTCTTAGCCCGCGACCCGATCGTCCATGGCGAGCGACGGCCGGCCAACGCTGACACACAGTACGGGAGAGGATTCGCCTCTGGCTGCGCTGCGGCGAGGGAGGAAGAAGACGATCGACGACGTCAGAGCCAGAGCATTTCTGTTCCTGCCTTCGCTTTCAAAGCGGCGGCAGCTTTTGGCGCGAACCGGCGCGGCAGCTTTTGGCGCGAACCGGCGCGGCCGCACTGCCGGCCTGCGGCTGCCCGTATCCGAGGACCGCTGAAGCCTCTCTGCTCTCCAGCCAGCAGCTGCACACAGGACAAAGCCCTGACATGCGTGTGTGTACTGTACGACGGCCGGACATGAGCTGCCAAACAGAGTGCTGCCAAGTGCCAAACAGCTTGTCGGTGCTCTTATCCTCGTTATAAAAGACAAAATTATAGAGCCTGACAAGATCTTAAACTTTCTAGTTGACTCCCTATTAATTCGAAACTACTTAGATACCCAAATATTTTATATACGGTCTCACCCCTATCCAATGATTTAATAAATGAAAAAACAAATATCCAACTTTGTAGTACTCGATGAGGTCTACACCTTTTTATACATGATAGCTGGTAATTCAAAATTATTTTAATACTCAAATATTACATATAAGATGTTACACAAGGTAATACAAAAAAAGAGTAGCATCCATATACTTGTCAAAAAGGAAAGAGACAATTACTAATCGCCATCCAAAATTTACATGCTTTTCTTATTTGCCACTGATCTAAAAATTTTCGAGTGCCTCATCCAACATCTCGGAAAAAAGTTTAACTCAGTGGTGGATTAGGGACTAAAACATTTTCAATGGCGAATAAGGAAGCAACTAAATTTTGAATTGCGAATAAGGAATTGTCTAAAAAAAATGCGTGGTTGGTGGTAAAGAAACTAGTATACGCCTGAGGCTTGATTCAAAATATTGTAAGTATATTGCTTGTGTCATCACCCAAAATGTTTAGTATATGTTATATAGAAATTAAAGAAAAAAATAATTATAAATAAAATGGATTAGATCCTTCAAAACTATGTCCATTTAAAAAACAAATTCAAAAATAGTTCAAAAAAATAATATGATGTATATTGAACAAGCAAAATATGGATTATACAACGTAACATATTGGAAAAATCTTTGAACAATGTTTGTAGAACCTTTTTTAAAAGTACGGTGGATCCCACATATAATGGTTGGGTGGGGCCCATGATAGATGAACCGACTTGTGGGCCCCGTGGGTTAATGGTGGGGCCCACTTGTGGAACCCACGTCGCCGGGTCCTGTGGGTCCACTGTAGGGCCCACTTGTGGGACCCACATAGCGATCCCACATGAGATTGTCTGTGTGCCACGTAGCGATCCCACATGTAGGGCCACGTGCTCTAGAATTGCTCAAACAGGAAAATATCAATTTAGATTGTCTGTGTGCCCGTTCCGACGGCCAGGAGATTATGGGCGATGTGGCACGATGAGATCGCTCGGTTTGGGCCCAAGATTCATATGAGAAGAAAGATTGTAAATAATAAAATTATCATATAATCTTTTATCTCGCCCAAGCACTACATTCAGCGGCGATGTATACACTCAGATGTGCTCCCTGCTTTATCTTTATCAGTTGACGACTGTTACCTATTGCATCCGCAAAAAAAAAAAATACTTACTGTGACCCTGTCGTTGCTGAAGTGTAGTACAAATGATGCTTTAAAATTTGTGAATCATACATAAGACATGGTCATTTTAAAAGACCAACAGAAATAAACATTGTATGGACTACGGAGTACATGAGAATTGAGAAATGAAAATTCATTTATTGAGTTTTTGGTTCAGAACCTATGCTACTTACAACTTAGCTCGTCCTTCAGTTTCGGCTAAGATATGCATTGCATCCTCGATTACATGCAGCTTGGCAGCCACCTCCTGCATGCTGATGCGCTCGTTGGGGGACGTCTTGGTGCAGCAGAGTCCAATGTTGATTACAGACTGCAGAATCTGTGCTTCACTGTCCCTGACGGCCATTGGCGTCTCCATGCTGAGATCCAGCTCTTGCAGCAGCTGTGGGTCAACAATCTGCAACACGTTGTCAGGGAAGTTGATCTCTGTGAACTTTACAATGCTCATCCCATCCTTGAACATATCGTCCGTTGGCCGCCTCCGGAGGAATATCTCTAGGAGAACGATTCCGAAGCTGTAGACATCCGAGGAAGTTGAAAGCTGAGCACCCGCTGCACATTCTACACATCACATGGACGAAGATTTGAGTGAAAACAAATATATATATTATGGAACGAACTAGTTTCAGGTTACCTATAGTCAGGAAATACAAGGTGAGAAGGGACAGTACCTGGAGCAACATATCCAATGGTTCCCTTGATTGCCATTGATGAAGTGGAATTTGTGTCACTAGTAGAAACTGATGTTGCGGAATCAAATTTGAACCTTGCTAGGCCAAAGTCTCCAACATGAGCTACCATGTCACTATCCAGAAGAATGTTGCTTGGTTTTAGATCACAGTGCACAATTGTTCCCGGGTGCTCGTGGTGTAGATACGCCAAAGCGTCTGATACATCTGCAACGATGCTTAATCTCTGAGCCAATGAAACATTGGTCAAAACGGGAGAGTCCTCACTGACACTGCCTCGAGATGAGTACAATAATTGATGCAGGTCTCCTCGTGGCATGAACTCATATACGAGGGCCTTGAAATCATTCCCAGTAGAATCGATGGTTGAGCATGCAGTTAAGATAGGAACCAGATTGCGATGCCTGGCATTTCTCAAAGAACTACATTCTGCAATAAAGCTCTTTTGTGCTCCCCTCGTCTCCAGACTGAAGACCTTGATGGCAACCACATTTCCATCACCAAACAACTGTCCTTTATAAACAGAGCCGTATCTTCCCTGACCAATTAAATTGGATGCTGCGAAGCCCTCTGTTGCTCTGACAATATCACTGTAAGAAATTTTCTGGAACTCTCTAACGATAGAGGGTAAAGAAATGGATTCTGTCTTTTGTTTTTGCCTCCGGATGAAGAACACAATGGAAATGGCTACAGAAAGTAGCACCACTATGACCACTGGGATCGCTACTTTCTCTGCAACTGATGATAGCCTGTGCTTAGATGAATCCAAAGGCATGACATGACATGCAAGCAGATGTAGCTCCGGTGGCCCACCACAAAGCTCCTGATTTCCTTCAATCCGTATAGCAGTTGCATTGTTGAAGATCCCTTCTGAAGGCACCTCACCATCAAGATTGTTGAATGATAGATCAAGTTGCTCAAGAAGCTGTAGGCTGCCGAGAGACAGTGGTATTGGACCAGTCAAGTTATTGTGAGACAAGTTGAGAATCTGTAGGCTTGTTATATTGCCTAGTGAAGTGGGGATACTTCCGCTGAAAGCATTATGTCCCATCTCCATTCCTTCTAAACTATCACAATTACCAAGAGTGCTAGGAATGTTTCCAGATAGATTATTTGATGAAATATCGAAATATGTGAGTTGTTTTGCATTGCCGATGTCGGCATGAAGCGGTCCATGTAGATT
Source organism: Digitaria exilis (assembly GCA_015342445.1). Classification (NCBI taxonomy): domain Eukaryota; kingdom Viridiplantae; phylum Streptophyta; class Magnoliopsida; order Poales; family Poaceae; genus Digitaria; species Digitaria exilis. The sequence goes on along the minus strand of JACEFO010002268.1, from coordinate 1,062,883 downwards.
GTTGAATGATAAGGTAATCTCCCTTAATGTTGGAATTCTGAAGAGCTCCTTTGGTATGTTGCCATGAAGATTGTTGTTGAAAATGTTCAATACTCCAAGTGTCTGAAGGTTTCCTAGGATTGGGGGTATGTGTCCGTCAAACTGGTTTGAGTCTGTATAGAGTTGTTCCAGTTGAGACATGTTTGAAAAGGATGATGGAATGGCCCCGGTAAAGAAATTATTGCTTAGTGTTACTTTCTGTAGATTTGTGAGAGTTCCAATCCAATCTGGAACTACACCTATAAATTTATTGACGTTCAGTGCTACACTGATCAGTTTGTGAAGGTTTGCTATACCAGAGGGAAACTCCCCTGACAGTTGATTATATGCCAAGTAGAGAACCTGGAGTTGATTGGAAAGGTTACCTACTGAATTTGGTACATTACCTTCTAGCAGATTCACTGATAGTGAGAGCATCTGTAGGTCAGTGCAATTTGCTAAACTATTCATAAACTGCCAATCTTGATTGTTACTTGCTTGTAGTTTGTTTATCTGAAGATTTAACCAAGTTAATTTTGAAAGTTTGCCGATAGAGTTAGGCACCACTCCAGTGAGCTTATTCCTTGATATATCGCAAAGGTACAGCTTGGAAATATTTGTGAGAGAAGGTGGGATACGCCCATGGAAAAAGTTGGAGCCTAACTCGAGGATTTCAAGATTGGGAAGAGAGTTGCCAATATTTGGTGGTAAATCTCCGCTTAGATCATTGTCAGCAGCATTCAGTTCAGTTAGGCTAGAAAAATTCAGGATGGGCTGTGGAAAACTGCCTGAAAAATTATTGCCACCCATGGCCAGATATTGCAGCCCTGACAACTTTGCAAACTCACTTGGGATGGTCCCCACAATGCTGTTACTTTCAAAACCAAGCACGTATAGCGCTGTGATGTTGGCAAGAGAATCAGGAAGGGTTCCAGTAAGGTTATTAGTCCCAAGTAGTAGCTGTTGAAGGCCATGAGGCAAATCTGCAGGTATCTGTCCAGTTAGCTGATTATTGGACAGCCCCAAAATTTCGAGTCTGGAACAATTTGCAAGACTGGGTATCCTTCCTTGCAGCGTGTTATTAATCAAGTTGAGCTCTTGGAGGCGATGTAAATGACCAAGGGATGGAGGGATCTCTCCAGTGAATGAATTAGTAGAAAGGATCAGAACTTTCAGGAATGTTAAGTTTCCAAGAGAAGGGGAGATCAAACCAGCTAAACCTTGATTCTCAAGGAGAAGAGAAATGACACGATTCGGGTGCTTGGCCCTACACTGGACACCTTTCCAGCTGCAGAAATGGGTGGTGTCATTCCAGGACACCAAGGCTTGCTGTGGATCACTGGTGATGGCCTTCTTGAACTCCAGCAGCCACAGCCTATCTGTGCTGTTTCCGTCCAAGGAGCAGATGGCAACACGTGCACAGCATGCCATGAGCAGCAAGAGAAACTGTGGGATTGCCCTATGCTTCATGGCTAGGCTTGATGTCTTCAGTAAATCTGAACCCTTGAGTGCATGCGTAGATAAATTGGAAAGGGTGGCAAATTGAAGTTCAGACAGTGTACTATAATAACCTAGCAAAGAAGGTGTACCCTTAACTAATCAACAACCAATAAAGACATCCTCTGTTGTTTCCAAAAGGTTATTGCAGTTTGCTTGGTGAAACTAAAGTTGCTATACAGATTGGGGAATTGGTCGAAGAAGAGCTCATACTAAAAGCAGAGATGGAGAGTTACACACCTGGCAGCCGCCAGCCATCCAACGATATATGGCTTTGCTATGAGTCGCTTGTTTACTCACGGGAGGATATGGGGTTTTGGGGAAGGGAGCGACAGTAATGGGGGAAAGGAGCAGCAGAGTTCTTCATTGGCACGCTCGTGGAGCATAGGAGTCGTCAGGGTACCAGAAACGCTACTTGACCACGCGGGCAAGGTACAGCAGGGTGAGGCCAATCTATCATGTCAAACGTTCCTCTTTCATGACGTACGAATCTTGTCCGTCCCTCCCTACTTTTTGTGTGATGGACACAGTAATCATTTGTTATTTGTGTGACGGACACAGTGCTCATTTGTTCTTATCACCAAGTCACCAACCCTCTCACTTGTCCGTCCCTACGTTTTGAGTTTCTCTGTCTACCTGGGATTCTTTGTCTCCTACAAAATTCTAGTTGGCAAACTTTGCAAAATCTTTTTACATTAGGAACCATGTCACAAACTTTGCAAGTTGTTGCATTGATTTTTGTGCACAAGTGGGAGCCTTTTGCATTTTAGAAAACTTTTTTCAAAGAGATGTTTAATTCTATTTTATATAAAAAAGGTGAAAAACCACGAAAACTTTTCACAACCTTCTTATACTCCACTCACCACCACCATCGTCAAAGCAATATCCCCCCCTCCTCTTCTTTTTCTTTATTCTTGTTCACACACTTTATTAATCGGCCCTAGGAGCATCTAAACAGTTTTCCGAAATTGCCTCCCTTTAATCAACCATGATTTCACAATTTTCCAAACTTTGGTGTGGACTTGCGAAATGAAACATGGTGACGAACACACAAGGTTGACATGCGCCCTTGTGGTTCGAACGTGTGATGAGTGATTGCCAACGTGCGGAGCATCTTGGTTTGGGTCGGCTGACTAACCAAAGGCGTGAGAGTGTGCAATCAGAGGCTTCTTATCTATCTTGCGGAAGATAGATAAGCAATCAATCTTTAAAATCTACTTTGGCCAACATTTTTTTCATTAAACAGTTTCAACATTTTTTGAATATATATATATATATATATATATATATTCAACATTTTTATAGGATTAACTCAATATTTTCATTAAACAGTTTCAATATTTGAAACAAGTTCAACAACATAAATCTCAATATGTTGATACTACAAACAAATGCTGAAAATTGGAAGATCCAAAATGTTGAAGATTCTTCTCTGGCGAGTAGGACCTTCCTCTGACAAGAGCGAGGCAGGGAGATTGCGCACGAGAAGGCGAGCCGGCAGAGGCGCCACGGCAGCCAAAGGAAAACCACACAAATTAGAAGCGATGCTCCATCACCTTATGTCGTTCTATGTCACGGCCGGACACTTCCAAAGCAGCGATGATTTCGTTCGTTGTTTCTTTTTAGATAACCATTTCGTTCGTTGTTGGCATGGCCAGTGCACTGCTAACCGCTCAAGACGATCAAGGCCCATCAAGAATAGCACTTTGTCGACCTCAGCCATGACCTTGAGATGGGCCTTCACCGTGAGCACCTTGGGCTGGAGTTGCTCCAGCTCGTTCTGTAGATGGGCCGGATCTTGGCCCATCGCATCCCGGGTGACAGCATGCTGTGGGTGTCCATGGTCGCGCTGCTCCGCTCGTCGCCGGCCGAACAGCGGTTCAATTGGGGGGCGGTGGAATAAGAGATGTGTTATTCATCGAGCTTGTGAGGAACGTCTAAGTTAAGCCCCGTTAATTAGATAATCTAATTAAAAAGACTTAACCCCCGTCGACCTTGAGATGTGCCCTAAACTATTGCCCAGGACAGCACACCTCACTAGCACAAGTTAAACATCTTCACCACATATAGCATTACATACATAGAATTCATCACACCTAAAGGAGTTTAAGTTTGCAAACCAAATTCAAATTCGTTGCATAAAATAAAGAGTTTGCAGCGGAAGGTTTCAACATCGTTCTCCAATACGATACATAACAAAATGAATGAGTTCACTCTTATGCCACAAGTGACTCATTGATAAGGATAACATGGGGCAGCTACCCCCTGCCCGCTCCCTCGTCGGCTGAGAGAAAATACCCAAAGACGGGCTCCGAAGACATCTCACCTGGAAACAACTTAACGACAGCACCGTTAGTACATTTCGTACTAGCAGGACTTATCCCAAACATTTATATATGGTGGGTGCAAGAGATAATCAAGTTTTAGTATCCAAATATGAAATAGCAAGCGGAATTTTTAGTAAGTGAATAAGCAAAAGCTATAGCATCTATAAACTCTAAATCATACACCAGAACAATTGCATAAATAAAGTGATCATATATCATCAACCTTGAGCTCAATCTTTCATAAGCCCTTTCTGAAACTCTACGTTAAAATCCAAGTACATTGAGCGTGTTCATATCCGAGAACGCGGCTATTGCAATGGATTAAAACCCTGCAGGGGTGTACAACTTTTCCCACACGAGGTGCAAGACCAACGACTATACCCTCAGCCTAAGATATGTGTCAATTCATGCCCTCAATCGTTCACATACCTACACCCGGCGATGAGAGGGCGGCCGGAGATGTATAGGGGTAACGGACGCATGCCATCTACCCCTCATCACAACCCGTGTCAAACCGTCCCATAGCAAGGTCCGGCTTATGGTACTTGGCTTGCCCATCCCATCCTAAGCATGTGGTTTGTATGAAAAAGTGCTCAAGTATCACGGCGATAACATCACGGTCCTTAATCAATTCAAGCAAGCCTAACCATATGAGTTCCACTCTCACTATGGCTCTACATTACTTGTCCAAATCTCGTCTCATATTCATGGTTGATCATCTCCCGACTTCTAATGGCTAAGCATGAATAAGCAATTAAGTTCGTATGGACCAACAAACATACTCAACTAGTAGTTGACCTAGAGCTTTAGCACATGTCTAATAGGTTCTACTCTAGTCATCACATATGAATTACTAGAGGGTGGCTTATGCACAAGCAATAAGCATTTGACATTCATAAATAGCTTAGAAAAAGAGGTGCCTGCCTTGTTGCTCAAGGATGGTCTCCTCAACCACGGGATCCGGCACGGTCTCAAACTCGGCGTCCTCCGACGTCTCGGTCTCTACACGTATGCAAGGATGAAATGATCAGTGCAAATGCCATGAATAAAATCAAGAGATGCATGATAGCTTTGAGTAACATGATCGGATTATGCAGGATCATATGTACTAAGAAGTGTTCATGGAATGGGTATACCCTATAGTAGTTAGGGTAACTTGAGAATAAAAAGGAGTGCTGAAACTGGGTAGAACCGGACGGTCCGGCCCTGGAGGGCGGACGGTCCACAGTTCTGGGGGTCCGGGGTTGGGTTGTGCAGAGTCTCTGGTGGAAAATTAAATGAGAGGCGGACAGTCCGGCCATGTCGGGCGGACGGTCCGCCGTTCATTGGGTGAAGTGGCCGATTTCGGCCGAGCCTCTGTTGGTTTTGGGTGTAGAGGCGGATGGTCCGGTCCGCGGCCAAGCGTCGCCGGCGGCGATTCCGGCCGTCATTTTGAGTCCCGTTTGTTCCTAAAGATTGCTGGGAGCTCCTAAGCTTCATTTCAAGTGGTGGTTTGGACATGCATAGGGTTTTTGAAGCTCTAGCTCATCCATGGTGATTCATCCTCCAAAACACCATGAAGTCTAAACCTAGAGCAATGGAGGATAGATCGGGGGAGGGGAAGGCTCACCGGTGAGGTGGGGAGCTCCGGTGAGGGCCGCAGGTTGGAGTAGAGCGGTGCTTGGGGCTCGGGCTTGGGGCTTCTTGCTTGAGCTTGGAGGAGATGAGCAATGGAGGGAGAAGGAGAAGCTTGGGGGGCTCCTCCTTCAAGCTTGAGGTGGGGGATGGCGTCGTGGAGGAGTGGCTCGACGGCGTGGTGCTCCGGCGAAGCTCCGGCGAGGTCTCCGGCGAGCTCTCCGGCGAGCTCTTGGGTGCCTTCAATGGGGGAACCTTGGATGCTCATCCATGGTGGAGAGAGGAGGAAGAGAGAGAGAGAGAGTGGAAAGGGGAAAAATGGATGGGGAGGGGGCTGAGGGAAGGACTCAGCTCGTGTAGGCAGGTGGCCTGACGGGTGGGGCCGGAGGGGTACGTGGCGAGCAAGCTCTGCGCCGCTACCACGCAGGTGCCGTGCAAGGGCGGACCCTCCGCCCCCGTCGGGCGGACCGTCCGCCACTGTCTAGGAAAAAGCACTTCCTAACCAAGTGCTAACAATATCTCTAATTAAGTATTAAACGTAAGTATATGCTAATGATGCTCATGATGACATGCTTATCCTTAATTATATTTTTGGGTCGTTACAAAGCCGGTCGGCAAGAACTGAAATTTCCAGAATAAATCTAGGATTCGAACTTCTTCCATAGTCTCAATCAATAATTCAAATTACTGGTTCTCGAAAAAAAAATCAAAGTACTGCATATATGATGAGTAAGTTCATAAGAAATAAACTTCTCTTCTATGATTGATTCTTGAAATAATTAACAACCTGCAACAAGAAACTAACAAGCTTTAATTATTGCCCATGTGATACGATGAGCTCATGTTCAATGTAACATCAGCCAGCCGAAATAATTCCTTCCGTAGAGCACTAATTTTAAACTGTGCGAATGCCCTGGTCCACAACTAAGCAAGCAGAAACAATAATAGTGATCTCCAAGTACAAATTGACGCCCAAACTTGGCAACAGAAATTTAAAACAATAATTCGGCAAGTCGGTCGGTAGATGGCAACGAACAACGAACCAACTTTTTTTTATTAGAAATTTTTGCCGCCTCATATCTCGTTGGTACCTATCCCTTGGTGTAGTACGGCATGACAGTGTACACAGTCTGCAGGAGAGTGGCGATGAGCAGGATCACAGCAGCAACGAGGGAAAAGAACACCCAGGGGTTTCTCAGGTAGGTTTGGTCTGGATGAAGCTGGCCCGCCACTTGTACATATTCACCTCTCCTTTCACTTTAGCCAGCTTGCCGTATGGGCTCATCATTGCATCCGTTTTCATGGTGTTGAACATATTTGCCACCTCCATGTTGGTGCCAAGAGTGTGCTCGATCACCTCCGTCTTTTTAAGCAGCTCCACATCTGCTTCTGTGTCAATGATATTGTCCATGAAAGATACAAAGTCTGTCACACTGACATTGGTCACTATGTCCCTGTGTAGATGCTCAAACGCCATTAGGTTCAGGAACTCTTTCTTGGTGCCATCGCGTACCACGATCTGTGGCATGCTCAGCACGCTATTTTTGAAGTCAATATCACACAACTTATTAGTGTTGCTCCTTTTGAAATGGATACCGGTCTCCCCAAGCTCCATAGCAGAGGGCACAGTATCCACCCATCCGTGCCATTCCGGGCTCTTTAGACGAGGGCCACATAAACTTATGTGAAAGATGTCAAGCGGGTGCATGCCTAGCTGCTGGTTGTTAAAGAGTGGCTCCTTGTCGATGCCGAGGAATTCAAGCACCAAATTATTGACCCCTTCGTCAGTCTGCGCACAATTTATACATGGTACGTCTAGTAAGTGTGAGCTCTTACTTCGAAAGAGATCTTTTCCAGTGCTCCATACTGCTGTTTACTATGTAGTGATATATATATAGTATAAAGAAAATATAACATTCAATAATATGAATCTAGTTATTAAATAAAGAAGTAAATTACCATCTAAGGATGTAAATATATTATATGAATGCCATTTGTGTTCGTTTACTATAGTGCCCTTAAGGCCAGTCTCGGTGGTAGTTTCATGGCATTAATTTGTAGGACGCATCAACAAAATTGCTAACATGGTATTTTAACGAGGGCACTCCTGCACAGTTACCTAGTCAATAAAACTCTATGAAACTCAAAATGAGAGCCCTTTGTTTCATAAGCTAACACATTTGACCAACCACCATGTAGGAATTAATTGCTACTCCCTCCGTTCTAAATATTAGTCATTCTAGAGGTTATTTTGGGTGTCTAGATTCATGACATTTTATATGAACCTAGACAAGTTCTGCCTAGATTCATATCATCTTTAATGAACATAGTAAAAAGCCAGAATAACTAATAATTTGGAACGGAGGGAGTACAACATGTATATGAATATGTGCCATTAAACTGTGCACTGAGACCATTCTCAATGGGAGTTTTATGGACACGATTACCTAGAGTGCCACGTCATCTAAAAATGTTTGAAACTAGGATGAAACACCCCACTCTCAATGTATAGTTTCATCTATTGTTGTTCCCTAGGTTATATGCAAGGCACAAACTATCTAGGTAACTGTGTATGGAGAGTTTCATCACCATGAAACTCATTTCACCTCTCTCTTCATTAATGCACTACCACATCACCAAAACTTCCTATGTGACACTTTATTTATTGCCCATGAAACTCACACTAAGACTGGCCTCAGAGTGACAGTTTTATTCCCCTATAAAGTTAATGTGACCCTCTAGGTAACTGTGCAATGAAACTCTCCACTGATACTGGCCTAAGAGCAGTCCCAACCCAGACTCTATCCATAGAGTCCATATGTTGAAGACTCTATCACAAGAATAGTCTCCAATGCATATTTTGTATTTTGGAGTCTATCCAATCATTAAACCATAGTGCTCTCCAATAATTTAACCAGATTTATCACGTTTTGCGCGAAGACTTGGTTTCTAATTTAGACATGGTTTCTACTTTTTTTTTTGCCTCTTGCTCCTCATTAAATTACTTGCCACATTACCAAAATACCTACATGTCAATGTAATTAACAGAGATAGACCGTAGAATATGGGTTCGGACTGCTACTCATGTGTTTACTACTGACTGGGAGCAGGCTGCGGCGCGAGGTGCCGCTGTTGCCCGGCCAGGAAAGTGGACTGCGGACGGCGGCAGGCGGCTGCGGAGCAGGCGCGCGGGCGCCGATGCAGACGCGGGTTTGAGGAACGGCCAGGCCAATCCAAATTGATGTGACGATGTGGAGCTGGCTGCTTATCCACGGAGTAATTTCCGATCCAATTTCTCCCGTCCAGTTTATTTCATCCGATTCCCATTTGCCCCATCCAATTTGCTTGGCCATCCGTCCAAAACGAGAGTAATGTAATGATAGTGATGGTGTGGCGTCGAGGAGCACCCGCCTTCGTGCTGATTAATCTTCAGTCAAAATTTTGTTGGCCTCCGAAAATTTAGACTTTTCCGTTCAATCTTAGGAGGTATAATCACAAGGTTTCTAATAGAAGTATGTTTGCAAGGGTAAATTTTTTTATTTTTTTAACACTGTTAGATGTTGTTTACAGAGTATAGCCAAACCGAGCCTTTGTTATAAAAAAGTAAGCACTACCGGATTCAGTAGGTTTGCCATAAGCCCCAGTGCTCACGGCAAAGGCTTTGCCGTTCTTGGCAAAGGCCGCACAACAAAAATCCTATCGGCAAAGGGACCTTTGCCGAGAGCCTTATATGAAGCTCTCGGCAAACCATTCACCGAGCGCCACGCTACCCTTCGGCAAAAAAATTTGACGATGATGGCGAGGCAACAGCGTGAGTGGGGCTCAAAATAAAAAATAGAAAAAAATAGTAATAAAATCACGATTAAAAAGCTCAAAACAGGGGTAAGAACACAATAGCCTTGATTGAGAAAAAAAAAGATAGAGTAATGTGTATATTTATCAACGAAATAGAATTTCAATGGCTTCAGTGAAAAAATATGAACATAGGAATATAGGATAGTTTTCCTTACAAATTTGTCCCCAAAAGCAAGTAAAGAACATAGCAGGAAATTAATTTGGAAGGATAAGAGCTGAGTACGTACCGCAGGGGTGCCATACTGGTCCTGAACAACAGTTAAGAGCTGTTTGAGAACGAGCAATGGTATTTGGTTTTCCATCAGGAGAACGTCAGAGTAAATGCGTGCGTACTTAGAAAGTAAGCCACGCATGCTGAAGACTGGGTCATTAGGGGCATACTCACTTAAGGCAATGTCACCTCGTTTTAGAGATTTAACTGACCTCATAAACTCGAGGAGGAAGCAGCCATCGTTGACCATCATCCGGATGAAGTAACTTCTGCCTTCTGGATTGTCTCGATAAACTGGGTGTAGTTCGTGGTATGCTCCAAGCAGAGCATCCGCCACCCCGTCGATGGCACGGAACAAGTCTTCTGCTTGGTGGGACAAAGAAAGCAGGGTCTGAACCGCTCGGTGCTTGTGCGTCTCCATCGGCATGAGTTTAGGAATACGATGATGGTAGGGTCCCAGTGAGACTAGCTCTGGCTGGTAGGCCTTGTTGCTTTCCATGTTGTCCTTCATCCACTGCGGTACCAAGAAGATGGAGGGCTTCTTCCAACGTGCCTCCTCCTCATATTTGTCCCTTGTCTTCTCCATCTCCTCCTTCCAACTCGACATAGTCAGAAGTTCTAGAGGGGGGACGTCGCCACCACTCTGGTGGTAATGGTGGCAGCAGGGACACGGTCGACATCTGCGGGGACTATTTCTTCTTTATCCTTCTCAGCCAAGCGCATGGCGAACTTCTTCAAACGGGCCTCCCTATCATATCTGTCCCTTATTGACTTCTGTAACTCCTCCACCTTCGCTCTCTCCGCCTCCTCCCTCCTCTTCTCATTCTGCTCCTGGTCGCCACCAAAAAAATACGCCCAAATTCTGGGGGTAGACCTACGGATGGCGGGAGCAGGGCCAAGGCTGACATATGGGACTATTGCATCTACGTACTCCGCCTCTTCTTCACGTGCAACCAGCGGGACACCCTGCATATGTGCTGATGTGCAGGGTGTACTGATAGTTCCAAGGGCTCTCTAGATATTGACTCTGATTTGTTGTGTATGCTGTTACTATATAATCAAGTAGGTGCTACTGCCATCTACAGTATATATAGAGAGTCAAAACACTACATGAGCGATCAGTTCATATGCCCTACAGCCCTAGAAGCAGCTGCATGTGTATACACCATTTGTGTATGTATATATGTACACTTCTTTATTATCACGTATGACAGTCTGGAGTCTGCGGACTATCAATGCAGATCGGATTCCAACTGTTTCGGGTGACCAATCAAATAGAAAAAAAAAATTAAGCTTGAGATTCCAGCCGTGACCATCAATGGACATCACGGAGACGGAGATATGGGCACGACCTCGATCACAGCGGTCGTATTAGTTTTATTAGTTTTCTACCATCAAAATGTAGTGGGCTTCTTCGACATATCCTTTAATCATCATAGAAACATGGCGAATATATAGTGGAATCTATACTACAGACTGAAGTCTGCTATCCAATTAGTCAAATACAGAAGTATTGCGTAATCATAGTTTAAAATCCATTATCCAAATACTATGCCCTCAATTCTCTTTTCATAGTCCTATTTTCCCCATGACAAAGAAAAAACAACCTTACTTATCATCCACTTAATTCAACACACATTTTAGTTCTTCGGTACCAATGCTATTTATTGTCATAGCCCATGCAAATTGCAAATATGACTATCATTTATCAACGTCCACGGATAGAGGAAATCGACTCTCCAGTAGCGACTCCCCCTGATTTTACTTCAATGTCCTAGTGACATATGGCATCTGTTTCTGACATTTTACAATTTTTTTTGTAAAATGTCAGAAAGAGATGTTATATGACATATACTATGTGTCTGCTCTATGTAGAGGCTCTAATAGTAGAGAATATGCGATTATGACGCTGCATTTATAAGCTTTGCAAAGTGATGAGATTATATTAAACTTGATTGGCCGTGTGCATGCAAGGGACGCCGGGCATTCGTTGGATTTGCATGCATGCAGGGAGGTAGGCGAACAGACTTGCATGGAGGCATGCAGATTAAGGTGCATTTAGTTTAGGAAAAAAATTTCTAAATATATATTGTTCACCAAAAATACACTATAGATAAATAGTGTTCTGTGAGTGAGAGAGATGAGATGAATAGGAAAAAGTTAGATGAATAGTATTTTTTTAGAAAAATTGTTGAAACTAAACGCACCCCAATTCACAGGAGAAATGATTGTGGTGTTTTAAATGGCCTCCTTGGTCTGTGAGTTTGGAAATACAACAAGTACGTAAAAAAACGGAGGGAGCACACTTTTAGTCAAACTATCCTAAATCTGACTGAAAATTGTAGAGAATATTGTTAATATTCATCACATAAAAATATATTTCACAACGGATCTATCAATGCTCGCTCTATCATTTTATTATTTGACATGACGACTCTCACTCATTATTACTCTTATCTATAAATTTGACAAGCTTCAAATTTTTTATATTCGTGTGCAAAGTGAGAATATAAGGCTATCCTCAACCCAAGACATTATCAACTACTTTCTATATATCCATGTCATATAGACACTACCTATAGAAACTAGCTCCCCCAATGCATAGTTTTTAAAATCAAATTATCATCCAATCACATATGTTCTCTCCTTTTCTCTCCCAATCATCAAGTTTCATTTCTTGGTTCTTGTGTAGACATGGTTTCTCATGCAAGACACCATGTACTTCTCTCCCCTCTTTAATTCCCTTGCCACATCACCAAATTACTTATGTGACATGCTATTTAATGCTATGGACACCATCCTAGTAGATGGGTCGGGGAAGACCAATATCAATAGGTACTTTCTTTTTCGTTGGTCAACATGATGTCATTCGAGGCAATCCCATTAATAGACATGAACATGGACCTTTTGGTTGGATCACAGCATGTACAGTTGTTATCCTGTTGGTCAACTTCCTAATATATTCGAGCTGCCCATCGAAGGGATCGGAGGACATGGAGATCTGAGCATGACGTCGATCATAGCAGTCCTAGTTTAATTAATTTGACACTAGCATAAATATCATAAAACCTCTCGTATCACAAGTCCACAAGTGTCATTGAATGTACAAATGTACTATGTCATCATAGTTAGGCTGGCCATAATAAACTGGTAGTGTAATGGTGGCATCTTTGTATTTTGGCGTCTCTATACGTTCAAAACAATCATATATTCTCTCCATTTTTAGCTTTATATAGGTGTCGTATTTGGTTTTTGCGAAACGTTGGTTATAGCTAGGTGTCATATTTCTGTCTGGCTCCTGTACCTCTCCTCTACGGTGGAAGCTGATATGAACGGGGGTGCCCAATCTTCCCTCAGGTGAAAGATAACTTGTTATTGGCGAAGTGCAACACACCGATCCGGTTTCAAATCAACAAACTTGAAACTCGCAATCTTAGCACCACAACTCCTCTGGTTATCAAACGTAGTCACAATCCTGTTGACCTTGCCGAAAAGTGTAATCCCTGCAGATGAATGAACTAACGAAGAACACAAGCGAGAACTCGAAAAACGCAGCACTCAATAAACGTGACAACTACAGATGAATGATTAAGCACGAATGTTGGGGTTCCACAAACTGATGAACGGCGAAACTGTATCAAACAGAATAATCTAAGTAAAACTCGCGTCTAAACGGCGGCGGCCACCCTTTTTATGATGGAACATGGGGCGCCCTAGGGTTGGGAGTCTAGAGGGAGCGCCCTCAACTTGGGCCAAAGCCCGACATGATACATGGCCCAGCTGGCCCAAAACAGGTGACACAACATCTTTTCGTACTCACACAGAATGATCCACGAATGTCTGGAGCTAGGACCAGAAGCAAAATGACGGCGTCGTCGTCCCCTTTCCAACACATCCTTATACGCCTCGTTTCGACGTCGTATGTAGGAGATATCACTGAAACGGTCCAAAGGTGTAAGCTGAATCCGAGGTGGACGTGGCAGCGAAGTCGAAGCACAAGTTCTTGTGGAAGATAGACGAGTCATCAATCTTTGAAATCTACTTTGGCCGGCCCAGTTACTTTGTGCAGATAATTTTTGCATACATGTTCAACATTTTTATAGGATTAACCCAACAGTTTCATGAACCAGGTTCAACGGTTTCATCAAGCAGTTTCAACATTTTCATGAAACAAGTTCAACATCTTAAAGTTCAATATGTTGATAATATAAAGAAAAAAATACTGAAAATATAAACACCAAATGTGAAAATGGAATATCCAAAATGTTGAAGCTTCTTCTCTGGCGAGCAGGACCTTCCTCTGACGAGCGCGAGGCAGGGCGACTGCGCACGAGAGGCGAGCCGCCGGAGGCGCAGGTGTAGCAGCACGGGTGCGTGAGTCGGTGGGAGCTGCGTGGCTGCACCAACGAGCGCATTGGGGTGGCGCAGGCGGAGCACGGTGGCAGCTAGCCAAAAGAGAACCGCACAACTTAGAAGCGGTGGTGCTCGATCACCTGATCCCGTTCTGTATCACGGCCGAACACTTCAGAAGCAGAAATGATTTCGTTCGTTGTTGGCATGGCCTGTGCACTGGCTCAAGACGATCAAGGCCCATCAAGCATAGCACTTTTCTCGACCTCAGCCATGACCATATGTCCATGTCAGAGCTTATCTTGGGTGTCATTTACCCTTTTGTCGCTACAAGGAGACGGTGTTTCGCGTTGGCTGCCCTGCTCCGGCCGGCGTCCTCGATCTTGTGCCGCAGCGCCTGGTCCTCGAACCCCCGGAGAAGGTCCTAGGCGGCGTGCTGCAAGAGATGGGCCTGCACCATGACCCTGCCTGTTATTGACCATGCCTCACTCCCAGCAGCTGGGTCGGCGCTTGGCCCATGCTCATCCCGAGTGACAGCATGCGCCGAACAGCGGCTAAATTGGAGGGGGCGGCGGAACAAGAGATGCGTTGTTCATCGGCAATCCGACAGGCAAGAACTGAAATTTCCAGAGCAAAACTAGGATTCGAACTTCTTCCATAGTCTCAATCTATTATTCAAATTACTGGTTCTCAGAAAAAAAATTCAAATTACTGCATATGTGATGAGTAAGTTCATAAGAAATACACTTCTCTTCTACGATTGATTCTTGAAATAACAACCTGCAATAAGAAACTTAACAAACTTTTATTATTGGGCTATGTTTAAGTACTTCATTCACTTCCTAAGAGATAAGATCTCAAATAAATCTCAGCCATTGATTTATAAAATAAATGAAACATTTTAGTAATTATTATATAGAGAGAAAAGAAAACAAATCATGTAAATCTACAGGCTTCCTTAATTGGTCTTCCTAATTTCCTCCGCTTTCCTTTGGCACAATCGCATGCATGGAGGCTGCATGCCTGATCCATGGTCGCATGGAGGCATGGCAGTTCCATGTAGGCATGCATGTTGTTCAAATCATGGCTATGGTTATTTAGACAAAACATATACATAACTTTGAATGTTTGCAAGAGTTAATTTGATTTCTTGTCTAAGTCATTCTTTTTCACTTCATCTTTTTCCAGTCATCTACACCCATAATTTCGCTTGTCACATGAACATGATATAAGAGAAAAGTCACATTTTTTTTCTTCCAAAAGTTCCCTTGTCACGTGAATATGATATAAAAAGAGAAAAATATATTTAGTCTAAATATATGATACAAAAGAAAAAAGGAAAGTTAAATCTAACTCAATCAAATTAGATCTAATAAGAAGATATTTTCTCAGATTTTAAAAATATAAATACCTATTACCTAGAAGGAGATAATATGTTCTTAAACATTCCTTTTATAGATATTTGGGAGTACCTTAGCAAAAGCTGCTGATCAAACCCCATTTAACTAGAACAGAAGCTGCAAATCCGACGCTGAAGCCCAGCCCGGCGAAGAGAAACAAGACCACACCAACATGATAAAAGGACTTGTTTACCGTGCTCAGTGGCGGACCCAGAGATCGAATGGAGCTTGGGCGAAGTCTAATGACCCATTGAGAGGGCTTACAACATCTCCAACAGAATATCTAAAAATGAATAACTAAAATCCTGATTTATTAGCTATTAGGTAAAATGAAATGACTAGCTAAAAAGTGATTAAATACAACAATTTCTCTAAATGAATGGAGGTAGCCCTGCTATGGCCAAGCGTCTGCCGCTCGCCTTGTTCGCCTCCTCAACCTCACATTGCGCCACCTCCTGGGCCTCAGCAGTGAAATCCCAGAATCGCTCATCCAGTTCTTCGACCTCTCGACGCTGACCATCTCCTACACCAGTGTCTTAGGGCCCGTGCCACAACGCGGATTTGCTACCCTCCAGTGTATCTACCCACCACCACTGTTCTTCTTCCTCCTCTCCCATGCCACGCCCCCGCCGCTCCCGCCGCCCACCGGGGATCATGCCCTGCCCGGCCGGCGGCGCTCCCGCGTCGCCTCGCCCTCCTCCGCTGGCCGAACCACCACCTCCGCCGGTCTGCTGCCACCCCCTGACCTCATCTAAGGCCGCTGGCCATGGGACCCTAGAACCCCCGAAACCCTATCCGCCGCCACCTCAACCACCACCCCGCCCGACGGCGACCTCGCCGACGGCCGCTCCCCCCATCGCCCACCAAGATGCGGCGGCTATAGTGCGTAGGGGTAGATATGCCGTAGGATAGGAAATCCTTTTTTGCCCCGTGCCATTGTTCCTGTCCTAACTCGCCGAGCTCACGCTCCTCGACCTCTCCTTCAACTAGCGCGTTTCGGGGGGGCCATCCCTCACCGGCGACGCCTCGGGCCTCGGCCGCACGGGAAGCCGCTACAGTACCTGTACGCGTACAAGCGGCTGCTGCTAGATGGACGCCATCTATGGCGAGCACAGGCTCTTTATTCGGAGCGACGAGCTCTACGTATACGCGGCCAACTCGAGAGATGGCCAGCGACGCGGGAGGGCGGCGCGAGCGCGGGAAGCCAGAATACCAAACGGTGGAGCATAGGCAAAATTACCTACCGTCTTTCCCGGGATGGAGAAGAAGAAACCGAGTAGATGATTTTAGCTGTTATCTTGGAAGGAAGGTTTTTTTTGTCCACAATAGCTATTTTTACCTATCCAAGGTAAATTACATGGCCCTTGTATATTTACATACATCTTTCCTGTTAAGCACAGAATTGAGATGTACGATATTTTAGAGGTGAAATTTCCACAACAAACAAATTAAGAGTAGGATTCGAACTTCCATATAGTCTCAATCAATAATATGTTCATAATTTGTGATGCGTAAGTTCATAATAAGAACATTACCAAGTAGAAAAGGCAATCAAATCAACAAACTTATCTTCTACGTTTGGTTCTTGAAATAACAAACTGAAAGAAGCTTAGCAAATTTTTATTTGGCTATGCGAATAATGCATATAGTTCCACAACTAAGTAAGCATGAAGAGACAATAGTGATCTCCAAGCCAGTACAAATGGAGGCCCAAAAGTTTGCAACAGAAATAACAAAACAATAAATCGGCAAGTCGGCCGGTAGATGGCAACGAACCAACTTTTTATTAGAATACACTTTTGCCGCCTCATATCGTTGGTACTTGGTACATACTATAGGGTGTCTTGTAGTATGGCGCGATCGTGTACGCCGTCTGCAGGATAGTGGCAATGAGCAGGATCACAGCAGCAACGAGAGAAATGAACACCCAAGGGGATCTCAAGTAGGTTTGGATGAAGCTGGCCCGCCACTTGTATAAAGTCTTCTTGCTGTGCTTGTTAACCTTTTCTTTCACTAGAGGCAGGCTGCCACTGCCGTATGGCCTCATCATTACTGCTCCCTTTTTCATGTTGTTGAACAGATTTGCCACCTCCATGTTGGTGCCGAGAGTATGCTCAATGACCTCCCTCTTTTTAAGCAGCTCCACATCTGCTTCTGTGTAAATTATATTGTCCATGAAAAAGACAAAGTTTGTCACACTGACATCGGTCACTATGCCCCTGTGGAGATGCTCAAACGCCATTAGGTTCAGGAGCTCTTTCTTGGTGCCATCGCCTACCACGATCCGCGGCATCCAGAGCACGCGGTTTTTGAAGTCGATGTCGCATAACTTATTGGTGATGCTCCTCTTGAAATCGATCCCGGACGCCCTAAGCTTCACAGCGGAGGGCACAGCATCCACCCATCCGTGCCATTCCGTGCTCTTTAGACGAGGACCACACAAACTTCTGTGGAAGATGTCAAGCGGGTGCATGCCCAATTGGTCGCCGTTAAAGAGTGGTTCCCTGTTGTCGCTGAGGAATTGATGCACCAAATTATTGACCCCTTCATCAGTCTGGACACAAGTTTATACATACTTTGTCTAGTAAGTGAGCTGGAGATCTTTTATAGTGCTCCATACATACTATTTAGTGGTATAGTATAAAGAAAATATAATAGTCAATCAATAGGCTATCTAGTTATTAATTGAAAAAGTAAATTACCATCTAAAAATAAATATATTATATACGTATTGTTTGTGTTCTTTTACTACAGTAACATTATATTACATATACTACTCATGTATACTATCTATATATCCCCCGCAGATGAAGTTTTTAGCGGTATGTATATAATTAATCTTAACCATCGAATGTTTAAAATTAATCTTTTTATAACGCTACTATAGTCTAGTATAGTGCATCATAAAACATCTCCTTTAACAACAACAATAACATAATCTAGACTGAATAATGTTCCTGATCCCCGCTACACAGTTAGACCAATTGTATGGCCGAGTCTCCAGCAAGGCAGCAATGTGAGCCACTCTCTGGGGATTGTACTAGTTGCGCTTGGGGTTAAACCTTATTTTTTTTGGTAACTGAAGAAGCAAAATTAAGATGGTATGATTTCTTTCGTCAGCGTGTTCTACTTTGAAACAAATCCATTAAAATATCTAAAAATCCATTAAAATATCTTATAGTTAACAATTAGATATTTAATCCACACAGTTGATGCTTGAAAAAAAAATTCTAAACAAATAAAAAAATCTGGCCATCAAATCATTAGGCCCTAATCATCATTGAAAATAATTACCATGGGATCTACTCTCTGAATAATAAAATATAGTTACGTTTAGGTTTAGGTTTGCTCTAATAAGTAAAAGATTCTCATGTTTACCAACAATAATATCTTCTAAAATAATGTTAACAGCTCTATGTTATTATAGTTGGTTTTATGGAAAATAATATATCAGCATCACTTTTACCTTCACAATCTTTATGGCTTTTTTCCCATTCAAGTCGAAATTAAAAATTCCTAACTCACGTATACGTAGCTCTATTCTGGGATGAAATAAGTATTTATTTTTTTTAAAAGATTACTCATACATAATTTTCATTATGAAAGTAGCAGTCTAAAGTTACATTCCAAACTCCTAAAGTTATATAAATAAATTACCTATATCTGTTATTAAAAGGAAATATAAAGTTTTAGCCTCTAATAATGTTATTCTTTCAAGAGCCTTGAATGCAAAAAAGAAAAAGAAAAGACAGGGTAATATGGACGTTTATCAACAAAATGGGATTTCGACGGTTAGATTGAAAATATGAAAAAAAAAAGGAAAGGTTTTGCTTGCAAATTTGTCCTTAAAGAAAGTAAAGCACATTAGCAGTAAATTTGGCAGCAGGACAAGAGCTGAGTACATACCGCAGGGGTGCCATACCCATCCTGATGAACAGTTAAGAGCTGTTTCAGAAGGAGCAATGGTATTTGGTTTTCCATCACGAGCACGTCCGAGTAATGCACGCGTACATAGAAATTAACCCACGCCTGCTGAAGACTGGGTCACTAGGCGCGTACTCACTCAAAGCAATCTCGCCTTGGTTTAGAGATTTAACCGCCCTCATGAACTCCAGGAGGAAGCAGCCATCGTTGACCATCATCCGGATGAAGTAATCTCTTTTTGCTCCATGTCGCCAACTTGGGTCTAGATCATGGTATGCTTCCAGCAGTTTATCGGCCACCCCCTCGATGGCATGGAATAAATCTTGTGGCGACACTTTCTGGGAGGACATAGAAAGCATGGTCTGAACCGCTCGGTGCTTGTGGCTCTCCATCGGCAAGAGGTCAGGGTCACCGTGATGGTAGGGCCCCAGTGAGACTAACTCTGGCCGGTAGTCCTTGCTTTCCTTGCTGTCCTTCATCCACTGTGGAACCAAGAAGATGGAGGGCTTCTTCCAACGTGCCTCCTCCTCATATTTGTCCCTTTTCTTCTCCATCGCCTTCTTCCAACTCGACGTGCTGAGAAACTGTAGACGGGCGGCATCACCATTCTGCTCGATCTGCCTACCACTGTCCACCACATTGCTGGTGACAGCAGGGCCACGGACATCACCTACAGGGACTATTTCTTCTTCCATATTCTCCTCCACCTCTTCACAAATCCACAGTAGTTGACGGCGCGCAGTGGTAGTTCGAAGGGTTCGTCCGTCGCCTGAGCCTCTAGAATTATTGAATTATTTGGTGGTCGTCTATGGTGGATGCTGTTTTTGTATAATCTTCACACGCAACGGCACTCAGCTCATGAGTAGTACAGTAGCTGCTAACATCTATATAGCAGCTGCACATTAGTCTGCATGTGTACGTACGTACACAACAGTTGTGTACTTGTGTACGTATGTATGTACACTTTTTTATGATCGCGTATACGGTCATCCTCAACCCAACACACCATCTATTAGTTTTTATACATCCATATCATAAAGACACTACACATAGAAATTGATTCTCCAATGTATAGTTTCTTGAAAATAAATTGTCAGATGTCATATGGTTGAGACTCTAACCGAGCCCATCAATGCAGACATCATGGAGATCTGTGGACGACCTCGATCACAGCGGTCGTATTAGTTTGATTAGTTTTCTACCAACAACATGGTGAGGGCTTCTTCAACATGTCCTTTAATCATCATAGAAACATGGTGAATATATTAATTGGAATCTACACTACAGACTGAATTTGTCCACTATCCAAATAGTCAAATACTATAGACTGTAGTATTTGTGTAATCATAGTTTGAAATCCATTATCAAAATACTACGCCCTCAATTATCTTTTGGTAGTCCTATTTCCCCGTGACAAAGAAAAAAAACCTTACTTATCATCCACTTAATTCAACAGACTTTTTAGTTGGTCCTTCATTGTGACTGCTAACTAGATACTCCTTGGTACTGGTGCTATTTATTGCCATAGCCCGTGCAAATTGCAAATGTAATTATCATTTATCAACATTTGACCTTTTGACATAAGACTATGAAAAAAAAGAATGTAAGTACATAATCCACATTTGCATGCATGCAGGGAGGTAGGCGAACAGACTTGCATGGAGGCATGCAGAGTTGCAGACTTACAGGAGAGATCATTGCAGCAGTGTTTGGCCTCCTTGGTCTGTGAGTTTGGAAACACAACAAGTAAAAAAACGAAGAGCACACTTTTAGTCAAACTATCCTAAATCTGACTGCAAGTTATAGAGAATAATGTTAATATTCATCACATAAAAATATATTTCACAACGGATCTATCAATGCTCGCTCGATCATTTGAGTATTTGACAATGATGCTCACCCATTATTACTCTTATCTATAAATTTGATTAATCGATCTTAGAATAGTATGACTTAGAACAAGCTTAAAATTTCTTATATTAATATCAATTGGTACTTTCTTTTTCGTTGGTCAACATGATTTCATTCGAGGCAATTCCATTAGTAGACATGAACATGGACCTTTTGGATCACATGTACAGTTGTTATCTGATTCGTGTCCAATTAAACATTAACCATAATTAACTGAAATATTTCATGTTGGTCCACTTGCTAATATATTCCAGCTGCCCATCGAAGGATCGGAGGACATGGAGATCATATCTGAGCATGACCTCGATCACAGCAGTCCTAGTTTATTTAATTTGACACTAGCACCATAATTACCAGATATCATAAAACCTTTCGTATCACTTCCACACGTGTCATTGTAATATACAAATGTACTACGTCATCACTGTTAGGCTGGCCATAATAAACTTGTAGTGCAATGGTGGCATCTTTGTATTTTGGCGTCTCTATATATACGTCCAAATCAATCATATATTCTCCGTTTTTAGTTTTATATAGGTGTCGTATTTGGTTTTTGCGAAACGTTGGATATAGCTGTCATATTTGTGTCTGGCTCCAGTATCTCTTCGGTGGAAGAGAAATTGCAGTCAAGATCCTGCATGTATGCCTCGGTTGTTCAAAGAACCAAATTGCTACTGCCCAGACCTCTGACACTGGAAGAAAAAAAAACGCCCTACGCTACGCCCAACCAGTCACCCACCGCTCCAGCCTGCAGGCAGGCTTATCTATCCATGGATCCACCCACCTCTTTGTACAATATGGTCAGATCATGGAAACAAACCACCATGTCAGAGGTTGTGAACTCAATTCACTTTCCTTTTGCAGACATGTAAATGGGACAAACTAGTTGTCTGGAATCATATGGTGGAGAGATTAGTAAATGGCCACTTATGTTAAGGGTAGGATATGTCTAAATGGGGATAACATTCGAGTACTTTCCTGGTAAAATCAATGTATGAACAATTCAATCTGTTTCATCCAGGCAATGTGCTTATGGAAATTGAAGCTAGCTACCTCTCAAGGTAAAGGTTTTCTATGGTACATAATCAAAGGTGTAATTTTGAACAAGGATAATTTGGCCAAAAGAAATTGGCATGGCAGTCCTAAGTGTGTATTTTGCAATCACACAGAGACGATTAAACACCTTTTTTTTTCTTTGATTGCATTTTTAGTAATACTATATGGCATATTATAAATGTGGCCCTAGGGATTAAAAAGCCTAGCAATATGCATCATATTATGGGACATTGGATGCAACCTTATAACAAAAACACGAGGGCAAAACTTCTTGTGTAGTTCTGTGGGTAGCTGCTATCTTTTGGTCCTTATGGTTATCCCGAAATAATATTTTCTTTAACAAAAACTTCTACCACCCACCACTTCAACTTCTCTCTCTTCTCTCCTGCTCCGACGAACAGTGGAGCTGCTCTGCGATGGAGCAGCCAATGCCTCGGATGTCGACACGGCTCCCCACGGAGCAGCTAGGGCCTCACGCTTCAGATGTCGGCAGTGGCGCCGAGCATGTCGTCTCATGGGCTTTATGGACGGCGGCGGCGAGGAACCGCAATGCAACCGCGTCTCCTCGATGGAGATTTCCCAAGGAGCGGCGGAGGCCCTCGCTGCCACTGAAGTTGAAGGTCCCCGACTTGTCACCGCCTTCGCCGGGCCATGCCACCACCAGCTCCCCCCACCATCGTTGGGGGCCGCCTCCCTCCTTGCTGCCACTGTCCTCGGTACGATCGAGGAGGTCATGTTGCAAACATGATCTAGCCGTGTTGCAGCAGCGACTATCGTGTACTCTCTCCTTTGGTCGTTTAACTTTTTTTACCCTAACTTTAAATACTTGTCTTATTTAATTTTTTTATAAAATATCATATTTTTTGTTATGACTAGCTTTAATAGTAAAAGAATTTTAAGAATTACTTAAATTTGACTATATTTGTATAAATTTTCTAAAAAAGACAAGTGCTTAAAGTTGGAATCGAAAAAGTCGAATGACTTACAATATGGGACGAAGGGAGTACAACTTTTTTTTAGAAAGCAAAAGCAATATAAGAACCGACTATGGGCTCCATGAAATCATTAAAGTTGCTGTCACAAAACGAATGAAAAAGCTTAAAAATATTTCCAATACACCAATGTCGTAGTTCCAAGATAACCCTTCAAGTTTTCTGAAACAAAAAATTATGAAATAACGACATTTTATATGATTTGTACTTTATAATAAGAAATTCTAGTTATCTAGTGTATTTTAAGCATTTCACTACTAAAAATTCATTTTAGAGGCGATCAAAATTGATTTTCTACATACGGGCTCCGAGCCAAGGTATTTGCGGAGATAGTTATGGGTCCACCGCTAATCGAAAAAGAACAAAAAAAATCAAAACACCAGGACAGACCTACCAAGCCCATCTAGGGTGTCACCGCCGGATCTAGCTGCTCCTCGCCATGCGTAGCTCTGCTGCGCCGTCGCATGTTCCTGCGTGCAGTCACTGACACTAGCGCACGCTGCCGCCATACACGCTTGTCGTGGCTGCCCACGTCTGTCGTTTGCTGGAGAAGGGAGGGAGGAGGGCGTTGCGCCGCCGTGAGCTCACATAGAGATGAGGAGGGCGTCGTGAGCTTGAGAGGGGGGGGCACGGCGCCTGTGCCATTGGTTATATGTTAGGTGTGGTTATTGGGCCAAGATGGGCCTGCTGGCCTCGGTCTTTTTCAGAGGCGGGCCTAAGTGCTTTGCCTCCGAAAATCAATTTACGAAGACAGACATGTTAAGACGACCACCTTTAAAAAATAGATGATTTTTTGAGGCGGATGTTTTAAGTGTCTACCTACGTAAATCGATTTCTCGAGATAGTCAAATGCAAATACATCCTTAAATAAAAAATATGTGCCTCCATTAAGTTCTGGGATTAATGGAGGCAGACGGATTTTGTGTCCACCTCTAAGACTTTTTTTCCAGCGTCCCCTAAAATGTTTTTTTAGTAGTGCTGATAATCTCGAATTTGTTCGTCATATGCTTTCACCTACACTATATTTGTATGTTTTTATTTAAGAGAATTTGAATTAAATATAATTATTCTAAACTTATTTATTTTAAAATTATTATTTTTCATTCTATTTTCTTTAATAGATGTGCAT
Source organism: Digitaria exilis (assembly GCA_015342445.1). Classification (NCBI taxonomy): domain Eukaryota; kingdom Viridiplantae; phylum Streptophyta; class Magnoliopsida; order Poales; family Poaceae; genus Digitaria; species Digitaria exilis. The sequence goes on along the minus strand of JACEFO010002268.1, from coordinate 1,038,599 downwards.
GTGACACGTGCCACCCTGCTAGTGTGGGGGAAAAGATCATCAAAATATGGAGAAGAGAAATGACAATGGACAAACGAAAAATCACCCAGACACGGGAGCAGCTCAACTTGTGGAGAAAATTAAGCAGGAAACTCTTCTTTGGGTCCAAGCTAGATACTTATCCTGCAGCCTTTATTTCTCAGTATAATTCTAGTTTTGCTTTTAGTCACGAATCAGGCCTTGTATAATACAATCCCTTGTATTTTGGCTGCAAAGCTGGTCATTACCCATAGGACCATGCTTTAACTTTGCAATCATTCTTCTCCTCTTAATGAAATCGGTCACAAATAGGACAAACGAAAAATATAAATCAAATAAGATACCAGAAAGAAATATCGATCAGAATTACAGCCACAAGTTCTCTCGACAGGTGGTTATGCCATTCTGTTCTTTGAGATCAATGGTAGGTGGCGCATTTCATCGAGGAGGTAGCATGCCCTTAGTATTGCCACCTCTCGCCTGTACCTTCATCCATTGTCACATAGGTGCTACAAAGAGCCATGCCAGGTGCCAGCTGCCTCTGTTTTCCATCGCCATGCTTGTGTTTCTCCATGGCCTATCTCGAGTCCTCAGCGTTGAGCTCACCGTGGGAGGACCGCTGGAGTCAAGGTCGATCAAACACGAGGTAGGCTTACCACTGAATCACAGCGCACTACGAGCATCCATTGGCCGCCGCTGCACTCGTCGTCAACATCCGTTGCAGCAAGCAGCCAGCGATGCTGCCCACAACCTTGACAACAACAGGTTCAGAAAGGATTTCATGCAACCGACAGTCAGAGAACAGAGGCCTTCAATGTCTTCAAATGTTTAGAAACAGGACAATAGAGAAGCACACAATTAGCAGGTGTGTCTTGATGGTTCAGGCTTCGGTGTTGTGTGATGGATCCATCTTCATGCTTGCACTAAGAAAGGACGGTGCACTTCTCTGTCTTGCATTATGCTGGGCTTTTGCTACAGATCAGATGCAATTACTAACAATCTCTTCTGTCATGGTGTATTTCTCAATTTTTCATCTTACAAGTCCCGGAACCATTTCACAGTTACCATGCTACTAACAGTGTAGGATTGAACAGCCACGCTACTCACATCAGACAACAGAATATGATATGGGTTGCTAAGGTACTCCCAAATAACTATAAAAGGAAAATCTAAGGACATATTACCTCTTAACAAGTAATAGATTTAATGTTTATTATTTATATTTTTAAATCTGGTATCTTGTTATTAGATCTAACTTGATTGAGTTAGATTAAACTTTTCTTTTTATTTTTGGTCTCATAGATGCACATGGATCCTTTTTGAAAAAAAAAGAACAAGACATTTTTCCTGGCCGGCCATAAACATGACAAGTATTTTTAGAAATATAAACATGACAAGTGAATGTTTGGGAAAATGTGAGATCAAGTGAACGTGATGTCAGGTGTGTTTGCATCGATCGGTCAGACATGGGTGCGACTCTGCCGCTGGTTCCTCCATGGAACCTTTTCTTCTTTTTTTTTGAAAGAACCATGCAACCTTTCCTAATCTCACGGCAGCAGATAAGGAAGGTAGAGAACAACGTGAGAAGAAAAGGAGAGCAAATTAGGAACAGTTAAGGAAGGGGTGTAGATATCCCATGATTTTTTTCTTTTCTCTCAATAATTTAATTACCAGAATGTTTTATTTATTCCAAAATTGGATGGCTGAGATTTATTTGTGATCTTACATCTTAGAAGGTGAGTGGAGTACTTTAGCATAGCCCATATATATGATATTTATGTTTGTGTGAGGTCAGAAACAATGGTTAGCTCACCTTAGAAGGTGAGTGGAGTACTTTAGCATAGCCAATATGATATTTATGTTTGTGTGAGGTCAGAAACAATGGTTAGCTCACACAATTATGCTCAGGTTTCGTGCGAGGAGCTGATGCCTCATGAGCACTACACACTTAATTTATCCAAAAGAAAATCAATCAACATACAAGTACAGTACTTAAAACGGCAGAGGACAGAGGTTATAAACACATCCGAAAGCTAGGTACATTGCACTAACCGCAATGCCTCGTCAGTCATTACAGAATACAGATCACTTCATTCCCAGTAAACCATAATCAATTCCTATGGAAGCCACCCCTTCCAGCAGCGTTCAATTCAAGTTGCAGAAGCTCTTACCATTGCAGTAAACCATCTGCCGATCCCACCCCATTTCACCAGAACAGCAGCTGCAAATCCGACACCGAAGCCGAGCCCGACGAAGAGAAACAAGACCACATCAACATGATGAAAGGGCTTGTTTATATGTGCTACTCCTGGAGTGTCAGGTGAAGCGCCACAGGGTAACTTTGACAGTGGTGGCCCGCACAATCCTTCATTTCCCTCAAATGAGCTGCTGTCAAATGTGGAGAACTGACTTGATTGTGGTATCTTCCCCACCAAGTGGTTGTTTGACAAGTTTAGGACCTCAAGAAATGTGAGATCAACTAGCTCTTGTGGAATACCCTCTGAAAGCTGGTTGCAGGAGAGGTCTAGTGACTCCAAAGCAGTCATGCCGCCAAGTGCAGCAGGAATTTTCCCCCTGAAGGCATTGTGCGACATGTTCAATACACGTAGTGATACAAGTTTTCTAAATGATTCAGGAATGTTACCCTCCAACTGATTGTTTGAGAAGTAAATTGCTGTTAGTGTAGTCAAGATCCTTTCAAATGTCATGTAAGACCCCTTATATGTGATATCGATAGAATCTTGATAGAAGTCAACAGACCCTGAGATGTTTTGAGCAGAGATAGATTCTCCTCTACTATTTCCTTTCCCCATCATTGAATTTAACCGTGTGAACCATTGTGTCCTCAAATTGCCGGAGAAATTATTTGAGGCCAGATCCAAAATTTGCAAGCTAGGGAAACATTCATTAGACTTGGTAACAGTGTCGCCAATGGTGCCATAGAGTTGGTTTGATCTTAGGGCGAGTACAGAAAACTCAGGAAGCCCACTCAACCAAGAAGGGAAAGTATCAGCTAGTTGATTTCCGCCAAGGTCCAAAACCTCCAAGCTCGAGCAATTAGAAAGACCCCTGGGAAGCTGCCCTTCAATCTTATTGCCATGTAAATCTATCGTCTGTAAAGCACATCCCGTTGTAATATTTGAATTCAACGTCCCTTCAAACTGATTCTCCCGTAAATTTAAAACCATTACCGGCACATTTTCTATAAGACATGAAGGAATCGATCCACTAAATTTGTTATATGATAGGTCAAGGACTTGTAGCGTGGAATGCAAATAGAGAGAGGTACATGGCCACTTATATTGTTGTTAGACATGCTGATATAAATGGTGTGCTTAAGATAGAATGCCCAGTTTGGCAGAACGGAAGAGAATTAGTTGTTGGAATAATCCAAGGTCAAAGCTGATGAGTTTGGCAAAGGGATCTGCCCTGAAAGTCTATTGAAGCTAATGTCCAGCAGTTCTAGTAATAATGTAGTCAAAGGGATAACATCCGAAGTAAGTGGCATGCCGGTGAACATGTTATGTGAAAGATTTAGAAAGTAGAGGTTGCTGCCCCATTTCTCCCATATCCAATTGGGTACATCTCCACTAATTTTATTAGATGAAAGATCCAAATAAGATAAGTGGTTAAGACGCCTCAAAGATCTTGGAAATTGAGTTATTTTGCACGACGCGAGCATTAACATGCGAAGTTCAGCCAAATACGTAGTTGGCAGATTGTCACCATCTCTATCCTTGACATGCAACTCATTGTTGGAAAGATCCAAAACGGCTAGCTCATTTAATCTCCAAAAATGGGAAAGGTCCACGGAACCTATCAAGTTGTTCGAACTAATATCTATATAAACCAAACTTGTTAGCTGAAATAATGCCTCAGGAATAAAACCAGATAATGCATTATTGTTTAAGCTCACTGACTGTAACTGTGAAACCACAGATGGAACCTGGTGTATAGGTCCAGCAAGCTGGTTGTAAGAAAGACTCAGCCAACGTAATAAAGGAAGGCTGAAAATAGATGGTGGAATCTCCCCTACAAGGACAATAGAAAACAAAGTTAGAAAAGCCAGTCCCTCGCTCTACAAAATTTGAATTAACATTTCAGAAACTAATGATTCGTAGGAAACATGAATATAATGTTCCTTTCTGTAAAGGAAAGGTAAAATTGGTAGGGAAAAGAAGTACCATAGGAAGATCGTCCCAAGGTTAGTCATTTATTGCTTGTACCTAAACGCCTAAACTTATGTAGGTAGGAGCACTATATCTCACCCACACCTGCACATGCCAATTGCTTTGCCAATCCCATCGTGTATGTAGGTAGGAGCATGACTTTTATGCTGATATAGTGATATGGGCTGGTGCCCAGCCTCACTCATCCATGTTACTAAACATCCGATGAAACAACGACTTCTAACGGCGTCCAAGAGAATCTTTAGGGTCACGGGCGACTCAAACTCTGGTAGGTTGCACATCTGCTTCCCAACCATTGTGCTACGCGCACGTTCTCTATAATTTCAGATAGAGGGGGATGGGTGAGATCAATGCGCTAGTTTAAGGAACGCATGAAAGAAAGAGGAGCAACAGTCCCCAGATACTGTATTTTGAGATTTCAGGAATTCAGATGACTGCAAGGAAAAGTCTAAGGGACCAGTATATTTTACTCATATGCATAGTTTATAATTACTGATAGCCGGTCTATGTCAGTATTATATGACATCAATTCCACATATGCCTCATGTTGGAATTTTGGAAAATTTTTGGGATGGGTCAATTCTCCCCTTAGCCCTTCTCTTTTCTTTTATCCCCTCTACTTTACATAATGGTCCTTACCATTTACTAATTACAACAATACATCAACACCTCAAGTAATGTTAAATAATAAGCACTACTAAAAAATATTTTCAGAGGCGAAAAAACGGGGTTTTGCGTACCACCTCCGAACCAAGGCTTCTGTTAATAGAAGATTAAGTTTTCTGTCCGCCTCCAAAAATTGAGCAAAAAAAGAAAACCCATCGAGCTCATCACAGGCCCGCCGAGCCCATCGGCACCGCCTCCGTGCTTGCAGCGCTTGCGTGCGGTCGCTGCCACTGCTCGCACACACCGTCGCCGCCTGCATGCATGCTGTCGCTGCCAGCGCGCACCGCCGCCTCTCGTGCACGCCGTCGCTCGGCCTCCTCCCACACTGGATCCCGCAGCTCCTCGCCAGGGGACGGGAGGGGCCTCCACACAGCCGCCAGGGGAGTGGAGGGGCCTCCGCGCCGCCGCCAGGGGGAGGGCCGCCATGGGAGAGGAGGAGAGAGTCTGAGAGAGATGAGGGGGTGAGTGGGAAAGGGAAGACAGTTGGAAACCCTAGGGTTGGGATTATATACGAAGGGAGGAAAAGATACCCTAGCGGGCCTTTTGGGCTCGTTTTGGGCCGCAACATTTTAGGAGGCACGCAACTTAAAATGACCGCTTCAAAAAATACATGATTAACGAAGGCGGATGTTTTGAAATGTGCGCCTCCGTAAATCAATTTTTGAGGCGGTCTGATGCGCCTCCTTAAATAAAAAAAATATCCACCTCCGTTAATACCTGAGATATTAACGAAGGCGGACAGATTTAGTGCCTATTTTTGAGTGTCCACTAAAATATTTTTTGTAGCAGTGACGAGGTAATAATTGACGTAATACAAATATCCTTGAAGAAGTAAACATAATATTGGCAGCCTGGCATACTATAAGAAGAACAACGGAGAAGTTTTATATCATTACCATAGAGAGAGTTGGAGTCAAGATATAACCCTTTTAGTCGAGTCAAATTAGCTATTGAACTTGGTATGCTTCCAAAAAAATTGCAATGTTCAAGAAATAACCATTCCAATTTCCTGAGTTGGCCAACTGTGTAAGGTATAGATGATCCATAATCCTTAACTTCAAAATATGCAAAAGTTTTCAGGTTAGTGAGGTTGCCAATTGCAGCAGGCATTGAACCTGAAAACCGACAGTACTCTATATCCATGTTTCTCAAATTTGCGAGTTTGCCAATGGTGGCTGGCATTGGACCAGAAAACACAGTTATATATATACATGTTTCTCAAATTTGTGAGGTTGCCTATTGAAGATGGCATGGAACCATGCGTTGTGCAACTATCCATTTCAAGTGTTTGCAGGCCCATGAGGTTTCCGATTGCATGAAGTACTGGTCTAGGGAGGTTGCAATAAACCATTGTCAAGCTTCTCACCGTCTTGAATTGGCTAACTAAGGCATACGTTATCCCAGAGAAGTTACCTCCATACAGTGTCAAACCTGTTAGGTTCTTATAATGTCCAATCAATGAGAAAATTTCAGCTAAGTGCAACTCACTTGCTAAGTGCAATTTGAGGTCCAATTCGTATAGGGATCCAAATTTACTTAATGAAGAGAGAAGATCCACAGAAAAGGAATTTCCATCAAGACTTAAAACTTTCAGGGACTTGAAATTACTAGAAGATGTTTGCCTGGCATAAGAAAAGTTGGTCCCATGTATTCTCAAAGTCTCTAGAGAGCTTGCAACAGAAAAGCTTGGCAAATGTCCAGAGAGGTTCTGATTATACGACAAATCAAGGACCCTTAGATTTTCTGATTGGAAGGATCTAGAAGGGAACCACCCCTGAAGATTGACATCAGAAAGCCGAAGCACGGTTAAATTCAGAAAATCCATGAAGAACTCAGGAAATGTACCAGCAGTAATACCATTATTGTGTCGGAGGTTGATCACAACGAGAGAATGGAGTCTCGAGAGTGATTTGTGAATGGGACCTCTCAGGCCGCAATTACCCAGGCTAAGCACACGAAGTTTCGGAACATATTTAGCTAGAGATGACAACCACTTCTCTCCACTGCTAGACAAATCCACAGAGTCAAGGTAAAGCTCTCTAAGATGCTGAGGTTTGCCAGAAGAGTGTCAAAACTAGTTTCCCGCAGATCATTCTCTTCAAAGTCTATATAATCATGATCATCAAAATAAGTAGAAAGATCCAAGGATAGAAGGTTCACTAGTTTACTGATGCCAATAGGTATCTGGCCTTGCAAGCCCGAAGTAGAAAGGTTTAGGTGGGTTAGGAATGTGAACCTCTCAAATCCAGTAGCAGGGATGTCGTATCCACCAAAATCATTCATGCTAAGGTCGAGCTGCCGAAGGGATGTAAGGTTGAAGACTGCAGGATCCAAGCCGTAACTGAATAAGCCACGGTTGTTGATATCGAGGATGGTGACATGGCCAGAGGAAGCGTCACAGTCAATGCCCTCCCAGAGACAGCAGTCAGTGCCATTTCGCCATGATGAAAGCCTGGTGGTGGAATAACGGAAGAAGAACGACTTCTTCAGCTGGAGGAGCGCCTTAGCTTGGTCTGGATGGCAGAGAAAGGGAACATGGAAGTGAGTGAGGTTACCACCATGGCCATGACCTTGGTGGGCGCTAGAGCTGGAGAGCAGTGTATGGAGCTGTGCAATGAAGAACAGTAACACCCAGAGGATGGAAGCCATAATCCAATGTTAGTATGATGAGCTGACAGGCTTCCAAAGAGGCAGATATATAATGGTACAATTTGGGTCTAGTCTTCTTCCCTTTTGGGGTCTGCTTCCATTAGTCAGGTTGCTGACACTTTTTGCGAAAAAGAGAACTTTGTTGATTACTCAGGTATAGACAACACCGATAATTTCAAGCACAATGACTTCCGTTATGAATCCATTGTTGTTAATTGAAGAGCGATTAAAGCAGATAGAAAGAGCAGTATTGAAAGTAAAATAAAAAATTATCTGTGCATACCTACGCAAGCATCCAAAACTACATGATATAATTTGAAACATGCTAGTGGAGGGTCCAACCGTCCAACTATCAAGACTTCCAAGTCAAGAAAAGCAACTGCAAACCGAGGAATGTAGAGTTGAAGAACAAATCCAGTAGGGAATTGGAAAGGAAACAGCAAAAAAAAGCCCAAAAAAGAGAGAGAGAGAGAGACAATTAAAAAAACATCTCATTTTCTGGTGCTAGAAAGAAACGCAGGCTTTCTGGAAATTATTGTTTCGAAAACAGAAGGAACCGCAGCGCCCAATACCTTTATGCAGGATGATGTTGCCATTTTCTTCAAATGGTGTTTTTGTTTGGACATCACTGCCAAAACCAGCAGCAGGTTAGGATATAAATAAGGCAAACATGCTTCATCACTGGTAGAGAATACAGAATAGACACATATAACAATGGTTTCCTAAGTTGCAACAACGATTGAATTTTATCTTGTCCATGGCGCAAAATAACAGCGCGAGCATCCCAAGTTACAACATTGGAAGCATAACAGAGCCAACATCCAAACATTCAACATTCAGTTTAGCACCAACCATTCTAAACTTCAGAACAACCAGGTTGCGGTTTTGACCAACCATAACGCTATCCAGTATGGAACCAAATCATCAGTCTCGAATTGCCAATGATGGCAGAGCAGTTGTACTTGCTTCAGTTTTTGGCGCTCGAGTGATCCACTTCGTCCCATCGCCAGATGGTGCCATCCTCGCCAGCTCCAAGGATCGTGCTGCAAAAGGAAGACAATGCCACATTTTTTGTTGATCCAATGTGAAAACAGAAAAAGAAACTACACAGCACATTACATGCATTTGAGAATTTCTATTTTCTCCATCAGAGGAAAAAAAAAAAAGCTAGAATAGGCAATACACCAAAAGGAGCATTAGTGAGGTACCTTCCATCAAAGGACACTGCAGTCTGCCTTATTGGTGATCTGCATTGCTGATTGTATAGCCTGAAAATAGCAAGGTATTTGCACACAGAAGCATAAGAGTTACTAACATGCAGCACCAACCACCAATCAAGCGGAGGAAAAGAAAAATTGAGATTCTTGCAGCAAAATTTACCGGGCAATTAGGACAGGAGGGCTGGACTGTACTTCCCACACATAGATTTTGCCTTCACGATTTCCTTTTTGAAGCAGTGGATGGTAAATTAGCAAACATTTCTATGAAAATCCAGTTATACATTTATGTGTGAACATTTGCAATGCAAAAACCTCTTTTAACTTATGGTGTGTGAAATTTACAAACCAATAACTTGCATATAACTTTTGTGATAGAAATCAGACCAGATGATAGATGTTACCTATTGCCAACTGATTGAAGTGAAAATCACATGAAAATTTTATAAACCAGATGTCACACTCTGGCACAGGATACTTCTGAAGAATATCAATGCTTCCCTATTTGAGGAAAGAGAAAATCATATTACTTCAAAGCAATGGCAAATCGTTGCCTAGAAAGTAGAAATCGAAAAAATCACTGGAAGTAGTTAACAACTATAGGTAAGTATTGTCACTATCATAGGTATACAATTGAAGACAAGTTAAATTGTATCACCTCCCCAACACCTTGTTCTTTTGTTTTTGGTTCCCAAAGGACAATTTCATTGTCAACACTCTGTAAATCCAAGTCAGCACAGATCAGATCCCTCATTATACAGGAACCAAAATTGGTACGGAAAAAAAAGGTTGAAAGACTGAACACATGCACAGTACAACAATATAGGATCAAGGTACAGAGGTATTTTGAAACATCAAAAGAAGACTGTACTACAGCAGCAATTCGTATCCATTTAACAAAAGGAATTGCACCTTTGACAGGATAAAGTCACCAAGCCATCTTGTACAGTCAACATAGTTAGAGTGTACTGCAGCGATCAACACCTGCAAAGAAAGAAACATATTAGTTTGATGGCATGAGGACTAAATACAAACAATAGTTTGCAAAAGAAACAGATCTAAGATGATTATAGATGCTTAACATACCGGAAACTGGACATATTTCGTTGGAAACTTTGATGGAAGGTCAGTCCAAGAATATGATTTGTCAACATATAGCCAAAATTCTGATATATTGGTAAACTCTTATTATCAATGATATGCAGCGTGCAAATGTAAACATGATGCTACTCTGAAGTAGTTTTCCAACCTTTCATTGACCAGATTTTCACAGTGTTGTCCATGCCACAACTTGCAAAACGCTCAATATCACTAGGGTGGAAGTCCTTCAGCCAAAATAGTGTATTTTGATCAGTACATTTATGCCTAATGTAATGACGTACAAAAGCCATAGCAGTCACCAGGACTATTATTTTATCCTTGATGTAACGCTCAATAACAAACGGTAACATCAGAAACTCAAAGAGTAATGGCTTCAGGGCATTTTAAACAAGCAGTGTTCTGAAACGATACTAATGATAGGAGACAAGGAGCTACTTACAACACTCAACACTTCATTGCGATGACCTCCAGCTCCAGAAAATACCAGGATGCATATCCCTGTATGGACATTCCACAGCCTAACAGATTCATCCTATTCAATAATGTCATATGAAACAGTGTCAGGACAGTTGAAAAAAAAAAGTACATTCAGCCTAAGAACAGATTAGCTGCTAACCTTGCTTGCAGAAATGATGAGTGAAGGCTTCAACGTTTGAGTTCTTATCTCGTTTATTGAGTCACCATGGCCAACGAAGCTCTGCAGAATTCCGCAAACAGAAATAACAAGACACAGCCCACGTCCTAATTCATATATTGTCATGCCCAACCTACTGCCTATTATGTATACGCCATAACAGGTAAAACATTAGGTTGTCTGTTATGTATAACGTCAAAACAGGTAAAACATTAGGTTGTACATGTCTTGACTACAACAGATGCACTTTAGTATCCAAAACCAGAATCTTCTGTGGGTAAAAATTACAGTTTCCTAATGGTATTAATACATACAAACACACCATCGCTTAATCAAATTCAAATGAACTTCTGGATCGGATATCATACATAAAGTGGTATCTGCCATGTAAGTAACTGAAGTATTGAATTATGAAAATGAAGCTTCATTCAAGTTTTCCCGGGGAACAAAGACAAGTCTTGGGGGTACTATACCTTAGCTAACTTCTCCGTAGCACAATTGATGACCCGAATGATCCCATTGCTTCCTGCTGCCACCAGCAGCGGTGAGCCATCAACATGATCACGAGCCCAGCTTAGAGTGTAGAACGACTCATCCTTCTGATATAAAATAGGCAGCACGAGCATTAGAGAAAGCACATTATCAAACTTAGATTAGCAACCACAGGCATCTGGCATTGTATTTCTTACATCCTCATCAACATAAGCTTGTAGAACAGCAAAACTACCATTGTCAAGGCAGCGGTAAGTTGTCACCTGCAAGATCAAGAGGTAGGATTTTCAACACAAGCAGGTGAAAGTTGCCTCGTTTCATCAAAACGGTCGTTATCTCATAATCAAAGTAATACTGCTACTATCTGACTCCCATCCATCATTTCCCCAATGATCCGACTTTCTGTCAGAAGTCAGAGATGAAATAAAAAAATTTATAGCAAAACAGATCACAATCCGGTCAGAGATTACAGACCCAAATCCCAAATAAAGAAGAATCGATCCAAGGTCCCAGCTTTCGATCGAATTTGAAAATAAAAACCGCCCAGTTTTCCTAAAACTCGGCCACCACCCTCACGAAAAATGAAAAAAACGTAGCTTCCCCTGACAAAAGAAAAAAAAAATCCCCGAACATCAAGGGGGGAAAGGACAACAGGAGAGGGCAGTCGGTGGCTTACGCGGTTGCCGCCCACGGTGGCGAAGACGTCGTAGTAGCGAGCGTCCATGAAGTTGAACCCGATGGCGTAGAGCGGGCGCTTCCCTTCAGTGTGCTTGCCGCAGGGCTTGTACTCCCGCTTCCGGCTGGGCACGAGAGACCCCTCCGCCGCCTCGCACCCCAGCCCCTGCCCCGGACCCAGCTTCGCCATGACCGGCGGCAGCGGTATGAACTCCGGCTCCGCAGAGCACGTCTCCCCCTCCCCCTCCTCCTCCTCCTCCTCCTCCTCCTCCTCCTCCTCCTGCGGCCCCTTCTTCTTCACCGGCGGCGGCGGCCTACGGTTCGGGTTAGAGGCGGCGGCGACGGGGACGGTGACCTCACTCGGGGACCTCTTCCGGCGTGGCTGGGGCGGCGCCGCACTGGGGATTTTGGGGAATTTAGGGATTTAGCGCAGCCCAGCACAGATTATATAGAGGATTAGCAGATTGGGAAAGAAATTTGAAGGCTTCCAGCTTCAAATTCAGTCAAATCCTAGCTAAAACAGCGAAGAAAAAGCTGGAATTGGGACAAATTCAGGTGTAATGCGTTACTAGTGTCACGGCGGCGGGCGGGCAACCGCGCGCGGCGCGACGGCGAGGCCACGAGGGTTTTGGGCTTTTGGCCTCTCGGGAGTTTGGGCGAGGAGAGCGAGCATAGAGAGTTTCCGGGAAAATAATTTAGTTGTGTTTTTTTCTTGATTTATTAATTTTTCAGATTCGATCCCTTCGATTGAAATCTTCACAAAGATTTAACCTAGAGACTGATATTAAAATCCTGCTTCTTGAGTCATTAAAATTTATACTGAAATTCAGATTTAATCATGATTATTGAATCGGTAAATTTTACAAGAAAAAAAAGAGATTGGAACGGGGACTTAGGGGTAAGGTCAAGTGACAAGGGCTTACCTCTACTGGCGACTGTTGGGGCGCCGGTGAGGTTCACCATCTGCTTGTGGTGGTAGACAGATGGCAAGGTGGAGGGGACACGGCTCAGCACTGTTGCGGCAACCTGCTCACTAGCAACGGATCCAAGGGAGTAGGAGCGGCGGGATGAGCTACTAAACCTAGGCGAGAGACCATTGTAGCGGGAGAACTTCGGTCCATCGCCGGCACTATAGAAGAAAATAAGAGCCATCACATGTAGGAGGTTGTGTAGAGTAGATACGCGACGATGAGGTTGCATGCGCCGGCGAGGTGAAGAGCGGTGGTGTGCATCGAAGGTGAATGGATGCGAATCAAGAGCGAGCAGTGGCGATGGCAGCGGCGGCATGAGGAATCAAGAGAGAGTGGAAGGATGAGAGGGAGAGGATTAGGTTATATATAAGGGGGGTTTGATTTAGCCCATTCAATCTAGGTCCAAGTCCAATAGAGTAATATGGACCGTTAGATGAGAAAAAAATCTAAGTCACATATCTCAAGTATTTTTGTCTCTAATTTCTTAGATCATTCTAAGCTTTTGTCCTTTTATGTTTTAATACCATTTTAGGCTAATCCAAAACTCAATGCCGGCTGGGTAAACTTGGTTGAGGAACTAAGCACACTAAAGATATAGGGTGTGCTCATGGGCCTGGTTAGATCAGTCTCGAGCATTGGCAAGGCTGTGGGAGATGGACGTGTGTGGTTGGTGGTGTCATTCATTGAGGATGTTGGTAGTTGTAGGTGTTGGTTTCAAGAGAAAATAATGGAAGAGGTAAGAGTGAATAGGTTAGGAAAAAATAGAAAGGAACATATGATAGTCTCATATTTAGATCCAGTCCCAAAAATTAGCAACTAATATATGCGAAAATAAATGAAGAAGGGGAAAGTTGGGGGTAAAAAAGGAATGGACTCATACAAATATAATGTCAAATCTAATATACAACTGCTAAATAAAGTTAGTGATTTAGGTTAAAGATTTAAGGTTGATGGTTGCGAGTAAAGTTGGGTCATATTGGTCATAGGCAATAGGCACTACTAGTGAAAAAAAATGAAAGAATTATTTATCTTGATTGTGAATTGCTGGAAACATGGAAATGGGGACCAATGTATAGAAAAACAGAGAAACAATATTTAGAGGTTAGGGGTAGATAATTAGGGTTGTCGGTATTTTAGGGGTAAGGATTTACCTCATGACAGTGACCTAAAGAGATAGTAGGAAAGGAAAGTTGGACTAATGTTGTCATAGGCATTACATAAGAGACTGTGTGGATCTCCCAAGGGTGACAAACATGAATGAAAGAGCGCTCAATACAAGAGCTACTATAAGATTCTTGGCCTTTTGCAATGCTTAAAAACCATGTAATAGAGCCTAAATCGTCGCAATAGGTACCAATTGCCACAATATCACAAACGTTGGGAGACCTAAGAAATGTTTTCCCCAAATTGATCCCACATCCCAAACACTATAAGTTTTGTGGCGTGTTTATCAACACATGGGATATGTTCATTGTAGGCATGTGATGGCGATCTTACCGCCTAAGCATTAGCACCATCATGTGCTCTCTCTCTCTCTCGTATGGTGTAGTAATTTAGTAATGCCTAAGTGGGAGCTTCAGAGTGGCGAACCATGTTGCACAACGGTGATGGATTTGAAGAATTGAATAAGAGGAGGCACTAGACTCATAGCATTGCAGATGGATAATACCCAAGACAAGGCAATGGATTATTCAAGTCTTTTCAAGAAGAGCTAACACACTTGTTGTTTATGCCTTATTGTGTTATTTATTTTTATAAAAAGCAATGTCCAAAAACTCATGCATGTAAAGGTACTGAGCATACAAATCTTGAGAAGGTATCATTCTTGTTGCCACAGTAGGTCATGGCTCATGTTCATTGTTTTTTTCAGAATTCGCATCCAAGATTTTCTTAGAATATGCCTTACCTCTTTCTATGTGATTTGCAGCCAAGATTGGACTCGTGCTCCTTATTATTACCACCTGAAACTTGATTCTTATTGCCACCGGGCACATGTCTTTTGCCGTTAAGATCTTGCTTCTTGACATCATATTCGCCTTGTTTCTTTCCTTTGGACTCTTGTTTCTTTCCACCTGACTCCATTAGGGTGGATCATGGAGAAGATACGGAATGTGGTAGCAGGATTTCAGAAGAAGGGAACCTTTTATACCAAGAAGAGACGGTAGCTTTAATGGCAGGTTCTTACTATCCAGCACAAACCACAAGGGCTCCCTCTTAACTCTATTTCAATTTTGTAATGGTTGGTTGGTTTGACCTCCTATAAACAAAAAAAATTAGTATTTATTTTAGAATGGAATAGATGAAAGACTTTCTCCTCTCTTCTCTTTTTTCTGTCTCCCCAGAAAATGGTAGCAATGAGGGGAGTGAAGAGAGCATGGAAGTATATTATTGTACATAACAAAATAGTAAGGTGACTATTGCATACATCACTCTTTTAATGTTTATGCCTTATTGAGACCGCCAATGTTTACCCATGTTGATATAGCCTTGATGTGATTACAATTCACATCTAATTGATATTGCAAATTGAGACTGTATCACTCTTGTTGCCACCGAAAGTCATGGCTTCCCTTTTACCTCGCTGCCTCCAATCTCTCCAGCCATGCATAGTGAATTGTTTCATATATTTCTTTGTTAGATACAAATAGAATGTACATTGTCTTGTATTAACTGTTTTCCCTTTTCTCTATTTCTACATCAATCATATTAGGTCAATTATTATTATTATTATTATTATTATTATTATTATTACTATTATATTTGACATCAAAATATCATGTGAATTGCAACTTTAAACTCATATGATTAATAATCATGGCAACGTATCAGGTGTAAACCAACCCTTCTATGCAAACTATGCAAACTTCAATATGGGTCACACGATATTAATCAAAGGGTGTGTTCATGTGAGGTGGGAGGGTGATTTGCAAGGTGGGAGGGGTGATTTGCAAAGGGTGATTAGAGACACTTTTGTAAATCACCCCTCCCACCTCACCTGAGCGCACCCTTAGATCAACATCGTGTGGACTAGATGGAAGTTTGCATAGTTTGCACGGATAGGTTGGTTTGCACATGATATGTTGCCAACAATCATATAGAGTGAAGCAATTTATCCCTTCATTTTAAATATAATGGCTGAGGTGGGTAATAGAGAAACCATTGCATGGTTATTTTCTTGTAGGTGCAGTGATAATCAGGTTATAAACATGTATAGGGGGATGGTAATCAGTACCGATTATAAAACCGGTACTAATAGGGTATGTAGCTTTTTCTTGTAGTGAATGCATTGAGACTAGCCTGACGTGGGGAGGAACCAGGAGCCTCCAACACGTCTAAAGCTCGATCAGAAGTCCACATCAATAAAGATGGCAACAAATTAACTGAGTTTCAAATCAGATCTTGTTTAAACAAGTGTGCATAGTCAAATCCCACAGTGCAGTTTGGCGGAGTTGGGGAAAATGTATAGTCTCAAATGTTTGTGCCTGTTTGCCAGCAAGAGTCAAGAATGGAATTCAATAGCACAATAGGAAATGTGCTTTTTTATAGAAAAAAGAAGTCTGAACAAGACCAACTGCAACAGTACTGACCTTGTTCTTCTCAACTGCCTATCTGTTGCGGCACATGGCTCTACCTGTTCTACTCCTGGTACTGGCTACTGCCTAGCCAGCCAAAGCATGTCTCCGAAAAAAAAAGGCTAGCACAACCATATCTTGTTAATGCAAAGGCACGTCCTGAAATCACTTTCATGTTATCAGGTAGGCATTTTGAGTTTTTATTAGTGGTGACAAATTTATACGGGAATTTTACAAACCTGCTGGTGGATTTGAGATTGAACACTTCCATTCATAAAGTTCATTTTCTTACTCTTGGACAAGGTAACCCCTGTAACTTCAGTATCTTTCTTACATGATTGAGCATATAATGGCTAAAGTCAATTTAGCATGGGCAAAACATAAGTTTGCAAGAAGTCAATCAACTTGAGCCTCTCCTTGTGTGCTTTTTTTCATTTATAAATAATTACAGAAAAAATGTGCACTTGTAATATGCAGCCTTTACAGGTTGTATTAAGTTAAGAAAGTGAGAAAAATATTAGTCCTCCTCAGTCAACAAATTTTTTTAGTGCGTGCACAAAATATATTTAGCTAGCTGCTAGCTATGGATTAGTTCAATGTCTCAACTGTCAACAAATATATAATCAAATGTTCTTCTCAACATATAGTAGTATCTCAGGAATACAAACTATGTGTTATTAGGATATAAAAAATTTGGAAACTCCTAACAATTTGATTTATTTTGAAACTAGGTCCTTTTGAATTTCAAAATTTCCAGACTTATTTTTTTTTCTCCAATTGTATCTTTACAATTCAACTTCAGCTTTCTATGTCTCAAATTAATTCACTCGATTTTAACCCGCAAAGCCTACCTTTCACTGAAAATGACGGGAGAAATTTTCGCCCGACAAATGCGCGTGTACCCATGCGTGCACAGCTTCTTTAGATCGATTTTGGACCCCTATCGTTTTCACTCAATCCACCGTTGCCATTTTAAACAAATCCTGATACCATGTCGTTTTCATGTTATGCACTTTCAATTGTATATCTTGGTCATGGATTCATGATGGAACTAAAACGAGGAAGGAACAGAAAGATCAACAACCAACTCATACATGAACAGAATAACCAATCTCCACAAGATGGAATAGACCACATATCTAACACATCATTGTGATGCCTCACCTAACACTAAACCCTTAGTTTATACCTTTTCACATGTGAACTTTGTACTCTTTTCACGAGCAGGCCTAACAGACTAATGTTCACAAGAATTATACCTATTGCCCCACACCTTGTTCACAAGACTATCTACCCTCTCAGATATGCAAGTGTGTGATGGGATTGGTGCTAGCTTATTACCATATGTACAAATTAAACGGCTAACAACCAATGATTTTAAATATTGGGATCATCAGCTATACACGGAAAGCAGACACTGGGACCAAGCAAAGGCCTTTCTTCCTCAACTCATTGTTGTCATATGCACCATCTTCTTTGATTGTGGTGTCTGTTGTTGTGTTTGCTCCATTTACATCGCCAGTTGTATTCTTCTGTAAATTCATGATAATGTACGTCAAAGTGAGATTGAGTTTTCTAATGCTCTTTTATGTGTCTTGAAGGTTAAACCGTATCAAAGCAAATGATGAAGAATTTCGTACAATAAAGTAAATAATGATTTACTGACAGCTCATTTATGAAAATAGCATATTTTACCAAAAGATTGCAAAACTTGTTGCAATTAAATTAAGTGGTATCCAATTATAATAGCTAGCTTCAGAGATAAAGAGTCTTCCTGGTTAGGAATACTAAAAAATGGAGCAAAGGAAAAAAAAAAGTTCCAATAGATTGATAACTGGCTTCACCTTAGAATGCAAAATCTCATCACGCGAATTGTCTTTCTTCTGGTGGGTGGCGTCTGAATCCCTCAGCTCAATCAACTGAATCATATGCACATTTTTTTAAAGGTAACTGGATCATACAATAGAATTTACTTTCATGAACAAACTAAGTTAAATCTCCCAAATAGAAAAGGGACCACTTTTATTATGTGCAAACTGCAAAACAAAACAAAAAAAAAAGAAATATAGTACCATATAAGCTTGTAGTGTTAAGCTCTGACCTTAGGGCTACTGATAGGAGATGTTGCAGTATCCTCTAAGGACTCATCATACAGAACCTTCTTCTTCCTCCTCCTCCAACCCTCCTTGAGGCTCAGCCTTTTCGACACCGCCGATGGCTCGAGGAGTACCGGCAGCCGTGTGGAAGCTCCTACACCACAATCACCACTGTTCTCCGATGTAGAATGGTAACCTCCAACATTGTCAGTTGAGAGAGCTTCAGCAGAGAGGCTCGCCTCCCCCTTGGCCTTCTGTCGTCGCTGAGTCTCCATGAAGTAGTCGATGTACGACGTCCAGCCACTCTCATCGGATCCGGCAGCGCTGCCGTCACCGGAGAAGGAGTGGTTCGCCGTGGAAGAAGAGAGGTCTTCGCCTGAATTCTCCATGGGGAAGAAGGTGCAGGTAGGGAGGGGTCAAGTGTTGCTATCTCTTTATATACACAAAGCCAGCGGTATTGAATGGCGCTGTGTGACTCGTGTGTTGGAGAGAATTGGCTAAACAAACCTCTTACTATCAATACAATTTTTTAACACGTGTATATATACTCTTCTACAACTTTATGAAAATGTTATCTAATATAAAGAGCAGCAAAATAAAATTTATTGTAAGTCTTTTCTGCATTGCTACAAGCAACACTCTGTGTTTTCATATTTGTCTTGATAGAACTTTGATATCAACTTGTTCAATTAATAATTTTGGACAATGGAAGGAATTGATATATTTTTTGAAAATAAGTTGCATGGCATGGTCGTCTAAGATTCACAACTCATTGTCGCATATTCAAGATGAACAACTCATACACATAACCTTTAATTTCTAACATGCGAATTAGTCATAAATGAATTGTGCTTGTTATTCAAAGAGTGATCGATGTTACGGTACGTCGACTGCCTGACTGGGCTATATCCAACAGTTATGGATAACCATGGTCATTCTTCCTGCCTGCAATCATTTCAAATAAAAGGAACTTTGCATTTGAGTGGGGCCCAGATTAATCTTGGCCAAGCAACTCACTACCAGAAGCTAGATTAGCCATGGCAGCCAGGAATTTATGACGTGTAAATTGGAGATGTCAAAATAAAGTAAATTATCATGATGTACTTACAAAACGATCACAGCAATCCCAGAAGCTATTTTGACGTGCTTGCATAATTATTAGTAGTAAAAAGTCAATTTTACTATACAAGCAACCCATTTTGTCCATTTAACCCCTGAACATAATTTGGCTTAATTTACACCCCCAAACTATTTCAGTATAATTCATTGTATTGAGTTTTGTATTTTTTTTTGTCTATGTACAAATTGAATTTCAAGATTCAATTTGGTGGTATAATAGAGGAGCATGTTCAAAAATATATTAAAACTTTTATTATTGCTTTTCATGCAATTTTGTATATCTAAATTAATTCAGGATTATATACTCAACTATGGGATGATGAAAAGTTCTTAGTATATTTTTCTAACATATATCATGATGTCCTATGTCACCCCAAAAGAATTGAACTTAAATTTCTACTCATACATAGAGAGAGAGGGAGAGAGAGACTAATTAAACTCATTAGGTGGTATATTAGATATTGGCTAAAAAACGTGGTATATTGGATACATTGAAATAGTTCGAAGACTAATCGAGCTGATTTTTTATCCAATGGGCTAAGTTCGATCAAAGTGGATTCCTCGGGTAATAAAAAACATTATTATAATAATTTGAATTACCCTGGCCACGCATAGAAAACATCTTCAAGTTCTAGCTAAAATGATAAATACATAAAAAAAATTAACACATTTCAGCGCCTCTCTTAGCGTCGAAATTAATGACAATTTTCCACAAAATGACAATTAGAATAAGATAACTTAACAACCATATCAGGTGGGCAGATTAGTTGTGAGGTCACAATGTTACCAGAAAACCAATCAATTAGATGGTACCTACTACTACTAGCTCTCCAGATAATCACATGATAAAATACTCCTACGTGCCATCAGAAAGGTACACGCAGTTCGCTGACATGGCTAGACCTGCCGTGCCATGTCTGCCCTAGGCAGGCAAGCGAAGGAGAAACGGGGCCTTGTATCTGTCATCTGTGAGCTGATTTTTTTTTTTTTTTAGAAAAAAGAGCTGTGAGCTGAATTTGGCCTCGAGACAGGAAGGGATGGCCATTGACGTCTGAGAACGACTCACGATAGCACTATAGCAGCGTCCTCCTCCTGGATGATGACTCTATGCATCCGCGAGATCAGAGCATAATATCACATCACATCACGCGTGCATGTGTACAAGAAGAGGCAACTATGCGTGTATCGATTGCGTTGATGTCGTTTGACAAATCAATCATTCATGGATGATTTACTTGGTTTATTATCTGTAGTCTTAACTTGTATGTACTGAGTTTATCTGAAGTCAGAAGAATATACCGTTGCTTTCACTTAATTCGTGTGTGACTACTGACTGTTGATATTGTTTATATTTTCTTGATGCAGTAAGTTCAATTTTGGTAGAACACTTTTTTTTAAAGGTATAGCACGCCCTTTTCATGGCGGTGGCTGGTGTTTTCATTTTTAGAAGGTGTCCAGAGTGACTCGTGGAATCTATAACCTTCTTTCGAAAACTATTCCACGTTGTGATAAAATGTGGTTTTAAGGGTGTGTTTGGTTGGTTGCCTCATATCTCATGTGATTCATGTATGAAATAATTCAAAACAATAATGGTTTTTTTGTTTGGTTAGGTGAATTGTACCAACTCATCCAGGATGAGGTCATCCCGCTTAATATATTACTGGAAAAGGCCGCGGCATTGCCACGGATGGTAAGTGGATGTACACGTGGTATGATTTTTTAGTTTGATCTTTTATATTTTTAAATAAATGCTAGAGTACGTTGAACCGTAAAAGCGCTCTATGGAGATGTTGTAGATTACAGGATATTAGGTACTTTTTTCTTTTGAAGTATACCTTCTGTTGGATTGTAAATTTGTGGAAGAGAATTTGAAAGGAGCATTGAATTTTATTTGTTGTCTATAAATTTTGTATATTTTGGTATTTATAGTAACTTTTATGTTGAAAAATTTTTAATTTAAAAGCATTTTGGTGTTATTTTAAAAGTGTTTTAGAGGTTGGATGTTATCTATAATGGGGGAATTGGAAAATTGAGTCCTATCTTTAAGGTTTAATGTACAATATATTTGTTGATTTTTAAATTCATTTTGATGGTTGGATGTAAGCTATAATGGGATAATTGGAAAAGCGAGTCTGATTTTTAAGTGTGCTCTATAGTATGTTTCTTGATTTCCAAATTTTGATGTGCTTCCATGTTTAATATTTTTTTAATTTAAAGATGTTTTGCTGTCCAAATCGTAGGTGCACTAGATCTCGTATAATCATTTGTGTGAACGAATTCTGGAAACACTTAGAATTAAACATTTTGTTGCATACCAAAGACTTAGTTTTTTTTCCAATCTTGATTGCTTTTTGTATTGAAAACTTTTTAGTTTGAGGACGTTTCCGTATCGAAGTCATAGGTACAACAGGCCGTTTATAAACATCTGCATGAATTAATAGCAAAAGTGTTTTGAGTTCAAAAATATGCTCTATAATAAAGTTGTTGTTTTAAAATTTTAAACAAATTTTATGTTGAACATCTTTTGGTTCGAACGTGTTTTGGTGTTATAATTGTATGTGCACGTATGGAATTAACGAATAGAACAGGTCATTGTGTGATTTAAGTAGAATCCGATGGGTTTTCTAAGAAAATTCATAAGAGAGGAAAATGATGACCAATTGTTTCTAAGAAAGCTCAGTTTTTTCCTAAAAACAAATATTGCTAGACCAATTGAGGTGGACTGCTGGTTAATTTCGATGAAATCTAAGGCCTTTTTAAAAAAAATCTTGTGAGAGAGGAATGGATGCCGGGTTATATTTTTATGAAGTTTGAGGGTTTTGTTGCATAGTCTTCGGGGATGGCACGATAGTGGCAGTCCGCCCGGCCGATCGGACAGCCGGGACTCGCCGACGTGGCTAGCTCCTAGTCCAACGAATAGGCCAAAAATAGTAAGGTAAAGATTCTACTAGTCAGAGTAAATAATGTGATAGTATAAACAAATTGGTTAAACCACCTATCCAGGATAATCCATGCATGCATTATGTGGTGCGTGCAACCAAACACACCCTAAGCCATACTTTGATCAATATTGTCTTTTACTATGCTATATTGCTCGTGATCATTAATTTAGCATCACATAGAAATATGTTCAAGGATGGGTCCAATAATATATTATAAGGTCAACACAAATTTAAATGATTGAATCATGATATGTGTGCGCATCATAAAAACGAAAAGCATTGGGTGTTAGTATTATACGGATACAACTGCCCATAGAAAACCTTTCGGTTTTCCTTTTCTCCACGCTTCCCAAGAATAGACCCGGCTCGAGAGAAAACAAAGCTGGGCTAATTTTTGTCATGACAAAGGTTTGTCATGTACTCCCTCCGTCCCAAATTGTAAGTCGTTTGACTTTTTGGACCTACCACTCGTCTTATTCAATTTTTTTTTAAAATATCATATTTTTTTTTGTTATGGCTAGCTTTAGTAATAAAATAATTTCAAGTTTGACTTAAATTTGACTACATTTGCATAAACTTTTTAAATAAGACAAGTGATCAAAGTTGAGGTGAAAAATGACTTACAATTTGGGACGGAGGGAGTATATAACATAGGACTTTGGACGTACTGCAGGAGTATGGATGCAAAGCAGGGAGAGTTGCGAGAGCCTGAAGCATGCTTTACCTAAATTCCTTCATAACTCTGAAGGAGGGACTGACTCCGTCTCCAGCCATGCATTGTCTTGCAAGGTTTCTCATCCCATGCTGCACCTGTATGCTGGACTGCATGGTTGACAAGTTGAAAATATCGCCACCAGCATCCCAGCCAATGGCCACATAAAGTTGTTGAAAACAACACATCGAGTGCTGCTGAAGAAGGCAATAGTAAATTTAGAATCACATATATATGCTTTTCAATATTAATGAAAACTGTTTTGCAAAAAATATTAATAAAAACTACACTTTTTATCTGAAGAACTTTTTTGAGGAACTAGTTTTCGATCCATGATATTTGTTTTGGAAAACTACACTTTTTTAAGAAATAAAACTACACTTATAAGTTTCATGGAGTTGGCCCACCCGGTCAGCTGAAACAGTATAAGAGAACACCATAGCGAGCCAATTACCTACAAGCTTATAAAAAGTTTATCTTATCTATCACTAGTGGAGAACCTAGCATTAGTACCGGGCCAAAAGCCACGTTAGTACCGGTTATGCAACCGGTACCGAGTTCCTGGTACTAAATTGGCAGCCCCGTTAGTACCGGCTGCAGCAACTGGTACTAATGGGGCCGCAGGATCGGCGGGGCGGAACCAGCCGGTACTAACTGGTTTCGAGCCAAAAAAAAATAAAGAAAAAATTTGTAAGCTTACCAGGAGGCTTGCACACGCGCGAATTTTTCACGCGTAAATGCGCGTGCGCGGTTCGTGGGATTCGAACTCACAACCTCTGGCCTCGCGCGTAACCCTCTACCATCCCACCTATGCATCAGTTGTGATTGAGTGGGATATGCTTTCCTTTTAAACTATACTCCGCGGACCTATTTAGTACCGGCTCATAACACCAGCCAAATTTAGTACCGGCTGGTGTTACCAGCCGGTACTAAATGCACGGGGGCCTCGGAAACCCACACCAGCCGGTACTAAATGGTCCGAGGGCCCTCGGGAGCCCTCAGAGACACGTTAGTACCGGGTTTTAAGACAACCGGTACTAACGTGTGAGAGACGAATGCTCGTTTCTCTACTATAGTATGTACCATTGAAAAATTTAAAAGTTGGTTCATACCCTTAATCAAACGTTGCTTAACATGCCACTTCCGTCACTTGTAGCTAACACCGTTAATCACCCCATCTGCGGGGCCCATATGTCAACTTCTCCTCGCCGTCTTCCATCTTGCTTCGTGTTGCCCCCTTTCGTCCTCCTCCGCGCTGCACCAGGCTGCACGCTGCCCCCGACACCTCCACCTTCCGCGCCAGACCGCAAGGCCGCTCGCACGCAGCAGCAGCCCACATGCAAGGCCCCAAACATGCCGCATCTCGCTGGCGCGGCGCGGTGCCCTGGCAAGGAGTACAGAAGTGTCATGCTCGTCGGCAACACGTAAGATGAACTTTTTATAATGGCTAGTAGGTAACTGGCTCAAGCTAATAGAATATCTCGACATGAAGTTATTGTGGTGGTATCATAATTTTCTCTACTGTTTTTTTCATTCCCTAATCACTATACATGTAAAAAATTAGAAATTGAGGTACTGCTCCCCAATCCCCGTTTCTTTATTTTTCTAATAAAAGAAATACAAATTTACTCTCTACAATAATATTCCATATAGTACCATGCAACTACAGCGTTATAGATTGTGCTGGTCTGCACTCAGGTGGTGTTTGGGTATTATTAGCAAATACAGAATGGGATTGGGAAAAGAAAATAATTGAATGGCTAGGACTTTTTTATCTATCTTTGTTATCAAATCTCAGCCATCCAATAATTTTCCTTTCCCTATTCATCATTTCATCATATCCAAACACCACCTCAATGAAACAAGGGGGTCCAAGTCAGTTATGTATGACAATTCTACTAAATAAATGTTGGTCAAATTCAGAGTACCTCAATGAAACTTTAGCTGTAACTATTTACTGCGTGTTCACAGTCTATTACCAGTGAACTACAAATACTAGTATAGTATCGTCATTGTCCATGATTTTTGCATCTAGTAAAAAATAGTGCTCTTCAGTTACATCCAGCCTAGCTAGTTATATTCTACCCAATAAATACTAGTCGAATTTGGAGGCACAAATATATTCGGATGGAAACAGTATTAATAACCACCATATCTCAATAGTATATCATAATGAATGCGGACAGTTCATAGTGAATGCTATGGATTTCTCAACTAAGATATGCATAGCAAATATTTATACAAGTGTAGAAAAAAAAGTTGAACCACCCGAGAGCTAAAGCTTCTTTAGTCTCGGGTACAAAAACAATTGGGAGTTGGGACTAATAAAAGGATAGGACTACCAGTGAGCTCAGGCCCTGAGGGGAACTAGCCTTCAACCCAAACAGCAAAAAAAAAAAAAACGTGGTCGACTGGGCAAAGCAAGGTTGCAAGGAATCCAAACACGCCCTTAGCTCCTGAGTGTTGATGCGCTATTGGCATTGAACTGTGAATACTAGAGCAGAACATCCAAATAGTAAATTAAAAGAGAGTCTAAGTCCACCGAAAAAGAGAGTCTAAGTCCACCGAAAAAGGGAGTTAAGTCGGTTACCTCTCATGAATTTTTTTGTCTAAATTAATAGTAATCTAATTTGGAACTACCAAATGTACAGAGAAACAAAATTGTAACCGCCAACATATACCTCAAGAAGTCAAGAGTATATAAAAAATGAACATGGACAGCTCATAGCAGTGAACATGGATTTCTCAATTAAGAGATATCTATAGGATGATGTGTTGTTTTCAACTACGAGGGTGTCTAGATAAGGGAAAGTTGGCGAACTTCACTGTAGAAAAACTTTGGATATGACTGTTTACTGACTGTTAATGCTCAGTAACCAGGCAAAAAGATAGTCCAAGTCCACCACACACAAAAAGACTAAAATCAGTTACCTCTAATAATGAGTTATTTTCTAGTCAATAAATTATAGTAAAATATAGAGCTACCAAACAAATATGGAAACAAAATTAAGAATCAACAGCATATCTTGAGCATGTAGAAATAAACTGACCCAGGCACACAGCTCATAGTGAACATAGATTTCTCAAGTAAGGGATACTAGCCTCATCGGTAGATAGAAATTAAAATGATTACCATAATTAATCACTCCTAAGTCCTAATCACTCCGTATATTTGTTAACCTGATGTAAAACGGTGGATTATGCTAAAAAGGATGACGTGGTCGAGTCAGTAGTATGGAGCACCAGAAAACACCTCGGACTATGCAGGTGTTATATAGACCGATGTCGTTTGTAAGGATCTTGCACGACTCGTGTCTAGCGACAGAAAGTAGTGTCCGATCGAGTGAGATTACGATAGTGATGGACTGATCGTGGTCATGCCTTACTTTTTTTTTTTAATTACACAGTACAACATAGACGCTCACACGCACGCACACTCACCTCTATGAACACACACGTACGCAAACCCTATGAGTACCTCCGAAGGACTGAGCCGGTAGATCTTGAGATTTACGAAGTCACCATAGGTGCCTATCGACGCTCTTTAGCACGACGGCAACCTGGAGCTCTCCGCGGCGGCGCTGGGCTTGTACGCCCTTGCTGGAGAAGGCGTTAGAGGCCGATCATGGCATGACATGACAGCACGAGGTGAGTCCGGCGGCGGCGAGGCAATGTTTAGTCGCTAGCTACCAAAAGCTTGCTCTATAGATGGTCGTCAGTGGTACACTATGAAATCGAATTTTGCTAGCTTCATCCATCTCGATCAGTTTGTAACCTACTGCATGCATGTGTGCCGACCGACACAGTGAACTGAGAGAGATGATTGGAGTTCACAGCATCGTTGTTGGTAGCGGAGTACTAGCATCTCCTGCTAGAGCCCATGCATCAATGTCGGTTGCACGAGCAGGGACGCATGCAATGTGTGGCGACGAGCGCTGGAAATTCGCGCCGTCCCGCCCGCTCCGATATGATTCCTCGACACGACGGCGCGTCGGGGCGGCGCCACCAACTTGCATTGCATTGTCGACGTGGCTAGCCGCCACCACCGGCTGTACTATATATACCCCCGCCCACTCCGGCGAGCAAGAGCTATCCAGCAGGTAGCTAGTGGCCGCCGGCGAGCTGCTGCTGCTCGATCACCTACTATTACTACGTAGCAGTATACTTACTAGTACATTTCTACCACGTACGGTACGGTACGGGTTCATCAATAAGCAGCTAGCTGATATCAGTCGATCGATGGCGGCGATGACGGAGGCGCCGCTTCTCCTCAAGCGCCGGCAGAGCACGCCCGGGGACGACGACGCGGCGGCGCTGACGAGCTACGCGGAGGCCCGTGAGGCCTTCTTCCGCGAGTCGGAGCGCCTCTGGCTGATCGGCGCGCCCATCACCGTCAACATCCTCTGCCTCTACGGCGTCAACTCGGCGACGCAGCTCTTCGCGGCGCGCCTCGGCAACCTGGAGCTCTCCGCAGCGGCGCTGGGCCTCTCCGCCGTGTCCACCTTCTCCTTCGGCTTCCTCCTCGGCATGTCCAGCGCGCTCGAGACGCTCTGCGGCCAGGCCTACGGCGCCGGCCGCCTCCCCGACCTCGGCGTCCACGCGCAGCGCTCGTGCCTCGTCCTCGCCGCCTCCGCGCTCCTCCTCTCGCCGCTCTACGCCCTCGCCGGCCCCGTCCTCCGCTTGCTCGGCCAGGACCCCGCCGTCGCCGCGCTCGCCGGCGATTTCACGCCGCGGCTGCTCCCTCAGATGTTCTCGCTGGCGCTCGCCTTCCCCACGCAGAAGTTCCTCCAGGCGCAGGGGAAGGTGGCCGCGCTCGCGTGGATCAGCGTGGCGGCGCTGGCGGCCCACGTGGGCATGCTGGCGCTCTTCGTCCCCGTCCTCGGCTGGGGCCTCCGCGGCGCCGCGGCGGCCTACGACGTGACGTCGTGGGCCATCGCCGCTGCGCAGGTGGCCTACGTGGTCCGGCGGTGCAGGGGAGGACATGGCTGGGAGGGCCTGTCGTGGCATGCCTTGACGGGCCTGTGGGCCTTCGCCAAGCTCTCGCTCGCCTCCGCCGTCATGCTCTGCCTCGAGGTCTGGTACATGGCGGCGCTCGTCGTGCTCGCCGGCCACCTCGACGACGGCCCGGAGATCGCCGTCGGGTCCGTGTCGATCTGCATGAACCTCAACGGGTGGGAGGCGATGGTGTTCATCGGCCTGAACGCGGCCATCAGCGTGCGGGTGTCGAACGAGCTGGGGTCGGGGCGTCCACGCGCCGCCAAGCACGCCGTGGCGGTGGTGGTGGCGCAGTCGCTGGCGCTCGGGGTGGTGGCCATGGCGCTCGTGCTCGCCTACCGGAACAGCTTCGCGGCGGTCTTCACGGGGGACGGGGAGATGCAGGCCGCCGTGGGGAAGATGGCGTACCTGCTGGCGGCGACCATGGTGCTCAACAGCGTGCAGCCGGTGATCTCCGGCGTGGCCATCGGCGGCGGGTGGCAAGCCACGGTGGCTTACATCAACCTGGGGTGCTACTACGCGTTCGGGCTGCCGCTGGGGTTCTGCCTCGGCTACCTCCTCCGGATGGGCGTCCGTGGGATATGGGCCGGGATGCTCTGTGGGACCGCGCTGCAGACGGCCATCCTGCTCGTCGTCATCTGGAACACCGACTGGGAGGCCCAGGCTAAGCAGGCCAAGCAACGGATCACCGCCTGGGGCGGCGCAGGTGATGATTATTATTATTGCCAAAACAAGGAGGACGAGAGCGACCTCAAGGCATGAAGCTAATTTCCAATCCGGCCACGAGCTGTTGCTGCTGCTTCGATCGTCTTCATCGTCGCGTCGCTCGCTTGATAAACTAGCTAGCGACAGTGTGTTTGGCTGCAACAAACAACAACCATGCATTGATAAACTAGCGAGTGTTTTTATTCGGGAACGACTCGATGCCTCTAGGGGCCTCTCGAATTCTTCAGGCATAAGGCCTTGTTCAAGTTCAACGGCAGGAGCAAATTGCTAGCTAGCTCTAAGGTCACCAGGAACAGTACCAGCCTCTGAGATGATGCTGTGAGAGAATTGTAAAACGTTCGAGGCTATCTCCTCACTACTTGTTAGTCTTTGCAATATTCATCAAATAAAGGAAAAAGTCCTATTGAGGTCCCTCAACTATCGCCCAAGTTCGATTTAGGTCCCTAAACTCTAAAACCGGGTAAAACACATCCTCCAACTTACAAAACCGTTTATATTACATCCCTGAGCGGTTTTGGATAGCGGTTTTACTATAACAGTAGTGGTTTTGTCATTTCCTTTTACTTATTTATTTCGCTAAATCTTTCAAACATTATAGTAAATCATAGAAAAGCTATATAATGACAAATCTAGGTTTTTTTGACCCGTCTGAATATAAAAATTTTATTACGGTTTAAGCCTACAATAATTAGTCTACCATAAAAATTTCACCACAATTGGAATATAGAAACAACAGCTATAAATTATTCCAATTAATTACTAAAAATCATAGTATTGTATCATATATATAACTTATTTATTTTATTTATAGAAAGCATAGATCTAAAGGTGAAATAAAAATTTTGTACTAAAAGATACCATAGTATATATTTAATGTGTAGATCTACTCATATGGAGTACAATAAAATTATTTATAATTTTTCTATAGTTTTTTATAATTTTTAAATAATATTTAGCAGAAATAAATAGGAGGAACAAAACAAAACCATGTTACTATAGCGAAACTGCTCTTCCAAACCGCTTAGGGATGTAATATGGACGGTTTTGAAAGTTGAAGGATGTGTTTTACTCGGTTTTGGAGTTTAGGGACCTAAATCGAGCTTGGCCATTAGTTGAGGGACCTAAATAGGACTTTTTCCTCAAATAAAAACCACTGAAGAAGGCCTACGAGCACCAGCATATACGCGAGCAGCGGCAGCCCATAACTGAAGCAGGCTTTGAGGGTGGAACGAATGGGCCGGTGCAATACGGTTCTGCCGGGCTGGCGCACATCCCTTCTCAACAAAGCTGGGCGCCTCACTCTCGTCGAGTCTGTGCTCACAGCCCAAGCCATCTACGCCATGTCAGTCATCCCTTTCCCCCAAACGACGCTCGCAAAGCTGGATCGGCCCCGAAAGGGGTTGTTCTGGGCAGGTGCCCCCAAGTGTGGGGGAGGGGACTGCCAGGTCGCCTGGGAGCTGGCGTGCCGGAGCAAGGAGGACGGCGGGCTCGGCCTCAAGGACCTTGCCACCTTGAACAAAGGCTTGATGATGAGGCATGTCCATAAGCTTTTCATAGGCGAAAGCAATCCCTGGACGGATTGGATCCGCTTCTGGTACGATGGCGGGCGGGCGGGCGGACGGTGACCAGGGTTAACAAAACCGAACCGGTTGGCCCTACCGTCGGCCGGCGGTAGCGGCTAACCGGACCGGTTACCGCGGTAACCGGTGCAAACCGGACAAATTCAAATTTTGAATTCAAATGACCCGTGTGGTCGGTTTGGACCGGCTAACCGCTCGGTTTGGCTCGGTAACCGTTTCGGTTTGGACCGGTTACCGGCCGGTTTGGACGGTAAGCCGGCTCAATACATAATTTGTCATGTTTTCAAATTTAATTAAAAATTTAAAAAAATAAAACAAAAATTCCTAAAAATATTTCAAGGTGCGTAGAATTTAATGGTGTCAAAAATTTTCAAATATTAGTGTATTTAGTATTTTTTGTGTGCATTAGAAGTTCAATGAGCCGATTTTTTTTCTTTTCCTTTTTTTTTTGTTGAACTTCTAATGCCTGCAAAAAATATAAAATGAGCAAATATTTGAAAATTTTTGACACCAATAGATCCAGCACACCATGAAGTATTTTTTAGAATTTTTATCTGATTTTTCAATTTTTAAAATTCAAATTTGAAATTTTTGAATTTAACCGGTTTGAAACCGCCCCGAACCACTACCGGTCCGGGGCGGTTTCACCGGTTCCCGCGGGAACCGGTCGGTTTCCAGCGGATTTGCGAACCCTGACGGTGACACGCCGTGCTGGAGGGACATCAAACGGCTCATCCCCGAGTATCGCACCCTCACTCTGGTCGAGCTAGGGGATGGGGAGACCACGTCGTTCTGGCATGATACCTGGTCAGAAGCTGGCGTTCTCCGGGACGCGTTGCCAGCCATCTTCTCCCACTGCCTTGATCCTGATGCCACAGTGGCCGAGGTGCTCAGTGTCGGTGGGCTGACGCGCTCAGGCCTTCAGCCTCGCCTGACCACCGCAGCCGGCGCCGAGCTGGAGCTCCTCAGGGGTGCGCTTGAAGCCGTTCAGCTGCAGCCGTTCGCGGACGTCCGCTGGGTCAGTGGCGGCCCCTCCACCGCCGTCCGTGCCATAGACTTCTACAACGCCCTCCGCACGCCGATCGGGGGACCTCCGATGGCGGAGGTCAATTGGAACTGTCTCGCGCCTAAGAAGGTCCAGGTTTTCTTCTGGATTCTACGCCATGACCGGACGCGCACCCAGGCGTCCCTTCATCGTCACGGGGCGAGGGACACGTCGGACTGCCCCTTCTACCCAGGGGTGCCGGAGGAGACGGCTCACCTGTTCGTCTCCTGTCCCTGCCTCACAGGACTCTGGGCCCGGCTACTCCCAGACCAGCCGACCCCCGTGTCGGTGGAGGCGGCTGTGCAGGCGATGTGTGCCACCTTCGCCGACGGAGGGCGGGTCCCCCACACTGCTGCTATGGCGGTGCTATGGGTGATCTGGAAATCCCGCAATGCCATGATCTTCCGAGCCGCACATGAGGATGTGCCAAACATTTGCAGGAGCATTCGTCGCCATGCAGAGCTTTGGGCGTGTCGTGCCCCCCGTCGTCTTGACGTTGCACCTCTCAAACTTTGGTGTCAAACCGTAGTTGATGTAAACTAACAGCATCAAGCACGCTCTCTCTCCCCCCCCCATGTATTGTCTCCCCTGGAGCTCGGCGCTAGCTCAAACAATGTTTGTCCCCGTAATGGAATACAAAGTTCAGGTGGGCTACTGCCCCCCCGTTGGTTCCTCGAAAAAAAAATACGGTTCTGCGGTCGTACAGCAGCGATAGACCAAGCCTGTGTTCAGATGGTAGAGATGAAAAGTACTTTTTTTACTGGGATGCGTGTTATGTGATGAGGATGAATAGGAAAGGCGGAAAAGGAATTTTTTGGTAAGCGTGTTATGTGAGGAGGATGAATAGGAACTAAAACGTACGTGAACACAGCCATGCTGAGGCAGCAGTGAAAAATACATGTGTCAGGTAGTGATTCATGCTGAGGCAGCAGTGAAAAATACATGTGTCAGGTAGTGATTCGTATAGAACCCACGGAGCCTCTCCCATCGCTCGGAATTCTTGGGGCCTAAAAGTTTAGTTATTATTATTCATTCCAGCATCCAACACACCGAGTCACCGACAAAACATAACATAACAAAAACTTTGAAAAGTTTCGTAGGGGGAAAAACACAGCATACCGGAGCTAGTTATTCTGCTATTGTTTGATGAAAGCAACTAACTAGTGCAAGCGCTGAAGACCCTGTCCTCCTAGTGGGTACTTTCAGCTTGACTTTTCAAGTGAAGCTCATACCGAGCCAGCTGCACTTTGATTTCACCGTTGTAATAATGATACTAGGAATGTGGGCGCGCTTCGCTGCGCGCACACACACCACTAAAAAAGAGAGGGCAACGACAGGACCCAATGTAGAAACCTGCTGCAGATAATAGCATCTCTCTAAGAATTTGTGACAACAACGCATCATAAAAAACAATAGGCAACGGCAACACCCAAAACCCAACGGAGATACTATTTGAAGAATTATGCAATCGATGGAAAAATTATGCTGCAGCCTTTGTAAATTTCACCTGAAAAAAATCTGGCGAACAGGTGCACCGATGCTATTTGAAGCTACTGGAACATCCCAGGACATACTTCACCACCAGCCCAAATGTAAAACTTATAATTAAACTTCAGGTATAAGCCATGAGGAACAAATTTTTACATTACGTATAGAAAAGGTCCCTATAACTACCATTTTTCTCTAAAAGTAAAATTGTCTCATCAATGAAGCACACAACCACAGTAATGATGATCCAAGGTAAGCAGATGATGCCGCATGACTGTCTGAGGTGGAACCGACGCCAAAACAGCCCCCAGTGATGATAACATGGTCCGCTCGCGCTGATTTCTCAGACCACTTAATATTTGGGCCCCTATAAATTATTTCTTCTTGGGAATGACCATTTTCCCTGAGGATCATTAGTTCATATTTAACTTGTTCAGTAATGTAGAATTTAGGGAAAAAAAAACGTTGTCAATGTTTGCATAGAATTCAGTGGTAAAAACAACAACAACAAAAAGCGTTGTCAATGCTTGCATAGCCAATAAAAAGGATAGAATTCAGAATCCTAAATCATCATTTGTGGTAAAACATCCAGCTGTTCTGTTTGCTTCTGTTATTTTGGAGAACATATTTAATTGTCAACAAAACTTGACACAGAACAAATTTGATTTAAGCAACACAATATTATTCTATAACACATCTCATTTGTATGATTGAATTATCCGAAAACGAATATGAACATGGTCACTAAATAAATAATTTATGGAAAAAAATGTAACCAACTAAAAGGAACTCTGAAGATCACCTGAAATTAAGTCAGAAATGCTAGCACCTGGCCTTTCAATTCCATGACCAGATCGCTGTCATTGACCAAGTCGATGGAAGGGCTTCATGTCATTAATGCAGAACCAAAATTCTGGCAAACACGGTTGCACTGATGAGGATTCAGAGATGGACTTTAGCAGTCCATGTGTACCCAACCGTGGCTACAAATAAAGTTTTATGGTCAATTTAATAAGAGAAAGTCAATGAGATAATTATAAAAAGAGTGCATTAGAACAACTGAACAGGTAGAACTAAGGGCATGAGGAGACCATAATTCGTAAGTACTTTGTTACTTAAGCACCGGTGAGGACCGGAGACGGGCTGTGGGCTCCATGTGTACCTAATCTTGACACAGATTAACTTTTATGGAAAACTTCATGAGTGAAACAATCAATTAAATAATTAAGGTGCATTAGAACATGTGGACCTAAGGCCAGCAGCTGTCTAGCATGAGTAGATTGTTGACCAAGAAATATAAAAGCACTATGAATTAGCTATTACAAAATATGCAGGTTACTTTGTGTAATTAACTGTTAAAAAATTATTCGCAAATACTACTCCAATAATAGCAGTCAAGGGAATCATACACAAAACCATAAAAGCAAAAAGGTGTACATTTGAAGAACTAAAAATTTGAAGATGATTTTGGAGAGAGCCTGTGCAATCAGAGAAAAGATTAGAACATGTGAATCAAAGGGATTTAGCAGGTAGAGATCTAAATAGACAACTCATCCAATCATCACTGTTTTAGAGCATTAGTTCTCCCATTCTTGCGATTGTAATTTGGCATGCCATGTTGGTATGGTTATGTTTGGCTGCCTTACTGAACAAAACAACATTAAATTGTTGAGTTGCCTAACTGAGCAAAACAACATTGAATTGATGGGTGTGGATCCACACGTTGCCACGGTACAGGCTGAACAGCGGGGAGGCTCTGTAGTCCTCTGATTTCCCCAGCGCTATAGAGAGTACTCCTAAACTCTATAGAGAAATACAACAAAGCTATACCACATCATATTCTATTGTTGTCACAAGTACCTAGATGGTGAAAAGATATATGAAATCCTCAATTTGGCAATCTGAAGAAAAAGAACCTAGCTTGTAGCACTAAAAACATTTGCTGAGGTGAAACCCATTTTAATTTTTGGTAGAACTATAAATATCGCAAAAAATAGATTTTCGTAGGAATGCTTTCTAAATGTCATCATGTACTTTCAGTTTTAAGAATACATTACATTTATTTTCGTCAAACATATTACAGTATTATGGTCCTTTTGTATTTCTAGCGCTATAATCACGGGGCAAAATGTGGAGTTCTCTTCAAAAGACGTAATAAGAATAGTTAGTCCAGTGTACCTTTTCCCGAAACTGAATAGAATAGCGCACCATGTGACAGCAGTACCTGACCAAAAGAATACATGTTTAGACTTGGTGATTTTTAGGATACATAAATGGTATTAATTTTGCAACATCCTCCAAGATAAGGAAATTGTCAAATAGTTTGTATTTGATAATAATCAAATAAACATGCTGATATAGTAGCAAGAAGGTGAGGATGCATATCTGCAGCATTTAGTGGTGTAGTCCAATGTGAGCGCTTATAGATACCTGCAGGAAATAAAGATAAATCATGGTTAGCATAAGGGGAAAAGATATGACATCGAAAGGAAAATAATTACCTATTGTGATATTCCATTACGCAGATTGCCAATTGGCATAGGTTTCATGTCCATTGAGTCCTGCAGATTAGATTAATTAATTATCATTATAATCTAACTCAGATTGCAGACAATGAAGCTAAACGAAAGAACAGGAAACATGCATCTATATTGCCATGGATGAAAGTACCATTATTGTAAAAGAAAATATAGGGATATTGTACTCCGAAAACCAAAAATTGGATTAAGCCTATCAATCTGAATGAACCTTTTTATGAAGAAGAAAAATTGGAGACAAAATGGAACCAAACACATTGCAAGAAGCAACATTGTGCAACCTGAAAGCAAAAGAAAAGCGCACGGACCAGAGAGAATTGAAGGGAATGGATATAACGAAAGGGGAGACAGAGAATGGAGAGTGATGTAAGTTGGGAGGCAGTAAAACTGGATCGGGGCCAGATTGGCCAGCATGTGATGCTGGGGGTGGAGGAGAAGGGAAATCGCAGACCTGTCGGCTTAACCAGCGGCGGCTGATTTGGTGGAACAAAGGCCAGAGAGGAGGACATGAAGGGACCGAGCCAGGAGCACAGGTGGACAGCAGGCATTGACGGCTAGGAGGTAGCATGGAGAATGCATTGTGAGATGAGGGAGGAGAGCAAGGGCGTGAGGACGCCAGCATCGGCAAGGACGGCACAGACGTTGTGCCATCTTTGCAGGCGGCAGGCAGTTCACCAGGATTGCAGGATTACGGCAACATGAGGCAAGTTTAGCGGAGATGAAATAGGAGGCGGAGGGCTAACCTGCAGCTGCAGAGGCGGGGCAACATCGGGTTCCGGGAGCGGCGACCGCGGGGAACAGCGGCCGGCGTGAGCCGTGCGGAGGTGGGAGCGGCGTCCGATTTCTTCCCAAGAGAAGGCGACTCTGTCGGCGGGCGTCGAAGGGCCTCCAGCTCGAGCTCGTGTAGGCCTCCGACGCGACCTATGGATGGTCTCCAGCGCGGCGCAGGGGCGCGAGGCAGGCCAAGGAGTCTGCCGCGGCGGCGGAGAAGCGGGTGGAGGAGCTGCTGCGCCCGCCCGACCTCGGCTTGTCGACGGAGGAAAGCACTGGTCGGCGGCAACGCACAGGAAGAGCGCAAACACGACGCCCCCGCTTCCTGCGCGGCAGAGGAAGATTTGAGAAGGAAATGGCAGCCAAACCCAGGAATCAGGCTAAGGTCCGACACAATAGGAGAAGAAGAGAAGACTCACCGGAAGACTGCAGGCTGTCGGAGGTCGCTGGCGGCAGCTGGGGCCTTTCCGGCGGACCCTTCCCTTGGTCCTCGAACTTTTGAACAGCAGCACCAGCACATCAGAGACGATGAGCGAGGAAGGCAACGAACCCTAGCCCACCAAGAAAACGTCGAACGGCTGCAGAGATAAGCGGCGGACGAAAGAGTTGCAGGCACACAACACACGAATGGGCCTCTGTGTGAGGCAGAACTTAGGCGGCCGGCCCACGCAATGACGTCAAAGAAAAAGGTTCGGAGCACACCGACGACGCGTTTGACGGCCCGTACGGTAAAAGGAGAAGAGGACTGCTAAAAGAATCCACCAGGCCACGCGGCTGATCTCTATTCGCGGAGTGTCTACGGAGGTCTCTCATCGCTGGAAATCTTCGAGCGATAAGAAGGTACATATATGGCATATATCTGTAGGATACCATTTTGTATGAAATGTGAACGCGATAAAAAAAAATTTCTCGAGCATGCCTTGGCACGTATTTCATTGAACGCGGTAAAGTTAAAACTTTAGCTGAATTTTTATTGAGAATTGACATTGTTCTATTGGCATTTAACTGTGAATACTATACTTAGTATCATTATTCAATTACAAAATGGAACCGGCCAAACATTGGGTTCCCCAATATATGTTTAAAAAAAATCCGAACAAACCTTTCCTCCCCAGTGAAAATTATTGAGGAATCCATCTAGGTTTCAAGTAGATTATTTCGACTATGTCCCGCTCATTAATTACCAAGGATATCACGAGTAAGATAATTGCCTAGTTTGATTATATATTTTTTATTTTCCAACATATTGAGAAATAAACACCGAATTTATTTCTATAAGCGATGGAGTTGCGAGCAGATCTCCAAACTGCACACATTCTAAAATTTGCATACTGATATCGCATATCACCACACTTACTAAATTTGTAGCCCTACTAGTTTATTTCCCCCATTACTTAAAAGTTCTCTTTTTGTATGTTTAGGAGAAAGGATGACGCATCATCCGTGCTTGTTTTGCAATATCCGTCGTATACACAGTTTGATCATCCTTGTCGTATTCTAGAACCCTAGAATGCTACTATACAACCGTCGTCAACCATGATGCCAGACGGATGCCGATGCTCAGTACGTACATCGTCACTCTCATATCATATACGCGTACACATCCATTCCCTCTACACTCTCTCCCACTCTGTCTACACACAGTACACACAGTATCTGTTTCTCTCTCTAGCAGTGAGGAGAGAGAGAAGGGGGCGCTGGCGGGCTAGCTGCTGTGTAACATGCAATAACTCCATGCCGACATTGAATGCCATTGCACCCTCTCGCTACTCTCCGCAATAACTCCACCATTCAATACGGCACCTTCCCACCCTTCCCCTCCCCACCACCACTTCGTCTTCCTCCTCCAATCCATCCCCCGTCTCCATCGCCGCCGTCCCTGTCTCGCTCCTCCCTCCTCCTCCACCGCCCGCTGGCTAGCTCCTTCGACGTCGTCAACTCACTGAGCTCGACCTCTTCCCTGTTTCATCAGTGAACTCCGGATCGATCGAGATCGATAGGCTCATGTCTGTGGGAAGAAGAAGATCGGATCGGAGCTAGCCAGCGAGGCACCGGCCGGCCGGTTCGCGGAGGCGTAGATCCAAGCTCGGGGACAGTCGGAGGAGCAAGAGGGGAGGCCCGTGCATGGTGAGGTTCTAGCTAGGGTTTGTGGGAGGAGGAAGGAGAGAGATGATGATCCCCAGCCGAAACATGCCGACGACGGCGGCCATGATCGGCGGCCTCCACAGCTACGCCACCTCCTTTGGCCAGGTAAGTAAAACAACAACAATCCTCGTGACCTCTCGCGCCACCATCCTTCCCACCCTTTCTGCAA
This sequence comes from Digitaria exilis, assembly GCA_015342445.1. Taxonomy (NCBI): domain Eukaryota; kingdom Viridiplantae; phylum Streptophyta; class Magnoliopsida; order Poales; family Poaceae; genus Digitaria; species Digitaria exilis. The sequence goes on along the minus strand of JACEFO010002268.1, from coordinate 1,000,089 downwards.
CTCTTGCTAATGCTAGATCAGTGATCCACTATCAGTATGGATAGACATCCGAGTGTCTACACCAATCCGTTTGATCTTTGCTAGCTGGGGCATTTTTTTTCATGGGAAAGAAATGTAGTACACAGGTACTCCATAACAGTTCAATACTAGCTAGTTTGGGAAATTTGTGGTTTTAATCTCGTCCTTGCAAACACCGATTCTGTTGTGTATGTGCATAAATCGTGGGTCATATGCGGTGCAAAAAAAAAAACAAGTACCTCTGTTGAATAATATATGTGCTTTCAATAATCTTAAACTTTCTTAAACCTCATTTCTTTTAGTACTATACTGCTAGCAGCTAGCATAGAAAGAAATGATAGTGCTACTGGTTTATTGTCGTCTTTGGATTAAATTGCATTCGCTATGGGGCGTATTTCTAAATAATAAAGCGGGCATTTAAGTTGGAGATAATTAAATGCCAAAAGCGATCTCCTATCTCCTGGATTTAATCAGCTGCATTTCATTTGTGTATGCTCACACAGTCTCACTACACTCATCATCACTCGCCTTGGATTGAGGATTGTATGGTTGGTATGGCGTTTTCTGTTGCATATATATATCTGCTGTATACCTGTAGAGATGTTCAAGTTGGGGCATCCTTTATTTCTCAAGCAACTGTGCTGAGCCGTGCGCTTCTTCTAGATTTAATCACTCCTTTTCGCCAACTTAATCGGTACCTTTCCCGAATTTATTGCTCTCTCATTCCCCTAGTGTACCAACACTTCCTACAGTCTTGCAAGTCAGTAGTTAGTACAGATGTGTGGTGGCGTCTTAAAACCTTCCACGTTTTACTGCAACAAGTAAATGCATGCGCTCCTGTTTTTATTTCTACCTAAGGTTGGGGTACAAGGTCCTTGATTTTGCAAATGTACTGTAGCACTTGCTGTTTATTTACTTCTAATTATATATACCTTCACAAATTTTGCTTCAAATAGTTTGAAGGTTACACTAGAAGAGGAGCATGTAAGATCAGCCAAAAGATTCACCAGCTTGTTTTCTGTTCAATCTTCATCCTGGCTTTATGGCTTTATTAAGTTCTTAGTAATTATGCTACTCCCTCCGTTCTAAAATGTAGTTCATTTGACTTTTTCAGTTCCAACTTTGATCGCTTGTCTTATTTAATTTTCTTTTTGCAAAATATATTTTTTTTTTGTTATCGCTAGCCTTAGTAATAAATGGATTTCAAAAATGATATAGATTTGACTACATTTGCATAAAATTTTTTAATAAGGCAAGCGGTCAAACTTGAGGCTGAAAAGGTCAAACGACCTACATTTTGAAACGGGGGGAGTAGAATGGAAATTAAATGCAGCCGATTTTGCAATGTGTAATGCAGAACATGATGGATGGGCAGCATCAGCTCGCGGTGATGCAACAGCAGCAGCAGCATCAAAACCATGTCCAGCAGCAAGCAGCTACGAGTGAGAGTGATGCGCGCGGCCAACGCCACGATGAGCTGATGATGATAGAGAGCAAGTCCGGCAGCGACAACATGGAGGGTGGTGCTGGGTCAGGCTCCGGCGGCGAGGAGCTCCAGGAGGAAGACCTCAGCCTGCAGAGGCCCCGCAAGAAGCGCTATCACCGCCACACCCAGCACCAGATCCAGGAGCTCGAAGCGTAAGTCCATCTCCATCTAGCAACTTGTGATCAATGCAGCTTTAAGGCCTATTTGGAACGCGGGAATTTTTCCATGTTTTCCTGCATTTTTCCTGTGAAATTGAACTGATTCCTATGAAATTCATGCATGATTCCTGTGAAATTCTTCGTTCCAAACATGCCCTTATCTAGTATGACCATGTTATAATTTCAACTTCATAGTTGATTTTTTTTAATTTGTGCCTGCAAATGCTTGGATGATGCAGGTTCTTCAAGGAGTTCCCCCACCCTGATGACAAGCAGAGGAAGGAGCTGAGCCGGGAGCTGGGCCTGGAGCCTCTCCAGGTCAAGTTCTGGTTCCAGAACAAGCGCACTCAGATGAAGGTATTGACATAATCAGTTCATCATCATTGATCATCACCTCTATGTTGCTGCATGCTAATGGAATGTTTGCTGATGTTGTACCAATGGATGCAGACACAGCAGGAGCGGCACGAGAACACTCAACTGCGTGCCGAGAACGATAAGCTACGCGCTGAGAATGCACGCTACAAGGAAGCCCTAGCCAACGCGGCATGTCCCAACTGCGGCGGCCCTGCGACAGCCGTCATCGGTGAGATGTCATTCGACGAACACCACCTCCGCATTGAGAATGCACGTCTCCACGACGAAATCGACCGCATCTCTGCCATTGCCGCCAAGTACGTTGGCAAGCCCATCAACAATGGCCTTGTACCCAATTCATCCAACATATCCTCCATTGCTGCGCCATACCCGCCACAGCTCTCCTCCCACAACCTAATCTCTGGAGGAGCAGCAGACATGTTTGGTGGTGGGCTCCACCATCGTGGAGTCACAGCAGCGTTTGACAAGCCACTGGTGATCGAGCTTGCTGTGGCTGCCATGGAGGAGCTGATCCGGATGGCCCAGCAAGGTGAGCCGCTGTGGGTCCCTGCACTTGTTGATGGTACTGCCACAGAGGCTCTCAACGAGGAAGAGTATGCTCGTACTTTCCCTAGGGGTGTTGGCCCCAAGTCGCCGGAGCTTCGCTCAGAGGCCTCACGGGATACCGTCGTCGTCATCATGAACCATGTCAACCTCGTTGAGATGCTCATGGACGTGGTAAATCAACTTGATCAAATGAACATGTCAATTGCCTTCTAGTGTTATATATGTACTGTACCGGAGCTGAGATTGCTAATTGATCTATGTGTGGTGTGCAGAACCAGTGGTCAACACTGTTCTCCAGCATCGTGTCACGAGCTGCCACACTTGAGGTGCTCTCCACCGGCGTTGCTGGCAACTACAACGGCGCGCTACAACTGGTAATCTCAAAATTTTTATTTTCATTCATCTCAATCACATCAGTTGTTTATTATGGTTTTACCAATAATACAAGATGATCAATGGATGCAGATGACAGCAGAGTTCCAGATGCCATCACCGCTAGTTCCAACCCGTGAGAGCCATTTTGTGCGCTACTGCAAGCAACACACCGATGGCAGCTGGGCAGTAGTCGACGTGTCCCTCGACGGCCTGCGCGCAGGCGGCGCAACGGCCGTTCGAGGACGCCGCCGCCCTTCAGGTTGCCTGATCAGGGAGATGCCCAACGGCTACTCTCGTGTGACATGGGTCGAACACGTCGAGGCAGACGACGCCATGGTGCACGACCTCTACCGTCCACTGGTGAGCTCCGGTCTAGCATTCGGCGCGCGGCGTTGGGCCGCCGCACTGGAGCGGCAATGCGAGCGGCTAGCCAGCGCCATGGCCAGCGGCGTCCCTGCAGCACCAGCAGGAGGTGACGCAGCTGCAGGTGTGGTGACGTCAGCGGAGGGGCGCCGGAGCATGCTCCGGCTCGCCGAGAGGATGGTGGCGAGCTTCTGTGGCGGCGTGACGGCGTCGACGACGCACCAGTGGACCACGTTGTCAGGGAGTGGTCCCGAGGATGTGCGCGTCATGACGCGCAAGAGCGTGGATGATCCTGGCCGTCCACCTGGCATCATACTCAATGCTGCCACCTCCTTCTGGCTACCGGTGTCGCCTGCACGCGTCTTCAGCTTCCTCCGCGACGATGCCACCCGTAGCGAGTGGGATATCTTGTCCAATGGTGGTGATGTGCAGGAGATGGCGCATATCGCCAATGGCCGTGACCATGGCAACGCCGTCTCGCTTCTTCGTGTCAACGTATGTCGTCCATCTTGAACACTTCTTTCCTGATTATTGATCTCACTTATGTCCATCTTGATTATTACTTCTTTCCTGATCATTGATCTGACGGAACATTGATGCCATGACCATGGATGTTGAACTTAACACTGCAGAACGCCAACTCGAACCAGAGCAACATGCTGATCTTGCAGGAGTGCTGCACGGACACGACGGGTTCCTACGTGATCTACGCGCCAGTGGACGTGGTGGCCATGAACGTCGTGCTCAACGGTGGTGACCCGGACTACGTGGCGCTGCTGCCATCAGGGTTTGCCATCCTGCCTGATGGTCCTGGCGCAGGCGGTGGCGGATCACTCCTCACCGTGGCGTTCCAGATACTGGTGGATTCAGTTCCTACTGCAAAGCTCTCCCTGGGCTCCGTCGCCACTGTCAACAGCCTCATCGCCTGCACCGTCGAGCGCATCAAGGCCGCTCTCGCCACCGACATCACTGCCGGAGGCGGTGGCGGTCCCCGGTGCCCACCCTATGGTTAGCACTCAGCACCAGTGCTTCCTCTCATGAAATGGATGAACATAATTCAATTTGATATCATTTTATAATCTGATGTTGAATCGTTTGTTTGCATTTGATGGGTGCAGGAGATGAATGAATTTGGAGAGGGATGAAGAGCGGGTTGGATCAATTGAAGAACTGGGATTTGGGAGGATTTGGCAATTCGGGGAGTCAAGAACGCACCGCGTGCTCTCCTTGCAAGGTGTTGCGCTTCTGATTCAGAAGTAGTAGGCGAGGGGCGCAACACTTCGCAAGGGGGTTGGTTCGGGCATTGACTCTCTTCCTCACTCTCTCTCCTCCCATCCTTTCGATCTGCCACACTCTCTCCAGGGTTTGTAGTAGAAGCAGCTCATCAGCTAGCAGCTAGACCGTGCATGCATACCGCCTTTTAATTGGATTCTTCCCGTTGTGATGTGTGTCTTGTACTACCTGCTGTGTTTTCTTCTCTGCGTGCATGGAGATTAATTTGACTGACTTTGGATATGGCAAAAGTTTGAACCAGTTTATTGGAGTTATTTTTTCAGTATTTATTGCTTCTGTTTCAGCAGTTTTTTTTTTCTATGTACATTATGCTAAGAGGTCCGTATGTGTTTTGAGTTTAAGAACATGGTCAGCAGCTACATGTTTCCATCTCATCACCTTCAAAGCCTGAGGAAAGCTTTGACAGCAGTAACAAAGCCACTACTTTTTTTTTTTTTTGAGAAAGAACAAAGCCACTACTGTGATTATCCTACCTACGTCACCGACCCCATTAAGCCACTACTGCCGCGGCCCACATCCTCAGTCGGGCCGGCCTGACTCCCTATGACCCTTCCTCCGCCGCGTCTCACCACGACACGTCGACACAACACGAAGCAGTCATGATAAAAAAAAACGAAGCAGAGAAGCTCGACTTTTCCATTCCACTCAACGTCTTATTTTCGCACGACACGACGCCGAAGCAGTTTAAAAAAAAAACGAAGCAGAGAAGTTCGACTTGTTCCATTCCACTTAACGTAAGCTTTTTCAGACAGCGTGAGAGCTCATGCACTGTGAAGGCTTCATGGCAGATTGGCAGTCCAAGTGCAAACAGCTGAAGATGGTTTCAGTAAACATGTCAAATTAGAGTAGCCATCATCTGGTATACTTCAGATACGACACCCAACAACAACAACAAAAATGCAGAGAAACTTTCGAGACAAATAAAGCCCAGTTGGTTCAGTTTGGATCGATATATCGCTTTTCATTTCGTACGAGGAAGGTGACGCAGCTCGAAACTCATCATTGCAACTTTTCAGACAACACGAGAGAATGAGAGATCAAGCAATGGAAGTGAGAAGATGATGTCGACATCAGATTACGGTCAAGCGCGGCAACTGGTTCGTCAGGAAACCAAGTCCAAGCATATCACCTTTTTTTAGATACCCAACGGCAACGAAACAAATGGGATGGGCGGGCATCACGAGGTGACAGCACGAGAGATCAACAACTGAAAAGAAATCGAGATCAGGTTGCACTCAAGATCTGCAACTTGTTCAGTAAACAAATTCCAATTAGATTACATTACAAACTCTATCCAGCAGCCACAGTCCACAAATCAACTAGTAACGGCATCACGAGGACACATCTTCTCAGATCTCAACCATCATATAGTTACGAATAACAAGCGTAAGCACACGTGACACGTCCCAACAGCAGAGTTTAACAAGGGAGAAAGCTTGGCATTTATTCCTTTATTTCAGTTATCTGTTTCAACTCATTGTGATACAGGGCAACAAAGAAACAAACAAAGAAAGAAAGCTACCAACTAATACAATACAAGCTTCCAGGTGTTATTGGTGATTTTATCTGAACAAACAGCGCTAAATGATTTATCATCGAACCCTTTTCAAAACTTTGACATGGAAACAATCCTTCGCTCAGCCTCCTCTCTTGTGTTTTTAGACTTCGAGGTACTTGCTGGCGGTGTGCACATCCTTGTCTCCTCGTCCGCTGCAGCTCACCACCACCCTCACGCCGTCGGCCAGGGTTGGGCAGAGCTTCTCGAGGTAGGCGAGGGCGTGGGAGGTCTCTAAGGCAGGGATGATGCCCTCCAGACGAGAGACGCGCTTGAAAGCTGCATGTGAATTTCAGCATTGGGTCAGGTGCTGAACATAGCATTCAGGACAGAATTTGTAGGTACACTGCTAAATCAGTTGTTGAGACAACTTTCAGTAGTTCAGGAAAAAAAAATCACACGTCCGCATCAGCAGAAGGAAAAGACAGAAAAATTAGGCATATTAAACAGTTTGCACATCTCATACGGAATATCCAGGAGTATATGACTGAAGTTCCAATATCCTAAACAGAAAACTAAATATAACAATCAGTCAGTGATTGGATCTCATCTTGCTGATCCTACATGTATAAAATACCGCATATGTGTGATGTCTTGACCGATTAAAAATTTCCAGCGACCTGAAGCACTCCACATGGGGTGACAGTGACACCACACGCTAAGATCTAGCATCTTTAAATAATTTCAGGCCAAAATTTACAAATAGCTTATTGAAATGATATTGCTATGTAGACCAGTTGACATAACTTTCATTATTGCTATGTAGACCAGGATCTTGTTCCATTTACATGAGGAAAATTAAGAATGTCCATGTTGTTAATCACAACAGTTATTAGTCCTGATATCAGGATGTTCAAAGTTCACACCATCAACCTAGTGCTATGAGCATAAGGTAGATGGATTCAAAATCAACTCCTGTAGACAAAACTGGTGCAGACGTTATAACAGATGGTAAGAGATAGCGATAAACATACCGTCAAGTGCCTCCTGATCTGTTACACTGTCATACTCCGCACGTCCAAGATCCTTCAAGAAACTGTGCTCAGGTCCAACACCAGGGTAGTCCAGCCTATGATTCAAAAAACGGATGCTTAGCCCATATGATATGAGACAGATACAACCTAATGAATGTAGAAATCAAATGAACTTACCCAGCACTGATGGAGTGGGGTTCAATAACCTGTCCATCATCATCCTGCAGCAAATAGCTCATGGAGCCATGGAGAACCCCAACTTCACCCTTTGTCAAAGTCGCAGCATGCTTGTCAGTGTCAACACCATGGCCGGCCGCCTCCACTCCAATTAGTCTCACATCTTGGTCCTCAACAAACTCGTGGAATAGGCCCATAGCATTTGATCCACCACCAACGCAAGCAACCAGCACATCAGGCTTGCCACCCCACTTTTCCATGGCCTGCCTCCGGGTCTCCTCGCCGATGATCTTATGGAACTCTCTCACCATCATTGGGTACGGGTGGGGACCGGCAACCGAGCCCAAGATGTAGTGAGTGGTCTCAACATTAGTGACCCAGTCACGGATAGCCTGTGAAGTCGCATCCTTCAGGGTTGCTGTCCCAGAATGCACTGCCCTGACCTGTTTTTTTTTTCACAAAGTGGGCGCAAGATGAGAAACATGTTCACATATCTAACAACAAACACTCCAAAAAGAAAGGCAAAGACCATGCTGCTCGTAGATGGTGCTACTTAATCTATCACAACATAGATGATTTCACCATACCTCTGCACCAAGAAGCTTCATCCTGAAAACATTGAGTGCCTGCCTCTCCATATCCTGAGCACCCATGTAGATGATGCACTCCAGACCAAAACGAGCGCAAACAGTGGCAGTGGCAACACCATGCTGGCCAGCTCCTGTCTCAGCTATGATGCGCTTCTTCCCCAACCGCTTGGCGAGCAAAGCCTGTGCCACGGCATTGTTGATCTTGTGGGCACCGGTGTGGTTCAGATCCTCCCTCTTGAGGTAGATGAGCGGGCCTGTGCCATCGGCACGCTTGTAGTGCTCAGTCAGGCGCTCCGCGAAGTACAAGGGGCTCTCACGGCCTACGTAGTCCTTGAGGATGCCGTCAAGTTCTTTCTGCAAAGCAGGATAGAGAGAGAGGGATCAGTCTTAGATATTGTCCGTGAATGTTGAAAGCAACAATTGCAGCCATTCGTCATGATTGAAGGATCACAGGATGCTGATAATACTAGACACCACATCATGAACAGGTGCGCTGTCCTTTCATGCTAATCCTCTGAAATTTCAGGTAGGTCCCTGTCCCAGATAAGAAACAGTAAAACGCCAGTTTCTACAGTATATGCGCCTACAAGGGTTTGATGGTGCAAAGGGTAAAAAATGGAATCAAAGGAATCGCCTCTCCGCCAAATCAAAGTCGCTCAGGGGACAATCACCCCGGTCGGTCAATTAGACGCGACACCCTTTAACTGCCACAAATCGGCAGGATCCAAATCGTATTAGCTCTAGTCTCGTGCTCAAACAATCCCCACTTAACGAGTGCGCCCAAATCGCTCGCTCAGACTCTGAACAAACCGAAGCGGATCTCCAAACCGGCAACGGCCCTGAGAATCCCCCGAATCCGAAGCGTGGCATGTGAAATTTCCAGAGGAGAAGGAGGAGGCGGTGGGGGGTGACGTTACCTGGAACTCGTCGTCGGTAGCGAGCGCGTGGAACGCGGCCTCGAGCTCGGTGAGCGCGTGCATGAGCGTCTCGGGCACATACTTCCCTCCAAACCTCCCAAACCTCCCCATGGCGTCGGGCCTCGCGAGCCCCGCGACCGCCGCGCCGTTCATCGCCGCGGCCGAAGCCGGGGCCTCCACCGCGGCCACCGCCTTGGCCGGCTGCATTGCCGCAACGGCGACCGCGCCCCTCCTGTGCCCGACGGACGCCGACGGCGACCCCGCCACCCTCAGGGAAGACGCCGAGGCGGCGACACCGGCGCGGGACGGGGCGGCGGCACCGGCGGCGCGGGTGGTGGTAGGGCTCGCCCCGATTGCTGCGGCAGCCATGGGTAGAATCGGAAGCGAGCGGCTAAAGAGAGAGAGAGACGCTCGCGGCTAGCGGGCGGATAGAGAGAGGGATCCGGGTGGGGTTGGGTGGTCTACCGTCGCGGCGGGTATATATTGTGGTAGCCTTTAGATTTCCTCGCGGGGTAGGTGGGTCCAGGGAGGATTCGAGTGGACCTGGTGCACGGGCTGGGGCGGTAGCGGACACGGCTACCGTTCAACTCGCTGCGGGTGGTGTTGGTGGACCGGGCGTAGCGAGGGGAAGGGAAGGGTTGACTCGATCGCGTGCGGGTCCACCGGATCGGGGGAGAGAGGCGTGGGTGGTGGTGAGGCGGCAGCGGAGTGTGTGGGCAACTAGGAGGAAGCGCAGCACGTGCGAGGGTGAGTCGTGGCCGCTCGTTTTTTTTCTTTTTTTTCTTCTTCGAGTGGGTCAGCTTCAGCTACTCAATTTGCGGCCCGGCCAGGGGCAAATCGGGGGAGAGCGTCATTTTTGTCTGGACCCAACCTATCATGTCGGCCCGGCCCACGTGGAGCGCTCCCTGCCGACGGCTCGTCGGCGCAGGGTTTTATTTTTCGAACCGGTTGCTCGAACCGCCGGCCTCCGGTAGCGGTTTACCGGTCCGGTTTGACCGGTTACCGCTAGAAACCGATGAATTCAAATTTTGAATTCAAATTCACATATCCGACGGTTTGGAGCGGTTAGCCGCTCGGTTTGACCGGTTAGCCGGACCGGTTTGGCGGTTAGCCGGCCGGTTTGCGTCCAAAAAAAATGGGCTAGAAACCGGACAAATTCAAATTTTGAATTCAAATTCACATATCCAGCGGTTTGGAGCGGTTAGCCGCTCGGTTTGACCGGTTAGCCGGACCGGTTTGGCGATTAGCCGGTCGGTTTGCGTCCAAAAAGATGGGCCTTAATGGGCCGGCCACTTTTTTTCTTTTTCTTTTTTGATTTAACTTGTATTTGCCGAAAAAAATACCAGATGAGTAAATATTTGAAAACTTTTTACACCAACAGATTACACGCACCTTGAAGTATTTTTAGGAATTTTTTCGATATTTTTCCATTTTTTTAATTCAAATTTAAAAATTTTAAATTTGGACCGGTTCAAACCGCCCCAAACCGGAACCGGTCCGGGGCGGTTTGGTCGAGAACCAGTCAAACCGGACCGGTTCCCGACGGTTTGGTGAACCCTGCGTTGGCGTCGACAGATCGGGACGGCGAGGTCGACGCCGGCGTAGGATTCCCGACGATGTCATGTGCCGATTTTGAAAGTGCTGAGTACTACTGTACTCTAATAGCTAGAGCTAGATATTGTGATGGCACGATCATGATGGGGCTTTCTATTCTTGAATTAATTGGACAAAATTAGGTGGAGCTTTGTTATAAAGAGATCATTAAGGTAATAGTGGTGAGTCTGGCTAATTTTGTGCTTTCGGCACATGCATCATGAATTCATGATGAAGCAATAGCTTGTTCGAACGAGACCGATGCGGCCGCTATATTGGAAGACTTTAGTCTGATGCAAGTGTTGATAGGTCAGTGGTAGGAATTGTGATAGATGACACTAAGTCCTTAATGTTTTATTATGAGTTCCGCCTGCACTTTAAGTCAGATAATATTAAATTATGTATTCAACTGCATGCTTCATGGTTTAAAAATGTGAGTAGGGGACTCCCTAACAACGTTTGTGCCAGATATTTCACTTTCTCACAACGTGTGTCGTGCACGACAACTTTGGTGCTACTGAAGCTGACAACGAGATCGGTCTCGGTGTGAAAGCAAATATACGAATGAACAATCGAGTCATAAGCCCATAGGCGCACACCTGTACACAAAATATATAATGTAATTAATATAGCTAGAAAATACATACATATACATGTAATATGAAAGTGTTTTAGATCAAGCAAGAAATATATGCATGATGTTAAACAAGGGTCTGTTTAGGCCTCCTTCAATGGGCGAGTGTGGAGCCAGCTCTTCAATTTTCTAATTGGTGAACAGTCAACTCACAGGTCTCGCTCACTCTCCAAGGTTGTTCTCTCTTACTGCCCCTTCTCTGTTTCCTCCTATCAGAATTTGCTGTTTCTCCGAGCTAGCAGCCGGCTCTCGCCAGTTACATGCATCCACAGGATTACCAATCAATCAATCTACACCCGGCGCGTGAATGAGATCACATATGGAAGTGGCTACCCATCGGCCATCACCTTCGAGAAAAATCAAAGAGTAAAGTCCATTCCCGGTCCTTAAACTAGTAGGGGTGTGTCATTCGAGTCCCTAAACTCACAAAACGTACAATAAAGTCCCTAAACTTGCTAATTATACCAAATGAGTCAGAAAGTCTTTATAATGTGAGTTAATCATCTACGTGGCATGGTGAGATGCTGACTGTTCTATGAGGAGCCCACGTGTCAACCATATCTACTCTCTGCCCTTGTTTCCCCTTCCACTCTCTTCTCCTGCTGCCTCTCGTCCCCTTTCCGCTCAGAGCAGAGGACGGCCATGGACCCATGGTGGCCTCAATGCTAGCTCCCGTGCTTCCCGCTTGTCTCACGCCGCAACCGCCCGCTTCGTCGGGTCGCCATCCGCAGCTGCCGCGGTCTTAGGAGTCTCCGGCAAAGCCACAGATGCATGCGCCACGCGTGCCAGTTCTCTCCTCGCTCTACGCCGCTCGGGTCCTTCTCCACAGGTCCAATAATGATAAATAATTATGACAAATAATTCTAAAAGATCGATTGAAGAAAATACTTTACTTGCTAACAAAACAGTAATTTCAGATTATGTTAGCCAATGCATTGTGAAAATTAGAAAGGCTGACAATAGTAATACTTTGGCATTTAAATTTTCTACATCATCATTGCCAAAGTTTTTCTCTACTTGGTTTACTTGTGGTCATTCTGGAATTAAAAACAAGAAACCCAAAACAAAAGGCATTGTGAAGGCCGATGCTAATTTGGCAAATAATTCTAAAGCATCGGCTATGAAAAGTGCAAAGAAAGGTATAGCCGAATGGGTCGATGGTAAATCTGAACTGTTCGTTTGCTCAGCCTTAAAGCCTTCTCCACAAAAACATCATTTAAAGAAAATGAAGTATACTTTTGATTTGACTTTGTGTGATCAATTATTTGATATCTTACTAGAAAATAATTTTATTAGGTCTTTTGATTGCAAAGTCATACCGTCTTCTCTTGACGTAAAAGAGCAAGAATATTGTAAGTGGCATAATTCATTTGATCATGATACTCAAAGTTGCAATCTCTTTCGCCAAACTATACAATGGCCATTAACTCTGGACGATTGAAATTTACTCATCCGCAAGAGAATGACCAGTTGAGATCAATTGGTCTTGATAACAACAAGTTACAAAATTGGCCAACACTGGCTAGTTCATGTATTGATGAAAATATTGCTAAAGAGGAAAATTCCAGGCCCTCAAGTAATATTGAGGATATTGTCCAAATTGAGGATATTTTGGAAGATGATGAGCCTACTGAAGATTTGGAATACACTGGGGGGCAAATGAATTCTTCTCAGTTAAAACCAAAGCAAGCCAGTCCTGCTGAACCATCGAAACAGGCTAGGCCGGTTTCGCAAACAGGTCAGGCCGGTTTTGCTAAACAACCCAGATCAGTTTCTCCAACCGGTCAGATTGGTTTCGGTCTGAAACATCCAAAGATAGTTGATTCTGAACATCTTGGGATGCATAGAGGTAAAGGCCATGAAAAGCAAAAGGGTCAAAAACCGAAGCTCAGTTTTGATGAACTTCTGGCTAAGTATATAAAAGAGAATGAGGCCAAGTATGCTATTCGGCCAAATAATATTAAATCATCAAGGTTACCTCCTAAACATGAATCTAGGAATAGTAATTGGCAAAGGAAAAGCTTTCATTCAGCAGCTTCATATTCTTCTTTTGGGATCTCAATGCCAATTCCATATGCTTCACATCCTACCAATTGCCATCCTTATTCATCGTGGGGGTGGAATAATTCAAGAGTACATACTCCTTCATATTTAGGACCATATCATGTAGAGTATGCAGCTCCAAGAGAACCACTATGTGGAAGGCAGACATATGTTGAAAATAACCGTTTTGAGCAAAAAGATCGGTCTAAAGTTCCAAACAAGAAAAAGGTTGTCAAGCAGATTTATGTGGTGAAAAAGGCTGGCCGCAAGGATAGGTGTTCAGATCTGAATTCAATTAGTGAGAAGCCGATTGATATGTCAAACACTTCGGCTACTAATGGTAAAAGAGAGGAAAAAGCTGTTGTTGATCCTCCAAGTGTCAAATCTGAACAAAAAAGGAGAAGAAGCCAAAGATCAAGGAAGAGGTGCTGCTGTCCAAAACTAAAATAAAATCAGGGCGCTCACTTCATTTGTTGAATTGGCAAAAGAAGAAGCTACAACAACTTAATGCTCAAGAATTAAGAAAGAAGGGCATGGCATGGGTTCCTAAAATAAAGATTCATACTCAAGACAAGGATGATGTTCAAGCAAAAGGTGCAACACATTTGAAAGAGAAGAAGAGGTACGAGAGACGATCTTCAAATACAAGGTTTGTACCAAATCATCGAAATTATTGGTCAATGCATCATCCATTTGATTTTCAAATGTCATATATACCTATGTCATGGAATTCATCCTATGGTATCTTTGATTATCCTCACATTCTTATTTGGATCCTTGGTTGCCGTATGGGTCTTTACATCATGGAGGGTTTTCGCCAAATTATCATGCATATGTTTAATTGCAACAGCATTGCTATAATTTTCAAAAGCCGAAATGCATAGTTCATAGAGAAGATTTTAATTCCATTATTTATATCTTTCTCTACACTTTATTTCGGTTGTGTGTACTATTATGGATGATATTTTATATCGTCCTTGGCAACATAAACAGCCGATGAATATCTTTAGTCATCGTCCTAAAGAGAATACCTCATGGTAAGATACTACTTATGTGCTTTTAATGCTCGGGGGGGCAGGATATTAGCAAAGTTGATTTTCCCATGAGTTTTTGTTCAATGAATCGGCTTGCAGAGGGTGCTCAAGGTATCAAATATTTTTTCATTAAATTGTACTATTTTGAGACCTTTAGCTGATTGAAAGATTCAACATTAGCAATTAAGCCGAATAGGAGCTTCTTAATTCAGGCTAGAAGATTTACAATTCATGAGTATACATGAGTGTTTGTTGATTCATTGTTGGTGGTGCAAATAGTATTTATGTCTAAATGGATCACTGCTTTATGTATTCATAATATCTTACATATGTGAGAATAATTTTGAAATTAATATTTCAAGGATTTACAGCCGAGTAATTTTACACTCAGGTTTATTTCTAACACAAAGTATATCTACAGCATGGAGCAAGCTAAAATCAGAGTATTGGCCGATAGATGCTATCGTGCTTGAAGAGCAAGACATGATCGATGTACTAGTTTTAGTCATCGTTCTTATGCAATTTTGATTCATAAAGAATATTTCTTAGTACGCTAAGCTTTACCAAGAAATAGGCGGGCATATGTTGATAACCAAAATTGGCACTTATTGGTTTTGCTGCCAGTCCAGAAAAACCGGAACCTCCGGTTTGAGAAAACCGGAACTTCCGGTCCCAATAAAGTTCTCCAAATGCTGATTGGACTTCACCAATGCGTAGGTCTCGCCAAGACGATCAAAATTCATATATTGAACGTCCAATTTGGACTTCGGACGAGAGAGTTATGACCTCGGGAGTAACTGCACCCGGGTAAAACCGGAACTTCTGGATTAGGAAACCGAAAGTTCCGGGATTTGCATTCTATTCCGAATTAGGAGTTGTATTTAGACACGGGATTTGTATAATTATCGACTCCTACTGGGTCTAGACCTCCCCACCCTATAAATATAAAGGGTCATGGCCGATTGAGCTAATCCCAACCAAATCAAACATTATGCATCTACTTTTCATCTCTAAACCCTAAGCTTTTCCAACCTCTCTTGCTATCCATCGTGATCTCCACGACTATTGATGGCGTTCTAGGCTTGCAAGTCGACCTAGGGCACGTCCGGCGACGTCCACGCCCTAACGGGGTCCCTCCCGGGCGTGAGCATCGACGGCCTTTACTAGTTTGCTCGTAAACTAGTCGTTCTTCGCCACGTAAGCGCGTTGGTTATTCTTTGTTGGTTTGCTCGTAAACCTAGCCGTTCACCACCACGTAAGTGTGGTAGTTACTCTCTCGAACGACCGATTCCGGCGAGACCCTACGAAACCGGAACTTCCGACTTCAAAACCGGAACATCCGGTTTCAGTAGGCTGACTCTGATCTAGTTCGTTTTCGGCCCGCGCGATCAAGCGCTTGCCGTGTGTTGACCAGAAAAAGCGTCAACAGATAGTGAATAATTATAATCGCAAATATATATACTTTAATAGCATAAACAAAGCCCGTAAGCCGATACTGTTAGGGTATGTTTGGTTGGAGGCCTGGAGCAAATCTGCCTGAGAAAAAAGTTGCCTGTGACTTGCCTGGGGGTTGTTTGGATGGAGTCCTAGCTACCTGCCTGGTCCAGACAAGGAACTCAGACCCAGGCCGACGAAAACGAGCGCCTGGCTGAGATGGAAGTTGCCTGGCACCTAATCAAGCGCTATGAGGTGGGTCCATGAAAGTGACATCTCATTATTTTATTTTTTTCCCCGGAAATCTCATTGTTTCATTAACGCTTCGTTGTCTTTGGTCTTAATTATTGCAAATAGTGGAAGTGATAGTAAAATATAAGAAAAAATAATTATTCTGACGGTTTCAAGGAATACATAGAGATTTTTGCATTCGCTTTTTTCTACAATTTAAGTAAATGAGAAAATGAACTAAGTGGATTTATAAGTTTGTAAATAAGTATATAATTACGAGATTACTTATTAAGTATTAAAAAGTTGATTTTATTTAATTATCCATACATGGTCTTTAACTTATTTGTAATATAATATCGTTAGCATTCTCAGGCTTAGGGCTCCAATCAAACGCCTTTCCTTCGAACTTGCATGGCCAGGCAAAAAGCATCAACTTTACAGGCAACTATCAGGCAACAATTTTTACGAGGCAAACTCTGCAGGACTCCAACCAAACAAGCCCTTAGTGCCCGACGAAGCACGTTGCCTGGCATCAGTCCACCACATACCCCGGCCGTACCCCCAACTAGAAGCTACTATAGTATCAAAAAAAAAAACTAGTAGCTACTACAGCCCAGCTAGGTTACGGTCATCTAGCAGCAGCACCAGTATATATCTCGAGCACGCGATCTCGAGCTAAGTTAATTACGTGCACGAGATATTAGAATAATACATATACGTGCAGATCGCAATCATAATTAATTAAATAGATTAACCTATCTCCAACAAGCTGTGCTGTCAGGGATATGGTCATTGAGATCGATCGGATCGGACCGGACGACGGGTGATCTGATCTCTCTTTAGCCAGTGAATCAGTGATCGATCTCTACGGTGAGGTAAGCTCGTCGTCCGGTCTGGTCAGATCCGATCGTCGATCGATCCGGCATTATTTCACACGGGATACATGGTTATCATGGTCCTTAATATCTTACACATGTGGCTGAGCACTGACGACAATGTTTTGTTTAGTTGAACAAAAAAGTTGTCAAAATTCACTATTCATTACAACTGTAATATTTATTCTCACTCACAGAACACGCTTGCTAATAGAATCTACTACAGCGAAGTTGTACCAACTTGATTGTATTATTGCTAGCTACCCTGCGCGTTGTAGTGTTCAGACGAAACGATGATATACATATAGTATATAAAATTATGAAAGCATATGCGTGGCTAACTAATAACCAAGAAGGAATTTATTTCAGGGTAAAAAAAACAGGCAGGAATATATATAACCAATGCAAGCGGTACGTTTGCTTTATATATATCCAGATGCATCCATGCATTTTATCTTGATGCTATGATCAACGGGAGAGCACGTGCAACTGCGGCATCTCCAGCTGGGGTAGAGCATGCAGAGTATGAGTATAGCATCCACCAAACAACTAGCGAGTAGCCGGTCACTTGAAGAAGCCCCCCGAGGGTCGGCCGAGCCCGTTTATTTGGGACCATTAGTTGGTTTAATTAGATTCTTATTTCACAAGTCAGACAAAGCTAGCTTAGCCTCGTGTTCATAAACATGCATGCAGCTTGCTCTTGTCACAGTATATATATATATATATGTATGTATATATATATATGTATATATATATATATGTATATATATATATATATATGTATATATATATATATATGCACCTGAGACATGTGAGCCCAGATTAAACGAGAGCAAAGAAAGCATGCATTACCACTCCTCCGATCCGATCGATCCTGTTTGAACAACTGACTGTGAGGTAGGTAAGTGAGAAGAAGAAAAACGACGTTGTATACACATTATGCCAGGTATTATATTGGTACCTGCTGTGTGACAGTGTGAGAAGTGAGAACCAGACCGGATGAGATGCATCCACACACGCATGTTCACCTCCGATCCTTGCATTGACTGCCGCCGAATATACTGGGAATCATGCAGTGAACGCATGGCCCAGCTGTGCTCTGTATTATCGTCTCGTTTAAACGTTACTTCATCTGCATGGTGCCCAATGAATGCATGGCCCAGCTGTGCTCTGTATCATCATCTCGTTTAAACGTTACTGCATCTGCATGGTGCCTTGGCTTCTCTAGCTTTGAGCAGCCGTGTGAAACACGATGTTAGGAATCAAATCGACATGGTACTCAGAATGAGCAAGATAGACCAGTAACATGCATGTAACAGAACATCTGAACATGCATACTATATGGAAATTAAACTGGCAAATGCCTGGGTTCATCGAGCTAGTGCGGTATATTCAGATCAATCATACCAGAGCACGTGATGAGCTCCAAATCCTCCAGATCGACTAGCACAATTAATTTAATGGCAAGTCTGCAAGATCTCTGATAATTTGAACAGACTGCAAAAGAAAGAAAAAAACTAGACTTCTGGGTCTTGTAACGCCCCCAAACATCCAGGTGTGCAGTGCAGTGGCTATATGGAAACTCACCAGTGAGAAGCTAGGAAGACTGGTTAAAAGGGCAATGTATCTTGAACATGTTAAGATCTACAACTACTCATAGTCTTTGCCTTTTCTGCAGTGGCAACACGAATCCACCCATCAGTATGATCTGAGGATCCCTTTCACTTCAAGTCTGCACCTGATATTGAACTTATTTGAGCTCTCTTCCAGTGTGTTGTATGATAACAATCGAATGTCTAAATGAACTTTGTTCTTTCTATTTTAACACAATCCTCTTCACTTGACCGGACTTTGGTAGCATCAAAGCAGAGATTTGGGTGGTATGAGAAGAAGCAGCAGCAGCAACCATGGCCAGATATCCATTGTGACACAGCAGAATGAGGCAACGAAATCTTAAACAACAATTGAAAATAACAGTGATCATCCGTCGTCCACTCCACTAATCAAACTAGCAAATGCCTGAGTTCATCGAGTATATAGCAGCCCTACCAATAGCTCTTTTACAACGCACAATACTAATATCCACTGGTATATACTAGCAGCCATGGTTTATGACATCCAATATATACCATTTGTTGTCAAGTTCTCAATATAAAACAAAGGTCCACTCCAAAAAGCAAAAAATGCCTTAATTTGTAAGTTAACACGGACATAATTTACTCTGGAAACAACAGCAGCATTGGGTCTCCAACAGGTGGTGCGATGGTGATCGCTTTACCAAACCGTTGGGAGAGACGACGCGCCCACTGCTTGATCTTATACTCAGGAATGAACGCGTTCATCGCACGAGGACATTTTAATTTCACCTGTGGTTCTATAGTGACATGCTCGATCGCGGCGCCCTTTTCCATGATGGCAGACAAGAGCTCCACCTGAGCCCGGAAACCACGGAAGCCACTCAAGTAGACCGTTTTGAGGTGATCAAGGCCGCGCGTGAAGGAGATGCCCTCCCCTGTCACCTCCCCTTCCCAGGAGGACTGGCTGAGCGTATAATAGAACATCTGTTTTGGAAACCACCAAGCACAGTTAGCCAACAGATAGTATATATTGTGAATGTATGTACCCCAGATGCATACGTGTTAATCTAAAAACATTGGCAAAAGAGTACTTACATGCAATTGAATAGTCTCCAGCTGGGGTGCAAGTTCCAAATAGCTAGCCAGTTGAAGAAGTCCACTGTGTCTATTTGGACCATCAGAGACGATTTTTATTTCACAAGATAAATGCCTCAAATTCATAAACATGCATGTTGGTCTTGTCACCATATGCACCTGAAACATGACAGAAAAGAAAATATCAACACCCTGTTTGAAGAAACGTGAGTCAAGTAAAGAACAAATATACACAAGGGAGGCAGGTACCTGTGAGCCCCAGATTGGATGATGCTCCTCCATATCAGCACGCATGTTTAGTACCTTGACTGCAGAAATACTGGGAACTGCAGTGAATGCATGTCCCAGCACTTTATTGTCTTGTTCAGGCCATTCCTAACCCAAGACACTAGTCATAGTGTCTATAAGATCCACATCAGCAAGAAACTAGCACTAGACACTACCCTTCCAATGCAAACACCACTAATCAATACTTAAATTTAATGCTACTCATCTCTCATTATGTCTTGGATGTTGTGTAGAAACCATGTCTCATGCAAGACCCAGTTTCCTCCTCTTTCCTCATTTATTTCTTTGCCACATCATCTTTTATCCTAGGTGGCAGCTCATTTAATTTTATGGACACCATCCTAGTCATTGGGTTGGGAATGGCCTCAAACGTTAATGTTGCCTTCTCTAATTTAGAGCAACCGTGAAGCAATATAGGAATCACAACCCCTTCATATTCGAAATGAGCAAGACCAGGAACATGGACATCAACCATCTGGAGACACATATCGGCAATTAGCAAATGTTGAAGACCAGGAACATGGACATCAACCATCTGGAGACACATATCGGCAATTAGCAAATGTTGAAGTTTGTTGAGTTGGTGTGGTATATTCAGATCAGTCACACCAGAGCATGCAATGACCTCCAACTCCTCAAGACTTGAACAATTTAATAGAAAGCCTGGCAGGTCTCCAATTATTTGAGCCTTCTGAGTTTTGTAAAGCCACATATATCCGAGAATGGCTTTATAGAAACATCTTTGAGAAACAAGGACTCAATAAAGGGGCTATCTTGAGCACCTAAATACTCAAGACGGAAGTGATAAAGTTTTTTTATTGGTCCCCCAATTTTCTTTACTGACCACAGATTAATATCTATAATATTTGTCTTCGCTGCACTGGCAAAGAGAATCCACTTATCAAGATGATGTGAGAACTTTTCAAGGCTGCATCTGATGCTGAACTTATTTATCCCTATCCCACTGTGCTGTAGTAAAATAGAATTAACCGTCCTAATGAACTTTGCTCTTTCTATTTTGATACTATCCTCATTAGTGGACTGGCCTTCGGTGCCATCAAAGCATAGGTTAGGGTGGCGCGTCCAGAGCAATCTCCAGTTTCTCGACATAATGCTAGTCCTTGCAGCTTCTTTCAGTGACAGCAGTGACAGAATAAGAGTCTGGATTTCCTGTGGCAAGAACGAACTATAAGAAGGGTTGATCTTTGATCAAAACTTACAAGATAGGCGTGACAACACAGGATGGTAACGTACTAGGTGTGGCCCCCAATGTATCTAAGCAAGATTTGGGGGAAGAAAACTCGACAGATTAAGGACAATCTGACGGACGCAGACAAAGGACCGAAGATTCAGGTGCAAGCATGGTTTTATCGATGTGATGCATCAGAAATATTCGTCCTGAGTTGGATTCACAGGAACACGAAAACAAAAATCAGAGCAAAACTCTGCTTAGGGCGATTATCTATGTGATAGCATACAATTCCCCAACCAACCGACTTTTTTGTTTTTAAGCCCTTTCCGAAAACTTTTTTCATAAATAGGTTCCTAGCAAAACGTTCTGGGCTTTTGGACCCCAGGGATCGGCGCCGAGGTCTCTGGCGCCGAGCTAACACGTCTCGACGCCACAGATCTTGGCGCCGAGCCCCGGGGAGCGGCCAGCTGTGCATGCCTACGTGGTTGGCCACGCGGCAGACCTCGGCGTCGCAGATCTCGGCGCTGAGCTCGGCACCATAGATCTTGGCGCCGAGCTCACACGCCCCAATACCTCTGTTTCGAATTTTCTTCTTAGCTGCTGCATGCGCATTCTCCTCGGGACTCTGGTTGACCACGCAATGAATCTGCATGCAAAGGGCAGAAGCTCGTCCACTCGTCCGTGCTATTTACAAGGTTAATGGCATTTCATTGGGAGTCTCAACTCTCAACACTCAATGGCCATGGGCCCATGGCCTGCTGCCTACCGCCTATGAGATTTATTAAAGCTCTCAAGTTTCCATGAAATGGTGCAATTAACGGTGCTGCATGTTTTTTGGTGCAATAAATTTGCATGATTTATTGAAAGTCCCAAGTTCCCTCGTATGCAAGTTCATTGGTTCACCAATCACCACACCTCTCCTTCCAATGCAAATTCATTACTCCCTTTTTTCCCGTGCATGGCTGCCTGGCTTCCTCACACATGTTTCAATGAGGCAAAACCATAATTACTTCCTCTAAATCCTCTGTTGGTCGTCCCCTCCCTCCTGCATGGCTGCATGCATGCAAAATAAAGGGTATGTCTCACACTAAAAAATGTGAAAAACTTAAGAAATAAATGGTCTGCACCCAGTAAACATGTATAATTTGGGTGATAAAAAATTAATGTCATTAGATTTGTCTTAGAATAAATAAAAGTCAACTCATAATTACTGTTTTGTATTTTTTATATGTCTATTCTAGTATTCCCTCACGATAAACAAACGAAAGAGATTTTTACTATGCCGTTACCTCTGTTGAATAAAATCAATCTCCGTAACTGCTTGCAGTGATTAATGGTGTCTCGTTCTCTCCCCCGCGGCATGCATGCATGCCTCCATGCGAATATTTGGCCATTTAATTCTACGTGGAATCGAAGCGCTATCTTTTGCCTGGTGTGCCATTGGCTTGCCTTTTTAATGCAAAGAGTATTGGGACTTGGGATCTTTCGTAAATCTCGTATGCACCAGGCCATGGCCATCCATTAAGACATTAACTTCCTCTTGTAAATAGCAGGAACATTGGTTCCGGTTCCAGCTGAGCTCGGCGCCGGGAGTTATGGCGCCGAGCTCAGCGCCGTAGAGTATGGCGCCGAGGTAGCCACGTAGGCGCCAGCTCGGCTGTGTACTTGGCGCCATAGGTCGCCTTGTACTTGGCGCCGTAGGTCATGGCGCCGAGACGTGTTACCTCGGCGCCGTGGCCCATGGCGCCGAGCCCATGGGTCCAGACCTACGCTACGTTCTGCTAGGGGCCTATTTGTGAAAAAAGTTAAATAAAAATGTTAAAAAACAAAAAAAGTCGGTCCAACCAAACTACAAAGACGACGGAGAGGAGATTAGGAGGCACACGGCAGAGGGGAAGTGGAGTTTACCTCTGGGAGATCTTCCATGTGGAAGGAGGATGAGATGAGTTCGCCGTCGGTAACGCCACGGCGGTGCTCCATCCTCGTCCGCTTCCTCCGCTGGCCGCCGCCTCGTCTGCCGCTTTTCTGCCCGCCGCAGGCGAGGGCACTAGTTTGGGTCACGCTTGGTGTACTGGGCCGCACATAAGAACCAAAAGAAAAGGCAGGCCTAGTAATTGGGCTACATTTCCTAAAAAAAATAATCCCGTTCAACATCCCGTTCTCCCAGTTTGATCCCGTTCTAACTGTTTCAACATCCGGTTCTCCTTGTTTCAACATTTCGAACAGTAAATGTTGAACGTTTGTAAAGAAATGTTGAGCCTTTGGAAACAAATATTGAACATGTTTAACGAAAATGTTGAACATGTATGAAAATGTTGAAAAAGTATTTCCTTATCTACATAGGCCAAAGTGGGCTTTAAAGATAGAAGACTTATCCATCTTTCACAAGATGGATAGCTAGCCCCGAGATCCTCACGTTATCAATATATGTATTACCGATCACAATACGTAGAAATACAGTGGTTTTGACTAAGTTCAAAGCTAAAATACCTTTCGATGGAGCCCGTCGCCAATTTGAGAAGCAAGCAATGCCACAGGCTTGGCGAGAAACATAAAACTACAATGTTTTGTCCATAAAGGGTAAAGCAACACATTAGTAGCAGCCAGTTTGGTCACTGAAACTGTAGACATTCGAGTGCATGCTTCGGGCCTTAATTTTGCCAGTCAACGCTCAGCGGAGACCAAAGAATACGGGCACAAGATCAAGATTATAACTGCAGATCCGACGCAACCAGTCAATGGTTGATGAAGCCGAGGAGGATGAAGATCTCCCTCCATGGTTAGGAGGCGGGAAGATGTCGGCGAATCCGCGACGCCATTGCCGGTGTAGGGAGGAAGGGGACGGAGGGTTTGATCAGTTTGCAACTGCGTGAGAACATTTCACATTTTTCAAATAACACAATCTCTAGGTGTGCACTATGTCATTCTCGTGTAAAACCATTCAAATGAACATCACATTTGTTTGTTTCAATTTTCGTTTATTGCAATTAAACAAGCATCACCTATTGGAACAGGTAACACTTCTTGAGGCATTTATGTGATTAAAATTCTACTAAACCATTATAAAATGGAAAAGTAGTGTGGAGTGCACCAGTAAGAAGAACAATATTGCCATGACTCCAATAACTCATTCTCAACCAGGAGCCCGAACCCGAGACATTAGATTATGAACATGACATTACAAACAAACACATGATAGACTATAAGGAAAGCACACACCTATTGCATGAGACCAAGTTGTGCATGGAGATTCCAAAATGTCTGCTTCTCTGTAAAACACCAACTGTGCATACACAACAGATGTTGTAACACAGTGCCAACAGCAATTTGAGCCTCATAATTGACACGCTGAGAGATTAGTACTAACATATCCTTATCCTGACATCATAGAAGGGACACGGAATAATAGCAGTTCAAATACATAGACTAGCTTGGTTCCATAGTTACAACAGACTGAATAGAGTTTAACATAGCATACCACAAGACTACTAGATAGCCAGAAACACCAAATTGGATGTTTCTTCATCACAACTTAATCCCACTGCTCCAGTCCACACCAGTCTACTTCGAATACATAGATCACTGGGTCCGATAGATACAACAGATAAAACGGGTTCCAACAAACAATACTAGTAGAGCAGAAAATATCAGGAAACACCTAGTAGTAGAACTGCAACTCAAAATGCCTCTGCAACACCACCACTTAACTCCACTGCTCCACACCAGCAGCATGGTATTGACACCAAAGAAACCGCAAACCTGGATGAAGACCTAGGCCTGCAGTTGAACTGATGCAATTAAAAGCCACTACTACAGATAAGCCAAAGCATTTACTTTGAACTTGCAGTCGAGGCACAGTTTGAACTTTTACAGGGTAGATGCACAATTTTTAGCTCAATCTTCATACAGTAATTATTGGAAAAGTAGCAAATGAAACATTGAAAGCATCTATTTTCAGTTTACAGAAGACGATGACTAAAACTAAACAATGTATCTCCAAAAGTTTACCTGTGCAACAGAATTCAGCTAGATTGAACAAGAACAAGATGAGAGTCCAGACAGACGTTAACCCATTATAACTGACAGACTATAGTTAAGCTTAGGATTATCTCATACGTCAGTTTTTAAGGGTATATGAGCTCGCCCAACATCAATTTGCAGGCCAACAAACAATGCGGTTATTGAAAAGCCGATGCTTTAGGCAACGTTTAGAAAATCTGTATAAGCATGGTAGGTAGGAAGTGAAAGATGTAAAGGCCATACTTGTGTACACAACAAATTGACAAAAACTTGAAAAGTCTGAGAAACACAGAACACAGTAAAGGTTGAATATTATAAAAAAGAAGTTTACCATTTCATATCCTTGAATACTTCTTGGCGAAGCAATTGGTGGGAATCCAGAATATGGGGCATCAATTGCAGGGAGGCCTATTCCATTGAGCCTCTCGATCTTGAAAGTTTTAATCTCAAGTGCGAAACAAGCATGATGTGAAATGACATTGACTTTTGGTATGCCAAAAAGGAAAATGTGCCCTTCAGATTGACGAGCAAGCATGTGACATTTGTAACGAGAAGGCAACCGCAGTGTGTTCTCCATGCGCCACTGACCACCCTTCTTACTGTCATCTGGCAAGAATATGTAGTAATCCAAACAGGTGCCTTCATCAATCTGACTAAAAATCGCAAGCTTGCCATCTCCAGCCTCCACAATGGCAACCCTCCGCTCCTCGTGATCACGGGGTAGGTCATGAGTGGAAAACCTCATTGTGTTCATGTTCAGCTTGAGCAATTTGTCCTTGTGATTCACTTTCCAGTAGAAGCAGCCATTCATGTAACGGCGTGGACCCAGCATATGGGTGTAAGATTTCGGCGCATCCAAACCAAGAGCATCCCAACTGGTTGATGTGCTGACACTCCAGCGGCCAGAGACTGAAGAGAAAACAAACGGCACCATCCCTGTCTTGACAAGAAAGAAGCGGACCACTGTGAACGTCGCCTCCTCCAACTTTTTAGAAGGGAGCATGAAGGTCTCGACACCGAAGATGTCGCATTCCTGGATCTGCGCAGATGCGAGCACTTGGTTGGGCACGGGAGGCACCAGTCGGCACCGCCGAGACATGGGGTAGCAAACGGCGAGGTCCCACAGTAAGATGCTGGGCTGGTCCTCGTCTATGAGCTCGAAGAGGATACGGCCGTCGCTGATGTCCTTGATTCCGCCGTCTCGAGGGAGGTAGCCGAAGGTGAAGTTGACAGTGCGGGCGAAAGCGCGGGCGGCCGACGCGTTCGGGTGGGGCGCGGGGACGGGATTCAGGCCATTGTTGTCGATGAAGCCGAGGAGCAGCGGCCGGTGGAGGGAGCGGTACCGACGGAGGAACGACGGGTGGGTGATGAGGCGGCAGAAGGGGACGCAGGCGGCGGAGGCCCTGACGAGGTCCGCGTGGGAGGGGAGGCGGAGGAAGATCTCCCTCAGGATGTCAGCGGTGAGGGCCGGATGCAACCGCTGCGACTCCATGGGGGCTTCGAGGTAGCAGGACATTGTCGGGCGAGCTGGCCAGGTGAGCTCAAACCTCATGACATTGGGCCCATGTCCAGCCCATCCTTTGCGACCGTGCCATTGTCCAGCCCATCCATCAGCATCATGAGTGTGCAGTGGGCTCATGGCACTGATTAATTTCTCAAAATCTTACTCCCTCCGTATAGCTTTTATGAGTCGTTCTGGAAAAACGACGAGGGAAGGCAAAAGTAGTCGTCGCGTGGGTGCAGGTGATTTTGGACTTCTTTGCCCTCACTGCTTTAGGGCCTGTTCGGATGATCTGAAGTGGCTGGGACTGGGGCTGGAGAACGGCTGGACAGAACAAGAGAGACACTGGTACATGGGACCTCCACCTTCTTCCAGCCAGCAGGACACCAGCCCAGACACCAGCCCAGCAAACCGAACGGGGTCTTAGCTCCCGTGCTCATTAACTCCTGGCCACATTAATTCTAGACGCCTCGTTTCCCTTCTCTTTGGCCATGTTCAGATTCCCAACTATCCATTATTCATTCCAACTTTTCACTATTCATTCCAACTTTTCACTATTCCTCCCTCACAAAACACGTTTCCCAGTGAAGGCTACAGTATTTTTCTTATGCTACAGTGTTTTTTCCTACAATCTAAACACACCCTTTATCGCTTGGCTCGCCTTGTTGGCCGCGCTTGCCTCCTGCTGCCGCGACGCCGCCCTTGCTGCTTGCAGCGCTCGTGCTCCCTGCTTGTCGAGCTCGCCGGCATCCTCGTGCTGCTGGAACCAATTCATCCTTTCCATATCCCTCTCCCTAGTTTGATTACTCATTAAATGGCACTCAGGTCATATCTGTAAATTTGATCATTTACAAGGTTCAAAGAAAGGGTGGACTGCAGGTAAAACCTCTGCATTTCGTGATTACGTAGCTCATTGTATATTCTTTTTGTTTTTTTAGAAAATTTGTAGATTCTTTTTGTAGAACCAATTCCTCAAAAAAAAAGTAATTGGGCTACAAATACTGGGCCTCGAAAACAACTTAACCGAGATCCTCACGTTATCAACTGATCACAATACGTAGAACTACAGTGGTATACAGTAAAAAAAATATGAATTCGAAATTGAGACGACCATCACCGCTGCACGAGTATCGATCGCACAAACCAAAAACCGAGGAATGCTGAGCACAATACACAACGGCAGGTAAACTGGCAACATATAAGTATAAACCAACTTTTGCAAACGATGCAAACTTCATCTAAATCACATGATGTTATAAGTACAAGCAAACCTCTGCAAACGATGCAAACTTCAATTTAAATCACATGATGTTGATCTAATGGGCACGCAGAGGAGGTAGAAGGGGTTCATTCGCAAAAACGTCTCTAATCAAACTTTTGTAAATCACCCCTTCCACACTCCCTCCGTACCCCCTTGAATCAACATTGTATGGTCCAGATTAAATATTTGCACGATTTTCATGGAAAGGTTGGTTTTGACCTTTATATGTTGCCATGTAATTGCCTCATGTTCATGAAAACGATCCGCACCTTGCAAAACTTCACAACATAATGAGGTTCAATCTTCAAACAAGATCTACAAAAGTTACAGTTAATGTTGGTGCCATCGCGCACTAGCAGCGGCACCACCTGTCTACCAAACAAAGCTATAAACTCTCAAACGGCAAGCAAAAGCTGGGGGTGAAGCGCCACTGTTATACAGAATCCTACAAGTTTTGATCACAGATGTGGCGCTTTCAATAATTTCAACCTCAGGCAGAGAACCCCCGTCGCAATGTTATTCGAGAACATGCTACGCCTTGGCGTACTTGCCAACGTATGCCTACAAGAAATGCAGCACGGCACAGTTAGCACAGGAGTGGGGTTGGATTGTCAGACGAAGTATGGAGAAGATCAGTAGTACAAAAAAAAAAAGCAATGGAAGAGGGGGCTGCGGTTCACCTGTACGAGTTTATTTAGTTTTTCTTTGGAGTAGGACATGTAGATCTCGATCTTCTCTTTTGTTGGAGGCGTATTTTCCACCGTGCTTGTAACTTTGTCAACGACCTTCTTCACAATGGTTTTATGGGCCTCCCTGCTCATCTGACCTTCTTTCCATGTAGGCTTCAGTGCTTCCTTCACAAAGTCAGCAAGTGCAACCTTGAACATCTTCAGTGGCTTGGTGTCCTTGCTCTTCTTATTATCACCGTCTTCATTAGCCTCAGCGTCACTATCTTTGTTCTCTCCTTTCTTACTTAAAGGAGGCACAGTTTCATTGACCACCGAAGCAGAAGCAGCAGCAGCAGCAGGACCAGAGGGTGCACCTGCATGAGGTAAGTGAATAGAGTTGCCATTACTACTACCGATGGTAATGGGCATCTGGAATGCCTGGGGAGCCTGCTGCTGCTGTTCAGATGGAACAGAGAGGCCAGTTTGGACTACGCCCGTTTGCTGCTGCGCCCAGGGCCACTGATTGGATTGAACAGCTGGAGGTACAGAAGTCGAAGCGGCTATCAGGCTTGAATTAACATTAGACTGTGATGATTGTAATCCAACTGCACCAGCACCAAAAGCGTTATTTCTTAAGTATTGGGCCAAGGATGCAGTAACGCGGCTAACTTCTTCACTTTTTGCTGAATCGTGAGAAACAGGAACTCCAACCATATCAGCTGAGCTGGAAGTAGGCACAAGAGGCAACCCTTGCATGGATTGATTTTGCATATTTGGAGCAACTGCCTGGAAATTCTGCATGCTTTGTATGCTTTGAGAACCATTGTCTTGACTCAGCCTGGGGATGTCAACTGTTGCCTGACTCTGTCCAGAAAGGACAGGAGTTGGAAGATTCTGTGGCATTTGACCGGCAACACTGAAGTTATGTCCATTATGAGCAGAGGGATTTGGCAATGGCTGTGGCTCTAGACCATAGCCATGTTGTTGGCCATGCCCCAAATGAGGTGCAACTGGCTGGCCCTGGATGCTGGGAGTTGAGTTGTTTGCAGCTGCCTGTGGAACTACAAATTGCTCTTGCCTATTTTGATGTACAGGGAAGTTGTTTTGTTGCACGTGGCTATTAGAAGGGAATGAGGATGCAACGTTAGGCAACTGAGTGGCGACTGGAAGAGTTGATGGCCCAGGAATATGAGGAATTGCATCATGTCTCTGAAGTATTTGGCCCAAGCTTTGCTCTGCTATAATATTAGCACTATGCATACCTGACTGCATGCTCAAATCTCCAACGGATGCAGGAGCATTCTGACCGCCCATGCTGGAGATGTTCTCATTATTCATGTTAGCTGCAGCAGTCTGGACAGGAGTTAATAATGGTGGCTGTTGTGACACAGCAACATCATGTTTGTTTTCCACTTGTGAACCAAAACCTTCCTGAGGTATAATCTGGTAATGGCTCTTTACAGCATCTTTGGAATGCCGGTTTTCATACTCATATCGAGAATCATTTCTGCCTAGACTCTGAGAAATAGGATTTTCCCTGTCATCCCTGGATAATATCTGAGAAGTTGCATGCATAGAATCATTTTGCTCACCCCAGTTTGAGTAGTTTCCTCTTGCTGAACGTCCATCACTGTAATTCAAAGGCTCATCAGGTGCAATCACTCCTATCTGACTCTGGGGAGCTTCCTCGTGGAAATATGGACAATTTTCACCACGGAGACATCGACCTTCTGCAAAAAACTTACAAGGGTTTTTATTTACCCTGCGGTGCTCAGTCCTATTCCCATAGGATGATTCAGGGCCAACTCTATCATGGCCACTTTCCCTAGCCTCATCCCTCCATCCACCACGAGAAGCAGAATCACCGTGAGCAAATCGGCAACTAGCACCTCTGGCGCATCTCCCTTTGGCAAAATTATAGCATTGTTCAGTAGACCGATAGTCCCTTCGGGGTTCAGATCTTTCCCATGGCCCATCATCATAAAGATCTCGAGATTGCCTACTACGCAAATAGTCATTTGGTTCTCGTGAATCCATAAATTCCTTGTTCTGATACCCATACCTTTCCCTTGGATCAGGAGGATAAGGATCTTCAAATGGCCTGTGTCCGCCATCCTCATGAAGGAACCTGCAATTTGGCCCTCTTCTGCATCTACCAGCCACAAAATCTCTACAGGGCAGAGCAGGCCCTCCAGATGTTCTGCCTCTCTCAACCCTCCACTCAGATCCACGGTCAGCAAAATAAGGACTTCTGCTCCTGCCCCTGCCTCGCCCTATACTCCTACTCCTGCTTCTGCTCCTACTCCTGTTTCTGCTTCTGCTTCTGGAACGGCTTCTGTTCCTGTTAACAGATACACACATTGTAACGAATGGTACTAGGAGTATACCGAGTCTTTAGATGATGTCATAATTTACAGATAATATGATTTTAGTAGGAGGTTGTAACTGACTCTTAATATACCATCTTCCAGATTGAGATTGGTTAAAACTGGAGAGATATAGGTTCTTCACAAGTACAACATAGATCATCAAAGCTCGCATTACTCACAAGTACAGCATGCTACATAGAATACAGGTGGTCAGAGAGGAAACCTAATCCAGCATTATTGGCCCCAACTCCATTTATTTTACATAATACTAATAAATTCCATCCTGGATGCTTCTGTAATAAATATTTCACCCAAAAATAGAATCTCAAGTTGGTTACACACTATATGCAGGGAACAAATAACCAGAGTGCCAATACTTGCAAGGTTTAAAAAATTAGTACTTGTTCAATCATACCTGCGTGATCTGTTCCAAACCCCTCTTGGAGATGGACTGCGACTGCGAGGCCTCCATGCATCTGGATCAGAAGGAACCCTAGAAGAATAACCACGACTACGAGCAGGACCCCACCCATCACCACGTCTTCTGTCATCTGCATATCTGTTCATGCCTTGGCTACCAGCAGCCTTACTCCACTCATCACGCTCATCAGTTGCTCTAAGAGGCTGTGATCTTTCAGATGGTGCCTTAGATTGCAATTCCTTGGTATCTTTATTGAACCCATCAGCTTGTTCCTTCTCATGTCCAGTACCACTACCGTGGTGTATGGAGGTATCAGGTTTATGTTGAACACCTGTCTTATCAGGAAGAGATTCATCTTCACTGATCTCAACTATATCATGAGATACTTCTTTGGTATCCCACTTGGAACGATGCTTCCGACCATCACCTGCCATTATGTCTCTTCTTACTAATCTGAAAATATATGAAGGCCTGGTACTTTCAAGTACAATATCGCCTTCCACCTTGAAAAATTTCTGCTGAAACTCTGAAATAGCCAAGGAATATGTTACAAACTTACAATTAATAGGGAAACATACTTCTAAAATAACAAAAGCTTGAGAAGCTAGACACAAAGTCAGTAGTAAGTACCAGGAAGATGAAAACGAAAATCATCCCCTAAAGCTAGGAGATTCTATATCTTCAAATCAATGTTGTAAAGAAGTTTGCAAGTCGAAAACAATTTAAGTCAATTCAAAATTATCTAGCTTCAACATTCCATTTGCAGGAGTTGGCTAACCAACTCAACAAGTATGCTCACATATTCACATGGTAGCTGTTAGTTGTTCAAATATTTAGTGTATCCTGAGTCCCAAGTCTTTGACACCAAAATAAATCAGGGACTCTTAAAATCCATGACTCTAGCCCTCAAACCCTTCAACACCTAGCAGAACATACCAACTAAAAAACTGGTAACATGACCGTGACAAGATGAGCAGAATTTTTCAAGAACGAAAAAATACAGAAGCATCTAAAGCAGTGCTGTCAGCAGTACCAGTAGTTCGTCTACCATGCAATAATAGAGCAACCACAGTAACATAGATTGGAATTAAAATCAATGGGAACCTCATACACGATGTGACAGTGCCAAATGAAAAACAGATCGAATGCCTTGTATGCACACGCAGACATTTCGGTGGACATATATTAGTTGCATTGGTTAATTGATCACATTTCCTGCTTCTCTTTATGATTACTTGTTTATAAGCCTACCGGTTGCATCTTCTTCAATTTCATCAATGGCATCACAGCATTTCCTACAGAATAGGAACTATCTGACACATGAATAATTTACACAGGCAAATTCACCACCATGATTATCAACTTTCATTCACCAGTGTTTCCCAATCAAGAGTTACAACTCAAATACACCATACATCTTACAAATAACAAGAATACTACAGGCCACAGGGTTTGCTTTCTACATTCACAAGAATACATCTACAAGATTAAGTCCTGACTATCAAGAAGATATTTCAAGCAGCAACTGCAAAAATCTTGGGCACCAACATGTTGCATCAAAGTTTTCTGACTTTTTCTCCCTCAACTATTGAGTTCCAGCAGTTTTGCCCAACTTGGTGGATATTAAGATTCAGTTGCTACTGGCTCTGATTGTCATGACCTGGAAGGGGCACTGCTATTGTTAGCATTACAGTGGACTTTCTCCCTCAATTGCTGTTTTCCAAAGACTTTGCCAACTTGGTGGCAATTAACATTTCATTTGTTTCTTTAGATAATTGCTAGCTAGAGTCTTGAGGGCTAAACCAAAAGGCCAGTAACTCCAAAAAGTGGCATTTATAAAATCCTTCCTGCATATGAGAAAGATAATTCTATCAGCTCCCATGAATTCCTACTGTTTTCTATGTTTTCTCACTATGACAACCAGCTCCCAGTGACATTTAGACACAGGACAACCTTATAAAAAAAGGTTGCATTGCCTAAACCCCTATCCCTGTACAGACCGACCATTGTTACCAGTTTCCTCTAAAAGTCTAAATTATAAAGTATGGTTGCCAAGCCAGTAAGATTTTATAAGAAATGTGTCATTGAAAATTGACATGCACAACACCAGTTTTGTTCATAGTTGGCATTGCAGCCAAAATTTTAAAATGTGAAGTAGCAGCTTTTATGTTTCCTAAGGTGAAGTGTTTCACAGACAACTAAACAATACGGCCTGTTTTCTGACGGCAGCCAAGTCAATGATAATCACAAATGAAGGCAGTAAAAACATGAGAAAAACACTAGGCAATACGGAAAAATCTATGATGGCTTATTGGTTAAACTGGCAAACACATATCATCCAAGAACGGTTTACTTTAACTCTTTAAGAACAATGAAATAGAATGTCACATAATTTGCTCGTTGAGATAAGAAGAGACAAGGACACATATACCAACCTGAAACTGTAATCGAAAGTGTCCCTGAGATGATAAGCCAGACCAAAACTACAGCTCCTGATCACCCAGAAGAAATCATGAGACGCCGCTTACTGTCCATCTGGTAAACAATAAAGCACAGAAATCAGCTTGTTAAACCGTGAAAGATTTCAAAAAAAAAAATTATATAATGCACCAAACAAAAAACTAAAAAAACGAAAAGGAAAAGGAAAGCATCTTATTCTGGCAAGGACTAATCATGGGCAAAATTCAGTCACATGACGCATCAGCAAAAATGAATTATGCACGCGACAAAAGGAAGTCCCGTGTCACTAAAAAAAATTCAGTATTTAAGTGGTGATGAAAAGAACCAATCTTGCGATTAATCTAAGCGCTAGGGTGAACAGGACACAGTGCGCTGAATTCAATTGCAAGGAGTTGTCTTTGGATTAAGGCAAGCCAAAGTTTTCTAGCAACACAATGCCAAGGCCTAATCCTGACGCACAGATTGCCACTAAAAGAAAGGAAGCGGATTTAACAACGCCACCCCCTACTGGTACGCGACTCGAAGCGCTGGGAGCACAGCAGATTACCCATATCACCAGCAGCGAAAAGGAACCCCCCCCCAGAGAATCCAAGCCCTCCCCCTTTTACAAACGTGGGGGGGAGCGCACGTAAACCCTAGAGCAAATCTCGGATACCTAGCCACCTAGCTCGGCGCGAAAAAATCTGAGCTTTGTGACGAATATAGAGGCAGAGGCGGAGCTAACTTCGCAGCGACGGGGAAAGAGAAGGTTCCATGAGGGGCCACGGACTAGGAATCCGTCGGCGCGAAGCAAGGGGCTAGTGTTCCTTACCGCCTAACGAAGGAACCAGCCCGAGCGCGGGCGGATCTCCACTCCGCGCCGCCAGCCCAGCAGGAGTACGGCCAATTGCACGGGGACGAGAGGCAGTGGCCGCGGCGTGGGTGAAGACGGAGGCGGGTGGCGGCGGCGGCGTCGGCGGTCAGCGGAGAGAGGTGGGGAGGGGAACGGAGAGGAGAAGCCGCTCGATTCGTTAGGGCGGCGGCCTGCGGGGGCTGACGGGCTTTTAGTTTTTTTTCTCTCTCTCGTTTCCCTTCTTGGTTTTCTGGTTCGAATCGAAAACGAGCAGCTTCCCGTGTCAGCGTCAGTGTTTTATTTTTCGAACCGGTCTCGAACCGCCGGACTCCGATAGCGGTTTATCGGTCTGGTTTGACCGGTTATATATCCAGCGGTTTAGAGCGGTTAGCCGCTCGGTTTGACCGGTTAGCTAGACCGGTTTGGCGGTTAGCCGGCCGGTTTGCGTAAAAAAAAATGGGATAGAACCCGGACAAATTCAAATTTTAAATTCAAATTCACATATCCGGCGGTTTGGTTAGCCGTTTGGTTTGACGGTTAGCCAGACCGGTTGGGCGGTTAGCCAGCCGGTTTGCGTCCAAAAAGATGGGCCTTAATGGGCCGGCCACTTTTTTTCTTTTTCTTTTTTGATTTAACTTGTATTTGCCGAAAAAATACCAAATGAGTAAATATTTGAAAACTTTTTACACCAACAGATTACACGCACCTTGAAGTATTTTTAGGAATTTTTACGACATTTTTCCATTTTTTGAATTTAAATTTAAAAATTTTGAATTTTGCCCGGCTCAAACCGCCCCGAACCGCTACGGTCCGAGGCGGTTTGAGCGGGAACCGGTCAAACCGGACCGGTTCCCAACGGTTTGGTGAACCCTAGTCAGCGTGAGCACACGTATGGTATCGACGGCACAAGAGAAAAGACAAAATCAAGGTTGTCATAGCATCTCTAAGACCGGACCGGTTCCCAACGGTTTGGTGAACCCTGGTCAGCGTGAGCACACGTATGGTATCGACGGCACAAGAGAAAAGACAAAATCAAGGTTGTCAGAGCATCTCTAAGACCTCTTGTATCTATGCTAGCTACATATAGAATTTATACCTCTTTGTAAAAACAGAAACCCCCATAATTTTAGAGGGGAATCCAACAGGCTAGCTAAAATTAGGTAGGTATATTCAAAACCGGTTCCACCATCCGTGTGCCGTCGTCTTTCCCTGATCCCGCCTGCGACACCGCCGCCTCGACGCCCACCTGCGACGCCGCGCTAGACGTGGATGCTCGCCCAGACTCCTACCATGAGATTTACTGGATGGTTCGTCTCCATCACGTCAATTTGAGGTACCGTGATCAGCCGTGAGATCCCCGTGATCAGGTTCGTCCATTAATGGTTCTACCGTGATGGGTCTGTGTTTCAATCAGGTTCAGATGATGAATTCTTTGCATGTTCGTCATGTTGATATTAGCCAGGTACTACAGAAATTGCAGAGAAAAATAGCACTGAATTATTGCAGAGACCAGTCATGTACTACAGAAAAACACTTCATCCGGCAGGCATCATATTCAACGAGGAGTTCAATGTAGACCAGCCACTAGATGACAGAAAAACACGTCATGATCGTGCTGCAGCATCACGGCGGGACACAGCTTCTCCGATCAGCGCTGCATGGGGACGCGGAGGGCGCGACATGGCAAACACACGGCGGCATCAAGATGGAGGGAGGTGGCGCCGAGATGGAGAGAAGCGGCGGCGATACTGGAGGCACGGAGGCGGTGCCACGACGGGAGGGAGGCAGCGCCGAGACTGGGAGGCGGCGTCGATTTGGAGCCTCGATTGAGCAGGGACCTTCGATTGGGAGAATGGCGCGGGAGGCAGGGATTTTCCGCGGGAGCGAGGGGCGAACGCACGGGAGGGGCGATTTTGGGCGCGGGTGACCGGGATGCCTAGCGCTCGCCGCTAGCGAAATATGCCTACGCGGAGGGGAAAGAAAGCTAGCCTGGATACCGAGCCATGGATTTACCGTTCCTGTTGGATCAGGTTTTTTTCTCTCTTTTCTATTTATTTACCTAGTCCATATTAGATACAAGAGCTGTTGGAGATGCTCTTATAGGCGCGTATCGGATCGTAGATTCGTATAGTACGTATCAGGATTCTATATATTTTATATAAGATTGGTAATTTATTGTATGTTTTAAAGTCTAAAATATTAAGTTTGACAATTTATTTATCCTTTTGCATATTTTATTGGTCTTATTAATATTATTTTTAGTGCAACTTAATTTAAAAACTTATTGCAACTAGATTATTAAAAAATTAATTATATTACTAATTATGTAGTAGTATTTTAGGATCGATGGTACCTCCCATACTATGAAATTCACGGTAGGATCGTGTAGAGCCTCGCTGTTGGATCGAGTTACTATGAAAAATTAAGATAATAGGTAGGATCGGTATCGTCTTGGTCTTATGGGGTCGTAGTATCGTAAGATACCACAATACGTATCGACAACCTTGATCAAAATCTAATTGTAGTTTTTTTATAAAAAAAATCAAATGTTCTGCAATGAGATTTTGAGATTTTGCTCTTCTTTCACTTTGGTCGTGGCATTGTCTCACCAATACACATATTTCGACATGAATCTTTTATTTTAAAAATGTGTATGGCATTTTTGCAAACATAGTTTGATTTAAAACATATGCTAGAAGAAGGTTTGCTCTGCTGCAATTTACATGGACAACCATTTCATTAAAAAATAAACAAGAGTTGATATAAATACAAGGCCACAACCTAATCTAGAAACCTAGAGAAAAGGGGATAAATTACCTAGCACTCTATGTTTAATGAAGCTGCCACGAGTAATTCGTACGAAGGATGAAATCATGGTCATGGATTGAGTGGATCTCCTCTAATGTAATGTTTTAAATATCTGGCAATAGCCTCTGTTATCTCTAGACGAAGGAAAAAGTTTATATCACCCCCAACCTATGAAGGTTGGACTACATAACCCCAACCTATGAAACGGTCTATCACCCCCTGAACTTCTCAAGATCGATCAAATTTGGAGGGCACTAAATGTCTTGGCCATGAAGCAGTTATGGCTCCACATAAATAGTTGATAGTTGTCCTGGGAGGGCACTAAATGTCTTGGTCAATGATTTTTAAGCATAGTTTAATGTGATCTACTCCCTCCAATCCATTCTAAATTATAAGTCATTTTAGCATATTTATATACATAATTTTTCGTATATGTGTAGACATAATGTATATTACATGTTACTAATTGTGTATATTATTCCAAAACGAGCTACAATTTGGAGCGCATGGACTAACCACATGGACTAACCGGCAAGTGTTAGGTGTTAGCACTTGACCAGTTCTACCACGTCCACATTATTTCCTTCGTGCCAAATCTTCAAAGCCGTGATGAGTATGGTCCCTCCCCTTGCCAATTTGGTTATAATGGAGTCATTAGTAGTCCATGGAACATTGTTGATGAATAATGCGATTTGATCATACTGCCAATGATATGACAAAGCGGATTCCAATACTACTACGTCTTTGAATTGTTATGGATGCAATCACAAGGCAAATGTACAAAACCGTTGATCATGTCTTTTTATGTCTTGTTTGAACAAGTAAAAACAAATGTACATGATTTCACAAACTTCACTAGAAACACATGAGCAAGACTTGGCATAAATACAAGGCCGCAAACTAGAAAAATGGGGATAATTACACGAAACTTCACTAGAAACGCATAAGCAAGAGTTGACATAATTACAAGGCTGCAAACTACAACCCTAGAGAAATGGGAATAATTACATGCAGGAAAAAGGAAGAAACAATTCAGGACTTTGTTTAATGAAGCTTGCCAAAGTAACTTGTATAAAGGATGACAACATAGTCATTCGATTTAGTGGATCTCGTCTAATGAAATGTTTTAAATAACTGGCAATAGCCTATACTATTTCCAGATGTCACTATTTGCTCCCTTGTGCAATTTAGCAGCTATGGCTCCACATAGGCAGCTCTCAGTTGCTTTGGAAGGCGCTAAATGTCTTGGTCAATGATTTTTACGAATTGTTCGATGTGACGTTTCAAATTATAAGTTATTTTAGCATATTCATATACATAGTTTTTAGTGTGTATCTAGAGGTGTATATCTAAATACATATCACTAACTATGTATCTAAATATGCTATAACAGTCTACAATTCTGAATGGATGTAGCACTTGACAATTCTACCACATTATTTCCTTCATTCCAAATCTTCCAAGCGGTGAGCATGATATTGATCCCTTGCCAGCTTGGCTATAATGGAGTCATCTAGTCCATGGAACATTGCTGATAAATCGTGCGGTTTGATCAGACTGCCAATGAGATGACAAAGGAATTCCAGTACTACTACGTCTTTGAATGATTGTGGATGCAATCACATGACAAATGAGCAAATTGTTAATCATGTCCATTTATATCTTATTTGGAACAAGTACAGAAAAATTTACACGGTTTCACAAACTTCACTAATAAAAAGTAAAAACACATAAAAAGCATATCTCCAGATAACATCAGAAGGCATGTTTTTCTCCTTCCATTTATCGACAAAATCGTTTCACAACATGCACAGTTGCACACGCTACGAGATACTACTCACATCAATGACAACAAATCAAAGAATCAATTCAATCCCAAAACTAATCCTAGTTCTTCATCAGCTTAATTGAGACGGTTTGGCGCGTACGTGCAGCGACGGACACCTAGTCGATTATGATCTTCCTGACCTTGCTCTCGCCGCCGCCGCCGGCCACCTCCTCCTGCTGCTCCGGCGCCCTCTTGGTGGCGGCGCCGTCAATGGCGACATCCATGGCCTTTTTGGCCGCCGTCGCCTTCTTCCTTGCCTGCAGCTCGCGCACCACGATGTTCCTCAGCGCCAAGAGCTGCCTCTCGTGCTGCGCCACCTCCTCCATCCCCATCGCCGACACGTCCTTCGCCACCGCCCGCCGGATCGTCCTCACCACCCTCGCCGCCGGCGGGATGCCTTGGAACTCGTGCACCACCGCTCCTCCGCCGCCGCCGCCGACGGGCCGGAACGCGACGGCGCGCACGTCGACGCCGAACTCCCGCGCCACGCCGCGTGCCTCCGCCACCAGCTCCGCGTGCTTCTCCTCGAACGCCGCCGCTAGCGCCTCCTCCTGCTTCAGGCTCGCGTCCGCCGCGCCGCCGGTGGCCGCCATGGATCCTCCCCGTCGATTGATCGGCGGCCTCCTCCGGTGGCGTCTCTCGAGGAGATGATCTATGATGACCACCAAGATCACCTGATGCGCCTGTATTGAAGTTATATATAGCTGGGTGATCCTCCGACTCCGACCTGGTTAATCACGTCATTAACTAGGTCTCCGATTGTGATTAATACTTAAATATCTCGTATTAAAAGCCACAGGTTTTTCTTAAGAAACGTCACAGCTAATATTTTGTTTTTTGGGGAATAGTTTTTTAGGAACTCTTTTTTTCTTTTGGAATAGTGGAGTAGTATTTTGTTGGAAAGTTTTTGCCAAACAGACGGCGGCCTGGCCCATACATAGTTAGTGTGTGGTTGGGCTTTATACGGCCCATTAGCCCATGAAGGTCGGCCTGGCCCAACAAAACCTCGCCGTCTCGTCCTCCTCTCCTCTCCTCTCCTCTCCGAGAGGCTTCAGCAACGCAAGAGGAAGTGGAGGGAGAGAGAGGAGAGGAGGGGAGGATTCGCCATGGACATCATCACGCAGCTGCAGGAGCAGCTCAACGAGATAGCCATGGTGGCGGTCAACACCTTCGGGACGCTGCAGCGGGACGCGCCGCCGGACCGGCTCTCCAACAGCTACCCGGACCCGCTCAACCCCAACCCTAAGCCCGAGGAGGACACCAAGCCCCAGGGGCCGCCACAGCACGGCGCGCCGGCGCCGGCGCAACCGCAGCCGCAGGCCCAGCCGACCGCCCCGCCGCAGCCGCCCGCGCTCGACCTCGCCGAGCACCCCAAGGCCATGAGCCACGCCCTCGTCCTCGCTGCCAAGAAGGTACGGTGAAAATCTCGCTCTCTACTTCTCGGCCTCGCCACCTGCTCGACCAAATGCCCCACTCGGGGATTCGTCGACCGTTCTGTGTGACTGATTTCTGCGAAAATGCGAGGACAGTGATCTGGCTGTAGGCTTTAGCTACTCACTTCCTAGTTTATCATGTCTTTGACTACAGTCAGTAGCCACGGCCGCCTGAAGGGCTTATTACTGTATTACGGTAGTGTGTTGGATTTGTGCTTGATCGTGCTTCCACATTCCGTGTGAGTACTGCTTACAAAACCACGTCTTTACCAATGTTACTGTTTTTCCACGCACTGGTTTTAGTTGCTTGTTTCTGTGAAATGCTTGTCTGAAGTGTGCATTTTTTTTTAGCTCTGTCCTGATAATGACATTAGCTGCATAAAAGCATCATTACTAAAATTTCCGCAGGCGGTAGAATGATTCATTGCACTGTAGTCCTGGTTCCAAGATATATACTAGTCCTTTATTCGTGTGTATGTTCTTTCTATATGAAAATTGCAATTGTAGGGATTACCAATTGCTTTCAGCTTTATTCTTTTCCCACCAGAGGAATAATTGTGGTCTTTTTATGCAGTTTGATGCACTTGTTGCGGCATTGCCGCTATCATCAGAAGAGGATCAGTTGAAAAGAATCCAAGAGCTGCAGGTAGGTATCAGACAATTAGATTTAAGTTATTAAGCACTAATTTTCTAGGATGGCATAAGGCTTACTCTACTGTAAATTGTGCATAAATCTGGATGCGCAGGCAGAGAATGAAGTTGTGGGACTGGAGCTTCAGAAACAGCTTGAAGCTGCCGGTAACATGCTTCTTGCTGTTCTGAGTTCTCGTGTCTCCGCGAATTTATTTGCATTGTATGGCTGATTACTGATGTGATGAATCCTGCTGCTGTTACAGAACTGGAGTTGAAGCAGGTTGAGGTCTTGTTTAATGAAGCCACAGACAATTGTATAAATTTGAAGAAGCCAGAGTAGTATGCATGTAAGTTCTGATGGAATACTGTTCATTTTTTCCCTTTGTTTTGATTCCTGACAATCACAACTTGGGTTTCCAGTATGGATTGTTTGCCACCCAAAAAATCTTTACTCTTATTCTTAACCTGGTCACTCCATAGGCCATGTAACTGGTTTTAGCACAATATCTTCCATCTAATGTTTTGCACTATTAGTTTACTAAAATTCCATGGACTTGAAAAGTTGAAAGAGAACCAATTTATTGAAGTTCGTGGCTATTGTTATCTTAATCTCAGTTTTTTCCATGTCACTATTTATTCTGTTCTGTTGACAAAATCCAATGTCTGCCATTACAGGTTTTCTAGAAGCAAATTATTCTCATGAGTGGGGAGTAAGGTGGAGACATGAATGCCAGCATAGCCTTTATTCTGTCTTTTCAAATTCCCCACTGGATAGACATGTAAACATTAGCAATGCCCATTCTATCTCATCAACTTCTGTTTGCTGATATTCCAAAAGCGCTTGCTGGATTAGGAATTAACGTATCGTGGAATATTTTTAGAATCTATCGATTTCGTTTGGTGCATGAATTATACATGTTTTCTTGCGGGATTTGTCTGGCCTTTTTTGAGCTGTTGTGTATAGTGCTGGTATTCTTGTGGGTAGATATGGACTGGTCCTTGTCACCAACCTCCCATATGGAAACTTTTTCCCTGGTTATAGTTTCGTTTCAACTCCCTACTCCTGTTCTTAGGGCCTACAATCCAAATCCAGCCCCTGGCATAGAATGGAACAGTACTGTGAACTAACAGCAGCATATAGTTATGAGTTATCTAAAATTTACTTGGACATAAAAGCCAAGATTGGTAAATCGTTAAACATTACTCAGACATAAAAGGCTAATATTGAGTGGAATTCTAGCATATCTGATGCTGTAACACATGAACAAACTAAAATCGACCATCCATCACCCTAAAAAATCTTATTTGATCAGATCCGGTGCTCACAGCTGCGCCGCATTCCTCCCACGTCAAGCATATTTGCAGGTGCCTAGACCTGCAAGAACATCAGCCATGTCAACCCCCAACATTCACAAGAAGTAAAACAGACACTCAAACAGCAAGGTACTCCACTACTCTCTGCTTACTGGGGTCAGTGATGGTGATGAGGCCTGTGTCATTGAAGAAGCAGTTCCAGGAGTTCCTGCCCCTGGCCTGATAGTAGGCGTTCATCGCCACCGACGCCCGTGACAGCAGGCTGTCAGGACTGGTGCAGCCGCCGGTGCCCTGGATGGCGCCGCAGTCGCTCTCGGAGCAGG
Source organism: Digitaria exilis (assembly GCA_015342445.1). Taxonomy (NCBI): domain Eukaryota; kingdom Viridiplantae; phylum Streptophyta; class Magnoliopsida; order Poales; family Poaceae; genus Digitaria; species Digitaria exilis. Next base: position 957,392 of record JACEFO010002268.1, on the reverse strand, counting down.
CGAACTCCAGGTTGCCCTGCAGCGCCGCAGCATCCGCCGACGGCTTGGCGACGCACCAGGTCTTCGACGCCTGAAGAAGGTAACAGCAAGAAGGTCATCCTGGTTTGGATGCTGAAGATAAATGATGGCGCAGGAGGAAATTTACCAACCTTTCTGTGACTGTGCCGTAACGGTTGTGCCACTACTTCTGCTGCTCCTGCTCCTGCTGAAGGCAAATTTGTCAGTGCAAGATGATCAAACAAGAGGCTAAAATTTGTCGATTTTGATGTGTCAGAAGAGATATTACCATAGGCACAAAGCACTGCGAGGGCAACACAGAAGGCGAGCAATGTGATGTTGGACGATGCCATTTCTTGTGGTTTCTGGATGCAAGAAACCTGATCGTCTACAATTTCGGTTCAACAGAAAAGTAGAAACTAGGGGATTTTTTTCGCAGATGATTTGCTGACGGGGTGATTTAGTTCTGGAGAAATTTATAGGGAGTAGGATGAGGAGCAGCTGAAACGAAGGAGCTGCACAAAGGGCGTGGGCAGCAGAAACGGTTGCTATCAACGTGTTTTATGGCCGCATTTATTGGGATAGTAACAGCTGTGTCCGTTGCGGGGGCGGACCCAGAATTGGACATGGGTGTAGATGTAGATGTGTACTGTGTACACCCAATAATTTTTGCAAACACATCGGAGTTAGCAGGTAAAACATATAACTAGGTAAGATACGAATACATCTTACATTAGGGTTTAGGGTCACTAGTTAGAAAAGCTATAACTATCAATTAGAATTCAAAGGAATCAAATCTTCATTCCGCGCAGCAGGAAGGGAAGAGAAGGTTCGTGCATACCTCGTGGGTGGTCGTCGATGGCAAAGGGCATGAAGGTGTCGCCGTCGCCGATCGGCCGCTGCCTTGTTGCTCGCCTAGTTTTCGCCGGTGGAGGAGATCGAGAGAGGACAGAAACGGCGGCGGCAGCGAGGTGAAGGGGAGGGACGTCGGCCGGGGGGGGGGGCGGATGTGGAGGGCATGGAAGGCCTACGGTACCGACGAGGTGGAGGGGAGGGACGGCGTGCAGTGGGGGAAGTGGCGGGGCGGAGGGAGGAGGACTGGAAGAGCCGACACGGAGGAAAAACGTAGTGACTCATACGCGAGATAAACCCGGACCAAAAAAGAGAAAATTTGTTGCTACTTAAAATCTTGAGTAAAGTTAATCACATGTCTCTAAACTTGTACAACTGTGTCATTCTGGTCCATAAACTCGTAAATTGACAAGTCATCCTTAAACTTATTCGGTTGTATTATCCCGGTCCATAAACTTGCAGACCAAACAGATCTTCAAACTTGTTCAATTGCGTCATTCTAACTTAGTTTTTAGTCTCATCTAAGTCAAAACAGGATGATCTAAAATCTTTATATAAAAAATAACTCATAATGTTTTACATATAAATTTTAGTGGAGACAACTTTATAACAAGTGTAGCTCTCAACGCGATCTAACTTTGTTGTTGAAATTTTTTTGAACTTCAAATCTTAAGGTCCCAAAATATTGTTATACGTTTATAGATTTTGAAATTTAAAGTTCAAAGTTAAATTTTATGGCAAAAAGTGACTTTAAATAAAAAAAACTATTTCAACCACAAAGTTGTAGATCACGTCGATGGCTATAAATTTGATATAAATTTTGTTTTTATTCGAGTTCATATGAAAAACTTATGAATTAGTTTTATACAATATTTTTTTAGATTGCCCTATTTTTCACATAATAAAATCAATTTTAGGAACCGAGATGACATAGACCAATGAGTTTGATGACCTAAATAGGTGATTTGCAAATTTAGGGACTAAAATGACATAACCAGAAAAATTTAGAGACCGAGATGACACGGCCGAAGAAGTTTACTAACCTAAACGGTTGATTTGCAACCTTAGGGATCGAGATGACACAATGATATAAGTTTAGGGACCAGTTACATGCTTTACTCCAAAATTTTTAAGCTTACCTAAACTTCTTCTGCTTATTTACCATTGAATATCGAGTGAAATGCATGGGCGGTCCCTAAACTTGTGTGGGTGTGTCATATAGGTCCCCGAACTCTCAAAACGTGTTTTCAGGTCCCTAAACTTGAATGAGTATGTCATCTAGGTCCCCGAACTCTCACAACGTCTTTTCGGGTCCCTAAACTTGTATAAGTGTGTCATTTAGGTCCCTAAACTTATGTAGTATGTCAAATAGGTCTAAATGGTCTCCAAACTCATTTAGTGTGATGACGTGGCATGTCATGTAGCATCTACGTGTACTTACGATCACCAAAAGAAATAAAAAAATGATTATGGGCCCATATGTCAGTCACATTGACCAAATTTTTCGTTACCACCCTTAAACCTCACGCAGTGATGCCACCCTTGCCCCATAATCTATCAGTAGCAGGCTGGGCCACCACAATAGGTTGAAGCCTAGAAGAGAGGGAAAATTAAATTTATTTTTTTAATTTTGTCTATGTGCCTAACATATGAGTCTCATAATTATTTTTTTATTTCTTTTAGTGACCATAACTACACGTGGCATGCCACTTCATTACACACAAGGGTCTAGAGATCGTTTGGACCTATATGACACACTACACAAGTCCATGGACCTAAATGACACACACATACAAGTTTAGGGACCTGAAAAGATGTTACGACAGTTCAGGGACCTAGATGACACACCCATGCAAGTTTAGGGACCTAAAAATGCGTCTTGAGAGTTCAGGGACCTAGATGACACACCTACACAAGTTTAGGGACCGCTCGTGTACTTTACTCTTGAATATCAATATTGATTTGGAGGTCTTGGTTTTGAATTGGGTTGAATACCAAATCAGTTTAGTATTGGTATTAGGTTACAGTACCAAAGCTATTGTTTGGATGTTGATGAAATTTCTAGATGGAATCAAACTAGCTTGTGAATAACAATTCATGTTTGGGCATCCAACATGGTGGAATCAGTGGTCATCTTCTTCATCTCGACCTTAGCTATGCATAGGCCACTGACACCTCTACGTACACTGGCCATGTGAAAGAAGGGATGCAGAGGGAGGTAGGGAAGAGGCAGCGCTAGGCTTGCCACGGAGGGAGGCAAGGGAGGGTGGAGCGGCTCCTCGCTCGCCCTTGCGGCCTCTGCCTCCTCTGGCACATCAAAGGGCCACCGCGAAGGGAGACAAGGGAGGGGCAGCGTGGATCCTCGCTCGCTCCACGACCTCCGTCCCTCTTGGTCCAACGCGTCGGAGGGGCATTGTGGAGGGAGGCAGGGTGGGGTGGTGCGGCTCCTCACTTGACCATGTGGCCTTCATCTCCTCTTTCTCTGGCGTGTTGGAGGGCCGCCGTGGAGGGAGGCAGGGGCAACGTTGGGCTCGCCATGGAGGGAGGCAGTGAGGGATCACCATGAAGGGAGGGAGGCAGGAAAAGAGCGACGTTGGACTCGGTGATAGGGAAGAAGACGGTGTCAAGACACCGGAGACGGGGAAGGGGATGCCAAGGTGCTGGACATAGGGAAGAGGGTGCTCGTCTCATGCCATCACGCACCTCATCTCCAATTCTTTCCAATAAAGAGGGTCACAGCTCTGTATTGAGGGCGAAAGGTGTAGGTGTAGCGAATACGTCTACGACATTGAGGATGATTTCCAATTTCAAAGTATAAGCCATCCAAATAGCAGCATTTTGTGCCATCTAATGTCAATTACAGAGCCTCAATGCCAATATCCAAACGCAGTCCTATTGTACTTCTATTTAGCTAGTGTTAAGTGTTCTCTAAAGAATATTTTTCCTCATACACATTTAATGTTAAAAGTTTTGTTTACTTCAGAGTTTTTAAGTTTTGGACCAAAAATATCTTATCTTTGAAGGGTTGCATTTTTTTATTTTTCAACTAGCAAGCATGCATGTGCATTGCTACCGATGAAAATTATGTAGATATATTATGTTTGTGTGATTAAATATTATTTTTTAAACTATAGACCAATATATATAACCTCTTTGGTGATTTAAATAAATAAGTGTAGTTAAATTTTACTAGCTTGTTAGGAGCAGTGATCCTAAGTAGTATCTTTTTCTTGAGTAATATTACATCATAGGATCGCACCATACATCATTAGTCATAACTTGGATAGACATGTTTAGGTAAAACAATAACTGAATTTTATAGAAAAATATTAAGCTAAAATTCTAAAATTTTATTAATCAAGATACATAAAACAAAAAACATCAATGGTTACAAAAATTCAAATAATATATTATAGCACATCGTCCAAAAAAATCTTATGCTCATGCAATTCTAGAAGACATATTATGTAATATTTTAAATCATATATTGAAGAAAAATTAGTTTGCTGGCAAATGGCAATACAAGTAATAATTACATATACTCAATTTAACTTTCTCTAATTCCCATACAAGTACGTGTACAGGTTAACATCACATAAAACAAAAACAAATAGAATTAACTCACAAACTAATAAATCTCTCCTCACAAATGCGACATGGTTGATCCAATTTTGTGATTAAGAGGACTTGACCTTTATCCCTTTTCTTACACATGTGAAATTCTGTACATGATCACGGTATGCTTTATAGTAATTTAATTAAGTTGCGACATTTAAGGTCCTATATGTTTTATCATAGATCTATTATTCATCCTGAATATAGCCTCAGCTTCGATCGTATCGGCTGTCGACATATCGGGCATCTGTTGAGGCTCTCCCCACATTCCCTGCAACACTGTTTTTGCACAAGAAACCCAAAAAGAAAACGAGAACATAAGCAAAGCATGTTTTAAGATATTTCTATAGCCTTTCATAGCATTGTTATGAATGGGAGTCTCTGAATTTGTCCTCACCATGTGGCCACAGCCAAATGCTAGATCCTTGGCATTGGTCAGGCAGATTGGGCACACCTGCATGAACAACATGAACATGAGATCATTTATTTTCTGTGACATTGACCAAATCTGTGACCACAGATTCACAATTCGGAACAGAAGAAAAAAAAAAGTTGACAGTCTTGGCTTCTTCTTCTTCCTTTCTTATTTGTCACCTGATCTTCTCTTGGAGACGGTGCCGACACAGCGCTAACGTTGCTGGATCCCCTCCTCAATGACGTCTGCCTCTGTGGAAGTGGTGGCGGCGCCGGCTGAACCCTCTTAGCGTTCCCAGTCGTTCGACTGCATTCATGTTCAGAGACCAAGCCAATGTTCAGATAGGTACAGTCTTAGAAGAGTTTCTTTCACTGCTAGTACATCCTAGCAACATTACCCTAGGATGCCGAGCTCGACGGTGGCCTTGTACTGGATGGGGACCTCCATGAGCGCGGCGAGCGCAAACGCGGACTCCTTCTGCTGCGCCGTTGTGCTCCTGGCCATGATCGAGGTGAAGTTGACGAACTGCATGCAGAGAGGATCACATCGCCAGAAGACGATGCAAGTCATTCATAAGCTGGCCAAGAGCTGCATCGTGAAGGAAGTTTGTGACACATTGTCAGATTGTTGATGGAAAATGGGAGCTCGTCGATGCTGCTTCACCTGGAAATTGTCGAAATCGCGTGCCGGGAGCTTGTCGTCGAACTTCTGCATGTCCTCCCAGGGGCCATCCCCGACACCGACCAGCACGATGGACAACGGGTAGGCACTGAGATAGATCGAGTTGCCACAGTTCAGTTAGGTCTCTGAACTGACTGATACTGTAGATATGTGTACTAAAAAAATGTGTGCAACCTAGCCATGACAATGGAGTCGACAGTTCTCTTCTCCTGTGGGCTCAGATCGCTGTCACCTGTGTCAACACTCCTAGTCACCTGAATCACATCATTTTATTTTGCAGAGTCAGTACTGAAGCCGAAGACTGAACAAAATGATCACAAGCAATGAGATGCAAGCACCTGTCCATCTGCAACTATGACGAGAACATGGTACTGTCCTCCACTCTGCTCCACAATGTCGACGGCCGCCTCCACGATCGGCGCAAACGACGTCGGCCCTGCGAACAATTGCAGATAGTGCAATCAGTCTTCACATAGGTCATTTTGTGACGTGTCAGCAATGGCCAAGGTGCACAATGCAGCAAGGTTTCAGAGGATTGATCATCTGATCATCACCGGATAGCTTGAGGTGTGGCACGATCCTCCTGTAGCAAGCCAAAACCTCCTCGAAGCCATGGCACGGGGAGTTGTTGTGGTGGAAGCTGAACACGTTGCTGTCATGGGTGGTTGCTGCAATGCAACAACATCAAGTAGAAGAAGACAATAAGATGCAGCAACAAGGCTGAGAATGATGAGCATGTTCTTGATGAGATCATGAAATGGAGCTATTAGCATTGCTATTATGCTATATTGCTACCATTGAGGATGATGTGTCGTGGAGCTCACCGTCGCCGAAGCCGAAGCAGGGGATGAGGTTGTCCTCGTCGAATGGCGCCAGCGTCTTGCCGATGATGCTGATGGCCTGCTCGTAGGGATTGGGCGTCTCGCCCAGCCTGTGCAAGCTCTGCCCACCGAACGACTGCTTCCCTGACGAACACACCAAACAACCCAAACAAAGATCAATGAGAACAAGAACATCAAGAAGAACAAGATGAAGAACCATTTTATTTTTGTTCACTGTACCTGTCCATTCATTGCTCTTGGTGAAGTCTATGCCGAGGATGAGGTTGGACGACTCGAGGCCCTGCTGCCGCAACGCTGCCGCCACCTGCGAGCAGAGTTGCACATAAACATCATCATACAGACAGACATGCATGCTTGAAAATATTAACCGAATGTCAGAATTAATCAGCTAGTGTCTTGTTCAACTTTAAATTTCTGCCCTGAAATTTGTGATACGAATCAAGGGCAAGGCAAAGAAGAAGCTACGGCTGTTAGTGACATCCATGGCGTGCTAGAAGGTGACGGGCACCTGATCGAGAGACGTGAAGGTGTCCGGTATGTAAGAGTACTTCTTGCTGAGCATCGCCTTCCGGCGGCCGCCGTCGTGGTGAGCCGAAGACGGCTGCGAGATCAAGCCCCGGTGCCTGACGGCCGCCGTCGCCCTCCCGCCGCCCGTCGACGACCGCCGGTGGCCGCCGAACAGCGCGCCGAACACGCCGCCCATGCGCCGGCGGCGGTGGCGACCAAGGCGATCGACGCTGCTGGTGGTCGGTAGCGGCAGCAAGGTAACATGCGAGGAAGAAGCTAGAGCTCTTGGTGTGCCTCGGAACAAAGCCGGCAAGGATCTGCGGCGGAGATGACCGGCGGCGCACGCGAAGAACAACTGGGGACGAAGAGGATGGCACGGCGGGGAGAAGATAATAGAGCGGAGGATTCTTTTCTGATGAAAGAGAGATTTTTGGGAAGCTGCACTGAAACTTCTTGAGCCTTTCGTTGTTCGTTGCTGTGGGGAAACGTCTGTATTCCTTCCAAACTTTCATGCTTCACTCGTTTCGGAAAGTTTCAGAAACACAGCAGATAAAGATACGTAGACTTAGACAAAGGCACACGTAGTAATTCCTATGACGGACTTGCTAGCGCCCAGACGTCTGATCTTAGGGATAGCGTTGGACGGTGGAAACTCCCACCGTAACATGGGCCATATGTTGCATGTAACATCTAAAAAGTATAAGTTGTAAAATAAATCTCGCTGCAATGTATTGCAACAATCCGAACCAACGAACGAAACATCAAAATTCAACATCTTGAAAGCAAAGATGCCACATAAAAGAATTAATGAGTATTGCAACAATCCAAACCAACAAAGTAAAACATCAAAATTTATTACTGCAACATCTTGAAAGCAAAGGTACAATATAAAAAATGAATCGATGAAACATCTCTCGACACGCAACATCAAAGTCGATGATCCACTTGACTGCAACATCATATATCATTTATAGGAACATCACAGGCAATCTAACGCAACATTTGATTTTATGTACCGCAACACCCCCTAATAATAAGCTTCATACAGGTTATTGTTTGTTACAACCCTAGCAACATGTCCCTCCCTAGTTAAATTCAGATGTCAGGGGCCTGTACTAGGATATAAGAATTTATCTTCTTAATGACAAAGTTCAAGTCAGCCAAAGACCTACCGTAGAGTTTCTCGAAAAAAAATCCATATGTTAGAATTTGGATACGTAGTTTCAGACCCGAGCGGTTGATCACCTTTAATGCTCATGGGATAGACATTTGTTGCATGCACTCTTTTTTGCTTCGTTGTTTAACAATCGTAGCTTTGAATTACTCTTGTTAAAGGACAAAGGTGCCGTAATAAAGTGCTCTCGAGATGAAGAGAAGAGATGCTGAGTCTCTGTCACAAGTTTCGTCCCAAGCTAAAAGGGTGTTACACACGGAGATTCTTGCACGAGAAATGGCGGTGGTGGCACTCGAATCATCGTCGCGTACACCGCGTCTGTGTGTCGTTTGGATCTGTGCTTTAGTTGGCAAGTCATGTGATCGATGTACCGTGCCACGTCAGTACTTTGTTTCGCAGCCAACAGAAAGCTTTAGACCCTGTTTAGATTCCCTAACTTTTCACTATTCATTTCAATTTTTCACTATTCATTCCAACTTTTTACTATTTCTTCTTCACAAAACACGTTTCCTAGCGAATGCTACAGTGTTTTTTCCTATAATCTAAACACACCCTTAGAGAGAACGGAGTTGCTTTGTCAGTTGGCTTTTGGACGGTGCTTATATATTGTGGGAGAAATTTCCTAGTGACGATGAGAGCAACAGACAGGAAGTTTAATTTGAAACGGATGGACTTGAAGACGATGAAGTGAAACTACCGAGCGAATCCGAGGGCTCCATGCCCAATGGCAACTTTTAGTTAGTTGGTGATGCGTGATTAGAGCGTCATGATATTGGAAATGGCTGTATCTATATACTTTGCGTGCTCTATCAGTTATGGAAATTATATAGGCCCATCAAAGTGGCGTCCATATATAGTTTTTTTCTCATAAATCAGAACGGGTTGTGTTTCTTTTGTTTGAAACGTAGCATAATCACATATATACACGCACATACATATATGCATGCTCACTCTTATTAATACATAATGCTACTCCTATGGTCACTTCTGAGAGACGGAGCTAGGAAAATTTGAAACCGACGAAGTTATCACAGGCACCTTGTTTTGTTTTACTCCATTCAGTTATGCACTTGGATGATGTAATTATAATAATAAGCGGTGATGCAGTTGTATGCACCACCATGCAAAAAATCAAAACTTTTTTCCTTTGTCAAAAAAAATGTTGTGACAGAAACTGTTGTTGTGTAAACCCAAGTTTTATTCCCAGTGGTTAGATTTCTTATGGTGCGACTTAGTCCACTACCTAATTAAGTTCATGTTCCAGACTCATCAGTATACAAATACACGACCTAGACGCGGCTATGAATTTTCTTGCCAGCCCAATTTGTAAACCCTTGAACAATTAATTGATATATCCGCAAATATTCCACGATGATTGCGAGGCCGATAGATGTGCCATCAAAACCACAAAATGACGAGTATTAATTCGTGCGTGCAGTGAAAATGGATATTCTGCCTATTCGATTCAACATTTATGGCTAAGCTGGAACCTCAACACCACCGATCAGCTCTTAGTCTCCTCAGCCTTGACCCCATCATTCATTCTCTCAGCCCTCCAGCCAGAACCAACCACGCGAACAGACTAATAGTTTAATAGTTTAGACTCGAATTTTCCCTCGTACGTCATCCTATAAAGTGGATATTGTACGTGCGCATTTTTCATAGCCCCGTAGTGGGGAATCCTGTTCTTCGTAGGACACTTAATTTTGTGTCCAATATATTATCCTGTGTGTGCGTGACTGCCCTGGAAGAAAGGCATGCTTTTCCAAAAGAGGGTGCTGCATATATGTTCAATGTTTGATAATATTCGTCCCTCTTGTTTTTGTTTAAGCTAGTGTCAAAGGAACCAATCATGCCAAGATTCGTCAGTTGCTCGTCAGTTTGACGGTTTGCATGCTTCAGACACCTGTGTATCTCGATCAAACCAACGGCACGGTCGGAAATGTAATAATTGATTTGCTGCTCCAAAGAATATAGTAGGCTTTAAGGACTGGTGTTAGTACTTAATAGGTCAAAAGATGAAGTCGCAATGACTATATTTGCCGTCATACTCATAGCTGAAATACACTCCAAGCTAAGAAACAATGATGGTCAGCAATCAATGAGATTGTAAAAGATATATGTGTTCTTTGCTTATCCCAAACACTTCACCCATCAACCATTTTACATGACGTTTTCCGCATACTAAATTTGAAACTTTGGAAATTCTTTTCATTGCACTGAGCATTTGAAAAAATTTCTACATTATGAAAATTAAATGCTTTGAAAACAAATCCAAAAGATAATGAGATCCTAAGTTACTGAAGTTACAAAAAAAGTCAAAACAAATCTGTTGAACCAAATATTTTTATACTATATATTTTTGGAAAATTTAATATTTGATCTGACATCAGTTTTTTCTTTTGCGTTGATTTGCCATCAGTTGAGAGTTGAGAAACCCGCAAAAAAAAAACTGAGAGTTGAGATGCAACAAGCACCATTTTGCTCGTGATGACTGGGTGTCTGCACTAATCTCATCGCACACTACCACCCCGGCCCGGAAATTAAGCCCAACGTGGCCTAGGAGGCCCAAACACGGCCCATCCAAAACAAACCAGCTCGACTGCTCATCGATTCGTCCCAACTCACTCCGCCGGTCCGCCCTACACCTCCGCCTCCCTCCCGCCGCGCCACCCATCGCCGCCGCCGCCGTGCTGCGGCCTGCGGCTCTACTGGTTCCACTCCACGCGCGCTGAATCCTCCGCGGACCAAGTTGACGAGGACGACAGCCGGTACCCCCCGATGGCGCAGGCCTCGGCTGCCGCGGCGCTGCTGCGGCGCCTCAGGCGCCACCGCGCTGGCCCCGCCGCCGCCGCGCTTCTCCCTCGCCAGCTTGCCTCCTCGGATAGCGCACCCTCTTGCTCCTCTCTGGGTGCGCTGCACGGGGAGAGCCACCTCTCGGAAGGTGGCGGAGGAAGGCTCGCCTTCCATCCGCGGCCTCGGTTTCCCCCGCAGCAGCATGCGGCTGCCATGGCTACGAGGGCGGCGCACCAAGCTGCTTCGAGGTAGAGTTAACCGCGTAACTGCTCCCGCTTTCTCCGGAAATGCTGGCTCTAGCTTGCGCATGTTTGACTAAGCCGACATTGTCTTGCAGCTCCGAGAGCCCTGTTGCGGCTGCTGCGTCAAGTGAGGCTAGCACTAGCACTATTCCTGCTGCTTCACAGACTGAGGAGATCGTAGATTTCATCAAGTCGACGTTTGGGAAGCTTGAAGGTAATTATGTGACGGCACCATCTTTTTTTTTTTGTGCCCAGTGCTCCGAGTTAGCACCCGGCAAAACCACCATTTCAAGTAGAACTTATTACTTGCTGCCATATGTTGCTATTGTTTGTTATGGGAGCAGACCCAGCTTTTTTCACTATACCTTAGATTGAGTATCTGAGTAATGGCTTTGGCACGTCTCCATGTTTGCCTTACTGGTTATGGAGGAGAGTTATGTTCTTTCCAATCTTCATGTCCCAACAATGCAGAGATGTGATGATGTTTTTGATGGTTGCAACACCACATGAGTCTTTGTGCCATTTGTACCTTTGTGATATCTTTATGATTCAACTATATATGTAGTTCAATTTTTAGAGCCTCTTTAATTTTTTTTAGGGGAAATCTGATGGAATGCACATGTAATCGATTAGTAAACACATATAGGGAACTAAAGCTGCCAGAACTACTAGTAAACACATAGGGAACTATTAAATGCTAGTCTTTTTGGAAGGTTATTGGACTTGTATCTGATGCAAACCGTAGAACATGATTTTTGTGGCTATTCCTACATGTGAACAATGAATTTTAATAAATTGTTTCAGGGGTTATTGTTATCTTTTAACCCTTTCCTTCATCTTTGTGGGCAGGACAAAATCACTGTTGGTTGAACACCATGAATGGCATTTGGAGGAACTTGAATCAAGAAGGAATTTATCTTGTTCTTTTATATCAATCTTGTGGAACATTAAACAGGAACAACAATCATTCAGTTGCTTTTGAGAGATTGAAATATCTGCAACAGAGGTAGTTGTATAAAACTTGTCAGCTTTAAATTCGACTGCAATCGTACTTTTCTAATCTCCCCTGTTTTAGGTATCCACGCCTGAATGTTTTTGCTGTGCAACATGGGAGTGATATTACTTCTGCTCAAATCCAAGCAGTCCGTGCGATAGTGACAGAGTACATTGCTTTTCCTGTCTTAATGTTAGACAAAGACTTCTCCAATGTGAGGTTCACACCCATGCCATTTGTCACATTACTAGAGAAATCTGGAAAATTTTCTCTTATCAATAAGCACTTTCCATGCAGGATATCATATATTGTATCTTAATTATGCATTTTCCATTCCATTTATTTTTGTCTCCAGTTCTCTGTATAAGTGTTTCATGTTTTATGCATTTTAGCTTTCATATCAAATACTTTGTTAAATCAAGAAATGTTGTTTGATGAGTGTTCAGATGACAAATGGTGATTGCTACTTGCTATTTGAAGGTTCTAAGGACCCTATGCTATTTACAAAGTGGGTTGAGGAGCCTGATGTCATGATAAAGGGTAAAATCCGAACAACATCTGCCATACTCGATGCTATGAATGCTATTTCCTTGTCTATTTTTTCTGACCGCTTAGTTTCTCTGTGATTTTGCTTGAAAAGTTGGTACCCTCCACATTTGCTAATATTTCTCAAATCTCGAACCATTCTGAATGCAGCCATAGAGGAACTTAGTGTGTTGAAAGAAGAACCTCCTGAAAATGTTCTATCAAGAGTTTCTTGGCAGAAAGAAGAGGTCGTCAAAGAGCCATATGTTGGTTTCTTCAGAAACTTGTTACTTTGCCACCCAGGTACCTAGTTACAGTTCCTTCACATAATTTATTACTTCAGGATCACTGGATCAGTATGCACCATAAATACATGGATATAGTGTATATTGCTCAACTATATCTTTAGTTTTGCCATCGTGATGTGGTAATATACAGTTTAATGTGCTGCAGCATGTGTATCGGTCGATGAAGATGGGGATCGTATTTTCATCTCTGACAGTAACCATCATAGGATCATCATTAGCAATGGTGATGGAATGATTTTAGACTGTGTAAGCATGGCTTGCTGTTTAACTTGGGTTGCAATTTTTTTGTATGAATATCATGAGTTAACATTTGCTCTTTTGCTTTGCAGATTGGATCTTCCCCAGGCTTTGAGGATGGCGAATTTGAATCAGCTAAGTTCTTGCGCCCAGCTTCATCATTTTATCATGGTGATGAAGATTTTCTATATATTGTAGATTCTGAGGTATTATCCACAGTAGATTGCATTTGCCTTCCCTTCTTGACAACAAAAAATACACGATTTTCACCGTTACATATTTCTTTGTTTTTATATTAGATCAGTAAAAAACTAATCAGGTGCTTGAAAATATACCCGAGTCTTAGTTGGAAGTTACAGTGTCTAGCTATTCTTAATTGTGAAGATTGATGACTATCCGCAACACTAAATAATCGTCTTATTTGTCCCTTTGTGAATCTTTTTGCAGAATCAGGCTATTAGAAAAGCAGACTTGGAAAGGAGGACTTTAGAAACAGTTTATCCAGTGTCTGATAAAAGCAGTGGCATCTGGAGTTGGATTACTGATAAGCTTGGTTTGAGAAAAGAAGTTGCTCCAAGTATTCGAGATTTTGATGCAGACTCCGTAGCACTACCATGGCATTTGATACAAATTTCAGATGATGAATTATTAGTTGCAGACCGCAGGTAGGTGCCTCATTCTCTACACCTTGACCTTTTCCAATTTGGTTAACTAGTTCACATAGTATAATGCTTGACGAATCTGAAGTCTGATCTACCATGCACTGTCTTGTCAACCCTTCTTATGGTGACCAAATTTGGTCTCGGGCTTGACAAGTTATACATTTCTGTAATTCAACCTAATTCTTGGTTTTATTTTTGATATTGATACTGATAGTATGACAGAGCATACCCCAACTTGCTTGGGACTAAAGGCTATGTTGTTGTTGTTATTGATAGTATGACAGAATAAAAATATTGTAAACACTCACTGTCCATTATTTTAGTTTATACAAGGGATAAAACACATTTTAGTGAAGTTGACTGCATTTTCCGTTAGTGTTCAATCAATGTCGATGGTGAATTGGTGATTAATGGCTCAATGCTATGCTTTAGTTTTAATGCTGCAAACAGGCACAATATGTCAATAGTCAACTATAGCTTGTTCCCACTGGGGAAATACGATCTGGCTATTGAGTACTAGTAATTCTTCTTCTGACACTAGCTATTTTTGCAGCTTTGAAAGTCCATGGATCCTGAGAATATCAACAGGCAAAAAACAGGATATTGGAAGGTTAGCATGGCTTCTTTTGTTATGTATGTTAATACTTATTTTTCCTTGCTCACTGAGTTAAAGTTGTGTGAAGGTAGAGCTGAAGTAATGGAAACATATCAGCAAACAGTAAATGAGAGGTGTGCCCTTCTTAAGGATATACACATGAACCGGTCATCAACTGCTAAGGAACTTTCTGATTCATTGGAGAAGGTCACCAGGAAGGAGCTTGTATCGTCAGTCTCAAGATTTCATAATTACGTTATCTTCGGGGATACAGGTTGATTTATAAGCTGTTTGTCATCAAGCCTTTCTTTTGGTATCAAATCATATAAAAGTTTATTCCAATTCTCTCTCCTGTGTTTGAAGATGGTCAAAGGGTTCTGAAGCACGATTTGGATACCAAGACAACCTCAAATATAAATTTCTCTAACTGTGAGGTCCTTGGGTTGCCATATTGGTCTATTTGCAACCTCGAGAGAGTAGCAACCTGGTGAGCTGCTGATTCTCTATCATGCTTGGGAGGCTGATGAAGTGATGACAGAAGCCTGCCTAACAGTTCTTACCTCTAATTTGCAGGGGTCGTTCCACTGAACAATTTCAAGAGCATCTCCGTCGAGTAGATGTGCTTCCTGGTAATTTCATATGTGTCTCACTGTCTTGCTTTCTTCTGCTAATACATCTGGCTGTAGATGCTTACTGAAAATTACTTTGAGGTGTTACCATATTAGAATGCATAAGCTCAAGGGGAACTCTGTTTGTTTTCTCAATTTTTTTTTTTTTGGAATTTGTTTTCTCGATTATGGGATTGTTGCTTTGTGGCACTGTATGCTATTAAGTATGAATAGCTTTGTAACGTGAGGGGTGTTCAATTAACAGGAAGATGCAATATCACAGTCTCCATAGGCATTCCAGTCGACACTGAACTTGCTGCCCCTTTGGCTGAGAATTGTATCTGCCGCCAAGTGAGGGGATCTGGTGCTGAGATTTCTGGTTCCGATGGGTCTGAGACGCCCACAGAAAAGGTAAAAAGCACTGCCCCCCTCTTTCCCCCCATCGAGGGCATTGTGATTTCCCTCATACTAGTTAAGTGCAAATGGTGGCAAAAGTCTAATCCTTGACGTGGATACACATGCCATCAGGTTGGTATTGCACAGCAGTGGTACGATGAGCTGGACAATCTAGCCTTCTCCGAAGTCCCCGAGGAACCTTCTACTGCGCATGGAGGCGATGAGAAACCTGCTGATCAAAGTTACCAAGACCAGCGAAGAGTGCAGTTCGCCTGCACGGTGAACGTCAGCCCTGGGACATGCGAGGTACAGTATCATCTGAAGCAAAAAAAAAAAAACCTTAATTACATCATGCAATCATGCTTCCTGTTCATACCACAACAAAGATCAAACTCATTGCGATACCATGTATGGTTTGCAGCTGCTGGCCTCTGCCGCGCTGTACCTGAAACCCGCAAGGGCGATTGGCGACCGTGTGGAGCTGACAGCCCTTGTGAAGCGGATCTTGGGCGGCTGCCAGCGCCGCGAGGAGCACGCCGGCGTGGAGCTGCTTATGGGGAGCCGCGAGGACGTGAGGGACCTGGTGGTGATGAGGCCGGTGCACCTGCGGCTGAGGCTGGAGTGCGGCGACCACCCTGCCGGCGCCACCAACAAGGAGACCATCAGCACCGAGTCCAGCCTGAAGATCGACGTCGCTTTGGATTAGCGCCGCTGATCTGATCCTAGTTTTGATTTTTTTTTCCCTGGCCATTGCTGCTGGATTAGATTAGCCACGTTGCACGCCATCATGTAGGAGTGCATTACTGGATGCTGGAGAAAGCTGCGTGCGTCGTGTGATGGAGGCTCCTGTCGGTGTGGAAAGGAACAACCCTCACACGTTGCGTAGTTTTGTTTCCACATGGAACAGTCTCAGTCGAGATCAGTGGAAATCAGGACGGAAGCTGGAAAATCTGTTCCGACTCATGAGAAAAAGAGCAAGGTTGTACTTTTCCAATGATGTTTGGTCATTATCAAAGGAAGGCCAACTCACCAGGTTTAGAGTGTACCTGGCTACCTGCTAATATTTGCCCGGCCAAAACTGTGATATGCTTATAAATTTGGCTATCAATTGGTTCATCATCAAAGAATTGACACACCAATATTTATAGCTAAACTTATAGCTAGTGAAGAATCTTCTTAAAATAGAAAAGTGTCGGTTGATATTGGCAATAAACCAAACAATTTTTTTATATTTCTTTTCCAAACTTTGTAAGTCTTGTTTTTGGCAAGCCATGATTTTGGTTTGCTATGGTTTTGGTTGGCTTCGAACGAAGCATGCTCTTGCATAGTTTACACGAGAGATCCGAACTTGTCGCTACCTACATGGATTTGGCAGGCATCATGGCCGTGCTCGGCCTCTCGCCTTTGACCTTTCCTTGCCATGACGATCCCTTCAAAAAAGGAAAAAAGAATGCCCAAAAAAGTTTGAAGTTGTCGGCGGCGTACAAGTGAGAGTGCACGCACCGCACCGGCACGATGGCAGCCAGCAAACCATGTCGTGCTCGTATCGTGCCGACCTTTGTTTGACGCCAAAGCAAAAGCTCTCAGCAAAGCAAGCCGTCACTCTTTGGGCTGTGGGCCATGCTAAGCGGGGGCCCACTTGCAGCGACCCAACAGTCCGGCGTGGCCTGCTCCGAACGAAACCCGAGGCAGGCAGGCGCGGCGCACGCAAACATCCCCCGCCGGATCTCGTCATCTTCTTCTTCTTCCCTCCTGATCGGAGACCAACGGAGGAGGAGCTCACGCGAATCACGAGGCGCCCACTGCTACTAGTCCAAGTCCCGAACCACCCCTCCCAGCCGCGTCACGCACCGCAGCCAGGCACGGCGAGGCGAGGCGCACGGCCCACGCGGCTGGCTGAGTCCACGCGGCCTCGATGGAGAGGAACAATGGCGGGAAGCCGCCGCCGCCGCAGCCGGAGAGTAAGGCGGCGTGGAAGGACGGAGCCGTCACCTACTTCCACCTCCTCTTCTACATCGCCATCTCCGGCGGCCAGATCTTCTTCAACAAGGCAAGCCCTGCTGCACTCCCCTCCCCTCACCAATCCCCACCTGCCCGCGCCGCGGATTCCGGGCTGCGAAAATGGATCGGGTTCCTGGTTTCTTCCCCTGGGTCTGAGTGGATTAGAGTCGAGGAAGGGGGTACGGGAGTCCGTCGTGCGGGCGGATTCGTCGCGTGGGGGCGGACGAGAGATGGGTGCTTCGGGTTGGTGGATGTTTGGCGGATGCTGCTGTGGACGAGTGAGCCGCGCTGAGGCTCTGTGATGGGACTGCTCGTGATTGCTGAGTCCAATTTGAGCTGTCTGGTTTTGCTTCGGCTCCGGTGATGGATTCCTCCGTTGCCCGCTCTGTGTTCATCAGTCAACCAGTAACTGCTTCTGTAGGTCAAGGGAAAAGAGCAGACTAGTTTTTCCTCATGTGCCTGTATCTTCCTTTTTTTTTTCAAAATTTATTTTACTATGTCTAGTTTCATGACACAATTGCTGGTCCTGGGAGCCGATCATCCTACTACAGTACTACCCATTTAGCTTACTAACCATTTCCATGACAAAATTGCTGTACGTGGGAGCTGATGATACCACCCATTTAGCTTACTAATAATTTCCATGGCAAATTGCTGAGCTGATTATCCCACCTATTTAGCTTACTAATAATTTCCAAAATTGGTGTTCCTCGTAGCTTCGTCAATGTCATGTGCAGATCCACTTTCCCGCTATTCCACTATTCAGCAGCTTGAGATGTGGATCTCCTGTTGGTTGGGGCAAGTTGACTTGCTTTTCATGTGACAGCTTGTGCCTGCTTTAACAATGAATAAAACTATTTCACCCCCTCTCTTTCCATTGCTTCAACAATGAAAAAAACTACTTCAGCCCCCCCCCCCCTCCCCCCCCCCTCCTTTGCCGCTGAAGTTGGCAAAACATATTGCTACTAGTCAAGTATGGTGCAGTGTGCCTGAAGGGGATATAATGGCCCTTTTTTATACTATGACTCGTCCTGCTGGCACTTTTGAATTTTTTTTCCCTCCAGTGGCCAGATTTGCCTGGCATTGCATTTCTAGTGGCAGGTGACTTGAGAACATTTCAACCTGAGTTTTGCTTGGCATGGATGCCTGTTCTAATAGATTAGACTATTTCTCATGGAAATCAACACCTGAGCAGTGGACGCTTCTCAAATCTCACATACTTCACTTTTCCAAACAATTGGATAGCATCTACTAGATCACCCCATAGAAATATAGAGATAAAAAGTTTTGGCATATGTCATTCGCTCTATCTTATTTTCAGTAACTAAACTAAAAGCACTCCAATAGGTCATATGACAGGTGTTGCCTTTTTTTTTTTCTTCCATATTGTACATATATGAGGATAGATTTGAATTAGCTGTCTTTATTGGATTAATCATCATCTGTTGGGGTCCTCGAGGACTTGGTTCTGTGAGATGTCACATTGTAAAGCAGGATTCTGAGTCCAGAAAAACCACACCCTGACTCAGTGGGTTGATTCTGCGAAGTTACCCGAATTATCATGGGTTATGTTAGTTGCAAGCAGTTGCATGAACCAATATTCATGTGGTGAATTTGAACATTTTATCCTTTTATGGCATTGAACAGCCTTTCAACTTTATTAACTGTAAGAACTTTTTTTTGACTTGATGCAGTGGGTCTTATCGTCAAAAGAGATCAATTTCCCCTATCCAGTGGCACTAACTCTGCTTCACATGGTCTTCTCATCTGTAGTGTGCTTTGCAATCACGAAAGTTTTCAAGGTACTTATACACACATTTGTTGGCTGTATTACTAGTTAGAGGTGTGATAGCTGATGCTTCATGCCATTCCATTTGCTCCCTTGATATTCTATAGATATGGGCACATGCTTACTATTACCTTTTTTTTTTTTATCTTGATGATGTTTCCCAGATAATAAAGATTGAGGAGGGAATGACTACAGATATGTGAGTCTCAGATAACTCTAATTTCTTAGAATTATAAACTATTTTCTTGCTCATAGATTTTCTGTGGAATGATTTCATACATATTCGACCATGAGCAAGGTGCATACATGCATGTCTTATGTTCCCCTATGGTCTAATATTGAAATTTAAGTTCTCGAAGAATTACCTTTGATACAAAAAAAGCTTACTTAGAGCTAACATGAATACATAATAGCATTCTCATAATGAAAAGGAGACTTTAAAAAGTGAAATTGATGAATGGTTTTTTTACACTGATGAATATTCTGATTAGGAAATAATTGATTAAGCATATGCCAGAATTGTAGGCATGGAAGGATGAAAATATTGATAGTGGTTGGACCTTAGTAGTTGATGAACAGTAATTTTACCGTGCTCTTAAGCTAAATGTTATTTTTTGAATAAATTATTTGCATGTATATTTTTTTCCTTTGCTGTTTTAATTTATTGTTTTGTTCATACTATGGTTCTGGAATCGCACTATTTTTTTCTTACCAGTTCATCTGAACTTTCAGATATATCAGTTCAGTTATTCCGATTGGAGCAATGTTTGCAATGACACTTTGGCTAGGGAACAGTGCATATCTCTACATATCTGTTGCATTTGCACAGATGTTGAAGGCAATAAGTATGTATGCGTGCTACTGTTTTTTTTGGTAAAGATGGATAAGCATAACTTTCGCTAACTGTACACATGGTCCTCATATTCTCTTTACTGAACACTACAGTGCCTGTAGCTGTTTTTCTCCTCGGAGCAGCATTTGGCCTAGAAGAAATGAGCTATAAAATGCTAGGCATCATGTCTGTCATCAGTGTCGGAGTTATTGTGGCTTCTGTTGGCGAAATTACTATTAGTTGGGTTGGAGTGGTCTACCAGATGGGCGGAGTTGTTGCAGAAGCCCTAAGACTTATTTTCATTGAGATATTTCTAAAGAAAAAGGGCGTCAAGCTGAACTTGATATCCATGATGTACTATGTTAGCCCTTGCAGGTATGTGGTCCATTCACTCTTCTGATTTATTAACTTCAAAATACCAAATATTGTTTTAACATCATCTCTGGTTTTCCTGCAGTGCTCTGTGCCTCTTTATTCCCTGGTTATTCTTAGAGAAGCCAAAGATGGATGATAGTGTTTCATGGAACTTCCCGCCATTTACACTATTCTTAAATTGCTTATGCACTTTCGTACTCAATATGTCGGTTTTCCTTGTCATATCTCGGACTAGTGCACTGACAGCTCGTGTTACTGGAGTAGTGAGGGATTGGTCCGTAGTTCTGCTTTCAGCTGCCATCTTTGCTGATACTCAGCTTACCTTCATTAACATAATTGGTTATGCCATAGGTATTATACTGATGAATTTGGATTATTTATCTGTATCTATCTTTTTCTTTTTACTTAAAACATTGCATCCTGCAGCCATAGCGGGTGTCGTTGCATATAACAATCACAAGCTCAAGGTGAAACCTCAGGCAAACCCGCAGCAGGGTGAGGAGAACAAAATCAACCAAGGAAGCCCTCAAGATGTTGAACTATCAATGAACTCTACAAAAGAAGCCTCATAGCACCAAAAGTAGCTAGATTTGAAATATTTTTCTTTTACAGAAAGGTAATATAAATTATTGATGTTGTTACTGTACCAAGCACGCATGTCATCCACAAAATTGACTGATATGATGTTTACATTTGTGATACAGGAGAATTGTGCTATCGCTTTTGTTGGGTTGGCCAGCTCTCCTTGGATTATAGATTCATTTGTCTTCCCGCCGGTCTTCAGGGAAGATATTTTGTACAATGATATGCTCAAGAAGTCAAGATAATACACTATACACTTCCACCACGTTTGTACTGTTTTTTTCTTTTTTGCCTTAAAACGGCGGGAGGATGTCATACAGATGACAATTAGGCCATGTAAATTTTGTCATGTTTTCTTTTAAACTGTTGTAGCAAACACTTCAGGTGCTCCAAAAAGAAAGTGGCAGCCCTGAATCCCTGTTTGTACTTGGTTGACTGGGAAAATGGGAACTCAGATGTACTCATATATGAAAAATGTTTGCAAGGACAATGTAATCTTGGCTGATCAAAGAATGCGGAATGTGCAAGTATTTGAATCCTTGAATTCTCATGTTGATATGATAGGTTCTTTGAATTTTGAGGCATTTTCTTTCTGCTATGTATATCTCCAGATTTTAAAAGAGTTGTAAAGGTTGAACTGCATGGTGTAATGGTGCTGGGCTGCTGGCACTTGATTTTTCTTTTTTATTTTTTATTTTAAAAGAAAAGGGATTGTTTCTATGCAGAATCTGCTGAATATTTGTCGAATACACATTTCAGTAGATGTTAGCTGCTGCAGCTTGCCATAAGGGATTTGCAACCCAAACATTTTTAAAAAAGGTTAACATCTAATTACAAAAAGAACCCAAAAAATCTTTTTTTTTAAATGATCTAGTTACAAAAAAAAGACAAGTAAAATGATGACCGAAATGCCCCTTGGGTTCTTTTTGGGATACCCATCTCAGTCCGGCGGCGGTGAGCTGCGGAGCGTGGGGAAGCAGAGCTAGCGGCTACCACGACCTGCCCTACAGCGGCGGCGGCGCCGGGCCTTCGGCGCGAAGACACCGCACATCCTCTAAGCTCCAGGTTCGTTCGCGCGCCATTGAATCAAGCCATTCGAGATGAGCTTGGCTTCCGTTTTGAAGATGTCGCCTGGGATTCTCAAATTTTCACCTTCCGGCGCAGCACCTCATACATAGATAGGGGAAATTGGCCCGGTGAGAATGGATGGGATGGATAATCCAGAAGGTCCCGTTCCCGATTGTGGAGAAGGGAGGCACGATGCTTCCCTGCCGCTGCCGGCCGCCTTCCTCGAGTTCCTCAGCGAGAATGGCTTGGACCCAGCGGTGTACTCCATGGCGGCCACCATCCCGCGCTACATAAGGTGAGGAGTCTTGGCCGGTCAGCCAAACAGTGACCACATGTTTGCTGCATCGCACCTGTTGCAGACCTCTTTGTTGAGCACTATCTCGCATTATGATTTATGCGTGCTTGCTTCTACAAGTGAGTGAAAGAGGGAGCTTGATTTGTTTTGTTCTAATGCCAAGGTTAAAACCAGGCATGGAGTCACAGATAGCAGAGATCGAAGGCGAGTTGAAGTGTGGTCTCCAGAAAGTTTCTTGGCTGCCAGGTTTCTATGCGATTCCGCCGGAAACTCAGATTGCTGGCTCCAAGGCTTATCAGCAGGGGAAGGTGAGACGAAATTTATGATTTTTCAGCTGTCCTGTTAAATTCCAGCGTGACACAATTTTTTGTTACACATCTTTAAACAAATGTAGCACACCTGTAACTTGATGTTACCTGTCGTATGGTGACACTTGTATAAACTTTCTCAAGGTGTGTTTGTATGTAAATTTACATCTAAATGGTGTTTCTATGTGATTTATTTTTTAAGAAATATGTTAAGGGACCAGGTACGATCAAACAAAACTAAATCAGTAAATGAGATGCACTGCATTCCAGTTCCTAACAATGGAGTCAAGGTAGGGGAAAGAGGTCCTCTGACGTGCAGGCCCACTAGACATGGGACCCACCTGTTAGTGACCATGTCATGTGACATTATGTCAGAGGAAGTGCTTCCATAGGTAGAATTTACGCTAAATTTTCAATTAATAGAGAGGGTACTTCCTTTATAGTACCTAAAGTTTAGAGGATTTACTTGAGGTTGCTATTTGAGGCAGAAGCTGGAATTCCCCATGGCAGTTATCATGTTTTTCTTTTGTTCCCTTTACTTCCAGCTAAGCATATTTTTAATGCATTGCAGATTTATGGAATTGATGCAGCTTCTGGAGCTGCTATATTAGCACTTGATGTTCGGCCAGGAGATCATGTGCTTGATCTATGTGCTGCCCCAGGTAATTATTTCCATTTATAATTTGCTGTTTTGTATATTTGAAACATCGTTTTGTTAGTATCAAATGGGTTACATAATAACAAATTTGCTTGCTTGTTAACTCCATTGGTGTCACGGTATAGACAAACTAACTTAATGCATAGTGATTACCATAAGAGCATGAAGTCAGTATCAGGCTGCTTGATATTTTGTTAGGGAACTATTTGACCTATTTGCGTCTATTTTGTCACATATTCCACTCGTATGAATCACTTGCTGCTATCCTTCTAACACCACAGTCTCTAGTGTATGGGATTATAGTTATGCATGTGCATGTACTGTCATGTTTTTCCCAGTATGCATGCACATGTTGTATCCTGAATGTATTTTTAAGCTTTAGCCCTGAAATACAGCGTGTTACCCCATGAGACATGGCAGTTGGCACTACCTGACTGTTGAGTGTTGACTAGCTTAGCTGCACTATGCAGTCTTTCTCAAATTTGTCTAATAAATCACTATTAAATGATTATCTATTCAATTTATAGACTGCTAGATTAAGAATTTCTACATCCTAGTGGCACCCAGTTCAATAAACATGTCTAATCATAATTTGTAAACTGAATTATATTGCTTTAGTCATGTAGCTTGTGCTAGATCTTTCCTTGTGATATTTATGTTATGCACCATCTGATAATAGCGAAATATGCAAGGTGCAAAACTTTGCATGCTTGCAGATATTCTTGGAGGCACAGGTTCTCTGACTGGCGTTGATGTTGCAAAGCACCGCCTTTCAGCCTGTCGTACAATGTTGCAGAAGTATTCTCTTGGTGACCGTACCCGACTCTTTGTTGCTGATGGAACTTTGTTTTCCATTTTGCCTGTGAACTCCAACCTGCGAAGAATGGAAGGTATTCTGGTTTTAGAGAACTGCTTTTTTATGTTTTATTGTTATGGAACACACGAAAGGTTATATCATTGTTGAAGTTGATACATCTTGCTATCTGTCACAGGGCCAGTTGACCTTAAAGAAGATGTAAGTACGTTCTCAGAATGGAGTTCGAGGAGATCCTGGAAAGATCGACAGAAGGCTAAGAAGGCAAATGCAACTGGTTCACAACATCCACTGGCATCTTCAGAACCCGAACTAATATACTATGGCAAACATTCAGGATTAGTTGGACTGCGTAAATCTGATGTTCTTTGTCCGACAGCTGATGATGAAGCCTGTACGTCTGGCTATGATAAGGTACACTGTAACCTCAGCATCTCTGGCTTGCGTTATGCTATATATGGCTGAGTGTTATTGTAGCTATGTAATTACTTTGTGACTTCAGTCAATGGACTTTAAGATGATTTGAAGTGAAAATTTTTGTGATTTAGTAAAAATACTCAGTATCTTAATTTTCTGAAGGGAAAAATATTTTGTATGATAATTAACAAATTTAGAACATCTGTCAGCTTCTGTTCTTCATATTTAGAAACAGAAGCAGCATGCTGAAACTGGAAATTTGACGCCATCATAGTGCATGATTCTCACTTCATCTGTATGAAATGTATGCAGGTCCTAGTGGATGCAGAGTGTACCCATGACGGGTCCATAAAGCACATTCAGAAATTTGAGTTCTGGGGATGGAAAACTTTAGATCGCCGTGTACTTGATGCTGAAAGAACTGACAACCTGCTTCAGCTTCAGGTACCTATTTATTCATATTAGCTTGGTGGGTTGGCACCTGATCCAGGCATCCCTTATCTATATTTGTAGATCAAATTAGATGCTTGCAATGAAGTTTCTGCTCCACTACTCGTGAAGTTTATGCTCTGTGTATGCAGGAGATAGCTTGATAAACTTCATTTGTTATGCAGTTACATCTTCTCACCAATGGTTTTAGATTGCTGAAAACTGGTGGATCACTTGTATATAGTACCTGTAGGTGAGTTATCTATTCAACTATCAGTGACATAGTTCATGCCTCTATCCCATCATGGTAGTATAGTCTTACATTTTCTTTTTTAGGATTTTCAGAACAAACTTGTAATTCTTAGCAGCATTGTATAAAAAAAAAATCTGGAATTTGACCTTATTGGACTACAAACTTGAAACCTTATATATTTTAGTCTTACCAAAATGTGTAACTTCCATTGTATTTTCATGTAATACTGTGTAACGGCATCTTTTGCCTCCATATAGCATGACAGTTGCACAAAATGAGAATGTGGTTCGGCAATTCCTTTCAACACAGCCTTCAGCAGGTACAAACTATGTTACTTGCTTCAGTAATTTAATTACTATTAGTTTGCATACTTGAAGGTCTTTTTCCTCATTTAGAGTTCCATGCTGTTATATCTTTCCTAACCGATACGGTTTAGTTAAACTTACTGATAAAAAACATTGCTAGTTACACTTGCAGAGAAATCTAATGTCCGAAGTATTGTTTTTTCCCCTTATGCCCTCATGAGGTTGAGCTTGAGCAAAATTAGGCCAGCTCACGCTCAGGGTAGGTGACCTGACCTGGCCAAGCAACATCATTCCAAATATGTGTTCTTTGGCCTGACCCGCCTGTAGCTTGCCCAGTGGATTGGATCAATGTGTAAATTGTTGTGTTTGGACTTGTCTTGACCAGACTTATCCTAAATGTATTGTGGCTTAAATGATGTTTGATGTATTGGTGCATAGCAGAAAATTAGAGCTGTTAACTAATAAAATAAAATGATATGGAAATTGGACGGAAAAGCAAAGAATGTAGAACTTCGTTTTTAAGTACAGACAACTCTAAAAGTGCAAATGTTCCTCTTTGGAAATTATGGAAATTGGACGGAAGTCAGTTTCTTTGTTCTGGTAGTGAAATCCTTTCACCACATTGGTTGGTGGCGTATGGAAGTGCTGCCTGTATCATGTGATATTTGTGTTAGATCAAGTCGGTGAAAAACTCCATTAATGGCGTTCTGGGATATGTTGCTTGTTTTCTCAAATTATCCTCTGACGTTGCCTCTACAAATTGCAGAGTTACAGAAGATCGATTTGTCCGATAGTTGGCCCTGCAGAAGTGGTGGCATCCCCAAGACCTTGAGATTTGATCCTGCAACCTCGCAAACCAGCGGTCTTTTTGTTGCCAAGTTCAGTAAACTGCCCACATAGCATTTTCTTGTTTATCTTCCCGTACCATTCATGTCCTTGTTGCCGTTCACTTGGAACACTGGTTTTCCTTGTCAGCAACAGAAATGATAATATAGTACAGTTGGGTTACCATGCTTTTTGTGAGATATTCGCATTTACATATGCCTCTGATTATGAAGAGACAAAAAATCGTGTTCCTCCATGATCTGGCCATGGATTGGACGGTCCAATACTCTAAATGGTAGCAAACTGCCAGTTACCCAAATCTTAATTCTTAACTCAGGATGTGGTAGGTAAATGTTAGGTCTTGGTTCTTTTGACAACAATTCACGCCGTGCTGCTTGCTAGTACTTGTTGGTACACCCTCCTCTAGTTTTAAATGATTTGTACAATTCCTCTAATTTTAAATGTTCTGTGCAATTCTTGCTTTGTTCAATGCATCTGATTTTATATTCTTTTCTCCTCCTGGAGGTTGAAAGGCTGTTTTCTGTCATCGGTTTTGTGTTGCCTGCTTTCATGATCTCAAGTATGAAGGCCCCTGGGATTCATGGTAACCTCGCATGAGGTGGTCGCCATCCTCATGCTGTGACCTTTTCTTCTTTTCTTTTCTTTTTTAAAAAAAAGAAGATAATGGAGCAAAATCCCAGCCTATCAATGCACGCAGATATCTCATGTCATGATGACTTGTGAGTCCAAAGGGTTGCCTTGGCTTGCTTTGCTTCTTGATTTGCTTGGTTTCATAGGATTAGCGTAGCATTATGCCTTCCCTCTATTTGTTGCATCACGTTGGAAGACAGCAACAAGATGACAATAGTTTGACCATCGGTCGTGATGGGCAGCTTGTAAAGTGACATGGAAATGGATCAAGCAGCAAAGTAGGTCTGAACTAGCCTGCGTGCAATTAAAACTAAAAAACAGTGGCCATCTTTTCTGGGAAGATTATCTGTGTGATGCAAACCTATGCTTAGGGAAGTAATCAACTCATCAAGGTTTCTAAGTATATTACACCTAAATCATTGTTTTGTAAGCTAATGGAAATGTGTTGTTGGATTAGGCAGTTTGGAAGGTTTGAAGCTTGTCTGAATCAAGGAATCTTTTCTTGATCAATGTGGGAATTTGACCAATATCCAAAAAACTTCCTGCAAGAACATTTTAAGCTTTAACCACTAGGCTAATCGTATTCCCAGTGTATTTGATTTACTTTCATAGTAAATTTGTATTCCCCTGCCTTATTTTCTTGAAATTTATTCTACTTCTTAATTCTCCACGTTAACATTTTTTTTCTAAGAAGAAAAGGAGGCAGTCTAGAATACCAAAGATGTATTTATTCTACTTATGTTCTTCGAAGTTCCATTCTCCCTTCACGTTGGCACTACAACAAGAATTAAGAGGCGCAATTCAGACTGCCAAACATGCAGTTTGGTAGGTTCAGTAAACAAATACTACTACCACATTGCTACCACTGCATATTTTGTCACAAGGAACTTGCTGGATGTCGGCATATCAAATCAAATCCCAGCTACATGTCTGAATGCACAATATCTTACTTTAACGCCCATGCCCTTGCTCATGTGACCCATCGTATTGCCCGCCGCCGCCTTCATCTTCTTCATTGCCGCTTCTTGATCTATACCAAAAGGAACTGTTAGCAGGTACATATAGCTGCATGCATGTTCCTGCTTACTTTTCCAACCATTTTAGTCCATCCCTGTCTCGAGACGCATCCTCAATGCTCACATTGTATGCATATTCAATCCTCTAAATGGCTGAAAAGTACTAAAATAATTCTGAATTCGGACTAAAATTATAGAAAATATCATTTACCTTTATAGCTACAAATATAATGATATGAACATATATTACATAAACATATAATTGTAATAATTTGGTATCACAAATAGTAATTTTTATATATATTTGATCAAAGTTGAAATAGATTGACTCATTAGAATTCAAAAGTTGTATTTTTTTTTGGACTAAAGGAGTAGTGTTTGTAATGTGCCTTAGTGCCTACTGTCCCTTTTGTTCTTATATCATTCACTTGGTGTGCCGCGACTTGTTCAATTACGCTCTTAGCTCTCCCTATTTTTTCGCGTTGTCCCTAAAATCTCACATTGACTGTCGAATTAACCGCCGCCACACCTATTTCATGAACACACGAAGTACTTCGCATTGGAACTTCCCCTCTCCACTTTTGATCAGGCATAGCTTTCCTACTTTCTAAGCTTTTACTTTGCCCATCATTTTCTTCTTTAGCACGCTACTACTCCCTTCGTCCCAAATTGTAAGTCATTCCAAGATTTTTGGAGAGTCAAACTCTTTTTATGTTTGACCAAAATTATAGAGTGAATCACAAAAAATTATAGAACCAAATAGATATAATCTAAAAATATACTTAATGAAGAAGCTACTGGTATTTATTTGGTACCATAAATCTTAGTACTTCGTTATATAAATTTGGTCAAAGTTGAGATAGTTTGACTCTCCAAGAATCTTGGAATGACTTATAATTTGGAACGGAGGGAGTAGGTGCTAACAAATCATATGATCATACACGAAACATTTTCATAACTTTCATCTGATATGTCCATAATGTCACATGTTTCATCTCGTCAAACTTAAGTATTTTTTTTTATTTCTCCTTTATGAGGAAATGAAGTACAATTATATATTTATTTCTTTACTATAAATCCTTGACTTATCATTAGCCAAAGAAAGCCTCTCGTATTCCACGACAGTAGTCTCCAGTCTACTACATATATGTCATAGACAAGCCTATCATAACCAACACTGATATTTAAGCAGCTTACCTATCTCTGCTGCCTTTTGGGTAGCTGATCAGTCCGTGATCGAGCTTCAATTCAAGTCCACCCATGGCGGATTCTCACCGGCGCACCAGCATGGCCACCGAGCTAGAGGGCACCCTCCTCATCTCCGGCAGCCTCTTCCCCTACTTCCTCCTCGTCGCCCTCGAGGCCGGCGGCCCACTCAGAGCCTTGGCCCTCCTCGCCGTCTACCCTCTCGCTGCGCTCCTCGGCGCCGCCTTCTTCTCCGACGAGCTCCCCCTCCTCGCCATGACCTTCCTCTCCACCGCCGGCCTCCCCGCCGCCGACGTGGCCGCCGTGGCTAGGGCCACTCTCCCCAGGTTCTTCCTCGCCGACCTCCGCGCCACCGCGTTCCGCGCCATGGCGCGCAACGCCACCGGCGAGAGGCTCGTCGTGACACGCCTCCCGAGGCTCCTCGCCGAGCCGTTCGTCAGGGAGTTCCTCGGCGATGACGTCATCCTCTCCGGCGCCGAGCTCCGTGTCTTCGGCACGCGGCTCACCGGAACGGTGACCTCGCCGCCGGGCATCGCCGGAACTCTCGTAGCCGTGCTCCGCGGCCGCGACAAGATCGTCGACGTCGGGCTGTGCTGCGCCGGAGACCAGCCGGAGTTCTTGCTGCTCTGCCAGGAACGCCGCGTGGTGTCGTCGCCGGAGAAGACGCCATCGCCGGCGACGCCGCTGCCGAGGAGCGAGTACCCGAAGCCCCTCGTCTTCCACGACGGGCGCCTCGTCCGGCGGCCGGAGCCCGTCACGTGCCTCGCCATACTCCTGTGGGTCCCACTCGGCGTCGTCCTCTCCGTGACGCGTCTCCTCCTCGGCTTCCTCCCCCACGGCGCCGGCCTCCTCATCGCCGCCGCCACCGGCTTCCAAATCAGAGCCGACCTCGCCGGAGCAGCATCACCGGCGACGAGGGGTGGCCATCGTCGGCGGCGAGGGACATTGTTCGCGTGCAACCACCAGACATTAATGGACCCGGTGATCCTCTCGACGGTGCTTCGCCGGAAAGTCACCGCCGTGACGTACAGCCTGTCGAGCTTCTCGGAGCTGATCGCGCCGATCCCGACGGTGAGGCTGACGCGTGACCGCCGGCGAGACAGCTCGATCATGGAGGCCGAGCTGACACGTGGCGACCTGGTGGTGTGCCCGGAGGGGACCACGTGCAGGGAGGCGTACCTGCTCCGGTTCAGCCCGCTGTTCGCCGAGATCGCCGCCGGAGGTGACGTCACGCCGACGGCCGTGCGCGCCGGCGGCGAGATGTTCCATGGGTCGACGGTGAGAGGGTACAAGTGGCTCGACTCCGTCTTCTTCCTCATGAACCCCTCGCCGTGGTACGAGATCCGGCTCCTCGTGCCGGTGGCCACCGCCGGCGATGGCGGCGACGGTGGCGTGTCGAGCCGTGACGTGGCGAATAGTGTTCAGAAGATGATCGGCGACGAGCTTGGATTTGAGTGTACTGGGCTGACGAGGAGGGATAAGTACCGGATGATCGCCGGACACGACGGCGTCGACGCGAGGTCGTCGCCGGCGTTGGAGAGGAAGGAGGACGCGAGGAACGCATGATGTGCGTCGCGGAACGCGTGTTGTGTTGCTGTGAGGTTGCAAGCGAAGGGGGTCTGTTTTTACTGTTGATTTTGCATTTGTGAACTTTTTTTTTTCTAGTTTGTAATCGGTGTTGGGTGACTAATAAGTTACCAAAACAAAACGGGGTAGTTCCAAATTGTATATTTTTTGTGTAATTAAATGTAGAATACAACTAAGAGGTACAACCTCTAAGGATTATCAAATTTGTAGGATAATGTATAGAGTGTTTCAATCTTTTGGTTGTCCAACATCCTAAACTTGAGTTGTCTGTAATGGCATTCTTCTCTTTTGGTTCATGATATTTTCTCCCATGCCTCCAATATGCTGGATTAGCCAAGAGGTTTTGGGATTAGTGTGGGGCGCACGTGTCAACCGGTCCATGCTTGCAAAACCTGAGCATCTCCATGAGATTAGTTAAATAGCTCGTCATGCCAAAATTTTGTTTGATAAAACATCAAAATAGCTATCCCACCAGCCAAGCTATTCAGCTCAACAAATTGGCCCGACGCTTGGCACACGGCGAAATATTCTTCGCCGTCAGGGCTAGTCGTTGTCGGGCATTCGTCATGTGCCACACACGGCGAAGAGGTCGCCGTGTCTATTCTGGCCTTCACCCTGTGCCCAAGGCACACGCCAAATTTCTCGATTCTGGTAGTGATACTTAGGCCCAGTTAAGATTGAGAAAGTTAGAGAAACTTTACTACAAACTATAAATGTTTGCAATGTCTGTAAGATGAATCGTTATTTTTAATGGAATAAATGTTTGCAAAGTTTTGAATCTAAATGGGGCCTTAATATAGAGTGTAATTTTTATGAAAATACAAACAATAAATTCAAAACGGCCTTAATATAGAGTATAATTCGGTAATGCTACGATCCGGACGTCCGATGGGAACTTTCCCATCGGACAGTCACGAAACATCGACAAAAACTTGCCGAACACCGAGGAGACGCTATCGCAACATAGGGAGCTGATGCCTGCAACGTCTAAGGGGACGCGCCGAACGCCAGGGTGCGAAGGAAAAATTCCCGCCGCAACATCGGGCCTATGTCCCATGCAACATTCATTCGGGGGTTCCTGAAACATCGTGGCGAGGCTACCGCAACATCACGAAACCTCTGCCGCAACATCGTGGATCCGCACATGTCGAGTCTGAGGTGACGACGACCTGGCTTCGTATGTTGAAAAACATTTTATCGATGTTTCGGCAAGTCTACGTCGACGTTTCAGGACCGTCTGATGGGAAAGTTCTCCGGATCGTAGCATTACCGATATTTAAATGGCAATGGATAGCTAAAAGTAACAAATGCGACATAAAAAACACCCTACGCCCTCCCGCCCTCGCGTCGGCACTACCTAGTGCCCTGCCACCCTCTCGCTGGTGCTGCTGCCGCGCTCTGCATCTACCTCACTGGCGGTGCATATCCCATCGGATGATCGTTTCAGTTCAGTTCTGTTGGATGATCACTTTTGCCATCCATACAGGAAGACAGGAAGATTACCTCTGCTGCTCCACGACACCATCTAACATCTATTACGTGATTGTTGGACCACATTCAGAAAAATTCCCATGTGTCTGACGGCTACGAATGGAAGTGGAGTCACGACGGCTACGAACAGTGGAGGAGTCGCAGCCGGTCACAGTCGCAGCGGCCACGAAGGAAGATTAGTCGCGGTAAAGGTGTCGCATCAGAGAAGGGCCTGGATTAAAAAAAGAAAAAGAGTTTTGAATATAAGTCCAGGTTTACCTAGTACGTTGGTTTCCCCTCCCTTTTAGAACTCTTCTATTTTTTTTACCTATACTTTTACCTCTTTGTTTAGCTAGAATTTTTACCTAATTTGTTGGAGATGCTCTTACGATAGATTTCAAAAACAATGAGAGCACATGTACGCAAAAGTTGGAAAGGGATACGGCTAACTCATTTTTTTAATTAGCTTTACTTCCTCATCTCTCATTTGCCGCCTCACGGGTTCGTTCTACCACAACCGTCCCAAGAAGCGAGCGGTAGTAACAAGTTGTCCGATGCCGTAATAGGAGCTCGGTATGTCGACTTAGTACTGCACAGTCCACCCCTAATTCTTTGAACACCACCCCCTATGCGGTGGCAGGGGAGGGGTCATGCCCCCCCAATGGAAAAAAAACCCTTAATATATTTTCTGTAGCTTACGGAAGCAGCCCAAACTATTTCTAATCTAAGTCACAAGATTTTTTTGTTAGTCCCTGATAGCAGCCTAAACAAATGTAAGCAAGTTCTATTCTGTACGATTAACTACGGAAAACTGTCTAGATAGATCATATCCTAAATTTAAAGTGTAGAATTAAGAAACACACTCCAACATGCCCTCTATTAGATCCCCATTCTGTGAAGCCTCTTAATCTCGTCCTCCACTATCATTCCTGGTTCTCTATCCACTATTACATGGGTCCCACATATTACATTAAAAATAAAATGTGAGATTGGAGGCCTTGGAGTTGAGGTTAAAAACTAGCCTAAAAAAGTAAAAGCCTTACTCAAGAAGTAGAGGATCTGATTTGGAAGTCATTAAAAAAATGTTTCATTTCATATTCCAAAACTAGTTTAGATATAATTTATGTCTCATATATAATAGAATTTAACAAAATTAGATCAAATTATTATCGGAAGCCAAGGAAAAACCCTAAATGAAAGACGTTATTTTTAAAAATTAGTATAATTGTAAAGTTTTTGAACTATCATACATTTGTCTGGCCGCCCCTTAATTTTCTCTCCAGTTCCACCCACTATAAGAAGCTATTTAATCTGTGACTGATTTTCCTTTGCGTTTTCAGAGAATGTCATTGATTCTAATTTCTATGTTATGGTTCCAAGCCCAAAGAACTGTGGCGCTTTATCAATTGTCACAATTTGGCCTAGAATACTATGATGTTTAAGTAAATTCGTCACAAACAACAAACCAAAAGTAATCTTGTTGACTGTTGGGTGAACTGTGAACTTTTTTACTAGTTTGTAATCGTGCTGGGCGACTCTTAGTTGCCAAAACAAAACAGGGTACTTCAAAATTGTATATTTCTCAGTAAATAAATTTAGAATACAACTGAGATGAGCACCTCGTAAACTTTAGTTGTCTAGAACGGCATTCTGTTTGGGCAGATGATCTTTTCTCCCAAGCCTCCAATCTGTTGTATCAGCCATGAGAGGTTTTGGGCTTGGAGTGGGACCCACGTGTGAACCGGTCCATGTCAGCAACAGGAGCTGAGTACGGGCCGGTCAGAGGTCCAAAAATCCCAACACAAAGGATGTGATGAAATAATTCTAACTTTAAAATTCACCTTTCTGTAAACAATTCGGAAAACAAAAGGTGTGGATGCATGAACTGAGCGCGGATCGGCGATGTAATGAGTTTGCGGATGGTTGCTGCAACGCCTGAACAAGTAGCCGTACTCATCCCTAGCCAGCATGGTGCCCAAAGACTCTGACGGGGTAGCCCACCTCCCCCATTCATTCACTAGTGCTCCTCTCATCTTCTGAAGTTCAAGTGATATTGCTCCTGTGTTGCTGACTTGCTGTTTTGAGGTATTAGAGAATTTTTTTTTTCCTGTTGAGAAGAAATTGAGCGCAGCAAGAGCAACGGCCAACGGAGATTGGGTACCGGCCGCTCCATCCCATGCCGTAGTCTCTGCCGGGCCCGCGAATCCTGTCTTCCCACCCGGCCCTCGCACAACCGGCCAGATTCTCACTCGTCTGACTCCCGTAGCAATATATCCAGCCGAGCCAAGCGAGCAGCGGCGTGCTTGCTTGACTTGAGGCTGTCCGCCGGGCATGGCGGCTTGTCCTGTTTCCGATTACGGTAATGCTCCTACCCGGCGTCCGACGTCAGCGACCCCGATCGGACGGTCGCGGCTGGGACGGAGCAAATTCCCACCACAACATTTGTCCAATGTTTCATACAACATAGCACATCCTAACTATTCGCATCTTCTACCTCATCAAGACAAAATCCTTCATCGCGAACTTTCCCATCGGGCGGTCCCGGAACATCGGCGCAGACCTGTCAAAACATCGATAGAATGCTTTTAAAACATACGAAGCCAGTGCATACAACATCTAGAAAACACCTGGTCATCTGCTCGCTCTTCCCCGTCGTCGTCGCCTCCGAATCGACAAGTGTGGATCCACGATGTTGCGGCAGCGGTCTCATGATGTTGTGGAAGCCTCGCCACGATGCTTCAGAAACCCCCGAATGGATGTTGCATGGGACATAGGCCCGATGTTGCGGTGGGAATTTTCCCTTGTGGTCAGGCCGCTTGGCGCGTCCCCTTTGACGTTGCAGGCATCGGCTCCCTATGTTGCGAGAGCGTCTCCTCAGTGTTTCAGCAGGTCCGCAGCGATGTTACATGCAACATGACCCAATGTTGCGGTGGGAGTTTTTCAAATCGAAGGGTACGAGCGTAGGTGATGTTGCATGTAACATGAACTCATTGTTGTGGTGGGATTTTTTCGGTTCCGACCACCGTCCGACGCCAGCGCCCGGATCGGACGTCCGGGCGCTAGCAGCGTCGTTCCGATTATGGTGGTTGATGATGAAAGCGGCATTGTTCTTGAGCTCCTGAACCACCCTCTGCGGCCATGAATGGTCTTGTTCTTCTAATGTTCTTGCAATGTGCTGCTCGTATGTAATTCTGGTAATATTGTTGTTCCCCTTCCTGACGTTCTTGGATTGGAATCTTTTTGTCATCTTTTTTTTTTTGGTCATGTGAGACAGGTCCTTTTCGTGGGGACAAGGCATAAAAGAGTTCCAACCTTTTTGAGGACTGGCCTTCTTGAGTTGGAACTTGAAGCAGCTTTTGTGATGGCAGTGCAAAAGAAGAAAATTTCCGTTTTTTCAATCCTTCTCTGAAGACGAAAAAAATTGAATTTTCTTCTAGGCAATGCAACCTAGAATCAAGCCTTCCAATGGAACATAGTCGGATTCTTCTACTAGTTTACTCAGGATGATCAGTAGTGCAGGCTTTGCATTTTTATGTTTTTCTTTCTCATATGGGCAGGTCATGCCTGTCCTTTCCAAAACAGAGATGTGAGGGGAGCAATGTGTGATGTCTGGAAGCAAGGGCTACATGAGCATCAGAGTTTTTTTTTATGCCTGATTGACTGTTGTGTTTCCTCAATGCCAAAGAGAGTTTCAGATTCAGCTTCAGCTACTGCTATTTTATAGGTTATATATCAATCATGTTCACCAAATTCAGCTGAGTGATCGATGATTGCTTGACGAACGGATTAGTAATTGGAGCTTCAATTCAGTGTTTGATAACCACATTACAGTAGGAGTTTGTCCAAATTACCAACATTAATTTGATCTGCTTGTAATATTTCGGTGCCAGGTTTCCTCAAAAATATTACGATGCCAGCATCATCATCGTCAATCAGATATTCAGACTTGTCAGGGCGTTTTTTAGTATCTACGCCTCTCTTTATTTATTTCTTTCTAGAAAGTACAGTAAGAGATTTTATTTTTGCAAAATTTATTCGACAAGACAAAGAAAAAGATTGGCAAGGCATTTTTTTGCAAATTTTATTAGACTGCATAAAGAAGAGCAAGTACAAACAACACTGGAGGTCGTCACTGCGAACTCCTGTGATGAACTGATGACGAACAACTCGAGACAACTCTCCACGCTGCGAGAGCTGCAACAAACCACCACAACGCATAGCTACGAGACCAATACATTATTCCAATTTAGCATGCAAACCAACATCAGCCTTATTACAAGAGCAACAAGTTCTTCTCTCCATCTTCAGGATGGTCTCTATCTTTACCTTCATGTCTGTTCATGGAATTCTGCAAATAAAAGTCAAAACCAAAACCAAAATTAACACTAACTAATTAAAATCATACGGTAATCAAGAAAACTATCTAATTATATATACTATATATACAAGTATGTATGTATATATATATATATGCTCATGAAGTTGCATATCCAATGAGAACTCAAATATAGACCACATAATCTTGATCCAAGGGTTCATACTTTTGCAAATTCCCCCTCCCACCTCTCCCTATGCGTTCCCCTTGGATTAAGATCATGTGAGCCAGATTTAAGTTCTCATTAGTTCTCACAGGAATTGAGTTCTTATATGATACGTTGCCCATAAAGTTAGCATATATACATATATGTATGCATAATTTCATTAATGCTGCGTGCAAACATGTAACGTACGTGGTGCAGTCGAAGTTGAGGGTGAGCGGGAACGGCAGCGGCGAGCCACACTTGACCGGGAGGTCACGGATGGCGTCGGCGTCGAGGCCCTGGAACCTCGCCGCAGCCTGCTTGACGCACTCACACGCCTGCCGCCGCTCCGCCGTGCCCGTCGGCAGCGCACGGATCCTCTTCACGCCGGCGCAGCACTCGGCTGGCGGCGCTGCGTCCTTGCCGGTCACGTAGCCGACGCAGGGGATCAGGTTCGCGTCCACCTCCGCGCACGTCACGGCGGCCTGCGCCGGTCTCGCCGCGGCCATGGCCACGAACGCCATGGCGGCCAGCAACGCCACCGCCGCAGCAGCTGCACCGCCCTTGTTCATCGCCATTATTTCGATCTCTAGCAGTTGCTCCTCTTGCTGCTGCTGCTGGTGTTCTATGAGTTGTGATCGTGGTTCATCAGGTGCCTGGGGTTTTATAGGGCTCGTCAGGGTCGGCGAAGCGGTTCGGCTTTCTGTTAGACTGTTGGTGTGCTGATGCCAAGCTCATAAATGGCAGCCGTGAGTGATGCATTGGTATGCCAAAAATGGATGGCAAATAATTGATATGGTTTTTGCTGGCCATGCCGACATGCCGTATATCAGCTGAAGGCCACGGCAGCCGTTGCAATTCAACAGTTTGATGCGTGTGGGGATCTCAATTCTTATAAACATACAATATCCACTCAAATTAGGGAGAAATTTCATTTCAGTCATCGTTTATGTGTCTGTATAGGAACAGTTGTCGTCTACTATTAGCCATGGCGATCACCAGTTCAAACCATGGTTGGCTTACATTACATTTCGTTGCCGCCATATATGGCGGCGAGGAGCTAGTAAGAGTGTCAGACTAAGGAGGCGTACAGTACAAGTGCGGCGGCAGGCGCGGCGTGGCGACGGCGACGAGCGGCGTGGCCTTGGGCATGGTCATGCCGTAAACCTCGCGTGTGTCGAGGTCCTCAGGGCGGAGGCCATCGGGCGGGGACCAGTCGAAGCAGTGGAAGAGCCTGGCGAGCGCCATGAGCACCAGCGCCACGCCCAGCGGCGCGCCGGGGCACTTGCGCTTGCCGGCGCTGAAGGGCAGGATCTTGAAGTCCGGCAGGTGGCTGATCTCCACCCGGCCGCCCTCCTCTGCCGGCATGTGCCGCTCCGGCCGGAACTCGTCAACGGCGTCCCACACGCGCGGATTCCGTCCCAGCGCGTGCGTGTTGATGAACACGCGCGTGCGCGCCGGGATGTGGTACCCCATGATCGTCGTCGGCTTCAGGGACTCGTGTGGGATCAGGAATGGCCCTGCTGGGTGCATCCGGAAGGATTCCCTGACCACGCACCGGAGGTAGGGGAGGTGGGTGAGGTCTGACTCTGCCACCATCCTGTCGCGGCCGATCACCGCGTCCAGCTCCTCCTGGATGCGCCGGAGTACGCGTGGGTTCTTGATCACCTCCGCCATCACCCACTCGTTGGTCACTGACGAAGTGTCCGTAGCAGCAGCGATCATATCCTACCATCAAGAAGCATGGATTTAATTCATTTGCAGTGGAAATTATGTGGATTCTGTCTCAACAACAGTTATATATGTACAGAGTTTCTAATAAAACTAAAACATACATAATCAGAATTAACATGTACATGAGTTTGTGCTGGTAATTGAAGCGTACCTGCATCAAAGCTTTGATCTCGACATCATCCATGTGCTCCTTCCCATTCTCACCAGGCAAAGATAGCAGCACATCAACAAAGTCCATCTCTTCTTTGCCATCGTCATCAAGGGAGGCAGCACTCTTCTTGGCCTCCCGAGCTTTCCTGTGTTCATCAATTATCTTCTGGTGGAAGTCATCCACCTTCTTCTCGACCTCCCTCATCTTCTTCTCGCATCCATACGGATCGACCCACCTCCAAGCCGGCAAGTAATCCCCGAGATAGATCAGGCCTAGCAGGAAGAACAACTCATGGGTGATGTGCATGAACTCCATTGCTTCGCCAGGTCCTGCAGACTGGATCCCAAAGTACTGCTTCCCCAGCAGCATCCTTGTGACGTTGTTCATAGAGAAAGCACCGAGAACCTCTCTGAGGTTCACGGGCTTTCCGGACTGAGCTTTAGCCCATACAAACTGACAGAGATGCTCAGCCTCCTGAGCTCGGTGAGCAGCAAAGGACTCAAGCCGCCTGGTCGTTAGCAAGTGTTCCATGCAAACTCTCCTCATCCTTTTCCAATTTGGCCCCAGTGGAGCTAGAGCCACATCGCCGCATCCATAGGCAAGATGGACAGCGGCCAGTGTCCGAGGCCTTGAAGCAAAGACCTCATCTTGCCGGATGAGTATCTCACGGATGACTTCAGGATCATCAGTGGTGATGGCATCGATGGTTCCTAGGCGGAGATAGACAAGGGGGCCATATTTGGTGCAGAATCGAGCAAAGTCTTTATGTGGAAGAGGGCTCAACTGGAGAAGGTTACCAAAGATTGGCCATGTTGAAGGTCCAGGTGGAAGCCTTAGCCTCATGCTGTTCATCCTTCTCCAATACACTACAATAAAGATCCATGAGCACAAGAGGATGGAGAGAAGAAATGGATCCATGATTCAGAAACGGATGGCAATTAAAGTTGAATTGCAAATGTTGGCCTATTTATGGGATCTCATCAAGCTTTCTGGTAAAGTACAAAGAAAATTGAGTGACAGCTTGAAGCGAATTGGTTAGAGTATTGGACTAGTCATGATTCTTGTGTTGATCTCTATGGTTCAGCATCTCAACTACCTCCATGTATATAAAAAACGTCATGATCTTGACATGACTTGTGCAATGCAGACTGTAGAGGACTGAAAAAATGCCAGGAAATAAATAGAAGAGGAATGCAGACTGTAGAGGACTGAAAATTTGCCAGGAATAAATAGAAAAGGACTACAATAAAATAAAGGTCACACCGTCACAGAGCATGTTCAAGTATTCAAAGAGGGCAAGCTGATGTTGTGTTCCCTAAATTAGGCTCTTTTACCCATTTCAGCAATTTGCTCAGCCGGGGTTAAAAAATGAAGAAAAGAACAGCCTTGTTTCACCATACAAGTCCCACTCCACCTGTCACAAAGATAACCCCTATTTTTTTTGAAGAGAACATGAACATCTCATAGGCTTCCATGAATTACTCGGAAACTTCTACTGCTAAAAGAACATGAACATGATCATTCTATTCACATTGGTACTGTTGTCCTATTCAAATGATTCAATCAGCATAAAGATTACCTCACTAAATGGCTCTCGTCTAACAATCACGAGAAGATTATTTCTTGCACAAATATTTTCAACAGGACATAGAGTCTAATGATTTTCTTGTTGTTCAACATGGCATGAGCAGATGAATTACTTGCAGAAGCATCATCAACTCTCCAGGGTCTGAAAAAAGGCTGCAGCAGATAAATAAACATCAGGATTGTTAAGAATCTAAATTCTAAACAGCATTATATGCTACCACATTTTTCTGTGGATTAGATTTACATATGCAAAAATTAACTTAGAGGGGTCCAAACAAAATAAAACAAAACAAAACTTTTCCAGGAACCAAATACAACTGATCAGTTGCAGTACTGAGTGATATCCCAAAACATAAGGTGAAGTAAGACAAAAGACTAACCAAATAGTAGATCGACCACCAGGCTTCTAATCTTCATAACACTAATAATAGGTACGTATAGACATTAAAAAAGGAAAAATGTGCATGCCTGATTGTGCTGTGCTATCTCAGTTCTTAACTCTTGACTCTGCAGTGGCATACAAAACATATCAACAAATTGACATCTACTTTTGGCATTAGAATAGTTTTCTTTGTGACTCCAATAGTCTTAGGATATGCTAGCTATCTTCATCCTGTTTTAAGTCCTTTCCTGTATGATGAGGCTATACCCAAGACTTTTACTAGCCATGTTGGATAACTGTGCAGCTTTTAGCATCTCTTCATCATCCTTCATCCCTGCTGAGGAGACCATGTTCGACAGGACTGTATAAGCTGTTGCATTGTAAGGATCCATCTCAAGAAGCCTCTGGGCTGCTAATTTCGCAAAAGTGAGATTAGAATGGAGACTACTAGAGCTAAGCAAAGCTTCCCATGCAACAGGATAATCTTTCAGGGGCATTGAATTAATCATTTCCAGTGCTTCAACAAGGAAGCCCGCGCGACCTAAAAGATCAACCATACATGTATAGTGCTCCGGGTCTGGTTCAATGCCATAGACCGATCTCATGGATTCAAAGCAGTTATAACCTTGTTGAACTAAACCAGCTCGTGCACAAGCAGTCAATATTCCCAAGAATGTCACATGGTTAGGCCTTTGGCCATCAAGTTGCA
Source organism: Digitaria exilis (assembly GCA_015342445.1). Lineage (NCBI taxonomy): Eukaryota > Viridiplantae > Streptophyta > Magnoliopsida > Poales > Poaceae > Digitaria > Digitaria exilis. The sequence goes on along the minus strand of JACEFO010002268.1, from coordinate 915,982 downwards.
TTCTGTTGAAAAGTTTGAGTGCATCCTCAGCCAAGCCATAGTTTGCAAATGCCGTAATCATAGAATTAGTGGCAATAAGGCTTGGATTTCTAATGCTCAAGAAAATATGATGAGCGTCAGCCAACCTACCACATTTTGCATACATTGTCACCAAAGAAGTGTGAACGGCTGAGTCAAATATCCATCCCATGTTGACTGCAAAAGCATGAGCTTGCAGTCCCTGCTTCACCATTGTGAGGCTAGATAAAGCACTCAGCAAACAACTAAAGGCAACTGTATTAGGCTTGCACCCTTCCTGAGACATACGACAAAACCACCGAACTGCACTTACGCAGTCTCCATTCGCAATAAAACTGGAAATAACTGCAGCCCAAGCCACCCCGTCTTTTCCTGGCATTTGCTCAAAGAGGTCAACAGCCTCTCTCATCCAACCCCTATTAGCAAACCCAACTACCATTGATGTCCAAGAAATAGCATCCCTCTCGGGCATCAAATTGAAAAGCACGTGAGCATCTTCAATCATGTTATTCTGAACATACCCTGTGATCAATGAGTTCCACGATACTATGTCCTTCTGCTCCATGAAACCAAACACTCTTCTTGCATCGATCATCCAACCAAAGCGGGAATACATTATGATTATCGAGTCACCCAAGAAAACATCCGTTTCAAAACCCATCGCTATAATCAACCCATGAATCTGAATTCCTTCTCTGACAAGACTGGCCTCAGCACAAGCATCCAGCACCACTGAGAGTGTCATTGGACTAACCTGAAAACCTTCATCTCTCATGTCCAGGAACAGCTCGAGACCATCTCTGAACATCCCACGTTTCACATACCCTCGGATCATCGAGGTCCAGGACACCACATTCCGCTCCGGCATTGCCTCGAACAGCCTCCTCGCCTCCGACACAGTCCCATACTTACACAGCCCATCGACCATAGCACTCCAGGAAATGACATCCCTCACCACCATTCCGTCGAACACCCTCAAGGCCATGCCAAGGTCACCAGCCCTCAGGTACCCAGCCATTATCGCGTTCGACCCCACGGGATCCCGCCACTGCAACGGCATCTCCCCATACACCGCTTCAGCCTCCCGCAGCATGCCCGCCCTGGCGAGCCCCGTGATCATGGCGCCGTATGACACGGCGTTCTTGGCCGGGATCTTCGCAAAGAGAGCGTGCGCCGCCGCTGCCGACACCGCTGCGGCGGGCCCCGAGCGGAGGTAGAGCGTGAGCAGCGCGTTCCAGGAGAAGGCGTTGCGGTAGGGCATGTCGTCGAAGACGAGGCGCGCGGAGGCAGGGTCGCCGGCGTCGGCGTAGGCGGTGAGGAGCGCCGTCCAGGAGATGACGTCCCGGCGGGGCATCCGGTCGAACAGCTGCTGCGCGTCGCGGATGCGGCCGCGGCGACCGTAGGAGGTGAGCAGCGCGTTGAGGTGGGCAGTGTTGGGGAGCCGACGCGGCGGTGGTAGTCGCTCCGGCATTGGGAGGCGGTGCGGGAAAGCCGCGCCGGCCAGGGCGGCGGTGGCCGGAGCTCTGGGAAGCCGCACCGCGGCCATCGCCGCCTACCGCCGTTGCAAGGGTTGGGACCGAAAGCTGGCCAGGCTGACGAATGAGTTGCTATTTGTACAACTCATTGTTTAGATAGAAATCCCAACATGGAGATCAAATAATTTGAAATCACTAGGGTTGTTGCTCAACTGTTAATTTTTTTTAGTTCATTTTATTGTAACCAAATTGTTCACGAGTTTCACAAATAAGTAGCATTTGAAGTATTTTCCTTTTTGAGTAAAGTACGTCACCGGTCCTTAAACTTGTACCGTTGTGTCATCCCGGTCCCTAAACTCACAAATCGACCATTTAGGTCCTAAAACTTGTTCGTCTGTGTCATCCTGGTCCCTAAACATGCAAATCACCCGTTTAGGTCCTCAAACTTGTTCACCTGTGTCATCCGGGTCCTCGTCTGTGTCATCCCGGTCTCTAAACATGCAAATAACCCGTTTAGGTCCTCAAACTTGTTCACTTGTGTCATCCGGGTCCTTAAACTTAGTTTGTAGTATCATTTGAGTCAAAACAATGATCTAAAAACTTCATATAAAAAAGAATTCATAACTTTTTCATATGAAATCGAATGGAGACAAAATTTATATCAAAATTGTAGATCTCAACGCGATCTACAACTTTGTTGTTGAAAATTTTTTAAATTATAAATGTTAAGGGTCTCAAAATATTATTATATGTATATAGATTTTAAAATCTAAAATTGAAAAATTAAATTTTAGGACAAAAGGAACTTTAAATGAAAAACTTTTTAACTACAAAGTTGTAGGTTATATCAAGGACTATAATTTTGATATTGATGTTTTCTTCATTCGAGTTCATATGGAAAGGTTATGAATATTTTTTGGATATGAAGTTCTCAAATAATCCTGTGTAAGGACCGAAATGACACAAGTGAACAAGTTTGAGGACCGGTATAACACAAATGAACAAGTTTGAGGACCTAAGCAATCGATTTGTGAGTTTAGAGACCGGGATGACACAACGATACAAGTTTAATGACCAGTGACGTATTTTACTCTTCCTTTTTCAACACCCTGTAAGAATAAATTGCATCACGTGAAAATCCTGAAATTTTTCATAAGCTATTCATTTGTGTTCAGACGTGCCATAATGAATTTAATAATTCAAACAAAAAAGTTAAAAGGAAAGGAATGCTGGTGATTTTACATTTTCGCACCAGCAGGAGACCGAGCAAAGAACAGACAACATTTCGTTGCGTCTAGTTACAAGAATAGAGACATACATCTGATCTGAGTATGCTAATCTGACCTACCACATCAAAATTGGGATCAATTACAAGAACCAGGACGCCAACATCTACATCCATGCTCTTGGCTCGAGTTGAGCCGGCAATGGGCGAGCAACAACACCTATGCTATCGATCCGTGTCAGGAAAAAAAAAAAGAGAACACCAACCAACCAAAACTAAACCTGGCTGGGCGATGAGAGAGGGATGCCACCAATCTTTCGCTGAGCTATCTGTAGTTACAGCAGGATGCCCGACCACGGCTCAACTTATCCCACAAGCACAGCATCTGCCTAGGCGACTGATAGTGGGCAGTGAAGTAGTTCTCCAGGCAACCATACTGGCAGAACTTCCAGCTGTGGGAGTACTGGACAGGTGTCGTGGAATTGAATTTTTCAACCCATAGACCCATACTTACATCTTCCATCTTAAACAGCTGCAAGGCACCAACGGAAAAAAAATTGACCAGCTGGAGCATCAGAATACATGCTTTATATGAACAGAAATCTGTAGCAGGCGGCAACGCAAACTCACTCTTAAACTCTGGTTGGCATGCTGAGATACAATGAATTTTGCAATGTCACCAGAAATTACATAGCCTGGTCCGTTTGCATAAGGCGGGTATATATCTTCAGGCCACTCCTGCAGTAACGATTGGTAAGAGTTAGGATTGACGATGCAGATAATGAGGGAAATGTTGGTGGCACAAAATAGCTGCATGTAGAAGTTAAGGAATGAGGTGTGTGCTGGCAATGCCTGCGTTAAAATTAGGATATTACCTCATCTGTAACTGCCCATTTTCCAGTCCTCAATGGTCTATGCAAGAGGTTAAGATTCCCCATATACAATGGTTTCCCACCGTTGTTCAACTTGATGTGTCTCAGAACCACATCCACCCTAACAAATGTATCATCATCACATTTCATTATGTTTGCAGCCGTCAAGTTCTGGACCTGCAAGATGATAAGAGTAACAGACATCAAGTTCATGATTAGCTGGCAGGTTGAATGACAACAAAAAATTCTAGTAGTGGCTTCCATGATTGTCATAATCCATTAGCCTATTTTGGAAGGCTCGACTTCTAGAAGGGACTTGTCAAAAGAGCCGATACAAACAGATCACAAGCCATTGCCACACTTTAGTTGACATTGACAAACAATACAAATGCAAGAAGTAAAACAGAGATAGCACAAGTGCTTACCCCATACTCGCAAATAGCAATTGTCTTAAGAACAACCAGCTCATAACGATCTATAAATGGCAAAATGACAATGTCTCCAAAGTATTCTGCTTCTTTCTTCAGCATGACATTGACCTCTTTCCTTGAATTCTGCAACCAAAGTTTTATCATGAAGAAGAAGCTCATATTTATTTCTTAATACACATGTAATTCTCTTAGAAAATGAACATGCCACTAATGTTTCCCATCACTGAGGCACATAAGAATTTCATTAGAAAACTAGGAATTTGGTGTCAAATGATAATAGGTAATTTTCTAAGCAAGATATTGCACGAAGTACAAGAAATGGTGAGGAAGTTGGATGGTGACTGCTGAGTAGCTATTCCGCATAATTTAATATGATTGCATTTCAAGCATGGTAATGAAAAGTGGACAGCAGCCACAGAAACAGAGTCCGCATCATATATACAATTTCACACATAACTCGGTGCTGTCATACATTTGATTATCTGCACTTCCAACATTTCATGCTATGCGCATTTTACTAGGCATTGAATTAAATACAGATTGCAAGTTATACCACAAGGACCTGAAGATTTGTTTTGATCTAGCACGAATCAGGTTCACAGATGACAGGGCTACAACACCTTGTTAGTTAGCTCAGGAGTGACGAATTATAACCATACATATGTTCCAATGGCACTTAAGCAAAAATAGAGACATCTTGAACTTGTGTCCCTTCTGTTAGCATGGATGGGCTTAAATGTTTAACTGCTGAAAAAAAAAACTATTTGGATGGATAATTTGCTTACCAGGGCAACAAAGAATCTAGCTACTGCCTCAGAAGACTTAATTTCTGGAGTCTGCATCCATGTTTTTCTGACAGCCATGCGCTCAGCGAAATGATTCGATGCAGATAATATTCCAATGAAAAGTGAAACAGGACGTTTTGGGAGTGGCTGAGACCTCCACTTTTCTGACATGTCGAGGACTTGTTGAAGAGAAAAACTAGGATGAGACATAGGAAGAGCAGTGGCATAGACTGAATGCACATCAACATCACCCTTAACAAATAATCCTGTCGCTTCTTCAAGAGTGAACCCCTGAAAATGATCACCTGGTGCCTCTAAGTGTTTATCCTAAATATCACTACAAAAAAGAAACAGCAGATGACCATGTCTTAAGAACATACTGGTCGATAAGGAAAAGATGTCACATGTCGACCACCAACGTAAATGTGGAAGCCTTCAACTCCAGCCTGTATAGTCAAAACAAATAGCCTCTCCTCTACAAAGGGGAAGGGCCATGTCATGGCAGGTTTCTTTGCACGCCCTATGAACCTCTTCAGCCATGAAGTTGTCTTGGACTCCTTGGTGTCAACAATATCGTTACGTATCCATTTCTCACATTTGGGGAACCCATCAACTGTCACAAAAATAAGAAAAGAAATTGCAGGCTTTAGCCTAATATGCTAGCCTGAGACAGAAAGCTTGACGCCTTTGTGATTTGTCTCCCAGAGAAAAAATAGGTCAGTTAAGTATTAATCTTTGTATAGCTGTTAAACCTGACAAAGACGGTTGTAGCTGATAGCCTTAGCCAGTTCACTAAAACATTTAACAGTTTGTTATGTACCCCTAAGCCTAGATTGAAACCATCATAGTTGCCATAAATGGTAATCTTAATAGCACCCAATTGTGGGAAAAGGGCAATTGTAATAAAACTGTTAATTCAAAGTTGACCATAACTGTTAGTCACAAGCTGTTTTGTCATGGTTCAGCAGAAGTCATTGCAAGCCATATAATCCTAAAATGGCACTTAGCTAGCAGTGTCTCTGATCCTAAAATGGCGATGCAATTTATTATACTAGCATCTAAATAGAGCTGATGAAGAAGACAAGCAAAAAACAATCAGGTAGGTAGATAGGATATGTACCCTTGTCCTCATTGTCATCGCTTGGCGTGCCATCACACCGCTGTGCGGCGCCCCACTGCATCCTATAGCAGGTATTATGCTCAAGGATGGGGTGCTGGCTCCAATCCCCCCTAAGCCTAGGATTGAGATGCAGTATCCTTGGCGGCTCCTCCCCATCAACGGCACGGAGACCCTGCAACTCAACCATAAACTGCGACACCATGACGGTACCATCCCCCTGCCGCATCCGGGCAAGCTGCGGCACGAACTCCCTATGCGCGGCGCGCGGGGTGGCGACGACGGTGACGGAGGACCCCGCGGCGAGCCCGCAGGGGAGGAACACGACCCTGCCGCGCGCGCGCTGCGCGACCGCGGACGGGCACCGGGAGGCGTCGGAGGCGCGGGCGGTGGCGGAGTCGAGTAGTTCCCATGGGTCGCCCGCGAATGCGGCGGCTTCGTCCCAGGCGGCGAGGCCGAGTGACCAGGCGTCGTCGGCCATGCGGTCGAGCGCCGAGGTGAGGGCGTGGGTCCGGGATGTTGGGTCGGGGAGTGAGACGCGGTCGTAGCGGTGCCAGAAGGGTTGGACGGGGAAGGTGGAGGTGGTGGAGGGGGAGGAGGAGGTGGTGGTGGAGTTGGAGGTGGTGGTGCCTGGGGGGAGGTGGTCGGTGGAGGAAGGGGAGGAGAAGTCGGCGGCGGCGAGGTCGGCGGTGGCTAGGTCGAGCACGCGGCGGAACTTGAGGGAGACGAGGAGGAGGTAGGCGGCACCTAGCGCTAGCACCAGGTGCGACGGCCGGAGAACCCGCCGCGCCATCGCGCTCCTCCCCTCCTCCTCCTCCTCCTCCGTAGGGGGGCGGGCGCTGAGGGAGGGAGGGAGGTGGGCAGGCCTCCCCCGCCTCGACGGCGGCGGGAGGGGGAAGCGCGGTGCGGCGCGGGGCGGATCTGGGTTGCGGCGGGTGGGTGGGGTTGTGGGATCGATGGCAATGGCGGTGGTGGTGCCGGAAATGGAGGTGGTGGTGGTGGACGCGGCGTGCGTGCAGGTCCGGTGAGGAGGAAGGAGGCGTGGTGCGTGGTGGGCTGCCCGTCTCGTCCCGTGCGGCTGGTCCTGGCGTGAATGCGATTGGCTCGCTGGTGGGCCCGAGTTGACGGGCCCCAGCTCACAGGTTGGGGCCCGCACGTGCAGAGGGGGAGCTCGGCGAGGCCACGTGTGCAGGGACTGTTCTGAAACGCGCTGGCGCCACGTCGGATCGAACGTTATCAGATCAGACAAATGTATGCATGAACGTCATCAGATCAGACAAAAAGGTAACTACTACTTCCGTCACACAATACATTTCTAGATTTCTGTGCCAGCATATTATCATTCGTCTTATTCAAAAAAATTACAAAAATATTATTTATCTTGTTATAACATGTTTCACCATCGGATATATGTTATGTACTATATCGTAGTTGTTTTTATGTTTTTACAAATTTTAAATAAGACGAATAGTCAAATGTTACTAAAAAATTCAAAAATACTTATAATATGGGACGAAGGTAGTACTCTCATACTGGTACGTACTCCGTACAAATTTACAATAAATTTACAATGAGAGAAAAACACTAGCAATTAATTAATGTCTCCAAGAACAGGTTCATTCGTATGCAAGAACCGGAAAATAACAACGAAAATGTTTCAACATGAATTCGTTTAGGGTTTTAAATTGTGCTTCTAAAGTTATCTTGTTTCAAAAAGAACATTCCGCAAAATATGTTTTGTTGTGTGTCCTTCCCTACTACTACGTGTACCGTCCTAAGAGCACGCATGTACAACTAGCTGACGGCTACTTGTAGGACGCTAATTACTATGCTAGCATAGCAGTACGTAGTACTCTCTCTGTCTTTAAAAAAGAGGAGTTTGGTAAATCATGTTTGTAAGATAAATATGGTTCCCAAATAACTATTTTTTTTAGCACGGAGGGAGTAGGGCAAAACACGGGCAATGTGTCTTCTTCATTTCAGATAAAAGCACTAGCAAACGTCTTGAAGAACTGGCTCGCTTGCATGGATAAGAAAAACGTCTCCAAGCAAGAATCGGAAAACAGAAAAAGGTCGTCGCTGATTGATCCCTTCTCTCTGTTGCCTATCGCCCAATCCGGCATCATCATCCTCGACTTATTTTGGTCAGGCATGCGTATGCTGCCCGGCCGATTTGGAATGGGCCGGCAGCATGTGGCACGAGCACGATCATGCATCCATATCGGTCGTCGATCAGCTCGCCGATCGACAAGCTAAGGCTGAGCGCGGCTTGGCCAGACCAACATGCATGATATGACCAACGTCACTTGCCGGGCTGGACTTGGCACGTCCAGAATCTATGAGGCAGGTAGCGCCGACGACGACTTTCACAATGCAGGTGCAGATTAGCCGTTACGAAGCAATGGTTTTCTTTATGCAAAATGCAGCGTTGAGGTTGAATACATTTCATGCGTATTTTCTTTGGTACTGATTTACAGTTCCAATTCACGAATTCTTCCCCACTTCCATCCAGAAACCAGATGTGCTCGACTTATAGCGAGCCGCGACATCCATCAGCGCGAGCTGGAGTGGAATTACCGGAGGGGAGCAAGAGGCGAGGCGCCACGTTGGCACTTGGCAGCTTTTTTTTCTTTGAGGGACACGTTGGCAGCTTTTTTTTTTTTTTTGAGACGGGACACGTTGGCAGCTGGCAGGGCACCACGCCGCCACGAAAGAGAGGCAGACACCGAGGAAGGCCCACACCCACGGCCCAGTCGGAAAAAAGGGGACGGCCATGGCCCACAGGCCGAGGCCCGATGATGCCCCTATCCGTCATCCCAACCCAACCGCTGGGCAGCTTTACTGGCAGGCGGCGGCGGCGGAGGTGGCGAGGGAGACCGTAGGTTGTTCGATTCCTTGTGCAAATCCGGCTGTTGGCGGCAGCCATGGCGGCGCGTTCGAGGGATGGGCCTGCGCGCGCCAATGGCGTCGTGCTACCTGCTGCGGCTGCGTACCTGCGCGGCGACGGGGATGGTGCCGTGTGTGCTGCTGCTGCGGGCGGCCAGCCGGCGACACCACGGAACCTATTGCAGCTGGTTCAATGGTAGTAGCCCTTGTTACTCAGGGTTCTTTTCTCTGAATAGATTGAATTCCAGTGACATCTATTACAGTTAATTTGTTCTCGAGCTGTTCTTTGTTGTGGTAAATATCTGTGAAATGTGCAGAGATTATGTTGCTTTGTCAGAAACAAACAAATGCTACGCATTACGTTTAAATTGATTCAATTTTTTGTATTCGTGACAGACTCCTGGTTTCGTCATTTTGTCTCTACATGTAAATATTATGGGGTTAACCATTATCTGCACAAAAGCAGCTTGGGGCGGCCCTGATCTCCCTGGAATGTGTGCCATCTGCACATTACATATATCATATATGAGTATAGAATGTGGCTTTGAATGTCGTTTGTACATGAGGTAGCCGTGTATAGCATTTGTGAATAATAGAAGCTACATAATTGAGAGTGCTTTTCGCTTGCCCATTCAAAAAGTTGCAAAATTTGTAGAAAAATAATGGCGCTTCCGTAAATTCTGAAACTAATTGTGCAACTATGCTAGGTACTGGCATCCAATCCGAAAATACCAACCAGTATGTTAGAATAATTTCATGCCCCGAATTAGACATTGTGATTATGCTTAATCAACTACATTAGAATAATTATGCACAACTACATACGATGAAACCACTTCTGTTAATCAACATACATGCTGCAATATCAGGGAATATTTATAGTTTTCATTCTTATATTTTAAATGATAAATGATGGCTTGTTGTATTGTCATCTTCATACAAAATGTATTTATAGTTCCATTGTTTGCTGCTCTATATGTTTAAACATGTGTCCTCATAGTTTGGTCGTGTAGATCTGAATGCAAGGAGCTGTTATGTTGTTGTGAGTTGTGACAGCATTTTTCCTTTTGGCGATCTCTATATTGGCTCTCTGCAAATTGTATTTATCACTTTGAATATCGCACAAACGACACGGTAGATGACTAGAAGTTCAGGACCTGCCTACACATGCATGCTTATGTGATTGCCATGTCCATGTGCGATTGATGCATGTTTTGCAGGTGCAGGGTGAAATCTGGTGTTTGGGCATGGAGTAGTCGTTCCATTGATTGGGTACATCGTCTATGAGAATTTCAGCATGGAAGGATCACAACTGAGCAAGATGACTTGGGAGATCAGCAACCTTCAGTGGAGTTGCGGCCACCAACTTGTATGAGAGGTTGGTTGTCTTCTGAGAATATTCAGTAGAGGACATGGATGGATTCAGATTCAGAACAGTTTGATCTGAACCTGTAAGCCCACGTCCTGACATATCTGCTTTGCCATGTGTATATGTAGGTAGACATGACCTCAGATGTTCATGTGAGTTGGTATGAAGCAAATGTGGCAGTTGGCTAAGCAGTGCCCCAATCTCGAGGTCATCTTCTATGTCTCCACTGGTAAGTGTTTATCGATCAAAAAATAAGATGTTTGTATGTGATAAGTTGTAAATGTTAATCGTAAGCATTTTATACCCAAACATAATGAAACCAAGCCTGTTGCTTTTTAGTACTTTATTATACATGATGAAATTGTAATGTTGAATGTCCTGTTCAGTAAAATAATTGATGCAACTTCTATATCTGTAAATTAGTCTAGAGAAATAATGGAAGATTTAATTTATGACCTGTATATAGATAAAGAGTAACTAGATAGCCTGTTGGCCTTGGATAGAGATATTATTAGTTTGGGCCACACAATGAGGAAAATGATCTGAAACTAATTAGATATGATGTGTGTAGTAGTTAGACTATATGCTTTGAACAACAAGACATGAGAAAGAAAGGAGCAGTAGTGCAGTATTATACTTAAGAGGTTTCTTGTGAAGTTGATTCACACATATGCCTTTGAAGCTCGACTACTATTAAACATTTTAAATATAAATTTTCAAACGCTTGATAGGAGAGCCTGCCAAAATATTCTGCATTTGTGAACCAGACGACGTACACAACGGATCGGAATAGTGTATAAGAATTCGCTGCCGGCCGTGTGAGGAGGGGGATCGGACGACAGGAGTACAAGGCTCTCCCCTAGGGATGTGTGAGCTCGTGAAAAGAGATTCTCTTGGCCTTACCCTACCCCAAGGTCATTTGGCAACGGCCCGTTACTTTTGTCTTGTTTTATATACTACTAGCGGCCAAGCGAGCGAGAGCACTCTGGCTCATCGATCCGCGGAGCAAGCAGCGGTACATTTTGGCTCCTTGCTTCCCTCTATCAAGTCAAGATTCTTATAGTAGATACAAATGAATCCCAGTGCTGGCTCCATTCAGTATGGATCGGATCGATCGGATCTCTATACCAGTGATGCTGATAACCATAATTTTTGCAAAACAAAATTAATTCGTGCTTAAGGAGGGGACCGGGACAAAGGGCGGCTGGGTGTAGAGCTGTACCAGAAACAGGGGGGAAAAATTATATAGTCGGTAACATGCATATGCCCACGGCTGGGTATCCGTTTGGCGTTTGTTGTGTGTGTTCGCTCGTGCTGTACTAGATTCCTACTCTATATATACTTGTGCAATTGGATACTTCACTCTATGGATGATTATTGTCAAGAGAGTGAGCACAATTCCGTTGACTGCTCCATGCATCGATGGTCGATCGTACACTAGATGAGAAGGTGCTCGTCGATGTCGACTCATACTCGCAATTTGATGTTGATTAATTAGCTACTACGTAAGTTTCCCGTGTGAGTTAGTAAGTCAAATCTCCATGCATGCACCATCTGTTTCATGCATTTGATCAAGCGGAGTCAGATCAATTACAAGTGTCTCAGTTTGATCTATATATTTCATTGCACTACTGCACTAGTATAATTCAGTTTGTGGAGTATTGATTATATTGTGTGGTGCAGATACACGAGGGATCGAGGTCGATGGGCGGCATCAACCCGCTGGTGGCGGTGGCGCGATTCTGGGGCAAATGGGGGCTCCGGATCTCCGTCCTCGGCAGCCTGGCGGTGTACGTCGTCATGGCCATCCTGTCCGGGGCACGCCGGCGCTCGTCGGCTTCGCTCCTCCTGTGGGTGGTGCCGTGGATCCTCGGGGCGGCGTACCAGGGTGCCGACATGGCCGCGGCGAGCGCCATCGGCAGCCTGTCCCTCTGCGACTCCAACGCATCAGAGGCGGCTGAGCAGCAGCTAATCGCGTTCCTGCTGCTGCACCTGGCTGGCCCGGACAACATGACGGCCTCCACTCTCGAGGACAACACACTCTCCGTGCGCAAATTTGTTGAGATGACTCTGCAGTATTTTGGAATCTTTTCTGCCATAACTAGTTACTTGTATTATGGCGGCGGCCATAATAGCCGGGTTCTGTTCAATGCGTCATTCATCATGGTGCTCGTGGGCTGGTTTAGGTATGTGGAGAGGGCAGGCGCGCAACTGCTAGCCAAATGGCTGTTCACTAACAGTGTCGCCATGGGGACAAGTGAGGAGGATGAGGACTTGAGCAGCAGGAGGCTTGACGACATGGAAGCACTGCTGCTTGCTCAGGACCTGTTCCACATCTGGCGTCGTGCCCTGGCCGATGCTTCCGTGGAGCCTGAATCGGCGAGCCACCGTACGGGCGAGAAGATATTCTCTCTGGGCTGGGAGAGCATGTGCAAGGTGGTGGAGATGGAGCTCTCCCTCATGTACCTCTACACCAAGGCGATGATGGCTCGCGTCAGCTGGCCATTCAACGTCATCCTCCGCCTTGTTTCACCCCCGGCCACCGCCGCCGCCGCGTCGCTCTTTTGGATCCATCATAAGAGCGACAATGGAGGCCGGATCAATGGTTCTTTCTACGGCATCACCTACCTCCTGCTTGGAGCCGCCTTCGCCATGGACGTGGTGTGGCTGCTGAGAGCCCTCGGCTCGATCTGGACCTACTATTTCTTGAAGATGAGGGCGTGGCCATGGTTGCATCACCATATGCTATGCTCAGGGAGATGGCTCCGGCTCCACCACGCCGTCGTCTAGATGGATCCGTTGCGGCTGCTGTTCGGCATCGACCCCATCAGGTACAGGACGTGGTCGGGCACCATCGGCCGGTACAATCTTCTCCACGAGTGCACTACTAGCAGTAGTCGTTGTGGTCGTTCTTGTCAGTGTTGTCGCTGGCTGGCGACCAAGACAGATATAAGGTACCTGTCCGAGCTTCATGAAGCTGCTAAGAAGCTGCTGTTCAAGCGGATACGGCGAATTCTGCCTACAGGCCATCGTGACGACGACGCCTACACCATGGTGGACGTGCTGGGGCCAAGAGGCGCTCCGGCGGGGCGAGGCCGAGGAGCTATTCGGAAATGACGTGACGCCCAGGTGCGCCCGTGAGTTCGAGGAGGACGTCCTCATGTGGCACATCGCCACCTGCATCTACCTCTCTCGCGCCAGGGTCAGGAAGCTATCCAAGTCGTCATCCGCGCCAGATGTTCCTGGTCGCCAAGCGCCGGCACATGCTGCCGGGCCTTGCCCTCCACAGCCTGCTCAACGAGACCCGCACGGTGTTGAAACTTGAAACATATATGGAGCGATGCTGCTGCCGCCGCCACCGCCGGAGGAGGAGGGGGAGGGAAGAAGAGCAAAGCGACGAGGCTTGCTACCCTCCTGCGACGGGAAAGGCAAAAGCAAGGACCAGGATGGGCGGACAGCAACGGGAAGCGGCTCGTTTTCGACGCGGCTACGATTGCTGGTACGCTAACGACTAACAGCAGGGGCCGGCGGAAGGTGGCACGGATGGTAGAGCTCATCTTCAACGTGTGGGTGGACAAGCTGCTCTACGCGAGCATCAGGTGCAGCAGGGAGTCCCACGCCAAGCAGCTACACGACCGTGATATGGATGGTCGTGCATCATGCTGGCCCATTCCAAATCGGCCATGAAATGCCTGCGGATGAGAAGAAGTTACAGGCAGAGGAGCATCAGGAGAAAAAGTTAAAGGAAACGAAGAAGAAGATATCTGCTGCTGCTGAGAAACCAGCTTGGTGTCCGGACGATGGCTACGTACCCTATCCGGTGCCCACAGCAGACGAGGACCAAGAGGAAGAAGATCCTGACGATGCCCAAGATTATAAGACGCCGGTAGAGTTTATCACACTCTATTGATGCATGCATGAAACGGGAACCAAGACTTTATATTGGGAGACTTACATAATGATACTACTTGGATTGGAACCGGATAGAGTGTTAATTGTTTTCTTTCTCTGATTCTTCTCGCATGTGAATCTGTTTCTGTAGACGACATTACCTCGACTAGGCATGGATACTCACATTTTTTTCTAGATTTATTCCGAAATTTAACCTGGCGCTATTCTTTTAGTTGTAGGCGTTTATTTGTGCTAACTTCATCAATCTCGATATCAACCAACTTAGTATTTTAGAGATGCTTATAGGGATAGAGTTACGTACATGTATTCATAATGAATAGTGAGTGTGTATGCATATTGTGAGTGTTTTTTATTGTAAAGTGATTCGGAAAAAATACTGCTACACAATACACTACGTAAATAGTATCAAAGTGGGACCTGGCTGGCTCCATTATACGTCGTATGTCCCCTCTCGCGGCACACTAGGCCAGGGCCGAGCTTCCCCAGTGACGAAGATTAAGATACCAATAAGATACTACTGTTTTAATTATGACACTATTCGTCTTATTTAGAAGTTATGGAAGTATAATTATGTAAGGATTGGAGGGCAGAAGTGGTGGTGGAAATGGAGGTTGCGGTGTTGGCGACAAGCGAGCGAGGCGTCATGCGTGATGGCTTGCTCGTTCCGTGAGGTCCCGGCGTAAATGCGCTTTGGCTCTCGTTGGCATATTTTAGGATTGACGAAATCATAATATGCGTCTTGTTATTGGAGGACACATCGTCTACCATCAAACACTAGTGTCAATTAACCTAACATAAATATAGAAAAATACGATTACATAGGTCAAGAGTAGGTTCCACCATGAACGTGTAAGCACACATGTCTAAATGCTCTCTCTTTTATAGTCACCACAATCGTCACCGCTGCAATCGGGCCATGGTGGCAGTCGGCATGACCGTGAGGAGGAAGAAGATTTCGGGAAGCAAATGGCGCAAACCTTGGGCGGCAAAAGAATAGCTCCAACGCGCAACGGATCCGAGCCGCCACCGTCTCCCCGCATCGCATTCTACAACGGTTTCCAAGTCGTCGCTCTGGCCTGGGAGCACATGTTTGGCTCGTCACGTGGGGGGTTTTCTACGAATTTCCTTTGCATGTCGACAGTAGACGATGCCCCGTTGTACTTGCCCTAAGTCGTACCGATGGCTTGCCATGCCAGACACGAAGTTCGCGCGTTCGTCGCGGCCTCAAAGACCAGAATCAAGGGGCTAGCAGGGCCGCGACTCGCCAGCATGATAGGAGGCCAGCAAGGCCGCCATTCATCGAGGTGGCAGGAGGCTAGCGTGGTTGCGAGCTCACCGACACGGCAGGGGGGAGCTCGCCCACGAGGCAGGTGCTTGCCCTCACTTACTTGTTTCCCTCAGCAGATGGAGCAAACAGAGAAATGTGGGATGACTCCATCCGCTCACTTTGGAGAGACGGGGTCCTCTGGAGGGTATATTTCCTTTGGGGATGATCCTATCGACATGTCTCATCTGGTCCCTTCTACCAGACACATGCTAAATATCTCGCGGAGGGAATGAAAGTGCTCAATTTAGAGGAAATGCGGAGGATGAGGAGGGGGGGGGGGGGGGGGGTTGTCAAACTAGGATTCAGTTCTTGAGTCCGGAGGAGGTGTTGGCCTACTCTATTGTTGGGCTTCTAAGCCTTCATTGCTTAGCCTACTACCTGTTGGGCTGCTCTGTGGCCGATGCGGCTCAGCTGCAAGACTTTTGCGGGCTAGCTTTTTCCACGATGCAAAACCCAATAGACACAAGCAGCAACCCGCGAAGACCAAAGCCTAGCCCTCGCCGCCGCCGCCTCCGCGGTCGATCGACCAACCCGCGCCGGCGCCCCATCCCGCACTTCCTCCTCGCCTCTACCCCTTCCGCGCCGGTGCACCACCCCGTATGGCCTCCCGTCGTAGGTAAGTGTGCTCTCCGCCACCCGTCTGGCCGTCTACCTCCGTCGCCGTCGATCTGAGGTGCTTGCCTCTAGGTTGGGCGTCACTGCTTTTACTCTGCCTGTTGGGCGTTGTGTGTGTGGCTGCGGCAGCATCTCGCACCTACTAGGCAGTAGGCTACTAGGCTAGTACCACCAGTGCTAATTCCTTCGACCGGCCGATGGATTTGGTAATCCTCCCGTCGCAGGAAGTAATCTGTTGCTAGACAGGCTGAATTAAGAGGACGAACACCTTTTTTTTTGTTTTTCCCGGCCTCTATTTATCATCTACTAGCAATCTGTTAGGTGAAGCTTTTATCCTCATTACTTCATTTACTGGTTGTTCACTGGATTGCAGTGTTTATACATGGCGAGTTCTCAAATGGTTCTTGTACATGTATGTAGTAGGGACGAGAGGTGATTGCTGACTTCATGCATGGAGAATTCACCTTCATCTGAGGATGCGCAAGGAGGGCCAAAGTTGATCAAAAAAAAAAAGGAGGGCAAAAGTTTCTTCACACTGCATACACATATTTCTGATCAGAACTTCAATTTTTTTTTTAACTTTCCATATATCTGAAGGAACGAGGTGCTCGGAGGGTTAAAGTTGTAGTTCTTTTCTTCAGAACTTCCATCATTAGCTTAGTTTATTATCCTTTTTATTCTCCGTGCTGATGTAATCTATCCTAGTTTGATTACACTTTGAGGTACAGCTAAACGTCAAATGCTAAACGTCTCATAACTTTGTATTTTTTCCAAACTTTATTTTAACTTTCTCAGCAATCGGCACAACTAGCTGCTGCAGCAGGGCAGCAGCAGCAGGCAGCCAGTGCTTTGCGCTTTCCGGCGGCGGCAGTAGTCCAGTAGCTAGTTTGCAGGGTCGACTTGTTGTCCCGCAACATCCGCGAACGATTGGTAACCCACGTAATTAAGCTCGCGGACAGCCGTGAACCCGCAACGAATAGATTGTGGGTTTGTGGCTGGCCACAACCCGCCCCGCCTACACCCCTAGGCCAGCGTGCTGGACAACCATCCACAACACGGGTGGTGAGCTCGCCGCCGGCGCTGAGCTGCTTGGCATTGGACTCCCTGCTCCATCTGACGGCCGCATACACCGGCTTATCCACCTACAGAGACGAACTCCAGCAGCTCCGGTTGCACTCCCTGGTACCCTTTTTCATGTGATTTCCTTGTCTTAATTCTTTTTAACAACCGGCATACTCCCTCTCATGCCATCCGCGGGCATCCCGTCTGTAGGTCCCCCTAATCCACGTCTCCCACGCTTTGGATAGGTGAAATCTCCATAAATTTTGAAAAAAATGGGACATCACCTCCCCTGGAACTCTTGGAAGCGAAGAACACATTGCTCTCGGGTGGGTGGATTTGGAATGGAGTGGCTGGCTGACAGAAGGAGGAAGAAGACCCTTTTTATAGATTTGCAGTTAGTGCCGTCTTAAGGCTCTAGCCGGTGCTAACGAGAAACGTTTAGTAAATACCCTGAACTGGCTGGGACCATGGTATGGTGCCAGCTATACGCATTTAGTACCGGCTGGAGTTACTAACCGTTGGCCCTGACACCCTATACAGCATTTAGTGCCGGCGGGGGTGTTGGGGTTGGCATCCGGTTTAAACCGACATTTCGGTCCGGTTTTTGTTCGGTGTTGAGAAACTTTTGTTTTCATAAACTCGAAACCGATCGGTACTGAGCAAAAGCAAAAACCGACAGATTCGGTGTTCATTTCTTCGGTTCCGTGTTCGGTTTTTACCGAAGCCAACCGAATCTTGTGTGCCAAATAGATCGAGTAGGCAAGGCAAACAAATCAACCAAACAAGCAAGAAATCGAAGCAAAGCAAGTAGAAGGAAAATCGACTAGAAATCGAGGCAAGGAAATCGCTAGGCCCCCGCGCCGTGCCGCCACCGAGGCCCGGGGTCGCCGCCCAGCTAGCTGCTCGTGAGCATCGTCGTTGATGCCTTCGAGGCTCAACCGCGCCAAGTGCCGACGATGGACAATGGGGGCGCCGCCTCCCCACCACGCAATCGAGCGAGCTTTTCTTTTTTAGCAATACTCACGGTGGATTGGATTAGTGTATTGCTTGCGGGCCGTGGGCTGTTGCCTCTGGACCAAAGTTGTCTAGGTGGGCTGTAGCGTGAGTGGATCGATGGAGGAGAGAGGGTTGACGGAGGAAATGCCAGTTCGATGATCCACCAATAGAAGTTTGGTATTTTGCGGTGTTTCGGTTCGGTTGAGGACTAAAACCGACACCGAAGCCGATAACCGAACTCGACAAAAACAAAAACCGACACTAAAACCGAAATACCAAAAAACCAATAATTCGGTTTGGTTCGGGATTTTATTTCGATTTTGGTTTAAAAGTACCCATCCCTAGGTGGGTGTCTTCATCCGGTACTAAATTGTCCCTTTACGTCGATGGAGATCTGTTTTGAATGTTAGCACCGGCTAAACTCACAACCGATACGAGCACCGTCCAAGGATCGTTGATGCAGCACGATCAAATTAAATTCTCGAAGTGCATTTTTTTAATGGAACCGATCACTATATCGTGGAACTCGTTTTTTTTTTTTTGCCTTGCCAGCGTGATCTTTAATTCGATGACCTTGGGAGCCAGTGGACGAATTACGGTCCGGGCGACCGGCTCGTCGGCTATCGCACGTACGCGTCACGGGCTCACGGCACGTGACACGGTATATCGTCGTCACCAAACGGATCATCTCGGGCGGTGTGGGTAGGACTGTCGGGAGATGTGCGGGTAAGGACGAGACGAGCAACGATGAAAAATTACTCCCTCCGTATACGAAATAGATGACGTTTAGGACAGGAGTTAGCTTACCAAGGAGTAATTAATTTAGGTAGATTTTTCCCTTTCTACCCTTATTAAATAGCCTCGTAGATGTTCTCTAAACACGGAATACAGGCAGGCTGATTGGTTAGCGCAGCCATCTTTGGGACTGGGTATCGTGGGGTCGCAGGGTTGAATCCTTGTGGTGCTACTTTTTGCCATGCACGAAGCGACACAATTAAACGCTGAGGCCGGAGCGGAAGGGTAATCACGTCCAAATTGCTAGGTGCTTGCGTTGGGCGTCATCTATTTTGTAATTGGCCCCGTTGCCCAGAACGTCAGATAACCGATACGGAGGGAGTAATTTACTTTTGGTACAAGCATTTTGGAAGGGCATGACCGCTCATGTGCATCCAAGATGCAGCAACTTGACGGAGGTAGGTGAGGCTCCTGGGTCCATGTTTTTTCATTGTTTGAACTTAAAAAAAAATGATACCTTTCATTTAGAGCATCTATTTTGAGTTTCTATCATCGTGCTTTTTTACAAGATATATCGATTTGTTTTAATTTAGTGACAACTTATATTGAATAAGTTGTCTTCAGTTACTGTATAAGTTGTTATATGATTCTTAATATAAGTTGTTACATTTGTCTCACCATAAATTTTTCTACATTTATCTCAGCATAAAATACAGCACAAGTTGAACACAAGTTACCTACATGTTTTATATATAAGTTAATACTATATTTTTTTAGGCAAAGTTAATACCATATTTGAAGTTGTTGTAAGTGTCGTGCATAAGTCAATACTATATTTTTAATAGAAACTTATGTGCATATCATGTGAAAAAATAGTTTATTTGTGCTAACAACTTTAGTATCTATCTATAAAAGAACGAGTAGAATTGAAAACGTTTCTTACCCAAATTGGACCCACCTTACCCCTCACGGCGGACCCACCTGCAAGGGTCAACGAAGATGGGAAGGGGGTCAAACCCACCAAAATCGTATGTTAGAGAATGTTTCTGCCAAAACACAATTTTTTTTCTCACCCATGTTTTTTCTACCCACCAAAATCAATTTTTCTATTCCCACAAAATTGTTTTCTTTTTTTTTTCTAAAAAATCGGACGACCTCTAATCGGATGATGCGGCTTCCGCGAGGAGCTCCTCAGCGTCGCCATCGCCGCCGCCCGCTCCTTCCGCACGAATCCACTGCCTCCTCCCACTCGAGTCCGCCAGTGATGCTCCCAGAATCGGCGGCGGCCACCACCGTGGACGGGATCTACGGCCACCAAGAATGGACAGTACCGTTGCGGACAGGCTCCGTGCCGCCATTTCTGCAGACCACCAAGAGCGATCTCAGCGAAGCCGATTTGTGGTCGTCCATTGTCGAATGAACATGGGGCAGCACTGATGAGTTCACGAGGATGAGGCAGGCATAGCCGCATAGGGCAGGAAGGACGACCTGCGGCTTGCTTGGCTCAATGCATCGCCATGGCCGGCACTCTCGCGCGCGCACAGAAGTAGATTGTCGGAGACGCGAGCACAGGACTGGGGGAAGAGGTTAGAGGGGAGAATTGCTCGACCTGCAGAAGGAGGACGGGGCCACCAGCTCGGCCGCCTACTCAAGCACATACGAAAGAAAGGAGTCGAGGAGTGCCCGTGGCCCCGCCATGCTGCCGTGCGGTTCGCTGGAGTCCGAGAAGATGGACCAGGAAAGATCAATAGTCAGGCACACGTAAAAGAGAGAAGTAAATTCACGTGGTTTTCAATTAAAATTGATTAGAGTAATAGGTTCAATGTCCTACTGTAGATTGGCATAGAATTTTAATTTTGACAAGGCATATTTTTAGTAGTTCCTAGCAAAAATATATTTTTTAATGGTGTCTTTCAGGTGTCAGCCCTCTACATGCATATATTCCAATCGACGACTATCGCAAACAAACCAACTGTTGGCAGCTCTATGGAATCCCAACACTTCATTAACAATGATATGGTACTTTATATTAATGGTCGATAAATTTTCATTGCATCACGTGCATGTCGCACGTGCGTCTCTACTAGTATAACAAATTGGCGACTATGAACTGCTATTTTCCCGCTATCAACTTATGTATAAATCGTGTATCAATTTTATGTACAGATCGTGAATCAACCTATGTACAAATCATGTATGTATCAACTTAGCGCGACAGTACGTACTGTGACACAAACTGCTGTATTAGTTGACATATACTTTTTTCTTATATAAGTGGATACAAGATATCTATATATAAGTTGCTAATAGCGCTATATATGAAAATTATGTGAGTGTGTCAACATGACAGTTTGCGAAAACATACGGCTGAGGCTGACTGCAAGAATTTATTGTACTACTGCAACTTTTTACTCTTGTGTCAGGGCTAGCACTAGGGTGACTGCTCCATGGCAGACAGCCATCGTGACGACCCCTATGTTCATCAATGAATGCTAGCTGGACCCTACTGCACTGCCAAGGTTTTTACAAATAAATCCCACCTGGTGAACATTCCCCGTTCGAAACCAACTCTTCCTCGTTGTATTGTTCATTGCCGCGGCGGCGCCGGCACACCCGCCCGCTCACCTCGCTTGTGTGCTGTGTGCCATGGCACGTGAAGCACCCTGGCCATGCCTTCCAGCTGGTTCGCCAGCTGAATTCCCTTCTCCTTCCTGCAGCCTTCGCCCACCCCCAGCCAAACGCTAGCTAGTAGACGCTACAGTTAGCGGGGGGCGGAGGCGAAGGCGTCTCGCTGGAGGCTGTGCTCGTCCCTCCACACAAGCGAGGTGTGGCGGCGGTGCCCTCAATCCCGACAGCAGGTTGTTTCTTGTCTCCCTGACTCCAATCCCACTACATCTTTGTTGGGCTGATTTATCGAATCCTGCTTCGATTCTGCAGGTGATTCTCGCTAGCGCCGGTGGCCTGTGTTTGCTCGTGCTCAAGCCCCCTCCACTGCGACCTCGATCCGGGAGCAGCCGTCCAGGACGCACCTGGTGGCTGCAAGACGATAGCTCTCCATTTCCTTGGTCTTAGGTAAGAGCTTCGCCTCTACTTTGTTTTTCTGCAACTGTGCAAGCATGAGGAATCGCAAAAAAAAAGTATGAATCTTTGAGTATTTTTTTTTGAAAAGTCCGGTTTTGGTCTTTCAACTGTTACAAAAGTCTGATTTTGACCTTATAACTCAAAACCGGACACTGAAAACCATCCAACTATCCACACTGTGTAAATTGGCCGTTTGGGTGGTTTTTAAGGTCGTTTTAGATTTTATAGAAATGGCAAAAATATTATTTAAACTTAAAAATTCATAACTTTTCCTCAAAAAATCCATAACTAATTCATTTTAGGCCTAAAAAATATGAAACCAGTGCCGAAAGTTCTCTCGAAATGTAACGGACTCATTGGCACACTATTTAATATTACTTGGGCATTATATGTTTATATTACTAGTGTCTTATTGTTTTTTTAAAAATAATTGGAATAAAAATAAATAATATGTAAATAACTTACAATGGTGTACCAACATTTAGGTCACATTTTTAGAAAAATATTGGCACCAGATTCATATTTTTATAATTAAAAATAAATTAGTTATGATTTTTTTTATTACAAAAATTATTTTTTATTTTTCAAAAAATAGGAAACCATCCAAAGGGCCAATTTTGCACGGTTTGGTAGTTAGATGTTGTCCAATGTCTGGTTTTGTAGTTGTAGGATAAAAATCAGACTTTGTAATAATTGGAGGACGAAAAATAGACATTTCCCTGTTTTTTTTTACCTCGAAAATTTGAGTATTGGTTGCACACTAGGCACCTAGCTAGCGCGTTCTCATTTGAACATCTCCTAATACTGCTTTGGTGAATCTCTATGTTAGTTGTGCATGCAAATGCTATCTCGTACCTGAGCATGAAATTTCTGACCGCAGCTCACGTATCCTATAATGTATTTCCTCCTTTTCAAATTATAGTTCGTTTGATTTTTTACTTCAAATTTATGCACTTGTCATATTAAAAAGAGTACAATATATTATATTTTTTTGTTATATCTTGCTTTATTACTAGACTGCACACGTGCCCGTGCGTTGCCACGTTTAATTTGAGTAGCTCAATGCATCGATTAGTGCTACACTTGGTGGTTTTGTGTTCTCTTAGTCTTTTTCTTCCTCCCTCACTGCAGTTCGCTAACTTTCTTCCCCAATTACTTCATAAATAACTATGAGATTGAGATGCTTGTTCAGTGTTTGATTGGAATGCAAAAAAAGACAACTTGATATTTCTCGGAGATATGACGTACAAATATCTTTGTGTTCGAACTATAAAATGTTATTCAAATACTAAAGCCATGTTTGGATCTACCTTGTTAAACTTTATCAAGTGTTAAAGTTTAACAAATTGAAAAGGAAGGTGTTAAAATTTAACATCTATCTGTTTAGATTCATGTTAAAGTTTAACGTCCCACTTTTGCAATAGACGTACAGAAGACTTTTTTGCCCCCACTTTTGCAATAGGAGAGAGAGGGGGATAGGACATGGCAAGAAAAGCAGAGGGTACAAAGTTATTTTGCTCAAGACAACTATTCTTTTACCAAGTTTTACCACCTCAGGATTTCAGGGGTGTTAAACTTTAACACCTCCCTTTTTAATAGGGGTGTTTGGATGTCTTTTCTGTTAAAAGTAGCTAAAAAGTGGACGTTAAACTTTTACAAGGTGAATCCAAACACCCTCTAAGTAGGCTAGGCCTTCCAAAGCTGTTTTAAGAGTGACATATTAGCTATTGTTAATGGTGCATTTATATACAAGCTTTGGAGTTTTTATGTAAAAATACCAAGACTTATCCAGATGGACATGTGGTCCAGCTTTTCCAGTGATATGTGATTAGTTTGTGTGAGGGGGAGAAAAGTATTTTTTTGGAAAGCATGTTTTATGAGAGGAATAAGTAGGAAAGTTCGAAAAAATAAATTTTCTAAAAAACGTATTCTGTGAGGAAAAGGAATAGGAAGTTGAAAATTACTTTTAAACTATCTAACGTATTAGAAAGTACGTAAGAGGAGGGATGTCAATGACGCGGATGAGAATCGGACGATGGAGTAAATAACTAGAGAATTATGCCTTCCTCTGTTCACTATCCTCGCGAAAAATGCAGCACCGCCACCACGCGATGCCGGCTGCCAACCGCATGTCGCTCGTATCCGCCCCGCCGGCGATCGCCCACCGCGCGTCCTTCTCGCCGGCTCACCGCGGACTCGTGGCCAATTTGCCATCTAGCTTCATCACCTAGGACCTACCATCCACCATCGTGGAGTGGTTCCGGCAGGTAGCCCCTGCTGAATCACCAAAATTAGCTTTAACCAGTCTCCACTCGTGCGCCAAATCCTGTGTGGAAGTTCTCTCCACCCCAATCGATCTCCTCCTTGCGGAAATCCACCTCGTCATCATCCAGATTCAGTTCTACTATCGCTTGCACTTCTGAGCAAGGCGAGCAGAGCAGAACCTAGTCGACCTAGGCGTCCCAATCCCAGCCATGGCACAGCGCACATCTCCCAAATCTCCGCCAGTGCGGCGGTGCCTGGTTGGAGCTTGCCATGGGAGGCCAGGACACTCTAGCCGCCTCCCTCCTCTCGCACATCTAGTGGAGCAGCGGTGGTAAATTCCACAGCAGCGAGCTGGCCTCCCTCCTGGGCATGCTGCGTCGATGAATGAGGATGGGAGGAGGTGGGCAGATTTGGGAGATGGTGCTGCTGTGGCAGCGATCTATGGCAACTCATGCGCGGCAATGCCAGCACGCGTGGGGAGCATGTGGAAGTAATGGAGGCCACATGAGCAACGCCAAGCGAGTTCGGCGGCGAGCTCAGGCCAGTGTGCGATCTCCGCCAGAGTTCATGTCTTCTTCCAATCCAGATGCAGGTGCCCCGGCCAAGCTCCTCCTGCTCAACGCGTGCCGCCGCCACTTCGGGGAACTCGCCGGCCGCAATGCATCTTCTCCTCCACCCGCGCCTTCCCGAAGCGTTCACCTTCTCCTTCACGCGCGCCTCCCCGATTCGGAGGATTCTTCGCCTTTGATTTAGGTGTTCTTTGCCTTCTTTTTTGTTGACCTTTGTGATCAAAGCTATCTTCTTTCTGAGTTCCAATCAAGCTTCGATTTGGTCTCTTGTAATGCGGAATCAGGTTCCCCGCTCTATGATCGAGGCTAGTTCCAATCGAGTTTCGATTTGGTTCTCGTGATGTGGATCGGGTCCCCCCTCAGTATGCTTCCTTCCAAAAGGTATTGTGCACGTAGGTCTATGATCGAGGCTAGTTACAAATAGCTTCTGTCGCTAGCCTGCTTGAATAGAGGCGAGCAACCAATCAAACCACTATTGCATCCAATGAGACAGGCCAGCTAGAGCATGACTTCCGTATACAAGCCTGACCTCCCCTCAACAACGAACCAAGCGCCCCCTAAGCTTCACGAGGGCATAGAACTACACGAGCTCGCCCATGGCGGCGATGAGGTTGCTCTGTGTGTTTTTCTTGGATCTTTCTCCCTGATCTTCTACCCCATGCCTAAGCGCCGCAAAGGAGTTGTGGTCTATGTCAAGATGATGTCTGCCGCTTTCCCTATGCGAAGGAGGCTTTCTTCTGTTCCGCATCCTCGAATCATCGGCAGAGCCAAGATTAGGGATGGCAGTGGACTGGGTCCGGGGCAGATATCCACGGATTTTAGGTTGTGGCTTTGAATACCCGAAATACTACGGGTTTAGGGTGGATTCTGAAATTCACCCGTGGAGCTCCATCGGGCCCCGAAACATTAAAGGCCCACCTAGCAAGCATAACTAGATTGACCCTAAAAAAATCCAATCTAGCCTCACTTCCTACTCAGTGGTCACATACTCACGCCGCCACCAGCTTGCAGTCTCGGCGTCTCGCGGAGTCGGAGAGGAGTCCCGTACTCTCGTGGAGGCACGGACGACGGACCTAGAGACCGGTGACGCCGAGCGCCCGAGTGACGGTGCGAGTATGCCTGGACCACCTCCACCACCATTCGGCGGCCCCGCCGTCCGCCTTCGCCTCCAATTCATGATGGGCCGATGGGCGACAGCACGAACCTCTCCGGCCTCGAGTCCTTCGTCCTCGCCAGCGAATCCAGTAGGCCAGGAGGTGCAGAGGCGGTTAATCCGTGGGTTCTGTTTTGGGATGGATTTTTACCCGAATTGGACCTCGGGTTAGATTCGGATTTTAGGTTTGGGTTTTGGATTTGGGCGCCCAGACACTCCACCCGATCCGAACCCGACCCATTGCCATCCCTAGCCAAGATCCCAACACGGAGGTGGCGGAATCTCCTCCAATTGAAAGGGCCCAGAGAAGAGCTTGGTAGTGACGGAGGCCGGTTTGTTAGGTGAAAGGGCCCAGAGAGTCCGCCTGGACCACCTTCGCCACCAGTCGGCGGCCCCGCCCTCCGCCTCCGTCTCCAATCCGCGATGGGCCGATGGGTGACAGCGCGAGCCTCTTCGGCCTTGAGTCCTTTGACCTCGCCAGCGAATCCAGCAGGCCAGGAGTTACTAAGGCGGTTAATATGTGAGTTTTGGTTAATCTGTGGGTTTGGTTTTGGGATGGATTTTCACCCGAATCGAAGTTCGGGTCGGATTCGGATTTTAGGTTTGGGTTTTGGGTTTGGGTGCCTAGACACTCTACCCGATCCGAAACAGACCCATTGCCATCCCTAGCCAAAATCCCAACATGGAGGTGGCAGAATCTCCTCCAGTTGAAAGGGCCCAGAAAAGAGCTTGGTAGTGACGGAAGCCTACGGCCATCGTTTCGGGTTCGTCCACACTGTTGTTTCTTTTTTATTTTCCTCTTCCTTTTCTTTATACCACATGTTTCAATCAAAACTCTCTTCTTTCTTTGTTCTGCTTGAATTCCTATTGGATTTTTAGTTTGGTAGTGAGGAATTTCCTATCTGCGCTTCTGTAAATCCTCTCTTCACCTTCTCTTGTCATCTCAACTGTCTCCCCTGGAATGTCTGCACCCATTTCAGTGGGAGTAGGATTGGGAATCCGACTTGCGTGCGAAATACATATGGATGCGGCAGCCTCAGGCTCGGTGGCAGGCGGTGGACGGTGGAGGAAAGACGGGAGACAGGGTGAGGACCCTACGAAAAAAAGTGGAGGTAAAAAACAAGAAGTGTTATGTTCTTTAGAAATATGTAGAGATTACTAAAAGTACTTGAAGAATGACTTAAATTTGACTATATGTTTGCATAAATTTTCTGAACAAGACGAGTGGTCAAACTTGGAAAAGAAGTCAACCAACCTATAATTTTGAACGAGGGAGTTTGATAAAATGCTCATGTCAGATAATGCAAATATTGTCAGTACATATGTTCTTTTGTTATCTATGCCAAACGTTCAATGTGCTTGTAAATGTAAGTATCAAAAAAAAAATGTGCTTGTAAATGTTGTTTTTCCTGTCACACAATCGTATGAGTGCTAAGTAGATACATCATCAACGTTGCTTGCTGAAATGGAAAATGGTGTTATTGTTTTCTTTTGCTACCATGTTCTTGTGCAGCCAAATTGATGGTCTTTCTTTACAACAAATTGCATGCACTAGGAAAAATATGCACCTAAGAAATTTGCTATAACATACTCCCTCCGTCCTAAAAAAAAAAAGAGTAGTTGGGAATCAGTGTTTGTCCCAACTACTCTTTTTTTTTTGCCACAGAAGGAGTATGCCTTTTGTGATAAATGAATTCAAATCTCTATTTCTATTAACCAGAATTGTTGCTATATAATAACCTTGTTTCTCATGTATTAAAAAATAGTCTAGCCGTTTGTTAAAAAAAATCTAGGCATTGATATTTGCCTGCAGTAGCGGGAACGGTGAACTCGGTCTTCCGTCCCTGTCCTTGATGATCCGAAATTGTTTCCTTTCAATTAATGCATGAATAACTGCCTGTTTCTATCTACATAAAAATATACTTGATGTTAACTGAATGATATCTCTATGTTAGGTACGTAATTTGTGGTGCAGCTACGAACCTGGGAGTAGGCTCTCGCCAACGATAGATGTTTGTGACATCGGTGGTGCAGTTGTGGACCGAATGGGGGCTCCGGATCTCCGTCGTCACCAGCCTAGCGGCATACGTCGTCCTCAGCCTCATGTCAGGGGCTCGCCGGCGCTCGGCTTCCGGCGGGTATTCGATCCTCCGGTGGGCGGTGGTGCTGATCCTCTGGGTGGCGTACCAGCTCGCCGAGGTAGCAGCGACGAGCGTCCTCGGCAGCCTGTCCTTCAGCTGCTCCGACGCGTCGCCGGAGGAGAAGCAGATCGTCGCGTTCTGGGCCCCGTTCCTCCTTCTGCACCTCGGCGGCCCGGACAACATCACCGCCTACACTCTCGAGGACAACATGCTCTCCCTGCGCAGACCGATCATGATGGCCGTTCACGTTCTGTGGGTCATCAATGCCATCTGGAACTACATATATCGCAGCCGTACCTGGGTTCTGTTCTTGGCGTCGGCCATCATGTTCGTCGCCGGCGTCGCCAGGTATGCTGAGAGGGTGTGCGCTCTACGTCGAGCCAACTTGGACAACATGCAGCAGGACTATTCAAGCAAGAAGACACAGCCTGTCGGGTCATCCTGCTCTACCTCTGCTGCTGACAGAGCTGTGGATCTCATGATCAGCAGGAGCCTGGGACGTGAGCTTGATGACGACGAAGCACTGCTCCTTGCTCAGGACCTGTTCCACATCTGGCGTCGTGCCCTTGTCGATTCTTCGGTCGACCCACGATCACCCAGCCAGCTTAACAGCCAGAAGTTGCTCTCGTTGGAGTGGAGCAGCTTGTGCAAGGTGGCTGAGATGGAGCTCTCCCTCATGTACGATGTCCTGTACACCAAGGCGAGCCTGGCCCACACCTGGACATACACATGCTACCTCATCATCCGCTTCATGTCGCCCTTCGCCACTGGAGCCGCTATCTGGCTTTTCTCGCTGTATCGCAACAAACAAGGGCGTGGGCTCAGCAGATCGTTTGTCCTCATCACCTACCTCCTGTTGGGCGCCACCATCTTCACCGATGTGGTGTGGCTTCTGAGAGCCCTCGGCTCGACCTGGACATACGGCGTCTTCCTGAAGGTGACGGCATGGCGGTGGCCATGGGCTTGGTGTCACCACCAGCTCGTGTGCGCTCGGAGGTGGCGTAGGCTTCGCCGCGCCGTTGTCTGCCTGGACCCGATGCGGCTAGTGTTCGGCATCGATGTGGTCAGACACAGGAGGTGGTCGGGCACCATCGGGCGGTACAACCTACTGCACGAGTGCAGTACTGTTCACCTTCGTCGTCCATGGTGCCGCTGGCTGGCGACCAAGACCGGACTGGAGGAGACAAGGTATGTATCTAAGCTTCCTGAAGGCGTCAAGGAGCTGCTGTTCGAGCGGCTACGGCTAATACTGCCCACTGCCGATAAGTCGGTTCTTCGTCAAGATGGTGGTGATGGTGACACCTACACCATGGATAACATCACGACTTGCTGGGGCCAGGAGACCCTCCGGAGGAGGGGCGACGAGCTATTCGAATGGAGTGCACGCCCGATCTTCGGGCGTGAGTTCGAGCAGGACGTACTCGTGTGGCACATGGCCACCTGCATCTTCCTCTCTCTCGCCAAGGTGAGGAAGGTGAAGACGACCTCAGCCTCACCCCATGTGGCGGCGATCGAGGCCCTGTCGGAGTACCTGATGTTCCTGGTCGTGGAGCGCCGGCAGATGCTGCCGGGGCTTGTCCTGCACAACCTGCTCGAGGAGACCCGCGACGCCTTGAAGAACATATGGAACGATGAGGGGAGCGGCAAGGGAAGAAGAAGAAATAAGAGGGTGGAGCTGGCCACCCTGGTGCGCCGGATGAGGAATGAAAACAGGGAATGGGCTCTGGACAACGACGGCAGGCGGCTCATCTTGGATGCCGCCGAGATCTCTGCTGCACTGACAAGCAGCAGCAGGAGCGAGGAGCGGGTGCTGCAGATGCTGGAGTTCATCTTTCAAGTGTGGGTGGATAAGCTGGTCTATGCCGGCGTCAGGTGCAGCAGGGAGTCCCATGCCAAGCAGCTCAGTGCTGGCAGTGAGCTCGCCTCCTTGCTGTGGATCGTTGTCCACCATGCCGGCCCATTCCGCATTGGACAACAGAAGCCTGTTGACAAGCCTGGGCCTGGGCCTCGGCGATTACGTCTTCAGCTGCTACATGAGCTTATTCCGCACCATGCCCAGCACCAGCAGGGCAGTGAGCCTGCAAAAGAAGATGACGTATCAGAGGATGAATTTTATGAAATCGACGATGAATCTAATGACGCC
This sequence comes from Digitaria exilis, assembly GCA_015342445.1. Classification (NCBI taxonomy): domain Eukaryota; kingdom Viridiplantae; phylum Streptophyta; class Magnoliopsida; order Poales; family Poaceae; genus Digitaria; species Digitaria exilis. The sequence continues at coordinate 885,805 of JACEFO010002268.1, read as the reverse complement.
GAAGATTATAAGATGTCAGCACCACGGCCTCAATATGGTTTGAAACCTCAGCCTGCAAAAGAAGATGACGTATCAGAGGATAAAGTTTATGAAATCAACTATGAATCTGATGACACCGAAGAGTATAAGATGTCAGCACAGCCTCAAGAAGAGGATAAAAAAGAGGATAAAAAAGAGGATAATGATAACAAGCCCCCACTACAACCAGAGGGTGCAGATCCTGACGACGACGACGACGACGAAGATTATAAGATGCCAGTGAGGTACGCTACATTGTATTGATGTGTTGATCGAAATGGGAACTCAAACTATGTATGCTGTACGATGACAAGAAGTTAGCTAGTACATATTTGAGTCTCTATTAAATCCGTTGATGGTTGAGGACTTGAGTAAAATTGGTAAATCAAACGTACTAGTTGTTTGAGTTCCGTGTTATGTTCTACTCTTAGCAAAGTAAGTACAATGGTGTTGGTCTTTGAGGTCCGCTGGCCGCCGCCTTGTTGCGTTTGAACCCCTTCCTATACGTTTGCATGAGCCTGTGCTCATATACGCCTTAACTCTTAAGTATTGTTTATTTTAGAGAAGCATATACGGGCCTGGATTATTGCTATACGGGTTTAGCAGTGACAGCAGTACAAGCTATCATCGCACGAGGACCCCAAACTGATTATTGGCCTGGACTTAAGTACCTGGGGGTTGTGTGACTGGGCTCATGAGCCCGAATCGCATGAGCCCGTTGTCGACGATCATATTCGTCTCTCCAAACTAGAAACTTGGACTTTTGCCAGTGTTTTCATGGTAGAAAACTGTTGAAGTTGATTTTTTTACCATAGGCAGAGTGTAAACATGTAACAGATTATGAATTTATAGATTGATCTAGGGCCATATACATATTGATAGAAGTAGAACATTGGTGGAGGGATCCTTCGCATTGTTGGCCAAGCATGCAGATTTGTTATTGCTCAAATTCTGTTGTTACATAAACTCAGTTAACATAGCTTTGGATGTACACATGGTACATTTCAGAATTTAAGCAGTCGAAGGATTCACATGAAGCTATCATGAATGAAAGTTGAAACATGGTCGTAGTAACACTTCTGTTTGTTGTAATGGAGTGAGAAGCGTGTGCGTTTAGAACATTATTGACATAGAGTCGTTTAGGACATTGACATAGTCTCCAAAATATAATTTTGACTGCTATAAAATATATTTCAAAAGTACTTTTATGAAACTAGATTTTAATACAATTCTACTCATATCATTCTCAAATTTCTAAACCAAAAACGTAAAAATATATTTGAAGTCAAAGTTTAAAATATTTGACTCAAGACAATATCAAAACTATTTCCTTTGCAATATGGGTGGAGCACTAACTAGGGGTAACCTCTTATTTTAAAGCATCCACATTAGAGCACTATAAAAACATGATAAATCAATATATTTCTATACTATAAAGAATGAGTAGAATTGAAAACAATTCTCATCCAAATCGGATCCGCCATACCCAAATCCTGGTTTGTAATACCAACCGAGACTAAAAGGTGGATAATAGTTCCGGTTTATGTTACCAACCAGGACTAAAGCTTTAGTCTTGGGTGATAATACCAACCAAAATTATCGTCCACCTTTTAGTCCTAATTGGCGTTACCAATCGGGATTAAAAAAAAGGCCTTGGGAGACTCCCACAGTCCCACTGATCAGAACTAATGTCTCACTCGTCCCGTTTTTTTTTACCGGAACTATTGAGCCTTTTCTACTAATGGTATGTAGTCTCGCACACCTACAATGGCATGAGCTCGACTCGTCGATGTTCTTGAACACTTTTTTGTCAGTCAATTAAAAGGCAGAACTCTTGCCATTTTATACACTAAAAAGAAACAAAGAATATGAAAGCTCTCGGCGGTGGGCGATACTTTCCTACAACCATATCATGCGCCTTGTCTATAGGATGAATATTTCGTGGCTTGTATATTAAACTCTAAATTAAAACGGCATTCCTCTAGCGTTGTATACTATAAGGGATTAACTGGTACATCTGCGCACACGTTGAATATGAATACTGCATACAAATCGCTAATTAATGCTGCTTTTTCAATAAGAAAAGAAGACATCTCCATCTGAACTCCATTACATGCAACTTTATTTATTCTGCCCGCATCAATTGAGATTTCCTAGCAAAGTATGGTTGCAACAAAAATATACCACCCCACACATAGGTTCTGGCAGGCCGCATAGTTTTTTTTTGTTTTTGTTTTTTTATATCGTAGGCCGCATAGTTATCAAGACAACATAAGATATTGAGTAAAATGCACTAGAGGTCCATCAACTTATACGAGCGTGTCACTTAGGTCCACAAACTTTAAAATTGTATTTTTAGGTCCAAGAACTTGTTAAGTCGTTCACCGTAGGTCCATAACGGTCCATGTAGGATTCTATGGCTGACATGGCATGCTGATTTGGCACCTCAAAAGCAACTCCCATTTCATCCACCATGTTATGAGCGGCGAGCGAGAAGAAACGCTGTCATGGCGGCGAGCACCAACGCAAGGCACACGGCCGTCGCCGCAGTCGATGAAGCACGTCTTGACCACCCCGATGGCCACGATGGCGCCAAGGGGGACGCTGTTCGGTCGCACGCCGACCGTGTCTGGAACACCAGCGGTCGCTAGAGAAGGATGAACTTGATGCCGAACGCCTGCACGAAGAACTGTAGCGCAAGGATTTTTTTTTAGATAAAGGAAATTCCGGCCTCTACGGTTTAAAGTACACAGCCTTCAAAATTACATCCTCCCAGCTTCAATCACTGGAAAAAAAAAGGAGAAAGAAAATGCAAGATTAGGCCTGACAAAGTCTATTATTATGCTTCCATCCATGACTGTCAAACAGTTCTAAGGCTACTATCTCCAAAGAAGTGCTCGCCTTCATGAATAGCTCCTTTGTCTTCTCCTCACGCTGCAATATTGACCAAAATTGCAGCCAATAGGTTCCCCTGAAAATAACCTGCATAAAGGATGAGTGTTTAACGTTATCAAAAATAATATCATTTCGACAACGCCATATTGCCCAACATAGAGCCGATGTCGCTGTTAGAATAGTAATAACCTCTTGAGAGTTAAAATTTTGAAGCCAGTTCCCTAACATATGGGTTACTGATATAGGTGGGGTTAAACCAGTAGCAATTTGGACAATCCTCCATGTTACCTTTGCATGTTCACATTCAAAAAATAAGTGTTTAATTGTTTCATTACAATTGCAGTAGCTACACTTTTGACTACCCTTCCAGTTTTTCCTCAAAAGATTATCCTTGGTTAGAATGACCCCTTTTTGTAGGTACCAAAGGAAAATCTTAATTTTTAGAGGAATTTTAAGTTTCCAAATCAATTTATGACGGAAGGGAAAATTGTTGTTCATCAATTAAAGGTACATAGAGCGAACCGTGAATTTTCCACTCTTGGTTAAGTACCATACAAAAGTATCCCTTCCTTGAGTTAAATTGAAGTTGGAGACCTGCGCTACTAGTCTCAGCCATTCATTTAGTTTCTCACCCACCAGCGCTCTCCTAAAAGAGATGTTCAACGGTGTCGAACTCATGACATTTGCCACCGTAGCATGTGGATAGTGACAAATGTTGAATATGTTGGGGTAGAGATTTTTGAATGGCCGGTTTGATGCCCATGTATCTTCCCAAAATCGCGTTTGTGTTCCATCCATTATATGGAAGGACCCATTAGCTAGGACCTCTTCTTTTATTTTCATAAGCCCTCTCAAAAATGGGAGTCACCCTGTTTGGCCTCAACTTGTGTTAGAGATTTGGAACTTAGGTATTTGTTCCTAAGAAGAGATTGCCATGCCCCTTCAGTATTAAGCAAATTTATTATCCATTTGCTTAATAAAGCTTTATTTTGGAGTTGGAGATTTATAATACCGAGACCTCCTTGGTCCTTAGGGCGACAAATGATGTCCCATTTTGTGAGGCGGTATTTATTTTTATCATTTGCACCTTGCCAAAAGAATCTCGACCGATATTGCCAAAAGAACTGTAGCGCAAGGATGCACACTGAATCTGCCAAACGCTCGCCGACGACTGGAGGAGGAGCTCTTTCCAGACTCCGCCGTCACTACCAGCCGCTGCTCAGCGACGACTCGCTTGATGTCCTGGAAGCAGAGGCCAGCCTCGGGCGGGGTGTCCGGTGTGCAGGAGCACAGCGTGCACATCGCCGGAGCCACCGTGGCCACTTTGACATGAACAACACGCCCACGCCGGCGGCCATGAACATGAGGCGCCACGTAGTTGGACACACAGACACGGGTGAGTAAGATGCCAACGTTTACGAAGATCTGCATCACGTACCAAGATAACGAAGCTGAATGCGTACCTTCATCAGATCAGATCATCAACCGCCGACGAGGAACACATACGTTGAGCAATGATGACAAGAGGCTCCGCGTGGACACCGGCGAGATCTCAGCGTTGTACACCGCCGTGACGACGCGGGCGAACCTGACCCTGAGGCTGGTGACGAACTGCGCCGCCATGAGCGTGACGAAGCTGGCACCCATCGCCATGACGAGCGCGCCGGCCATGATCCATGAGGAAAGTATTGGGTAGCACAAGGGATCACCGGCGGCATAGCAGTTGCCTACCCACCCGGCGGCAAAGACGGACATGAGCATGACACGCTGATCAACCTGCCAGCACCTCGATCTCGCCGGATCTCACCGCAACTCACTCACCGTTTATAATTTGCCTGATGAAATGCCTCAACCAGGAGTTGCTTTTGAGGTGCCAAATCAGCATGCCATGTCAGCTCTAGAAGCCTACGTGGACTATTATGGACATACGGTGAACAACTTAACAAGTTCATGGACCCAAAAATGCAATTTCAAAGTTCGTGGACCGACACTCCTTTACAAGTTGATGGACCTCCAATGTATTTTACTCTAAGATATTCTATTGGCAGGGTATATTCATTGGCGTCCTCCGGGTCTTCGTCTTCCGGTACGTACCTCTCATACTCCCAGCCACCCCCGCCCCTGCCATATTCTCCGTATTCTCGTTGTTCGTCAGGCTTTGCCTCAGCCTTCTTCTTCTCCCCCTTTTCTTTGTCAAGAGGGAGATCTGGCTTCTTCTTCCTAAGCTGATGGCAGCGTACACCAGCTTATCCACCCACACGTTGAAGACCAACTCCAGCAGCGCCGGTGGCACTACTCTCTGATCGTACCCTTCGATTCGTACTTCCTTCATGCTCCCTTTCAGCAGCGCGATGTAAACGCTAAACGTGCTGGGCACTGACAGCGACGAGTAGTAGCACACTCATGCAGCATGTTGTATCGCCCGATGGTGCCCGACCACGTCCTGTGCCGAATCGGGTCACGGTCGAACAACCAAGAGGGTCTAGGCGGACGACCAAGCGGTGGAGGCAGTCCCATTCTCCACTTCCAGCGTGCAGAAACTGGTGGCGAGCGCAAGCCGGTACCTTGGTCTCTAGGTTGGCGTACGTCCAGGTCGACCCGAGGGCTCTCAGCAGCCACGTCACGCCGAGGAGAAAATGAACGCCCAGCAGGGTGTAGGTGATGCCGACGAAAGATCCCCTGGCCTGGCGACTGCCACCATTGCCCCCCTGCTCCTGATGGAGCCAGAAGAGCGACGCGGCGACAGTGGTGGCAAGCGGCGACACGAAGCGGATCAAGTAGTACAAGAGTTGGAGCCGACGAGCTGCTTCTCCTCCGGCGACGCATTGGAGCCGCAGAGGGACAGGTTGCCGATGGCGCCCGTCGCCGCAGCGTCGGCGATCTGGTACGCGAGCCAGAGGAAGGACTCCGGGACCAAGTGGAGATACTTCGTCCACCGGCCGGACGCCGAGCGCCGGCGCGTCCTGGACAGGAAAACGAGCAAGCTATTCGCCAGCAAGCTGACGATGACACAGCCCCGGAGCCCCCATTGGCTCCACAACTGCGACAGCACGGTGAAGATCACGATCAAGTGCATGGCCGATCCACTGATCGATCCACTAAACTTTTGCTCACTCCCATGCTGTGGGATTGTTAGGCACAAGACAGCCAGCTAGTAGTGCCGCCGGCAGGTACCACAGCGAGTGCTCTCAACTAACGGAGGATTTCATGGTTTCTCCAATTTTATTCATTAGCACGCTACATAGGACATCTTCATATCTTAGTGGCATGGTATGGCAGTATGCTAGCACATTTTATAAGAGAAAGAGGAAAAGGGTTTCATCTGGATAAAACTATCTGCCCACACACATCATCAATGAGTCATAAAATTAAATGACGATATTTGGAACCTATGAAACCACACTATAAAATCGTGAATTCGTGAGATAGTTTCAAACACCGTTTTCCTTTTCTTTTTTTTGCTTACCACACCGTTTTCCTTTTTTGCTTACCTATGAGCCCTGTGATTTGCTTGTCAACATTCTCCTCCGGATGCGTTGGAGGAAGATGCAGGTGGCGATGTGCCACACAAGCACGTCCTCCTCGAACTCATCGCCGAATTTGGGCCGTTCATCCTCACGAAGTCCTTCGAATAGCCTGGGGTCGCTCAGGCGGAGGGCCTTGTGACCCCAGGATGTCCTGATGTCCAGCATCGTGTAGGAGCCGTCCTGTAAGTTCGGACGTGTTTGGGCGTTTCTAATGGCTGACCGCAGTATTCCCTGCACCTGCTCCAACAACTTTCTCTTGACGTCTGGAGGAAGCTTAGACAGATACCTTATCTCCTTCAGTCTGGCCTTCCCGGGCACAAGGGCCGTCAACCATCTTGGACCCTGACAACGACGAGTAGTAGCACACTCGCGCAGCAAGTTGTACCGCCCGATGGTGCCCTACAACATCCTATGCCGGATCGGCTCGCGGTCGAACATCCACCATAGTGGGTCCAGGCGGATGACCAAGCGGTTGAGGCGGCTCCATCTTCCATTTCCCTAGGTGCAAAAACTGGTGGCCAAAGCAAGCCGGTGCCTTGGTCTCTAGGTTGGCGTACGTCCAGGTTGACCCGAGGGCTCTCAGCAGCCACGTCATGTTGAGGAGAAAATTAACGCCCAACAAGGCATAGGTCACGCCGGCGACCGCCATTGTTGCCTTGCTCCTGATGGAACCAGAAGAGCGTCGCAGCGATGATGGTGGCTAGCTAGGGGTGACGCGAAGCAGATCAAGTAGTACAAGACTACGACTACTGTTGTCGCTCCTTTGCTACACCTTATTAGTGTCATTTAGGTGGAGTTTTTGGACTAATTCATATACTAACCCGCCACTTGGCATGTGAAATAACCCCGTTGTCGTATATGCACATATTTTTTGGAAGATGTTGGTTTACGCAGGTTTTTGAGCTGTAAATGAGCATATTTGGATGAAGACCGAGATCGTGACTGACCACCAAGGATGTGCATGTGCAAAGGCTTGAAGAACACACTTGAACGATGCTCATCCTCGAGCATAAAAGAGAGGGAAAATGAACACTGAGGTAATCTATTTTCTCTCTAGAATTTATTCCATACTCAAATTGGGTTGAGGTCAAGGAGATAATCACAAAATAATATTTGGGTTTTTGATGGATCCCCAGTGAAGTTTGTGAAATTTTCAATATGAAAATTCACAATGCATGGACAAAAAGGTTAGCATTAAAAAGTTTACACAAAGGAACAACCAACTTCTTAGTCTCGTACCATAGAAATCAATTCTAATCAACTCATCAAAATACAAGTTTACAATCTAAGGATTTATCATGAAGAGCATATATGTATAGGCTTTGGTAGCTAAGAGATTCACAAATGTAGATACTATGGAATTAATTTTCAATAAAACAATACAAGATGTAAGGTCATCGGTAAACGACGCCAGAAAAGCTTGTTGACGGCGCTTAGCCGCATCAATTATGTACCGCAAGCGCACGAGTCGGTTGTAGCTCTTCCCTTAGATTATCTCCCAAGGTTTATCAATCCATGGATCGATAATAAACTACTAGGGTTTTCTACCTATCTTAACGGATCTAATCCTATCATGAAGAATGTATTGCATATATGGTTGAGCATGTATGTGTGTGAAGCGATGGATGTGAAGACAATGTGAATGATCACAACCGACCTCCTCGAGATAACACGACCTTCAGTAGCACGAGCCCACTGTCTCCTTCATTGCAACTCTGGCCTAAGTGATAACCTAACCTATCTCATACTCTGATAAGTGGACATAATCCCACAAAGTTTCGTAAGCCGATGTCTTTCCCTCCCACACTCGTCACACAACACTAGGGGTAGTCAATCATCAAATAAAGAGAACCTATAAGGGGACATGGCTCCACAATACACATTCCACCGGCCCTACTCCTCCCGCATACTGTCACTACACGAGGGACTTCAGTGGCCGGCTTCCTGCGCACCACTAAGATGTATCCGCAAGACTTAGACTAATCACCACGATTAGATCTAATCTTACTAAGAGCATACGCTAGCTAAACTTATAGACTAATCACCATGATTACATCTAACAAAAGCTAGCTAGGCATATGAGATTAAACATGCATGATCAAAGTAACGAGACAAGAATAGATTGATTCACCATTCAATGCACATGTGCCTTGACGCATCAAGGCACGGCTCCGGAATCCCACCATAGCGTCACCACGCAGGGGCAACCATGGCGGCTAGGGTCTAGCCTAAGCCATCTCCCAGGCAACGTCAAGGACGACAACCGTCGGCTTCCTCTGGTGTGTGTCCTTCGATTCGGCGGCTCTCCGGTGGTAGATGGATCCAATCCCTCTTCTTGGGATGCCTAAGGGTTGTATTTATACCTTATGGGATTCTTGGGGGCGTGATATCCTTTGCCTTCCACGAGATCTTTGCTTAGGAGCCAAACAAACAAGATTCCATAAAATCAGCCACGTCTAGATTTTTTTGGTTTCGCAGCCCTTCCTTATTGAGGTCATATCTCCCATGTCCGAACTCCAAATAAGGCAAGAACTTTCATACTGATGACTTTTCTTGTAAACAAAGTTAAGATCCCCAAAACAGCGTTGTTCTGAAATCTGTTTGGATTTAGACTCTTCTGGACAACATGTATTTTGGGGACATATCTCCTAGCTCCATATTCCAAATAATGCGAACCATGGGTCCAAATTGAACAGCTCGACGATACCGTCAACTTTGGTAGTCAACATTTTGGCATTTGAGGCCGTTTAGATCTCCGAATCTGCACCTAAATATCATGTTGTCCAGGGCTACGCGAATTGAATCCGAGTTTGACTCGATCTCGTGTTGGATGTGGACTCCTAGGGCCATGAGTTGGCCTATGGAAGCCCATATGGCCTATTAGTTGATTGGTGAGCTTGATTTCTTCGGTCTTGTAGTTGGTTTTAGACTTTGAATGTAAGTGCTCAAAATTGGGTCGATTTCCTGGAAAAACACAACATACTCCAAAACACAACACGTATGCACAAATGGGGTTATTTCACATGTCAAGTGGCAGGTTAGTATAAAAATTAGTACAAAAACTCCCCCTAAATGGCACTAAAAGTGTGTAGCTAATGTGCACCAACAGGGAAGCTCTAATGGAAAAGCTACAACCGACCCGCGCGCTTACGGTACGATACTGACGCGGCTAATCGCCATCAACAAGCTTTTCTGGCGTCGTTGCTGGGAACTAGAAAGTTTTGTTACATTTATCTTTATATTAATTTTGTTGGTTACTAACCCCTAATCTTTTTTCTAGAATTTTTTTTATTTTCTTTTTGTTTTCTCTGTTTTCGTTTGACTTGATGAATCTTCTCATTCACCCCGTGGAGGAGAAGAAAATGTTAAGGGATTTTGCAAGCCCAAGATCGGAGGACTTTGACATGCAAAGATGGGATTCAATACTCCAAGCCCTCAACTATGAGATCAAGCCTCAAATTGTCAAAATGGTGGTCGCAAATCCATTTAGAGGAGAGGAGGCGGACAATCCAAATAGCCACATCGAGCGCTTCACGATGATATGCAATTGGTGCGGCAAGATAGAGTTTCGTTAGATTGGTTCAAGTGGAATCTTTTCTCGTGTTCACTTGCGGATAAAGCAAAAATATGGTATGAATTTGCTTCCTTCTATGCCAACGGGAATCGGGACGAGTTGATGAGAAAGTTTTGTGGAGATTTCTTCCCGTCAAGCAAAGTTCACCAACTCCGGAGAGAAGTGCTCACCTTCAAGCAAGCGGAGAATGAGGGGATAGATCAAGCTTTGGAGAGGTTCAACATGTTGACTATGCAAGGACCACGACCTGGGATCCCCGGTGATGTACTCATGCAAGTTTTTTATTTTTCTCTAACCCCCGAATGCATGCAATTTGTTCAAGCATGCACGGGAGGAGATCTCGTGGAGAAAACACTCACGGAAGCCATCCAAATATTACAAAGGATAAGCAGGGGGTGGCCGTGCAAAGAGATTGGGAAAAACACCTTCCGGGAAAGATCGAGCAAGAAAATCAAATGAAAATACTTGCTGGAATTTCCAGAAAAGATGCCCCGGAGTCGAAGGAAGAGCAACCGAAGCATCAAAAAGACGTAGGAGCAACTCAAGATGGAGATGCATCGGTTCAAGGTTCAACAAAAGAAGAGTGAGGAGAAAAAAGAAGAAGCTTGGAAAGCACAAGGCCATTGAAGGAGTTCGAGCAAATGGATTGGATACCGATAGATTTTGGAGATTTGTTTGACAAGAGAAGACCTCATCAAAACTAAAAGAGATTGATAAGAGCCATAGAACCGGACTTCCCTTCAAACCCACACACGGGATATGAATTGGAAGATGAATCAGCCGGGGGGACCATCAAAAAAATTTCAATGAAGAGGAAGGGATAGAACTAAAGTTATCGTCATTCGTGCACATAGGACAAGTATACACAATCGGAAACATCCACAACGAAGGTATGTCATTACCCACTCCACATATAAGTTGCAAAATAAATGGAGAAGTAATTGACAAGGCTTTATGTAATGGTAGAGCTCATGTTAGTATTATGGCATTTGATATTTATGATGAGCTCTTTGCTGAAATTTTTAATCTTGCTCCTACAACCATCGAATTGACAATGGGAGATGGTAGAATTACTAGGCCTATAGGAGTGATTCAAAATCTAGATGTTTCCATTGCAGGTAAAAATGTTCCAACAGTCTTTTTTGTGCTCTATAATGGCGTGGATGACTATGGTGATATAATTCTTGGTAAACCTTTCCTTAAGTTGGTTAATGCAATTCTTGATGTGGAAAAAGGAATCTTAACTTTTGAGCTTGATGGGATTAAACATGACTTTAATTTCCTTCCAAGTGCTTGTGGTGCTTCACCTCTACCTCTTAATAACATAGAGGTAGAGAACGTTCACTTTGTTGACTCTTTTAGGGACCATCTCCAACAAGCAATGGATAATGGAACTTCTCATGATGATCAAGATAAAGAGTTAATGGAAGCAACCGAAGAGCTAGATGTGCAACATGGATGTTTGGAAAGGGAAAAATTTGAAGACATAGAAGATTTTCATCAACAAGAGAAGGAATTGCAACAAGATTGTGGAGAACCACCTTCGGTTGATGTGATTGAATTTCTCTCAACTCTGATGGATGAACCAAAAATCCCTCTCGATGGAATAACACCAAGGTTAAGATATTCATTGAACTCTCGAGATAATATTGGTTATGATGATAATATTTTGAAGTACTCATGTTCAACCGATAGTATGAATAACGATTCAAATTCTATGTCTTCAACCTATGATGATCATGATTATTATAGGCTAGAATTTCTTGAGAATGATAAAGAGGCAATATTTGTACTTGAACCTATTGATTCTATTCCTAAAGAACCTTTGCCTAATAAAAAACTAAGTGCTAAGCGAGAAACATATGCTACTTTAATTACAACATGTTTTGGTGCTACAATCTAATTGTGGTTGTGCTTATGGATGCATATGTTTACAATAAGTTTTGTAAATCCTGATCTTGCATTGCGCTTGGTCAAGCTCATGACCTTAAAAGAGCACATGACGGGAGAAGCATGCAGGATATGACCTTAAAAGAGCGATGCTTGGTCCCGCGTCGCTCCCTCTCCCTCCCACCCTCTGTCTCGGTCTGCAGCGGCGGTAGGCAGGCCTCATGCCACGTCGGCAGGTTGTGGAAGCCCTAGAACTCCTCTCGCAGTCGCGGAGCTGGAGCTTCCTTTTGTTTCGAGTAGCGTTGCCGTTGGGCAACCGTTGCCCGTTACCCAATCCATACCCATTGAAACAGGTAGGGTATGGACAGAAGAATTTTTGGCCATTCATGGGCAGGGTAAGGGGATACCCATGGAGTAAAGGGTAAGGGGTTGGTAATCCCTATCTTTGCCTGTCTCTCGTCGTTACAGTGCGAAAAACGAACGATTCTTTGCATCCCCTTCCACCAGCTGCATCTCCACCTTCTTTTCCACTTCTTAGGCTCAGCCCTCTCCCAATCCCCATCACCTGGCTGGCGTGGACGGGCTTTGGTGCGCGGCGGAGCCTGCGCCCTCGCATGGCTGACAGCACGGTGGAGCCAATCCACAAAGAAATCGAGGAGCAGTGGAAGAACACAGGCCAAGCAGCCTCCGGCACCATGAGCATCAACGGTAGTTCGAGTTCCCATTTGTGAGCCGAGAGTCGACGGCGGCGCGGCGGACGAGCTCTTCACGGACGGCCGCATCCGCGCCTTCTACTTGGTGTTCGGCCGTATCCTTGACGACTGCAGGCTGCAGCGCCCTGGTGCGGCCCTCCTCCTCCTGTTCTTCCTCGTAGGAGTGCCGGCTGCAGCGCAGGGTTTACCTTATCGATAAAAATTATTTATCGGCGGTTTACGACAAACGAAAATATCGGATATATCGGAATCTTATCGGTGATAAACAAATTTTTTGGTCAAAATTTAGACAAAAAGTTTCTTTTTTCTTATGTATTCTTGCAGAAAATAAGAAAATATCACCCTTTCATGGCACAGATTTCAGGTATCACGTTGAATTTGACACCATAAAGTTATATCATTCCACGTTAATTTCTTAGGTGAAACAATTTTCAAAATAAGGCCAAATTTCAAAATTACAAAATTTATTGGTGATAAATTTAAATTTATCGGTACCCATTGATAGTACAGATATATCGGAAATATCGGAATATCGGAACCGATAAGGTGAACCCTGCTGTAGCACCAGGCAGCCGTTGGACGGGAAGGAGACGAGAGAGCCAGCCAGCTAGGTCTTCGTCTGCATCCCCACCTCGATCTCTTTCTGGATTCTTCTCTAAGCGATTTGGCCGTAGGTTTTGATTTTACCTAGCCATTCATCCTCTATCCAATGGGTATGGGCATATGGATGTGCATAAATTTGGGGAGCGTAGAAAACGGGCAACAGAATTCTAGGTATGGGTGTGGTTAAGTGCGGTTTTGCCCATATACCCTCCCCAACGGCAACGCTAGTTTCGAGGAAGCTATCCAGTAGCCCGCTGCAGGGCATTTTGCGGTATCTGCTTCCTTCAGGAAGCTATACCGTAGCCTAGTGTGGGTAGTCTTAAGACTTATCTGAGCTTAGTTGTTCATTCTGGTGGTCCTGTCCACATATATAGGAATTGTTAGAAAAAAAGTTATGGTTACAACCAACAGCCCACCAAGAGTTACTCTATCCTCAGGTCACTAATAAATAATGTTTATTATTTATTTGTTTATTTATTGGCGAGCGGTCTACTTACGTTGTATTGCACTAGCAAGTGGATGATGGTTCCACACTTCCACTAGCTTGTTTACATAAACTCAGACGCATTAGCAGCTACTATGATTCATAAACTCCCCCACTCTAGAATATAGCTATGTTTAGGTTTTCTAAAGTTAAACATTCTTAATTTTAACAAAGGTTTCATATGGATAAAACTATCTGCCCACACACACCATCAATCATCAATGAGTCATAAAATTAAATGATATTTAGAACCTATGAAACCACACTATAAAATCATGAATTAGTGAGAGTTTAAAAAAACCATTTTTCATTTTCTTTTTGTTGATTATTTATGTAGCTAGTTTGGAAGCAATTAATATAAAACCTCCCACTAAGATTAGCCAAGGCTAATACTGTATGTAACACGACACTCATCCAGGCATGTAAATATAAACAACATTTCAGTTTGCATCTTAGTCAAGTATTACCTCCATCCTAATTTATAAGTCGTTTGACTTTTTTTACCCCAACTTTGACCACTCGTCTTATTCAAGAAATTTATGCGAATATAGTTAAAATTAAGTCGTTCTTAAGATATTCATAAAAATTGATATTTTTCACAATTTTTTGAATAAAACGAAGGGTCAAAGTTGGAGAAAAAAATTCAAACGACTTATAAATCGGGATGGAGGGAGTACTAAACATGCTGAGTCACTATCGGTGCCTTAGTACTCTCTCTCTCTCTCAGAAAAGGGTGTGTGTCTGCAATTAAATTGTTAGTGTATAATGCGCCTTATAATGTTTCAGTGTTAACGCATACAATATCATCCAAAGTACCAAGTTGCATATTTTATGGATATGGAGTATTAATTAATTAATAACAAATTGTAGTGGGAATCTAAGCCACCGGCTTAAAGTGTGAGTGTGAGCAGCGGCTTGGCTGCTTTGTTTATTATTTCTCAGCTCTAATTAGTAGCTCTGTCTTGCATGCTTGTCACTAGTTTAACTCGCGCTTTGCTATTGTTATTTAATTGCTGCGCCTTGTCAGATATCTAATTGTTGTATACTTGCTTTGGTCGGCCACTATTTGTTTAGTTTGTTTGTTAAATGAACTTGAACAAGTTTGATTAGAGCAAATAGTTTAGCCGGGTGTTTTGTGAACCGCTTGTCTTTGTCTAATTGATTTGCTTCCGCATTAATTTCAGATTTTGCTTTGTCGTGAGATTTTCTGGTCGTTCCTCGGGTGACCTAGCTGAGTGATGGTATCCGTTGCGTTGGTTGAGAGAGTAGCACTAGCTGGCACCTACTGTCGGCAGCGTTAGATCCCTACTAGTACTCTAGCTAGCTAGCTGGGGCTGCCTCTTGCTTAACAATCCCACATGTCAAGGCCGGAAAGGAAGTGAGCAATCGGTAATCCTTTGTAGATCGGCCATGCTCTTGACCGTGCTATCGCAGTGGTGGAGCGAATGGGGGCTCCGAACCTGTGTCCTCCTCAGCTTGGTGGCCAACGTCTTGCTCGTTTTCCTGTCCAGGACGCGCCGGCGCTTGGAGTCCGGCTGGCAGGCCAAACTCCAGCTGGTCTCGGCGTTCTTCCTCTGGTTCGCGTACCAAGTCGCCGAGGCGGCGGCGACGAGCGCCATCGGCAACCTGTCCCTCTGCGGCTTCGACGCCTCGGAGGAGGAGAAGCAGATCGTCGCGTTCTGGGCCCCCTTCCTCCTGCTGCACCTCGGCGGCCCGGGCAACCTGACCTCCTACGCTATATATGGAGGACAACAAGCTCTCCGTGCGCAAAGCCCTTGAGATGGTCCTGCAGTTCATGGGGGTCGGCTATACCATCTACAACTACACGTATCGCCACGGCCGCAGTGGGGCTCTGCTCGCGGCGTCGGCCATCATGTACGTCATCGGCATCGTCAGGTACGGTGAAAGGGCGCGTGCGCTATGGCGAGCCAACTTGGACAACATCAAGCCTCAGGACTCGAGCGGCTCCGCCGACACTGAGGAGACCATCAAGATGAAGGACGATATTGTGGCATCCAGAATCAGGAGGAGGCTGGAGAGGAAGGATCTCAACGACGACGGCGAGGCGCTGCTCCTCGCTCAGGATCTGTTCCCTTTGTGGCAACATGATATGCCATGGTCGATTCCTCTGTCAACCCCCGATTGCCCAGCCAGCAATGGAGTGGAGCATCATGTGCAAGGTGGTGGAGATGGAGCTCTCTCTCATGTACGAGCTCCTCTATATATACCAAGGCGAACATCTCGTACGCTTGGGTACTTTGCTACTACATACATACTTGATCCGCTTCACGTCGCCGCTCGCCACTGCCGCCGCCGCGTCGCTCTTCTGGCTCCATCGGGAGCAGGGCGGCGGCCGGCCTACCAGGGGATCTTTCGTCGGCATCACCTACGCCTTGCTCGGCGTTAATTTTCTCCTCGACATGACGTGGCTGCTGAGAGCCCTTGGGTCGACCTGGACATACGCCAACCTAGTATAGAGACCAAGGCATCGGCTTGCCTTCGCCGCCGGTTTCTGCACGCTGGAAGCAGAACATGGCACCGCCTCCATCGCTTCGTCGTCCGCATGGAGGACCCGCTGTCGTGGATGTTCGACCGCGGCCCGATCCGGCACAGAAGGACATGGTCGGGCACCATCGGCTTTGTCAGTGTCCACCATCATGGCTGGCGGCCGTGTGTGGAGACAGACTGAAGGAGATAAGGTACCTGTCTAAGCTTCCTATAGGCGTCAAGAGACTGCTGTTCGAGCGAGTGCAGGTAATATTGCGGTCGGACATTGACACACCTCCGACGGCTAGTGGTGATAAGGACTCCTACTACACGATGGAGGACATCAGGACATACTGGGGTCACAAGGCCCTCCGCCAGATGCGATTCAAGCTGCTGCTGGAGTTGGTCTTCAACGTGTGGGTGGATAAGCTGGTGTACGCGGGCGTCAGATGCGCCAGGGAATCCCATGCCAAGCAGCTCAGCGCCGGCGGAGACCTCACCACCGTGGTGTGGATGGTTGTCCAACACGCTGGCCCATTCCAGGTTGGACGAGAGAAGTTCGATGACGATGATTACAAGAAGAAGCCTCCCCCTGTTAGCAGCCCTGAGGCAAAGCCTGAATAACCAAAATATGAGGAATATGTGTGCCATTTTAGAGTTGGCCAGTGGTGATTTTTTTTAATCATGTGATAAATAAATTTCTCATTCGTACGTAGGCCTAAAACAATATGGATAGATTGTCAAAATATAGGCCACTTTGGAATTTTATGTTTATTTATTGAAGTATCCGGATAGAACTGATATAAGGAAAAAGAATGCATTCGGATTTTTTTTTAAAGTATCAGGATCAAAGAGTACTCAGAATTATATCATGGAAGCATGTGGAATCCTCAAATCCAACGTTTATTTGAGAGAGTGGAAGTTGGAGGATAATTATCTGCAAATTGTTGGTGAATAATCCAAACATTACTAAAATACAGTAGCTCAAAATCTAAATTGAGGGATCAAAGCCATTGTTACACAACTATATCTAAATAAAAAATGAACCATGACTTTCAGTCATGAAAAACCTATTGGATTCTGTTCCTTCACAGATTCTAGGTTACTAGCATAGCGAGAGTCCACAAGTATCATATTCCATTGCCTGAATAACAGGAGTCATTAGTGAACATACATTGTACAGCTTCATATATGCGGATACTTAGCATAAGACTGCAACAGCAAATGATTTTAGAATGTTCTAAGGAGGTAGCTGTGTTTCTTCTGTAGCTTATCAAAGAAATTGCTACAAAGGAACAGAGCCTTGCTTCAGGAAAAAATATATGCAAGTGAATTTTAAATTAAAAAATAATTGTAAAGGAAACCAAATGCATAGGCTTTTTCTTTTTAAGGGGTGTTTGGCTCTCGAGCAAATTTTTAGCCCAATGTTTGGAGGCCAATTAGGTAGACTAAATATGAGTTTAATGTAAAACTAATTGCACAAGTGGCTCTAAGTTGTTCATTGTTTGACTATTGCACAGCAAAGTTAAGGAGTATATGTAGCAATAAACAATAATGATATGGGAATGGAGTTCATAGTCATACAGATATTCAAAAATCGAAGTCATGCACTCCTCGTCCTCGAAATGCAATTGAAAATTGGTATGTGAATGCAGCAATTGGACTGCCAAATTCTACAGGGAAAAAATGCAGAGCTAGACATATGCAGACAGTAAGATCATCTTAGTCTCGTGGAAGTGGAATAATGTTATTTGTGATTATCACGGTCAAGATCCACCTTGAATTGCTATGGTAAAAAATATGCCTAAGGTAGCTACAAATGTGGCTATTTTTACACTATACTCGGTTCTAATGGATTTGTATATATACAATATCGGTGGACTATTTGTTTCAGGAGTTAAAACTTGACAACTTGTTGATTCTACAGAAATTTTGATGACATCTTGAGGAGATATATATTCATGCACACCATGTTATGCCACGAGGGCGGCTGAAGGGCAAGGAAACATATATTTAGTTTTTTTATCAACCAAATGACATAATCACAATTTACATACCTAAATTTGGGCATGTCTCCTCAGAGGAAAACTATCGAGCACTTGATTTGCATCATTGTGGTTGAGGAATGGGTGTCGAACAGCATGAGGAATGAGTGTCGGGCTGCTGATCCAATTAGATGTGTGCTGCAGCTGCTCCTAATCAGCGTCAATTGCTCCTTTTGGGGCAACACCGATGACACACCCTCTCGTTCCTTCAGTGATGCAGACCAACGACTAGGTGCCCGTTAGCACCTGCCACATGACGGCACGCACCGTGGTCTCCGGGAGCGGCAGTCATCCGCGGCGCCGCTGATCACTCGCGCGCGCCCGTCGACGCACTCCAAGACAAGGCGGAGCTCCCCCATGGTCGTGTTACGCACGACGCCATGGAAGTCGTCGATGAACGGGTTGGGCGGCGCAGGCCTCGTGGAAGCGCCCCCTCCAGCAGCGGCTCCTCGCGAGCACCGTTTTCGAGGTCTGTGTGGCGCTTGATGGCGACGGGTCTCGCCTGTGACGCGGTGGCGTGCCCTGATAACGGCGCCGAAGCCACCCTTGCCGAGGCGCCCAGACAAAGAAGCGGCAGATCCGGTGCCCTCCCTCTCGGGCAGCGCAAGGAACTGGCAAGTATGGGAGAGTGTCGGCCAGCCTAGAGGCGGAGGAAGGCGCGTCAGGCAGAGGGGCGCCGCGACGGGAGAACCGGGTTCGCGAGGGCTTGGGTTAGAGGACGCGGGATCGGTGGGTTGCAGCTGTGATGGCCTCCATCACGCCTGCAGTCGTCTTTCTTCCCTTCGGACTCGCATCTTGTGCTGCACCGCGCCGATGGCGTTAGCCTCGCTTGCCGCCGCCGGCCGCGTGCCGACTTCAGTCGCAGCCTCGAGAAGATAGTCTGGAATGCGTGTTGATTTTTGGGAAGTTCAAGGTCTTTTTTGCAAAATGACCGCGTGGCCATAATAGATTTACCATTCCTCCCATCACATCCATCCCATTATTTCCCATCCTTTCCTCACTATTTATTGCTACAGTGTATATCTGCTACAGTAAATCTCCACTGATCTCTACCAACTAAACACTCCCTTCGTGGAGAAGTGGGGAGAAGTACTATAGCAACTGTATTGGAAAACGTGTTCTATGAGATGGAGGAATGGTGAATATCCAATGAATAGTGAATATCTGGAGAAGTTATCTGAGAACTAAACAAGTCATAAGGAGATGAGCGATGTAGAAAGAAGCCCAACAATATGTGAGGCTCATACCGAAAGACGGAGACCCCCCGGACACCAAAGAATATACTCCACCAATAGACTATATGTTACGTTGTACTCTCTTCGTTTCAAATTATTAGTCATTCTAGCTTTTTATTAGATTCATTAAATATGCTATAAATTTAGACAAGTATATGTCTAGGTTCATAGAAGACGAAATGAACTTAGACACTCAAAAAGACATCAAAGATGACTAATAATTTAAAACGGAAAGAGTATCCATAATTATCCAGTCCGCTGCAAAAACACATATACATGTGTGGGGTATATCATATTTACGTTGCAGCCAACTTTTGCAAGGACATCTCGATTGACGCATGCAGAATAAATTAAGTTGATTGTAATTAATGATGGAGATGTCTTTTTTTCTTAACTCACTTAGGCTAATCACAGTTCATAGTATCATACTGTCCAAAATTACCTAAAAGTTTGATACTACTAAAAAAAAAAGGCATTAACCATGGGTAATACTCTCTCCATACCTAAAAAGTATGTCACTTAGGACATGATTGCACATACCAAACCGTGATTAATTAGATATACTAGCCTATCAATGCACGTACCCTCTCTTGGAACCATGCGTTTATTTATACCAGATTTTAATTTGAGGCAAATTCCATGAACCAATTTGAATGCTATACAATTCAGATCCAATAGCAGGCATACTAAAAGAATCTGAAACATACTCATATATATGGTATGTAAATCCATGTTACTTACAATGCTCCTTTCTCGTGAAGAGTCGATGCAGTGCAGATCGTAGATGAGGCAGCACAGAACGTAGTCGATCAGTTTCAGAGCGGTCGCGCAGTTGCGCTGCCCAGAAACCTTTGCAGGCTTCACGACGGTAAGGGGCTCGAAGATTCCGCTCACCCTTCTCCTAGTGCACGCCAAGGAGAAGAGCCGGTGAGACTTCAGCAGCTCAAGTACCACCACACAATCACCAGATGGAAAAAGGAGAATGGAGAGAGTTCGTGAGTGTTTCTCGTGTGTTTGATCCTGGACGTCTCCAGGAGCTCTTGTTGGGGAGGCCGCAACGTCTCTTTGCTGGCCAGATCTCTTATTTACACGCCCCACTAAATGGCAGTAGTAACCGCCCAATTATCTCGGGATAATGGCATTGACTACGTACTTAACTCCTATAATTACCATTGTCAAAAGATTAATGCGCAGATGGCAAAACGTTAACACAAACTTGGCTTGACTGCTTGCTGCGTCGCAACAAGTCACGCGGTCCGTCACGCAAAAACGTCCGCGTATATGCGCGCACGCGCGAGTGTGTCAACTAGACCCATTATTCCTTTTGTTGACTATTTAACATGGGAAATATGCTCTCCTATTTAAGTTGGCTTGCATCTCCTCAAACTAGCAGTATGTGACTATTCTTTTGTCATGCACACTTGCTTTGGAATTTCTGAACTGGGCCTCACATGGGCCTAATTTCCAGCACCCTCAGCCCATAAGCCATCCAGGACCTTGCGGGTTGCCTCCAACTGGCTGTGGAGAACAACCAGCCGACACACTATGACGAGGAACATCAGGTACTCCGACGTCACCTCGACCACATCCACATGACAATATCTGAAAAACATTTCATGCCGACAACTTTCATAGACTATCTCAAGCAGTTCATGACAAACTCTGAAAAACATTTTCCTATTGCCAGCTCACACTTTTTTTTTTGCAGATATGATCAACGACATGCACGACTATGGTGTGCACGCTGATGTTGTGAACATAGTGTTCGATGAGGTTGAGTTGGAGGAGTCCGATGTTGAAGAATATGAACATACAAACAGAAACACATAAGTTCAGAAATTTGACAGACATTGAAAGACAACAAATATATGAAGCATTGCTTGAGAGAAGTAATCGTGGAAAATTAAAAAAGAATGCTACAAATATAGTAGCTCATATGTTTCAGGTCAGCAGGTATCAGGTGCGTCGTGTTTGGCGAAGAGTTAAGCAATGTCGTGTATACGGCAGACCAGTAGATGTCAGATCACTAAGGAAGAATTGTGGCCGCAAAAGGATACAAATTGATCTATCAGATGTTCTTAGAGTTACCTTGCATAGGAAGAGGACTATACGAGCTCTAGCTAATGCTAATGGTGTGAAGAAGAGCACCCTGCATAGATGGTTCAAGGACGGTATACTAAGACGCCACTCCAGCACATTAAAGCCTTTGTTGAGGGAAGATAACAAGAAAGAAAGGCTGTGTTAGTGTCTTTCTATCTTAGATCCTCGAACACTGCCTAATGATCCCAAGTTCATTGAAATGGAAAACATCGTCCATGTGGATGAGAAGTGGTTCAGCACTACATCCAAGTACATTAAGTATTATATGCTTCCGAACGAGGAGGATCCACATAGGACTACACAAAAAGAATCGCATTGGCAAACTTATGATATTGGCAGCAGTAGCCAAACCAATCTATGATGATGCAAGTAATTGTATATTTCATGGGAAGTTAGGAGTGTGGGCATTTGTCAGAAATGTACAACATATTACGTACACTTGATTAACTTTCTTGCACAAGTTTTTTTGCTACAAATTTGTAATCCTTGTTTGGTTTCATTTCCTATAGGAAAAAGCAAGAAGAAGAAGAAGTCGTAATAGAACCTATCAAGGTAGATCAGACTACTATGAGGTCATATATGATAAGTAGATTTTTGGCCACTATTGTTCGACGCTGGCCACGGGAACATACAGGCAAAACCATTTATATTCAGCATGAAAGTGCTCCTTCACATGTGCCAGCAAATGATGAAGAATTTGTTGCTCCTATAAGACAGACTGGGCTAGACATACGACTCATCAACCAACCTGCCAATTCTCCATATTTGAATGTGCTAGACCTAGGGTTCTTTAATTCTCTCCAATCCTTAACCTTCTCCAGATTTGATGTGCTAGACCTAGGGTTCTTTAATTCTCTCCAATCCTTAACCTATGACAGGATCTCTAGGAACTTGGATAAGGAACATAGAACAAGAGGTAGATTGCATAGGTTTGCATTTGGCTAGGACACGGGCGTCAGTGGCGGAGGACTGGGGCAGTAAAAATGCCTCTGTATGCTTAAATGTCATGTCCATTTTTTTGTCATACGAGTGCAATCAACATAACCCACACATGCAACTCACTCAGGGGTAAAACGGTTTTTCTTTCGTGTCGTTTAGGGCTTGTTCGGTTCCATCGAATTCAATCCGGGCCAGGAATGATAAATATAACAAGAAATTTATGATAGATACAATAAGAGGCCGGGATTCATTCCAGATTAAGAGCTAATTTACTCACAAAACACCGGAAATCAATCCACTAGTCAAAGGTGGGGAATCATTCCAGGTCTCTTTTTTATCTATCTTAAGTAAATTAGTTTTTGACCCAGAATAAATCCTGGTCCCTAGTTGTATCTATCATTAATTTTTTTTGTTATATCTATCATTCCAGACCCAGATTGAATCTGATGAACAGTTAGCCCAGCCAAAGTCACGAAGCAGTGGAGACCCGGTTTCATCCTCCCCTGTTCTCGCACGAGGGCGCCACCCAAACTGATGGTGGGCTGTGATGGGCCGCGGTTCAAGCAGATAGGCCTGATTCTGACCCCGAATCGCATGAGCCCGTTCTCATGTCACAAGAGGTTTGACGATAATCATCTTCGTCTCTTTGTTTTTGTTAAGTTCTCATCTCCTTTGTTTTCAGTTCCCCCATAATCTTTTCTATTTTGCTAGACAAGGAGAGTGACGAAGGATGATGGTACTTGATGATGATACGGTTCCCATCTTATCTCCATTCAATCTCCTCTTGAAACCCGGTGACGTCCCTCTCCTGATATTTAAAATTCATGCGGGATTGTTCATCCATCCAGCATGCAGTAACTGAATTAAATCCTAAAACTAGCTAGCCATCCATGACTAAAGCTGGCGTAGCCAGAATCTTGTTTGCCTTCAGAAACAAGGCAGCTCCTCAAAGGCATACTAACTCGCAGTCACAGTATGGGGGGAGCTCAGCCAATCCAATCTGAGAACTTACAAGAAAATCGATCAAAGGCGTGACCATCATCTCGCACTGGGCACGCAGCAATCAGCATGCACATGTACACCAGTGAGAGTGACACTGATAGCGGACCATCTTTTGAGTCAAAAGGCTATCAAACACAGTGCAGCTACCCAAGCAGCTGCAGCTCAATTAATCGAGCTCGGTCGCTCTCCATCTGCTGTAATCATCACCGTCGCGCTCATCGACCCATTCGGATCCCCTCCACGATTTTAATTAATCTTTTTCTGTTGAAAATGCTGTAAAATTAAACTCAATTTGGTCACCGTTTTCCCTCCGGTTTCACCATAATGTGAATCGATTTTGTATCTCCTTACGTGCCGTTAGTTTTTTCTTTTTTGTCTCCAGCATATCAAATAAGCCAAATTCCGCACTAAAATGTTTAGTCCTCATAAAAAGAATCCCTCAAATTTATTTCCTATGGAACCGGCCGGCCTATAAGAGCAAGTATTATGGCGGACTGCAAGAGGTCTAAATGCTGATGTGGAGGACAGAAGAGAGGAGAGGAGAGAGAGGGTAGGTGGCCTATAAGCTTACATGCTGCTTGGCCACAATAACCAAGAAGATATGTGAGAGAGACATGTAGGCCATATATTTGTTGTGAAGGTGGAACCACTATATGTGTGGGCTAAAAGATGAGCTGCAAACATCTATTCAGCCAGCTGTTGGCTGTATTATTAATCCTCTGGAGCCGAGAACATTCTACGCCGGGTCTTCGGAAGGTAACATCCTACTACGCCTAATCTATGGAATTTTTTGAGCAACCTAATCTATGGAATGAATGAATGAGTGGTCCACGATCAGGGGACCACAAGTCCACAAACCAAAAGAGAGAGAGAGCAAGCCCAAGAGAAGCACCAGCCAGAAACCGATCACAGACTTCGCCGGCGGTTGTGCTTTGGTGCTACCGTGCCAGTGGCAGGAAGGCAATGTGAGCCCCACCAGGTCCCAGTCCAGCCGGCTCCATCTCCATCATCCTCCCGTCCTTCTCCTTCCCTCCGTGGCGACGGAATGGATGGAGACGCGTCGAGGATCCGGAATAAAGATGGGCCGCACAGCGACAAAGTGGATTTGGCCTGCTGGCTCCGGGCCCACACGCACACCCCCCCTCTCCTCTCTCTCGGCCGCTCCACCTTCCGTTCCTCGTCGCTAGGCAGTCAGGAAGAACAGTGATCCCCCAACTTGTGAGCTCCAGCAAATCCCCTTGTCCTTTGGTTTCTTCCCATAGAAAACCGCGAAGTCCACCACAGCGCCGCACGACGCCATAGTTTAGAATGTTCTTGGATGCCCCTGCGGCCGCAACATTCCATTCCTCCTTGTACTACTACCCGTCAACACCCCTTCCATAAACAACCACTCCATACGGCGAGGCCTCGCCCTCCCCCTTCTTCCCTAATCCTCCTCCTCGTCAGGGTTTCTCCCTCCGCCTCCTCTGCCCTGGGGGGCTTAGCGGGCGACGCGCCGGCCTCTTGACTTCTTTCCTTTCCCGCGCAAAGTTTGGATCTTGCCGGGTCGATTCGAGCTGCCCGCGACGCCGCCAGAGGAGTCGAGGGGGTTCTTCGGACGCCGATGGTCTGAAAAGGGGTGCCGCTGCGGTTTAGGTATGCCACGATTTTTCCTCTCTCTCTCTCTCTCTCTCTCCAAAGTTCACTTTTTTGGCGTGCGAATTTCTGAAGTTCTCAGCGATTTCTTCTTCTTCTGGATCAGAATCAGAAGCCCTCGTCTGTAGATGTGCAACCTCGTGTGGCTGTTCCGCGTAATCTGGCGGATCTTCAGCGTCGCCTTCTGAAGCTCCCGCAGTGTGTTCTTCACTTCGCCGCGGGTTCCGGTCTGGATTGAGCCCCCTTCCGTGGGGAAAAGCTGCCTGTGTCCTTCGTCGGTGTTGTTCTGGAGAGTTCGGCTCAAGCGCGTGGAGAGAAAATAAAAAAGCTGGAACCTTGCTGCCTCTCATCTCAAGCAACCAACCCAACGGCTAGCTCATTGATGTAGTGTGGTGTCCTCTGTACTGGACCTTGGAAGCAGTAGCTGTGCCGCTCCGGGATGGCCTGCCAGAAGCTGGGATCCAGAGCAGATGTGTTCAGGAAGCAAGGGCAAGAATGGTATGTGCTGCTCCACACTTTCCCCACCATGTTGCCTTGCCATGCCTGATATGCACAATCATGCATTTTGTTGAACTTAGCTACATTCTAGTTTGTGCAGTGCTCAATTATTTGACTAATTCGTTGATACAATTATTATACCTATGACCACATAGACCACTAAGATTTGTCTATGTGCCGAATGAAAGGCGCCATGCAAGATGCTAGAAGCTGCCGTACATCCACTGCCAAACCTCTTCCTGTTGGCTTCATCTGGGGCTCTCTAATATATACTAATTTATTCGCGATGGATGGCTTTAGTCAAGAGATGGGAGCCAGCTATAAGACTACAACTTTGTAGTTTGGTTTTAGCTGATACACATTTCTTGATAACCTTGTGAAGTAGTTATCAATCGGTGAAAAGACAGCCTGTTAATATGAATATGCTAAGATTCCCATTTTGACGCGCTCTTTGCACAGCGAAATTCTATCTATTTAAGAAGCGCTTCAGTTTTTGTACTGCCTTTTGAAGTTATTGAGGTGAATGCATTGCTGGTGGGTAAATAGAACACGTACAGTGCAGGAAATCTTGTCCTAGATTTAGTATTTGCAGCTTTGATTTCTTCTTTTGTGTGCAACAATTGTTCCCCTTGACTTTTGGGGCTCAATTATGTTCGTACTTGTAAATGTGCACATGGTCAGCACTAAATGAACCAAATTTATTCCTTCACCCTCTGCCCTGTCCCCACATTATGTTGAGTACTCTGCGGCAGATAATGCCATACTGGCCCTGCAGTGTATACACTACTGCAAGTCTGCTACTTTTGATAACTTATTGCAGTAGCTAGTCCAATGCCTAAACCTTGAAGAACCATCTTTTGTCTATTATTCAGAACCGAGTGTTTTGAGGAGGAGAAAAGAACTAATGTGACCATTGCCTCATTCAATAAAATATTAAGTTTGTTCTCCGTCCTCCCTCTCCTATCCTCTGAAATAGCTGACTTTGATAGCTTCATGGTGTTCTATAATCTCTACCGCTGACCAGTATTTAATGTTTCTAAATAGCAAAGCAACTGTATTTATCAATGAACTCAAGGTCGAAATTTCTCAACTCTCTTTTATGGTTTTACTGAAATTAGTTCTCTAATCATTTTCATGCATGCCTGTTCGTTAAAGTTGTCCATTCCAAATTCATGTTTTACTATAATAAATTGAGTTATCCAAAGAGAAAATTACTGAAAACAGGTATGCCCATTATGCAGGTATTGCACATCTGGTCTTCCCAGTGATATAACTGTGGTGGTTGGGGAGCAATCTTTCCATCTTCACAAGGTAAATTTTCACCATAATGGTACACACAGCTATTTCTTTGTTTCCACCATTTTTATATAGCATGCGTGCAACTGGTTTACTCATTTTCCTTGAATTTGGGTGGCTATTTCAGTTCCCTCTGTTATCAAAAAGTGGCCTGTTGGAGAGACGTATTAGGGAAAAAATCGATAAGGGGGAAGACAGTTGGGTCATTGATCTATCTGATATTCCTGGTGGTTCAAAGGCTTTTGAATTAGCTGCGAAGTTTTGCTATGGTGTTAAGTTTGAAATGACTGCTGCCAATGTCGTACACCTTCGTTGTGCTGCTGATTATCTTGAAATGACAGAAGAGATGTCTGAGGGAAATTTGATCGCGCAGACAGAGAACTTCCTTACACAAACAGTCCTTAGGAGCTGGAAAGACTCGGTCAAGGCGCTTCAAACTTGTGATGACGTCCTTGATATTGCTGAAAGATTACAAATCGTAAAGAGGTGTGTAGATTCTGTTGCAACTAGATCATGCAGTGATCCTGATCTATTTGGTTGGCCAGTAGCCCAGTATGGAGGCCCCATGCAGAGTCCTGGAGGGAGCCTCTTGTGGAATGGTATCAGCACGGGAGCAAGGCCTAGAAATAGCAGCCCGGATTGGTGGTACGATGATGTCTCATGCTTAAGCCTTCCATTATACAAAAAACTCATCTCTGCCATGGAATATCGGGGCATCAGTCAGGAGATTATCGTCGGTTCCCTTAACCATTATGCCAAAAGGCGTTTGCCTGGTTTGAATCGTCGTAAAAGCATCAGTGATGTTAGCAACTCTCTTTCTATGACAGCTTTAACATCCATCCCTTCCGAAGATGATCAGAAGTATCTTCTTGAGGAGATTGATAGGCTGCTACCTTTCCAAAGAGGAGTTACATCTTGCAAGCTACTGTTTGGTCTTCTGCGCACAGCGATCTTTCTGAAAGCCAGCCCCTCCTGCTTGTCCAACTTAGAGAGAAGGATAGGTATGCAGCTCGACAAGGCCAGTCTGGAAGATCTTTTGATACCAAACATCTCCGAGTCTGTGGAAACACTATACGATGTGGACTGTGTGCAGAGGATTGTAGACCATTTCTTGGCAATGGATCAAGAAGCTGGTGGGGCCTCCCCTGGACTTGGTGAAGATGGGCAAATTTTAGCTTCACCATCTTTAGTGCCGATTACTATGGTTGCTAAGTTGATTGATGGCTATCTTGCTGAAGTTGCACCAGATGAGAACTTGAAGCTGCCAAAATTCCGGTCTTTGGCCGCTGCGATACCTGACTATGCCCGTCCGATAGATGACGGACTTTATCGTGCTATTGACATATATCTCAAGGTAACAATATTTTATTTCTGCCTTTTCTCTCCGTGAACGAAGCCATACTCTCATATGTGAAAATGTTTATACCTTGAGATGATAAAGCGTGCTGTATTGTCTTCGATTCTTGTGCCATACATGCATTTTACAATTCATCATAATTGACATCCTGCGATATTAGTATCACTGCGATTATTTGTTGGACACATTTCTCACTGCCTGCAGTTCCAAAAGTCTATGATGATGCTATGCATCCGACAGTCACCCAGCTCATGTCCAACCAGGTGCAGAGCAGGATTATGGTCCCTTGGGCCAGCTGCTATTTCACGTGAGGGTAGTTACATAGTTGGACACTTTAGATGAATGTGTAGCTTTTCCCCCCTAGTTGTATAGGTTGATGAATCAATTATTTTTTGCTCCGCTCTGATGTTGCGTACTGTTGTATCCGACTGATCAACTATATATATAGCCAATAATGCTAGCACCAGTCGTATTCTGAGATTGCTCGTGCATGTGTGTATTTGACAAAAATCGTGGGGCTTTGTATGACTGACACTTGCATGTATGTTGGCTGCCATCACTTTTATTTTCCATAGCCATCAATGAAGCTGTCGAGCTGAATATATGTAATCAGTATTGTTGATGTGCCATCTTCTTGTGACAAACTGATCATGCTCACAGTTCACTTTGTTTACGTTGACAGGCGCATCCATATCTGTCTGAATCAGACAAGGAAGAACTCTGCCGGGTGATGGACTGCCAGAAACTGTCCCTGGAGGCCTGCACGCACGCTGCACAGAACGACCGCCTCCCGCTCCGCGTCATCGTGCAGGTCCTCTTCTTCGAGCAGCTCCAGCTGCGGAACTCCATCGCTGAATGCCTCATGATCTCCGAGCCCCTTGACGGTGGTGGCGTCTCACGGCAGCTCGCCGGTCTGTCCATTGACGAGCACCACCGCACCGCCGGCTGGCCCCTGGCCACCAGAGAAAACCAGACCCTGCGGGAAGGCATGGACACCATGAAGCAACGGGTGGCCGAGCTGGAGAAGGAGTGTACCGCCATGCGGCAGGACATTGAGCGGCTCGGCCGCAGCCGGAGCGCTGGCAAGAGCAGGTTCCCGTTTGCACTCACAGCCAAGCCGCAGGTTTGCAGCACCAAGGACAAGGATGCTGCTCCAGAGACGTCAAAGACGGCGGAAACAGCGAGCCGGGATAAGGCGGCCGTTGTGAAGGGTGGTGCCGGAGGTGATGGCACGCCGAAGGTGAAGCTTAGGAAGCACAAGATGAATCTGTCAGCCTGTTAGATATTCTACATACACATATAGTCATATAGTACAGACCCAGGATGAAATGGACGCCTGATGAAAGATCGATCTTATGCTAAAGTTTCTGTCATCTGTTCAGTGAAAATGCGTAGCACTATCAGCGTTTTTTGTTCTATCTTAATTGTAATTGATTTTGCATGCCAACCGTTTTCACATCGACCAATTTCAGCAGAAGTGCTTCGGTACACGGATGCCTCATTGGAGAAATGTCCACGATTTTTTTTTTAAAAAAATACCAGTAGTATCCTGTGAAAATTTTATGTTCTTGTTTAGTAAATCGTAATTATAACAAGAAAGAATCCTTAACGATTGTGGCTGAACAACTGCTTGGATTACGTTCCTTCACGTATTTGTCAGTCGTCAGGAAGAGTGGCTGAACTCATGAAATTTGCCCCACTGTTTTCTTGTTCTTGATAGATTGACTTGGGACGAAGTGATAAACAGAGACCTTAAGGAGTGGAATATTTCCAAGGAGGTAGCTTTCGATAGGAGCGCTTGGAGACTTGCTATCAACGTTCCTGAGCCTTGAGCTTTGTTTCTTGGGTTTCATCTCTAGCCTACCCCAACTCGCTTGGGACTAAAGGCTATGTTGTTGTTGTTGTTGTTTTCTTGTTCTTGACTTTTTTTAAAAAAAAAATCTATTAAGCCTTGTTCAAATTGAAAAGAGTTAGGAGAGATGATTAACAAGGCTGAACTCATGAATTGAAGAAAAAACTGCTGAACCTAACATTTTTTTTAGAATTTTTTTTAAAAAAATGTTGAAGAAGAAGAGACTCAGGAGTGTGAGTTGCGACCAGTCCCGACGACGACGACACACAGAAGAATCCCGGCCCAAATACAACAGGCCCACGCGCACCCGTCGCAGCCCACTAAAACCCTAGGGCTCTCTCACCAGCCACCTCCCTATAGAAACCCACGGCCAGCCTCCTCTCATCCTCTAGGTTAAAGCGACGCCGCCGCCACCAGCCGTCCGCCTCGCTCTTCTTCCTCCTCGAAGGCTTGGTCCTCCTCCCTCTCCCCTCCCCCACGCCACAGATCCTCATCTAGGGTTTAGGTTTCGGCAGCGATGGCGATCAAGCGGACCAAGGCGGAGAAGAAGCAGGCGTACGACCGCAAGCTATGCAGCCTGCTGGACGAGTACAGCAAGGTGCTCATCGCCCTCGCCGACAACGTCGGCTCCAAGCAGCTCCAGGACATCCGCCGCGGCCTCAGGGGCGACTCGGTCGTCCTCATGGGGAAGAACACCCTCATCAGGCGCTGCATCAAGGTGTACGCCGAGAAGACTGGGAACAAGGCCTTTGACCCGCTCATGGACCTCCTCGTCGGCAACGTCGGCCTCATCTTCACCAAGGGTGACCTCAAGGAGGTCCGTGAGGAGGTCGCCAAGTACAAGGTGAGCTGGATTTGACTCTCTCTTCGGAAACTGCAGTGCAGGGGTTGTTCGTTTTTCTGGATGCTGTTTGTCTTGGATTGATGTCGCATCGTAGGTCTAAATTCACATCGAGTCACATCGCACCTACTTTACTTGGTACACTAATCGCACCTAGTTTACTGATGTGATGTTTGTATCTGTGCTGTGGCTGATTGTCAATTAAGATGGCACCATTGTGTGTCAGTTGTAGTATTGATGGCGGTGGAAGGGCTCTTGGTTTCTTTTTGATAAGCCTGTGCCTTGTACATTGAAATTTAGTCGCAGATTTGTGGTATTTGGATTATTTTAGGGTTTCAGATTCAAAATATTGTCTTGTATTACTATTATTTCTGTGAATCTGGGTGGCCATCTGCTTTCCAATAGGTGATTATGTGAATCTGGTTGGCTATCTGTTGCCTTGCTCAATCAATAATGTTGTATGCCTTATTTGTACCTGCCTGGAATAGATAAAATTGGGCTGTAATCACATCGAAAATTACAGTTTTATCGTTACAGTGTTGAGCAGAGGCCTGTCGAGTGATATTCTAGTTTATGTTCCCTTAGTTTATTTAGGTTCATCAATCTAAGAAACACATGACCTACAGAGGTTGAACTTCATTGTATGGTTTTTGGTCTCGGTTACAGTATTGCTGTATAACCAAAGCTTAATCTGAACATCAGTGATACTTACGAAATACATCTTGTCAATTTTTTCTGACTGTTCTGTTTGCACTGATACAGGTTGGCGCTCCTGCTCGTGTTGGACTGGTTGCTCCTGTTGATGTTGTTGTCCCCCCTGGCAACACTGGTCTGGATCCCTCCCAGACCTCTTTCTTCCAGGTGAGCATGGGAGGAAATACATCTCTGTAACAGTATGTTGAAAGTACCAACATCTGAACTTTAACATATCGTCTGTTTCAGGTGCTCAACATCCCCACCAAGATTAACAAGGGTACTGTGGAAATCATCACGCCTGTGGAGCTGATCAAGAAGGGTGACAAGGTGGGCTCATCCGAGTCAGCTCTGCT
The DNA here is from genome assembly GCA_015342445.1 of Digitaria exilis. NCBI lineage: Eukaryota > Viridiplantae > Streptophyta > Magnoliopsida > Poales > Poaceae > Digitaria > Digitaria exilis. Next base: position 853,765 of record JACEFO010002268.1, on the reverse strand, counting down.
CGCCAAGCTGGGTATCCGCCCCTTCTCGTACGGCCTTCAGATCGTCAGTGTCTACGAGGATGGGTCTGTCTTCAGCCCTGAGGTGCTTGACCTGACCGAGGATGACCTGGTTGAGAAGTTTGCCACTGGTGTCTCCATGGTTGCCTCTCTGTCCCTGGCGCTCTCGTACCCGACCCTTGCTGCTGCGCCCCATATGTTCATCAATGGCTACAAGAATGTGCTTGCTGTCGCTGTGGAGACAGACTACTCGTACCCACATGCTGATAAGATCAAGGAATACCTCAAGGTAATCTTATTGCTTGTGCATAGAAATTGTTTGAGCAACTGAAGCCCCTGTATCCGCTTTGATTACTGGTTCTGAGTAACTCGAAATTGTTTTTGTATTGCTTTGATTTTCTTGTTCATAGCATATCTTTTGTTATACCAGCAATTAGTGTAAACGTTACTGTATTGGTCAGTGTTTTAGCCTGTCCTAATTTTGTGATTCTTTTTGGCTTGTAGGACCCAAGCAAGTTCGCTGTTGCTGCCCCAGTTGCTGCTGCGGACTCTGGTGCGGCGGCTGCTCCCAAGGAAGAAGAGAAGGCGCCTGAGCCCGCCGAGGAGTCAGACGAGGAGATGGGCTTCAGCCTGTTCGACGACTAAGCTGCTCACACCGTCTATGCTGCTGCAAGTTTTGGCTTTTGCTTATGATGAAACACCTCATCTGTTAGCGTATCATGTTTTTTTATAGTAGACGAGAACTCAATGTCTCTAGTGTGTAATCGACGCTGCTAATCTGGTCAGCGTATCATGTTTCCCATCATTAGTAGATATAATGAACTCAGTTGTCCCTTGTGTGTAATCGACGATGGTAATCTGGTTGATGTCAAGCGCTTGCCTTGTCCTATTTGCTGTTGTGTCAACCCTGATATAGATGTTGCCAGAGAGAACATATCTCCCAAGTGTGCCTACAATGTTTGAATGGTTCATGTGTCAAAATTCTTAATGTGTAGTGTAGTTCAAAGGTGTCAAGAAGCTCCATGTTTTATATTTCAACATGGTCGCAGGCTGACCTCTATGTAGATTGAGCAGCAGAGCCAAAGTCTCCTATCCCATGCTATCAACAACGTGATCTTTTCTAAAGAAAAGGTTATCGTCAACATGCCAGCATGGCCGTCTCGCCTCTCCCTATCTTGTTGCCTGCCATCTGTGGCCCCAACTCTCCCAAGTTCTTCTCCGACCCTTCCTTGCCGCGTCGGCGATGGCGCAGCACTGCCAGGGCCACATTGCGCAGTGCCTCGGCGGGATCCTCGCCCGCCGCGGCGGCGCCACCGTAGCTGTGGACTCAGGCGGCCACAGCCTCTCCGGCGAGGAGTTCGTCGACGGCGTGAAGAGGCTCGCCGCCGGCCTCGTCGATCGCGGGGTGCGGCCCGGTGACGTGGTCGCCATCGTCGGCTTCAACAGGTACGTGCAGAGACTGAAGAATAGCAGAGCTTGATTGCCTGGTTTCACTGGCTGAACCATTCTTGTGCCCTCTCTGACATGCAGCATACAGTACGTCGAGCTGTTCCTCGCCGTCGCCTACGTCGGAGGCATCGTCGCCCCTCTCAACTACCGCTGGGTACCTAGCTTCTTCCTCTTGTGCAACCATCTGAAACTGCGATAAAATTTTACTACTAATCTTCAGTTTCAGCAGCTACTCCTACGAATTCTCTGTAAATGTTTGGTGAATTCGTCTTTAATTTCTTGCGACTCAGAGCTTTGAGGAGGCGGCGCAGGCGATGGAGCTCGTGCAGCCGACGGTGTTCGTCTTCGATGGTGTCTTCAGCTCTTGGGCGCTGCGGCTGACGAACAGCAACATGTGTTCGTCGATTGGCCTCTACTTCATCCTTGGGGACACCTGCAGTACCGCCCATGATGCAAAGTGTAAGATTTTTGCTGGAGCAGGAACCTGTTGTTCCTTTTGGGTTGATCTGTGTGAAGCTTAGCATTTTTACACGTTCATGTTCTGTCTTCAATCATGTTGTTTCAGTTGTATCAGTTGATCACATCAAGAGGAGCGTGAGAGAATCTACAGCGACAGATCCCGTATCGGCTCCAAGGGATGTTGCTTTGATATGCTTCACATCTGGTAAATCTTTAGACTTTGGGTGCTGATTTCCTACCTCAATCTGTACCCAGTTTGAACTGAAACTGGGTTCATATAATTGATGCCGTGCGATAAGCTTTTCTGATTCAGGTACTACTGGACGACCAAAGGGTGTAGCAATAAGCCATACATCTTTGATCATTCAATCCCTGGCGAAGATCGCAATTGTTGGCTACGGTGAGGATGATGTATGCTTTCAGTATCCAAGTAGTTTTGTTGTTATAGTTTTCCACTGAAAATTGCATTGACCTGCAGCTGTAGTTCACAATTGTAGATCACACACAAACAAAAAAAATAAACCATATTGATGTAATTCGATTTCATTTCAGTAGAAACAATAGGGATACGAACTTAAATGTTTTCCCTTATTGATCTGCAGGTCTACCTGCATATGGCACCTCTTTGCCATATCGGAGGGATCTCCTCATGTATGGCCATCCTGATGGCTGGAGGCTGTCATGTCCTGATACCCAAATTTGATGCCAAATCAGCTTTCGATGCTATCAAGAAACATGAAGTGACTTCTTTCATAACTGTCCCTGCTATCATGGCTGATCTACTATCTTATGCTCGGTGCGTGAGAGTGCTCAAATTTTCTGAAAGACAAGGAATGCACGATTGGTTGGTGACTAACTTGTTGGGACTTCCTCATCCAGAAAAGAGATGATATCAGGCCCTGTGATGACAGTGACCAAGATTCTGAATGGTGGCGGTGGATTGTCAGAGGAACTGATGGACGGAGCTTCTCGACTATTTCCTCGTGCTGCTATATTCTCTGCTTATGGTACATTTTCTTACTAATTACCGCTGCACTGGACTTCCCTAACTGTTACCATTTGCAACCATTAAGATACTCGTCATGCTTTGTCCTCATGAACTCCAAAATTCTGATGCTAATAACTCTTCACATTTACCCGCTGAGTTCTAACCACTTTGGAAAGGCAGCTACTAGAGTTGAGTCTCATCTCATTTAGTGCTTCTACTGTTAAAAAAATTATTTATTTATTTTCAACAGGGATGACTGAAGCTTGCTCATCTTTGACATTCGTGGCTCTCAACAAACCAAAACTCCAAGAACCCAAGAACCAACCAGGCAGCCATTCTGGGGGCGTTTGTGTCGGTAAACCAGCACCCCATGTCGAGATACAAGTTGTCATGGATGGTAATAACACTAGTTCTTCACCAACTGGAAACATCTTAACAAGGGGCTTGCATACCATGGTTGGGTACTGGGCAAACAACAAGGTGTATCCATCAGACACTGTCAAGAATGGATGGCTGGACACTGGTGACACTGGATGGATGGATAAAGCTGGAAATCTATGGCTCATGGGTCGGCAAAAGGGCCGAATCAAAAGTGGAGGTGAAAATGTATACCCAGAAGAGGTACTTGTTCCATAGCTAGCTGAAATTCAACACTTGTTTCATAACTAGAAATTCAACACATTCTTTAATTTTCAACTATAACATTTGATTTAACAATATAACGCTTGAATTGTTCAGGTTGAATTGGTTCTATCTCAGCACCCAGGAGTAGAAAGAGTTGTGGTACTCGGCATACCCGATAGTCGTCTTGGTGAGAAAGTTATCGCTTGTGTTGGCATCAGTGATGGCTGGAAGTGGGTTGATGCAAGTGCTGAGCACAAAGGAGAAGGCAAGGAAGTGTCTCCTCAGATCCTTCAGGACCACTGCAGGCTGAAAAATTTGAGCAGGTGATCTTGTCATAATACCATTTTCAAACCAAACGCGTGACTGTCTGAGAACAATTTTTTTGGAACAATGTTTGAGAACAAATATTCCTTACCAATGAAGCTACTCTCACTGTTTTCAATTTTTTGTGCTACAGATTTAAGGTACCAAGGTTTTATTATCAGTGGAGGCAGCCGTTCCCATTGACCAGTACAGGCAAAATCAGGAGGGAGGAGCTGAAGAAGGAAATCTTAGCAACAATACAAATACCAAGCAACTTGTAGCTTTTTGAGGGAAAGAACAGTTTTTATATATGAACCAATTTGCGGCTCAATTCCCGTCGAATTAGAGTTAGTTCATCTGGCGTCCCAATGACATGTTCTTTTTTTTGTCTTCTTTTTTTCAGTCATTATGTCATACGAGAAAGGGAGAATATGTAAATGTGACTTTCTTCTTTGACAACTGACTTCCTTTTCTGGGCGTTAGTGCATAAATTTTGCAACCGCCATTTTTTTTGCATAAACATATTTCATCACAAATCTGGAAAATGATGTACTATGATTCTTAATGTAACAACTATTTTTTGATGACTTGAAAACAATAGAACAATTTTATTAATGAAAATTTCCGAGTTCATATACGTAAAAGATACACAGAAATAAAATAGGAAAAAAAATATGTCCCGAGCACCACGCTAAAAGTTCCTATTTGGCTTCCAAAAGTTTACCAAGCTAAAATACAGGCAAGCTTTAGCATTCATTTAGTTGAAAGCCAATTTTCTTTTACCAAAGATCCTCAACAAAGCGACAATGTTAATCTCACTCATATTTTAAGATCCAATCAATTTTCCACGTATTATTGTCATTATACTTTAGTCTAGGGTTTGAGACTCTCGTGCTACACACACCCCACTTAGGGCTGTTCAACATAACCATTGATACAACCACTTTTCTCTTCCTCTCTCAATAATCTAACCTAAATCTTAGACATTAGTGTTTATATTTTGCATCAAGTCATTCGGTTACACAAATTTTGATGTTATATTGGCACCCAATCAAGTGCCACTCTAAAAATCAGCCCCAAAATTCAATAAAAAAACTAGCATGCCAGCATTTTGTCTTCACCACATTTTGACTTTTTTTTTTAGGCTCGTCGGGAAACCTCCGCCAGCGAGTGAGTTCCCTGGGAACGCGGGCGGCCTACGGAGTTCGTATGGGCCGAAACGCGGGCGGCCTACGAGGGTATGGGCCCGTCAGAGTGAAACAAAAATTGGGCCCAATATTGAATGGGCCTGGGCTGTAAATGAGGAGGAAGGTCAGCGCTCAGCCAGAGCGGTGTGGGCAACCAGCTCAACACCACCGCAGTTTCAACTTCAGCAGGGAGACGGAACGGCGGCGGTGGAAAGGGAGGACAGGGCGAAGAAGGAGAAAGGCGGCTGCTTTCGGTGTCACCGAACCACCCCACGCCCGGGTACTGACGGCGGCAAGAGAGAAAAGGTAGAGCATGATTCGCCACAGCATCGTCTTCTTTCCCCTTTCCGCTTCTTGTATTTTCGGGCGGGGATTCCTTGCCTTGCTGTTTCGGTACCCGCTTCTTGGTCTGGGGATTAACGGATGGAACTTCATTCTTGGTGGCGTTTGATTTATTCCAGCTTGTTCCGTCGCATCCCTATGGTTTGAGCAGAGGTTAGCTTGCTTTAGATGACATCCTTAATGTAGGAGGTGGGTAGTTTATCCAATTCGGCTAGTTTAGCTGGAAGCTTTGATTGTTCCAACTCTTTGTTGTCTGGACTATTTCTAGCATTACCCAGATTTTGTCTCTTTGGATTCCCAGGTAGTAGTTGATATCAGAAATTTGCAAGCTTTTGGTCTCCTTGTTAATAGGGTTTTCGCTCATGGAGCATTATGTTGTCAGAAGATTGGTGTGATGTGGTTTATTAATACTAGTATATGTGAGGTGGCAGCCATCAGCCGAGCAATAAATGTTCAGATGATTTTTCTGAGGGTAATATAGCATCCTTCTCTTTTTATACCCCATGAGTTTAACATTCCTTTTTTGTATATCTTTCTGTTTTTGCAGTTGTGTCCATCCAGTTAGAGTCAGTTAGAAATGGCAGAGACCTTGGATGTATCGCCTGATGATGCCAATGGAAGTGCTGCGGTTCAGAATGAACCTTCTTTCAATGAAGACGCCTTGTTCCATGACATTGACGATATGGATTCTATCATTGCCGAGCTTCAAATTTCAATGTTTGTGACTGACACAACCTTCATGGGGGTTTTAGTTGATGTGGAACAAGAAGTTGCTCGGAAGATGGCTTCCAAGGATGCAGAGATAGCATCACTGAAGCAAAAGCTTCAGCAGCTCGAAAGTAGCAGCTTAATTTTACACGAGGGCCGGGATAGAAGATATGATGAATTTTATTCTCTTCGTGAGCAGCTTGATACCATTTCAAAGTCACTATTGAGTTCTGAATGGGGTTTTCTGGGATCACACTCTGAAAGTTCAGAAGATGTGAGCAAGCAGAGGAGCAAGGAAAAATCTAGAAATGGTGTAGCAAAGAAAATATGGTCTGAAGAAGAGGTTTTTGCTGATCCAAAACTGCTGAAGCACATGGGTAATGATGCTTTGATAGCCTATCTTAATAAATCGATGAATGAGATGAAAAGGCAGCATGATTCAGTTGTGCATGAGCAGACAGAAGAGATATTCAAACTAAAGCGTGAGCTCCTAAGAAAAGAAGGATCTAATCCTTCGCACTTACGGAACAACAAAGAACTTGAGCACATGAGGAAGAAAATCGAGGAAGTCCTCTCGAAGTTGGATGTGCTCCTCTTGGAGAATAAAAGAACCTTTGTTCGCAGCAAGGCAGATACATTTCCTGGTCAACATGACAAGAGCAATGCAGTGGATTCTGATGTCATACAGCTACAAAGTGGTGCAAATGATAACGAAGAACCTTGGTGTATTCCAACTCAGGCTTCACATTTTGCATCTGTAAAGGCAGATCTCAAAAAGCATATTGTAAAGCTTGAATCTGACATTGAAGATGCCAGCATTGCAGCTACCATTAGAGAGGACGTAGAAAAGATTGTCATTAAAGAGTACTTTAGTGAAATGGAAATAAGATTGCATGGCTATGAGATGGAGCTTGATATGAAGCACGAAGTTTGCTCTGTAGTTCAGAATGAGGCTATTGCTCGAGCAATGTTTGATTCTATGTTGTCGAAGTGCAAGGAGAAAAAGGATTGCGCTGAAGAGGAATCTAAACAGAAGCAAAAGATCGAGAGATTGAAGCGAATTGTGGATTCTTTCACTGAAGTTGTGAGGGAAAAAGAGGAATTTGTGTCACAGATTGGATTGAGGGCAATGGAGGCCCGTGTGGGCTCTCTGTGCCATGAAATTGATTTTCTAAGAGACAAAGTTGGAAAGCAAGATTCCTACATATCTGAAAAGAACACGGAGTTTGATATCATTGTGGGCAGGTTGGAGCAAGCTCAGCAGCATGTTCAGAACAATGATTCCATTTTGAGCGAGTTGAATGGTAGATTTAGAACCGTTTCAGCCTCTCTAAAGAAGCTGGAGAAACAAAACCAAGTTCTACATACTATCATTGAAGAAAAAGAGAAGAGATTAACATCTGCTGTTTCCAAAGATAAGGAGTTCAAAGAATTCATGGATAGTATTGTTAAACCTTTGAGGGATTTTGAAAAATTCATGATGGATCAACAAACTATTGTTGCAGATAAAATCCAGCACAGTGAATCAAGGTGCATGTTTTTTCATTCACCCTCAACTTGTTCATTCTTGTGCTGGTTCTATGATTATAAGCTTCATCTTATTGCCTATTTATAGAATGTTTTGTGAATAAAGAGGGTAATATGCTTTTCCTCGCAGGTTATGTGTGTTAAAAGAACAGTGTAAACACCTTGTCAAAGAAGGCAATCTTCTAAGAAAGAAGGCATTGCGATACAAAGAGATATCTGACACAAGAGGCACTAATCTTCAGAAAGCTGAGCTCGAGGTAATTTATTTGTCAAGCCTAGCTAAGTATGAGTAGGGATTTAGCTTAACTTTTCAGACCTTAACCTGCAAACAATGAAAGGTCATAACCTAAGATGATGTTTAAAGTGATGTAACATGGTTTAGTTTCGCATTTAGCTAACATAAGGATCAAGGATTGAGCATAATAACAGAATTAATTAGTTTTATATGGTACACAGGTGGATTTACTTGGTGATGAGGTTGAGGCCTTAACAGATCTTCTTGCAAAAATCTATATTGCGCTCGATCACTACTCTCCAGTTCTGCAACACTATACTGGCGTAAGTTTCATTTTTATGTCTGCTTCTTTGTGGTCATATTTATATTTTTTTAAAAAACTGATGCCTATCTAGGTTCACTGTTTAGATGCAACTTGCAAGAATTTGGATGAGTACGTTGGATATTATGAAATTGGACTATCCAATGTCATAATCAATTTTCAATGAAAAAAAATGAAGTGACCCAGCGCGCAGATTTTAATAGAACTTTGGATTACCACTAATGCCATGCAATTGTACTAACCCAACTTGTGCCTTGTATCTTCACGATTTAATCTTTCTGTTCATTGTTAACTGTACTAATCTCTTCCTTATAGGTTATGGAGACCTTGGCCATGATTAAGAAACATATTAGCATGGCAAAGTGAAATGCTTCTGCCTGTTAACACGAAGTGGTCAGTGTTAACGTGCTTCTGCCTGTTAACACGAAGTGGTCAGTGTTAACCATAGTTGTGGTATCATTGGCTTGACATCGTACTTCCAGTGGCTTGAGATAACTTCTGTAGAAGGTTGCTAGTTTTTTGTTTCCGAACTCAAGGATTAGATGATGCAGAGTGGATTGTTCCCTTTTGTAGGCAATTAGTCTTGGTAGCGTTTGACCACTTTGTAAATGACCCAACCATAACTATTAGTTGTGTTTGGCTCGGCGCCATGTATTTTGTCACCTGCTTGGTTGCAAAGGTGAATTCCTGTAACAGTGACCTAGACCTACTTGAATGAGCAAGAGTTGTATTTTTTTTTTCTTCTTTTTTGACTAAGAGTTGTAATGGCTTGGATGTTTGAAAACTGAGTTTCAGATGATCTTTTCTTGCTCAGTGGCCTAAGAGTGAAGATGTATGGCTTTGATGGTCTGATGGTAACCTGATGAGAAATTTGTTGTGTTGCAATGGTTTGGATTTTGCCATAGTTAGGTCCTTGCTATCAAGAATGTATTGTTTTCGAAACTTTGTGACGTCATGTCGTTGTGAAATTGTAATCCAGGTAGGCTTGGCAGTGTTCACACACTAGCAGTAGCATCTTCACATCGAAATGCTCGTGGATGAAAGCTATTCACAATTCATTTTATCCATGCCGCAGTAGTATATAACTTCTCGGTTACCTGAATTCATGTAATTCAATACAAATTTGTTCAAACTCGTCCCTTTGACAATCATTAAAAAAAAACTGCGTTGCCATCTCAAGTTCAACATTTCAGCCAAGTCAGGCCAGGGAAACAGAAGAGTTACAAAAGTATCGTACAATCGAAAGATCAATTCGATCCATGGTACACTGATAGTCATACATGTCCGTCCCTTGAAACGCAAACAGGACATATACAAAGGTCACCAAGAGTTCGGATCAACGGTCTATTTTACAACTCATTTTGACAATCTTAACTACTTACATCAGTTTTTTTTTCATCCCTGCCTTATGTTTGCATCCATCTATGATTTATTATTTACAAAGCAGGAAACTTCATGCTGATGAATGCGTTTTTGGGACCAAATTTATCCTTAGGTTGGCCAATTCCTCAATGTACAAATCACATCCTCCCATGCCGGGAATCAACTTCCATTCTCCAGCTTCGATCCTTTGCGATGATGGCTCCAGGCTAGTAAAGCAGCACCAATGGCAGGTTCAACCTAGCATGTTATGACAATTTTGTTTGCTTAGTCAAACAAAGTTTCTGGAAAGAAGAAGGGGGGGGGGGGGGTTCAAATTATCCATTTTCAAGTAGACTGATGCCTCCTCCCACTTTATTAGAACCAAATGAAATGAATGCACCTTTAATGCTACTGATGTCATGTATCATATCAGATTACTGGGAAAAATGATAACTCTTGACAATGGCTATAGCTTTCTTTTGAATCCTTGGATGCTCAAGCATCCAAAAGAACAGCATGGTTATGTGCACAAGCACAGAAATAAAGTTTTAAAAAGGCATAGTAACAAACATACAAACCTCAGGCCATATAGGAACAGTGCCTGGGAAGACCTTGGAAATGCATTTTATGACCTCGCCGCTAATATCCCACTTTTTATTCCCTTCAAGGACCCCTCCAACCAAAACAAGAGGGAATTTGTCCTTTTCATCTGCCATATTAAAAAAAAGCACATTCAGAGATGCAGAGCATGCTTTGTTACTGTAAGAATGAGAGTTCCAGCAATCCAGTAGCATGGTTAGCAACTTAACAATATAGAGATCTAGCAACATGAATGCCATGTCCCATGTCCCTTGTCCATAAACCTTGTTCAGAATGTAACATCAGCATGTGTCATGGAACACATCTGGGAATGGGAACATAATTCTTACTAGTCTCAAATCCAAAAAGTATTCCACGCTAACTTTAGACCATAAAAGAACCCTACAAGAAGTCTTAAATCGTCTGCTCATTCAAACTAAGTTGGCTGATAAAATGCTCATTTACAACACAATAACTGGTGTGCGGAAGGCCCGAATGGAATAAAGGAGCTTTTTTTTAGGGAAAAGACCAGTTCAGTCTTTGCTTAATTAAATAAGACATATATATGACATCAATTTGTATGGATGACTTGATGTCACGCCACCAGAGAAATAATATTAAACCAAGTGCATGATCAACATATTACCTTCACCACACAATCTAAGACGCCGAACAACAGCTATAACAGTATCAGCTAACTCTTGCACTGAATCATGCAAAATTTTATTAGCTACTTCATCACCATCTTCAGCAGAAGATACCACTACAGGTACAAGTGCCGCGATACGCGCCCAAGATGGATCTGCATATGTCCACCTGTTTAAGATACATGAGATATCACTCGCTATTCATGGAACTTTTAGAAGCTCTGGATATTACACTGCTAATTTTTTTCAAGGAGTTTAAAGATATGAAAACATTGAATGCAAGGAGCTTAAAGGATAAATGTGTAATGGCCAAAGCTTTGGTAAAACCATGCTGGCTTGGCTTAGTTAGGTTTATTTTTATGTTGGACCATATTGTACCATAGAATGGACACAGGAAGTATTGCATATTTTTTACATGAATGAACTATGTTATGCAGTGCCAGTGTATCTTTTTTTTTAACATATTACTCTATCATTCTCATTCCCAGGACATATAACTGAACTGTATACAAAGGATGCATTAGCCTAAGAGAGCTTACCCAATTATTTCATCTGGTGAAGAAAGTTCAAGCTTCTCAAGGATATCTCCAGTAAGACTAGTTTGTGGTCCACGACCATCATGTGCTTTTATTACTGCTGTCAGAGCCTGTGCAGCAATGCCATATCCACTGCATTAATGTACACATATAGTCACCTACAATCTCCTTTGTTACAAGCAAATGGTATTGGAATCACACAATATAATAGTTTCACAAGCACAGAAACAGATCATTTAGACTGTATAACAGTCAATTAACGAACAATTTCAAGATGCTAAAGCACCCATCAATTTTTGTGGGAGGCAGGAGCTGCAATACTTGAGCCAAATGGGCTGAAAGGAGAAGCAAAGGGCAAACTATCCACTCATAGGCTCATAGACTCTCTACCTAACACCAGAGAATCACTCATACTGAATCCCCATTCAGTCTGGAACCCTGGCCAGGCTTCTTTAACGTAAGCAACATGTGGTCATCTTCCCTAGGGATGTCCCTGACATCATAGGCTCTTGTGCCATATATAAATTGAGGCCCCCGAAGAACCAACTCTGTTCATTTAAAAAAGGCGTATTTTTACTTTGTTAGGAATAAGCCTTTGAATAACAATACTGTATTAGTACATCGATTTTGACTACAGCTAACTAGCTAAGTATATAAGGGCCCTGTGAAATCGCACATTTTGCATGCCCACCAGGACGGCCCTGATCTTCCCAATTCACAGTTTGGCAACCCAGAGCACATATAAATAATCTTTTTGCCATGCGCTCGGGACTCAAAGGTAATCCATACAAGATCTGAAAAGAGCCAGATAATCTCTAATGGGTGTATCATCAACTGCCACACCAGTCGAACACCCCTTCAGCTTCTATCCAATTCTCAAGTGGCAAATCAGGTATAAACAATTGAAGAAAGAGCACATGCAAACTGAAAGCACTTATATATCTATTCTAAACCCAAATCAGAGACAAAATATTATGTTCCAAAAATCAAATTTCAAAGTTCGAGCAAGGCATTTGCTGAGAGGATCATTTAAAGTATCCTGCTTGCATAAATAAAATAACTCACCTACCCCAGTCGCCCAAAACAGGCCCAGCACCAGCTGCTCTTGCCACTTTTCCATCTTCTGTGACCCCATAAGCAATACTTCCCGTGCCCGCAATCAACACACAGCCATGCAGCTTTCCCATTGTACCACTAGCCAGAGCTGCCACGGCATCATTTTCCACATAAAACTTGGCATTGCCTGGGAACAGACTCCTGGAGAACAAGCAAGGTTCACTTAGCAGCAAAGAGAAGAAATATGAGGAATTTTGTATGATCGATAGCATTTAAGGCTGGTTGCAAATACATAACAAAATGATGATTTTACTATCCATTATTTGTCAGCTTGTTGTGATTTTATAAATAGACACACCAAATCAGGCCATGTGCTCTAAGCCTGCTGTCACAAATGTACAAAAGAATTAGCTCGACTATTTTAAGTATCCAGCAAGTGTTTGGAGATATCAGCCCATTTTTTAAGCTTGGAAGAGTAATGAAATCAGGTAGTTTCCATGGACAACAACAATGCACCAATTTACATTTAGAGAAATGGATTTCAATAATTAATATATAGAGAAAACTATACCCGATCCATTCCAGCATCCTCTGCTGATCTGATGGATGATTAACACCAGATACAGCTAAGCATACTGCACGGACGGCTGAACGATCTGTGTTGGCCATTGTGAGAGCCTGTGTCATGACCTGCTCTAGAGTTTCCAACGCAGTGCTTTCTGATAAATAGAAGACATAGAGGTAAGTATGTCATCGATCAAAGTATTCTGCCATATGCTATTGTAAGGGCAAGAAAAAAAATATTTCATATCACAGGAAAAAAACATTTCACATGCTCCGATTGTATACTGTGCTACAGCTTACCCAAAGAAAACATATATGATGTCAGGAAAAAAACATTTCACGTGCTCCGATTGTATACTGTGCTACAGCTTACCCAAAGAAAACATATATGATGTTCGTACAGAACTACAGATTCTAGTTAAACGCTGGGTGCAGTATTTCTTTAAAATCGCAAATGAAGTGTTAGCCACAGTGGCACTGGAATCAGCATAAGGTAAAGTAATGCGTTTATAGACTACTCTATAACTTTATAGGTACCTACTTAGCACAAGCAATGGTATCATCTCTTCAGCAACTTTATCAAATGATTAACATGTAGGAATCCAAAGAATTTTCAGCAAACAGGATGGACATGATAATTTGATAAGCTTCAGAACAAAATCTTAAAATAATAAGGAACATACACAATCACTGTTACGCAAACAATCCATCTATTTCCCTGGAATTCTCCCGTGATTGCCAAGATCCAATATTTCCTTATAAACCTCAAGACACCCGCGCGCTACGTATGACCAATTAACCGCGACTACACGACACTTCACGCTACACGAAATCCCCCAAAATTCGACACGAAGGCCCGTCGCCTATCTCCAAGATCCATTTTTTCCCATAAGGCACGCACCAACCACCCTCTGGACGGGGAGATCCTTGGCTGATTACCTCCGACGGAGTTTCGGTTGGAGCAGCCGGCGACGGCGCGTGCGAGGATGGGGACGGCGGCGGGCGACTCCGGCGGCGGCATTGCGGCCGGCAGGCAGACGCAGACGGTGTTGGTGGTGCCGCCGTCCACGCCTAGTACAACGCCGTCCTCCCCCGCGACCGCCGCCGGGGAGTCGCCGTTCTCATAGCCGCCCATCTCGCCCTCGCCGTTCGGCCCTCCTTCCTTGCTTCTCGGGCGGCGAGATAGAAGGGGAAGGAGTCAAACTCTGACGAAGATTTTTTTTTCTTTGTTTTTTCCCGGTGTTATTAAAACGGATTCGTTTGTAGCGTGTGCCTGAGAGCTGAGGCTTGAGAGCATCGGTTCTCCGTAACCAGCAACGCACCAACTAATCCATGGCTAACTGTACTTGAGTGAGTGTGACATCCCAATGAAAAAGGATTCTCGGCGTCTTGATAATGCTAGTAAAATTCTTTGTCTAGGATTCTTTTTTCTCCACATGTGAGGTTTTAGGCTCGATGTATGCAAGAAAATGAAATAAATTATATATAGAGAAATATGACGAATAACCATGCTCTATCTATTCTAAAATATATGTTATTTAAAATAAGTTAACTGAACTACTTTTCTCTAAATAACAAAGATTTAAGAATCGAGAAAGTATTAGGGAAACATTCATAATTGTATAACAATAATATTTCAATTAATATTAAAATCTCCTTAAATTTGCTTGATATAAATACAAACAAACAACGCATATGCCATGCCTGACCTACTCCTGGCATCTACTGCTTTTTTTAAAAAAGGATAGGAAAAGATTGTCGAACTATTATTAGAAGAAAGAAATAACAATTAAAAAACAACTCAATTCCTATAGACTATCTTACATGCATCTAGTGTTTTTTAAAAACATTGATTCATGAGTATAGAAACACATAAGGCCAGAGGGTCGTCTCTAAACCCATTTTGACCGACATATTTCAGCATGGACATGCTGCTCCCTAATAATAGTTTTGAAATATGATATGTGGGTGTAGAGTCCTGACGGACTAAACAACCCTGGCGGCCCATCCTATGGGCCGGCCCATGAACAAGACTTGACGCACAAGACAAGGATTAGTCCTAGTCGGTTTGGATATACTGTATTAGGGAATTAGAGATAAACTTGTAAAAGTCTCTTAGTCCTATACGGTTCCCATGTAACCCTGCCCTCCGGACTATATAAGGGGAGGCAGGGACCCCCTCAAAACAATCTCATCAATACAAGATACACCATACAGGACGTAGGGTATTACGCTTCGGCGGCCCGAACCTGTCTAAATCGTCTCTTGTCACCTTCGGCTCTAGATTCTCGACGACTTCTCTCTAAACCCTTCTCTCGGGGCACCCCCTCGAGAACGTTGTCAGCATAATTCGCCGACACTTTGGCGCCGTCCGTGGGATTACATACTCGTCGAGTCTTCAGTAAAGAGTCGATGGCCTCCTTCAGCGCCTCCATCGTCACCAAGTTCGAGGCAGGCGCCTCCTTCATCTTCGGCTCCTGGCTTTGCATCGCAAACCAGGAAGGCGAGCTTCAACACCAACTGCGCGACAAGGCGGCCGCACCAGCTTCGCCACGCACGCAAACTACTCCGCAAGGATCTCGGAAAATCACGAATTCCGACACGATCCCTGGATCGTATCCTACTCGGAGGAGTACATGGCGCCCGAAGCAGATTCAATCCCGGGCCGACCATGTCAACCCAACCCCTATCAAGGGGCAGGATCAAGTCACGTGTCCACGACTCCCCGGCGGACTCCGGATCACTTCCGAGTCCCGCCAGGGTTCAACGATCAGGACCGTGACAGCAACCCCGCGGGTACCCAGGAACTCTGGCTCCAACCCCCGCGGGACGAAGACTTCGCCACGTGGGCCGCGCGCATCCCAGTTTCCCTCCGGGCTAACAAACTCAGCCGCGGTCCACCAGAAGCACCTGAAGAAGAAGGTTCTCCAACCCGGCGGAGCAACCTCGGATCTTGTCATGACCACAACTCCCTCGGGGGTTATCGTTCATTGGCCTGACATGGATCCCGAGGTAGCTCTTTTTGAAGCAAACGTACCTTCCACGGTACGGGACATCCTACCTCTGCTTCCTTTCCAAGAAGGCAGAGAGCTCCCTGTTGCCACGAGTAACAGAAGAACCGGGCCTAGCAACCCCGGTCGCCAGTCCTGCGTGATCCTCAACGATCACAGCGACGAAGAAGTTGTCTCCGACGACGCTCCAACAGAGGAAGGAGAAACCGACGCGGACCGAGAACTCCGTATCGAGCGCAACCGCAACCGCGCCCTCCGACGTCGCTTCATCAAGAAGAAAAATCTCAACTCTGAGTTCGACAAGCAAGATATCTTCAACTCCCCTGTGGCCAACATCTTGTTCGGAGTCAGCGTCTTCGAGGGGTTCCAAACAACCCCTGAGATCAACCTCGCCAAAGCCCGCTTAGAAGCCGCAGCGGTTATGGTTGATCGCCTGGACGGAGGCCGCTCCGCCTCCAAAAGCAAGAGTTCTTCGCGCCACCAAGCACCGTCAGCGAAGCATCAGAGCAGCCACTACGGCAGCTCCGCAGGACAAACAAAGGACAAGAACAGGCCTCGTGAAGAACCCCGCCGCCCTCGCGAGGAACCTCCCAGGTCCCAACGTCGCGAAGAACCTCGCCCAGCTCGCTCTCACGTCACGCCGAACGACGCCCGCAACGACATCCTCCGGATCCGAGGGGGGAGAGTTACCTCTCACGTTGCGGATTCTGCAGGAAGATACGACGTCCCCAACCCCGATGCTCTGCCATGCTACACACGCGCTATCCGCGTCAGCTCCTTCCCGCGAAAGTTCAAGCCGCCAGGCATCGCCAACTTCGACGGGAAGCAAGATCCAAACATCTGGCTGCGCAGATACTCTTTTGCCATTGAAGCATCAGGGGGCGACGACATCTCTAAGATGCTCTACTTTCCAGTTGCGATGGAGCAGGGTCCTCTCACCTGGCTCGAGTCCCTCCATCCAGACTCCATCGACAGCTGGCACGCGCTGAAGAAGGCTTTCGTCTCCAACTACCAGGGTTCTTTTGAGCGCCCTGGCAGCAAGTATGAACTCCGCGCGTGCAAACAGAAGCCAGACGAGTCCCTACGCGACTACAACAGGCGATTCTTCGCTATCAAGGCATCCTGCGTTCCCATCCCCGACTCAGAAGTCATTGACTACTTTCAAGAGGGGATGACCGATCGCACCCTCTTCCGTGACTTCGGTCACAACCGTCCTCGTGACCTCGAGGAATTCCGCGCACTGGTGTCCAATTGGATGGACACTGACGATCAAGAACGGGAGCGCTACGGCAAGAGATCCAACAACCCTGGTCGCAAGAACCAGGAAGACAACAGGGATCAGCCGCGTGACTCCTTCCAGCGCAACGGCAACAACCCACGGAAGCGACCACACAACATGGTCGCGACCGTCCAGACCGTCCGCTCCGCCAAATCCGCGCAGCAACGAAGAGAAGAATTCAACAAACTTCTCAAGAAGCGCTGCCCCTACCACCCCGGCAGCAAGCACACCATGGGCGAGTGCGTGCTCCTCCGGGAGACGTTCAGCACCCCCAACAAGAAGCAGAAGTCGGCTGGCGACGGAGACGACGAGCACGACAAGGGAGACAGCGGTTTCCCCGACATCAACAACACTGTCAACGTCATCTTCGGGGGCATGGCAGTCAGCGACACCTCGCGCAATCGCAAGAATGCAAGGCGCGAGGCCTACGCAGCAGAACCAGCGGTGGTTACACCTCTACGGTGGTCGGACACCACCATCACCTGGTCCCGAGAAGATCAATGGGCCGAGATCACCTCTCCTGGACGATATCCCCTTGTCCTCGAGACCGTGGTAGCAAACAGCAAGCTCACCAAGGTCCTGATCGACGGAGGCAGTGGGCTCAACCTCATCTTCGCCAAGACGCTAAAGTCCATGGGCCTCGACACGAGTATGCTGCAGCCGGCGGACACTCCTTTCTACGGCATCGTGCCTGGGAAGGCCGCCATCCCCCTCGGGCAAATCACCTTGCCCGTCACGTACGGTACGGCATCCAACTACCGTACAGAGTTCATCAAGTTCGAAGTTGCAGATTTCGAAACGTCCTACCACGCCATCCTCGGGCGACCGGCATTGGCCAAGTTCATGGCCATCCCCCACTACACCTACCTGGTGCTGAAGATGCCAGGGCCTCACGGTGTTCTTTCCCTTCGCGGCGATATCAAGCGCTCCTACCTCTGCGACAAAGAGGCAGTGGAGTACGCCGTCAGAGCCGCGTCCACCATAGATCGCCAAGAGCTCCAACCCTTGGCCGCAGCCGTCGTCGCAGAGGACGATGACGCCCCGACGCAGAAGAAGACACGGGCTATCAAGCCTGTGGAGAAGGTCGCAACAAAGACGATTGACCTCCAAACAGGAGATCCATCGAAGACAGCAGTGATCGGCTCCACCCTCACTCCTGCATAGGAAAACGCGCTCGTCAACTTCCTGCGAGCCCAGGCAGACATCTTTGCTACAAAGCCTTCCGACATGCCTGGAGTCCCCAGAGAGTTGATCGAGCACAAGCTAGACCTCAACGAGAGCGCAAAGCCCAAAAAGCAGCGCCTCCGAAGATTCGCCACAGAGCGTCGGGAAGCCATCAAGAAAGAACTAGCTAAGTTACTCGCAGCTGGTTTCATTAAAGAAGTCTTCTATCCGGATTGGTTAGCCAATCCGGTTCTTGTAAGGAAAAAGAATTCGAATGAATGGAGAATGTGTGTTGATTATACTGATCTCAACAAACACTGCAAGAAGGATCCCTTCGGGCTTCCTCGCATCGATCAAGTCATCGACAGCACCGCTGGGTGCACCCTACTCTGTTTCCTCGATTGTTACTCAGGATATCACCAAATATCGCTGAAAGAAGAGGATCAGATTAAAACTTCATTCATCACGCCATATGGCGCATATTGTTACACAATCATGCCTTTTGGCTTGAAAAATGCGGGTGCCACATATCAGCGGGCGATACAGGGTTTTCTTCAAGACCAACTTCATCGAAATGTTGAAGCCTATGTTGATGATGTGGTAGTCAAGACAAGAAATCCCGAGGATCTCATCGCTGACCTCACCGAGACGTTTGATAACCTACGCAAATGGCGATGGAAGCTCAATCCCGCCAAGTGTGTTTTCGGCGTCCCATCTGGAAAGCTCCTTGGGTTCATTATCAGTGAACGCGGCATTGAGGCAAATCCAGAGAAGATAACAACTATCATGAACATGGAGCCGCCGACCACCGTCAAGGATGTCATGAAGCTTACGGGCTGCATGGCTGCACTCAACCGCTTTATCTCCAAGCTAGGAGAACGCGGGACCGAGTTCTTCAAACTACTCAAGAAGCGAGATAGATTTAAGTGGACTCAGGAAGCTCATGTCGCTTTCGACAAGCTCAAGCTATTCCTGACTACGCCTCCTGTGCTCACTGCACCGCTCCCGGGCGAAGATCTCTTGCTCTACATTTCAACAACCACTAATGTCGTCAGCGCTGCCATTGTTGTTGAACGCGACGAGGAAGGCCACCTCCAGAAGATTCAACGGCCTGTGTACTTTGTAAGCGAAGTCCTCTCGGACTCCAAATCCAGGTACCCTCAAGTTCAAAAAATTCTATATGCTGTCCTAATGACATCCAGAAAATTGCGGCATTACTTCGACACCTACAAGATCATCGTGGTTACTGGTTATCCTATTGGCGAGATTCTCCATAATCAAGACGCTACCGGGCGTATCGCCAAGTGGGCTGTTGAGCTCGGAACATACAGCATCGAGTTCCGTTCTCGCACGGCCATGAAGTCTCAGGTCCTTACTGATTTCATATCGGAATGGACCGAGCACAATCTCCCTGTCGCCACTACCAAGCTTGAGCATTGGATCATGTATTTCGACGGGTCACTCAAGCTGGAAGGCGGAGGCGCTGGAGTTCTGTTGATCTCACCTCGAGGGGATCAACTCAAGTATGTTCTGCAGATTCAGTTCGCTGTCACCAACAACGCTGCAGAATACGAAGCACTTCTTCACGGCATGAAGATGGCCATCACCCTCAGTATCAAGCGTCTGCTGGTATATGGGGACTCAATGTTGGTCATCAAACAAGTCAATAAGGACTGGAATCGAAACCATGAAGACATGGACGCGTACTGTGAAGAAGTCCGGAAATTGGAAAAACACTTCCTTGGCATTGAATTTCATCATGTCGAGCGAGATTACAACGTCGCTGCAGACGTCCTATCAAAGCTGGGTTCTTCCAGAGCAGAGGTGCCTAGCGGGGTGTTCGTCAATGAACTCTCCAAGCCGTCGATCTCTGCAGTGGTAACTTCTGATGATACAACTTCAACTCCCGAGGTTATGCTCATCGACGCCACTTGGAGCGCTCCGATTATAGACTTCATCTTGCACGACAAACTTCCTGCCGAGAAGGCAGAAGCTCAGCAAATTGTCCGCCGTAGCAAGTCCTATGTTATAATCGGCGATACACTGTACCGACGTGGCGCACGCTCTGGCGCATTGATGAAATGCGTCTCACAGCAAGAAGGAGTCAACATCCTGGAGGAAATTCACGCAGGAGAATGTGGCAATCATGCAGCTTCCCGCACCATCGTAGGCAAAGCCTTCCGTGCCGGGTTCTATTGGCCTACAGCTCTACATGACGCTGAGGAAATTGTTCGTCACTGCAAGGGTTGTCAATATTTCGCTCATCACTCACATCAGCCTGCTCACAAGATCAAATTGATACCTCTGTCATGGCCATTTGCATGCTGGGGTCTTGATATGATTGGGAAACTACCCAGGGCGTCTGGTGGATTCGAATATTGCTTCGTCGCAATTGACAAATTTACCAAGTGGATAGAAGTCTTTCCGGTTGTCAAACCAACTTCTGAGAAAGCAGTCCAATTTCTCCAAGAATTGATTCTTCGATTCGGGATACCTCACCAAATCATCACGGATTTGGGCACCACCTTTACAGGCAACAAGTTCTGGGACTACTGTGAAGATCGCAGCATCAAGGTATCCTATGCTTCGGTTGCTCATCCTCGTGCCAATGGGCAAGTTGAAAGGGCCAATGGCATGCTCCTTGATGGACTTAAAGCTCGCATGGAACGAACCCTGAAGAAAGCAGAAGGCCGGTGGATGAAAGAACTCTTTCCAGTTGTCTGGGGCCTACGATCTCAACCCAGTAAAGCTACAGGGCAATCTCCTTCTTCCTGGTGTATGGATCAGAGGCCGTTCTACCTGTTGACGTCATGCACGGTGCTCCTCGCGTTGAGGAGTTCCAAGAAGCCATGGCGGACGAACAACGGATGCTGGAAGTTGATACGGCTGAAGAAGCGCGACTAGCAGCCTTGTTACATAATGCTGCATACCTTCAGGGAATCCGCAGATTCCATGACAAAAACGTGAAGACAAGATCATTCCAAATTGGAGACTTGGTGCTACGCCGAATTCAGAATACAGCCGGCCACTCCAAGCTTACTTCACCCTGGGATGGTCCATTTATCGTTTCCAAGGTACTCAAACCGGGCACTTACAGACTTCAAACAGAAGACGGTGTGGAATTACCAAATCCTTGGAATATAGAACACCTACGCAAATTCTACGCGTAGCTCCTTCACTTCAGTAGTGCTTCGGCACCACAAGAACCCATTGCTTTGGCACCCAGAGTTCTTTTGTAAACATTGCTGCGGCAATATATGAACTAATTGCTTCGGCATTATATGTTCTCTTGTTCCGTTGTTCCGGCAACGAGATATATCTCAATAAAACTCCCTTTACTGGGTTGTTTACTTGTCTTCGTGACATTACCTAAAACTTCCGTGTTCTTTTTAGACTTGGAAAGTTTCTTTTATATTCGGAGCCTATAACTGAGGTCTATCCGGGTTCTTTCGAGGCCAAGAACGGATCTGTTCCTCCTATTATACTACTCTGTGGTAGTTTTCAGCTTAACGCTGCCGCTCCCTGGGTCTTACTGGGTTCTTGCTTCGGCAAACCATATACAGTTAGTTTCCAAGTATCCTTCCAGGGTACATTTTATTAGATAGCTTATGCTATAAGAAATCTCCCTGGGTTCCTTCGGGTCCTTAACAGGGTTGTTTTTCAAGTCAAAATCTACGCCACGTACATTTTGACTAAGTCCTGGTTATCAACACAGAGACAACCCAGGAATTCATAAAAATTCTTGGTTTTTCTTCATAACATGGCAATAAATATATTACATTGCATAATATTTATGTTACAATATCATCTGTTTACATCTACAGCCTAAGGCTCTGAGCAATTGCTTCTGCAACCGGCTCGACCTCTTGCTTCAGGTCCCTGAAGGCAGACTCAGTACAGTTTGGCTCTGCGCCTTCAACTAATTTGCCTATGTCTACCTCCGGGTACCTGGACTTCACTACAGCCAGGACATGCACAAGACAAGCCTTCGAAGATCTCTTGATGTATGCTTTTAGCTGTCTTGGCATGGCCTTCAGGCGCTCCAGGAATGATAGCGGTGCTGAAGGGTCTTCTGGAACCAAGGCTTTCACCACCGGATTCGCTGCCTTCTCTAGCAGCGTGATCCGGTTCAAGGCTTCCGCCAGGTCGTCGTCCGACTTCTTCATCAACCGCAATTCTTCTTCAAGCTCCGACATCCTCCTGGCCGCCTGTTCGAGCTTCTCGTCCAGCGCCTTCTTGTTTGCAAGTTGCTTCTGTGCCTGGACGAGTTCCCTGGATAGCCGATTATTCTCCTCGCGAGCGTTTTCCAGGTTCTTGGCAAGTTGTTTTTGTTGCTCGAGGACTTGAATTAGTTGCTCGTCGGCATCCTTGCGTTGCTTGACCGCCACTCTGAGTTCTTCTTGGAGGCTTTCATGTTCAACAGAGAGGGTCTTCTTGGCCAAGTTGGACCAATCCGTCATCTTGCTCTGGGCTATTGCTAGTTGTTGTTGCGCCCCTGCGAACATAAGACAATGACAGAGTTGTTATTCAATACAGGCAATGGACAATTTTTTATAAGACTACGGTAACGACAGAGTACCTTTGAGCTCTGCTTTTGCCGACGCAAGCTTCTTCTTCATGTCCTCCTTCTCCGCGGCCAGCTCCTTGGTCCGCAGGTGCAAGGTGCGGATCATGTCGGCGTCTTCCGCCTCCTGGAGTTTGCGATCTTCGCGCTCACGCTCCAGCTCCTTCTGGAGACGGTCCGCCTTGGCGTGCATCAAGGATATGTTGTGGAGGTACTCGGTTTTCTTCCTTGACGCCTCGCCAACAGCCTACAACAGAGTTGTTATAAGATATGCTTCATCAATACTACAAGAACAGGGTTGTTTCACTAACCTTGAAGTAGGCTACTGCTCTCTCGGCATGATAAAGTCCCCTGTCGATGTGGTGCTCATCCTCCTCCGCGTCCAATATGTATTCGAAGGTCTGCGGGTTCGGATTGAGCATTGGGTCGAAGCTCCCGATGCGGAAGCTCCCACCCTCTTCTTCAGCTCCGGTACTCTGGGGTACCCTGGGGATCTCTTCAATTTCTTGCTCTTGGGTTGATGTTTCTGCTTGTTTCCCCCTCGAGCACTCTGCTTCCGCCTCGGTCTGGGTTGTTTCTGTGACGCTCGGGGGCTGTGCAGAGGACTGGTCACGGCGTTCCAGCTCGGATTCTTCCATCACCGCCGATGTGACCAGCTGTTCGATATCCGCCAGCACCTCCGTGACTATCTCTTCGACTTGTGCTTCTTCTGGTGCTGGCGGGTTTGATGGCAGAGTTGTTTGAACTTCCGGCAGGGTTGTTTCTGGAACAACCCTGGGTTCTTCGGGCACTGCGGCCTCTGGCTCTACAGCTGCATGGCCAACCAAGGATTCTACCCTGGTTATTGCTGGAGTATCTTCAACTCTGGGAAAATGAAGTTTGTTAGTTATAGCGGTATTATGCGCCGCTACATTGTGTATTGATTGACAAAATACTTACATGGTGGAGGGTCGCATGGGGATCTCTGGCTCCCCCAAGGTGAACTCTTCCTCTACCTCCTGCTCCGCCGCCAAAGGTCCCGCTGGACAGGGTTCTTCAATTATTGGTGTTATCCCTTCAAACGGCGTGGAGACAGGGTTGAAGATCTTGTGCAGGATCTCTTCCTCAGATAATGCCCGCCGAGCAGAGCTGCTTTGCTGCGGCATGCTGGTTCCAATTTCTCCTATGGCTATCCCCACTGAAGATGTTGTCCTAGGTTGTGGGGATACCTTTGCCCTTTCCTCTGGGATTGTTCTGGCTCGGGGCTTGGGCAAGGTGCGTGCTTTCTTGGGCACTGGTGCTTGTGCCTCTGATGGCGCCGGTCTCTTGGACCTTTCAGTTCCCCTGGAGGTCGCTCCTGATTTGGCTTGGGGTTCTTCAGGGACCTGTGGTTCAAGTTTTACCATTGGCTCGTCAGGGTCTTCAATTGCAGATTTCATGCGCACTTGATCTCTTGATCCACACAGCGTGCCAGTAATGCCGCTTCTTCAGTGTTGGTTGGGTCCAGGGGCGGCAGACTTACATATAAGGCGCGCCGGGCTTCATACTGTGATGATCAAGACATTAGTTCACAATATATTTTCAACAATGCAGAACTGTATTCAGAACAGGATTTTACCTCAGGTGTCATGGTTATCGCAGATACTTCCATTATTTCAGGAAATTGATCGTCAGTGATCACCAGGAACTTCTTCAAGAGTTGGTTCACTCTCTTCTCCGATATGTTCCCGGTGGCATTCCTTGAGGGGTCTGCTTCCCCAGAGTACAAGTACCCTGGGTTACTGCGTTGCTTGCATGGCTGGATTCTCCTCAGCAGAAATGACTTATATACCATGGCTCCTGTTAGGCCTTGTGCCTTTAGATCTCTGATCATGTTGAGCAGCTCAGGGATTTGCATGGCTTGGTTGACTCCAACTGTCTCGCTCCAGAATGGTTTCATTACTGGAGGATTTCCTGAACGGCTCTGCAACTGTGGCTGGTGGTTCCATGCGTAGAACCATTCCTTCTGCCAGTCCTTAAGGCTTTCCTTTGTTGTGTAATTGAAAGGACCGAGATGTCGCCTAGAGGGGGGGGGGGTGAATAGGCGTTACCAACAAATTCTTCGAATTCTTCCCTCTTTTGCTTTGCTGCCAGGCACAGGCGGTCTGACCGCCTGTCACAGGCGGTCTGACCGCCTGTCACAGAGAGGAACCAAAATCCACCTCGAGCTGCAAAACAATTTCTAGCACAACACAACTTGGGGAGTGGCTTCTATATATGATAAATAGAGTCCCTGCACACAATATAACCACACCCAAGTAGATCGAAGCGGAAGCACAATATTTTGCTAGAAATACACAAGTGAGGCAATGCAAATGTAAATGGAGAGACACAAGATTTGTTTTACCGAAGTTCGGATCCACCACGTGCCTAGCACGAAGGATCCTACTCTCCGTTGAGGAACTCTTTGGGCGGAGTCTTTTTCAACTCCTCCTACTCAAGTTGGGTCTCTTTCAACCGCTCCTCACTTCCACTAGCTTGCTTCTTCCCTTGCGGAGGCGAAGCGCAACCTTCACAGACTTCCCGCTGCTCACCACACCTTGGGAGCTAGCCGGCGACGCCTAGCCGTCTAGGAGGATGAACCTCCAAGAGTAACAAATGCACCAATGGCTTTGTTGACGCGAATCACAAGTGCTCAAGCTATGGAATGCTCTTCTCAGCTCTCTATTGCTCACTGAACTCACAAAGCTCACACAAAGCTTACTCTCTCAACCCAACTCAAAGATATGGCTTGAATCTCACAAATCTCACAAAGAGAGGTTGGGGAGAGCTTGGCTGCCTTCTCTAGTGTTCTTGGGCGTGTAGTGTGTCAAGGGAACCAGCCCCATCAAATGAAGGGGTATGGGGGCTATTTATAGAGGTCACTCAAAAACTAGCCGTTATGCTTGTCAGATGACCGGAAATTCCGTCGGGGTGACCGGAATTTCCGGTCCACCCTATTTCAAACTCAGTACGGAGAGTCACACCGGAAAATCCGAAATTTAATCCGGTCTCTCTCTGTGAAACCCGGAAAATCCGACCCAAGACCGGAATTTCCGGCCGCCTTTGTTAGTGAGCAAAATGCTCTCTCTCAAAGTTAGGTGATCATCCAAAAATTACTTCTAGGCATCCATTTCTCAACTAGCCGTTGGACAGGCGGTTAGACCGCCTGTCACAGGCGGTTAGACCGCCTGTATTCGAAAAACTAGCCGTTGCCCTACAGGGGGTCTGACCGCCTGTAACAGGGGGTCTGACCGCCTGTACCAGTTAGCACCCAAAACTCACAAAAGAATTGTTAGTTCATCCCAAAGGTTGAACCAACCATAGTTAGGGGAGCTAGGATGTTTAGTACTCTCATTAAGTCACTCAAAGGCTATTTTCTCATAGGTTTCCTAAGAGCACTTTTGATATTCGTCAAAAAGCAAATGTTGCATCCCTCTTGATAGTACGGCATACCTATACTCAAGTCAAAGAATAAATATATGAAATCCACTTGAGTTTGTTTATCTTTATCACTACCATACTTTGATCATTATCCACTTTGAGGGCTTCCAACATTGCTATCACACTTGAGCAAATCCAATCTTGAGCTAGTGACTTGAGATATTCCATTTTGCATGATTAACAATTCTTTAATCACAAGTCACTCCACTTTACCAATCATAACATATTTTGCTATTCAGAATGATACTCATTTGACCGTTGATCCCTCGGTGATTATCCATTGGCTTGACTCTTCACCTTAGCTAGGTTTTTCGCGGCCAAGTCGTCACTTGCCCTTCACCCTTGCCTCGTCCATCGATTCAATGCACTAGACAATACCTTCACCATTCGGCCAATCAAAGTTTCATATGAATGGCAATATAATATATAAGCATATGAGAGCCTTCTTCATATACTTGTTCTTGATTGATAGAGAATAAACCATATATTGCAAGCTTCCAATAATTAGACCATCAACTAAGATATATCACCATGTCCATGTATATTGAACTCATGAAGCCTTGCAATGTTTGTTTGATAATAAACCCATTATTTGATAAATGATCCCTTTGCTAGTAAATCAAGCTTATCAAATATTCTAGAGACTTGTCAATATGTATCTTCATCATGAAAATCATCTCTATGTATAATTCAATCCTTGCTTGACATTTTGTTCATAATATCATCACGAGATCAAATAATTGCTTGCTTTTCAACATTGTGAGCCATTTAACTTGTATTCAACATATGAGACAATATTTGCAATATAGATGTAACAATCTCAACCTGCTCACAATCTTAGATAAACACATTAGACATTTAATCGTATTGTCATCAACTCACCAAAATCCACTTAGGGGCCTAGATGCACTTTCAATCTCCCCCTTTTTGGTGATTGATGACAACTCGATTAAAGCTTAGAGATATATCAATGAATTAGTTTCAGATTCTTAGACATAGAGCAAGCTCCCCCTAAATGTGTGCTTTGAGTGAACTTTTTCCAATTTGGCCTCAAATGCCAGTTACACACATTTATATGTAAAACATGGAAACTCCCCCTATATCTCAGAATATATGGATACATCAGATGTGTATGACATGATAAGCCGTGATGCATATGACATATGACAAAATCCACACAAGAAAAATATGTGTGTTGCTGTCCGGTGACAGGCGGTCAGACCGCCGGCGCCAGGCGGTCAGACCGCCTGTGCCCAGACAGCACACACAAAAAAACAATCATCAATCAAATATGCATATCACTCTTAGCACAAGTCACTTATGATACATAAATAAAGTTCAACACTCATAATAGCACACATTACAAATGCTCTCAAGTCCACAAAGAGATTAGAGTATTAGATTATTACAAAGTTCCATTTTCACCAAAGATATTACAATAAAATTATGAAAATGAACTTTGAACAGCCACAAAGCTTTAATCCATATTCTTCTCCCCCTTTGTCATCAAACATCCATAAAAGGGCCTCGAGAAGAACAAAAGTATCCATAGATTACATGTGCCATTCATTGTCAAAAGCATTATTGGAGGGCTGAAAGAATGAAGCCGTAGCTGCTGCTGCAAAGTCCTCGCTTGTAGTTCCCATAGTAGCATCACCCGGTGCATCAGTGGATGAGGAAGGTGCATGAGCCGGATGTTGGAAAGAAGGTCCGGGAACACTGCCATAAGCTGGAAGAGGAGGCATCTGAGGATATGATCCATATATGGGTGCTGGCATACCTCCATAGACAGGTGGGAAAGAAGGTGGAGGTCCATAAGGTGGAGGTTGAGAAGCAAAGGCACCACTCATGTAAGGAGCAAGCATGCTGCCATATTGATGAAGAATCCCTGAGTCTTCATAACTTTTTACCATTTCTTCTTCTGAGGGAAACTGAACTTCCGGAGGCATGGGAGAGACAGGTGAACGAGCTGGACTGACACCCATAGAGTTATGCATCATTTTGATCGAGTCCCTAGTCTTCTTGTTCTCTCTCCATTGTTTCTGCTGCTCAATTTGAATAGCCCTCTGACTCTTGCAGATATTCATGAAGTAGCTGAAGAACTTTTTAACTGGAGAAGTGGACTTTTCTTGCTCTCCCTGCAACGGGCGGTCAGACCGCCTGTGCGGGCGGTCTAGACCGCCTGCATCTCCATGCACAACCGGCTGTTGTACCTGTGGCTGAGGCTGTGGTTCTTCTAGAATCTCTGCTGGAGGTGATGGAACCCTTGGATTTTTACTAACTGATGGTCTCAAGGGTTTGTGCTTCACATCTGCTGGATACTTGATTCCAGTCACCTTCTTTAACAGGAGCATGAGAATTGGGCTGTAGCTGCAAGTCTTCTGAGGAGTCTCAGACACATACTTGATCTCATGCCAAATGAAATCCCCAACACTAAATTGAGGTGCCCCTGGTCTCATGGCTGCCATCAAGTTCCTCTGATAAAGAGTGATATCAGATGTGTTCCCATCTCTAGGAGTGAGAGTCTTTCTAAAGAGACGATAGAGCACTCCATAATATGAATAAAGGCCATTGACTTTGCCCCAGTCGGCTCTTCTATCTCTAGGATACATAAAGCTCAGCTCATGACTCTCAAGCACATTTGCATCATGAAGTTTTGGATAATCAGCATCCTCTGCCCCCAGCTTAAGAAGTCTAGCAAAGTGGTCATAGGTGATGTGATAGCGCTCACCTTCTGTCATCCATAGCATAGCTCTCTCTCCCTTCCATTGCCCAAAGTAAACCGTGGCATAGAACTGTGCAATGATTTCTTTGTTCCAATTCTGCTTGAAACCCATAATGTGCTTGATCCTCTTTTCAGCACAAGCATTGATTACCTCATTGAAAATAGCATTGTTCTTCTTGCTCATATATGGCCAATCAACAAACTGAGCCTCATGAGTAATCTTAGCTTTTCTGATGATGGCTGAAGTATAGTAATCTTGTTGGAATTGAGACCAGAACCTTGGTTCACCACCAAACCTTGGGTTTTCATAAGGATTTTCACCTCTAAGCTTCTTTGCAGTAGCTGCCATCCGATCACCAATATAATCTACTGGTGCTCTGCCGTAGGCATAGAAAGGTCTGCGAATGGTGGGCATTTGATTATTTCCTGCATCATCGCTGTCTTCATCATTTGTACCGTCATCATCACTAGTGCCATCATCTCCATGTTCACCATCACCGCTGCTCTCATCTCCTGCATTACCAGGTCCGCCATATGTGATATCCTCAGTATCATCCTCTCCAAGTCTCCTGCCACTATGAGTCAGCGCCACATATTCAGGATTGTCATTTGAACTTGTGGTGTCATCTCCTTCTTCCTCAATCACATCATCAACAGGAGGCCTTTTTCTTTCTCTCAGAACTCTTCCTTCATCTTGTCCACTATACTTATCTGCCCTTGCCTTTTTGGTTCTTTCTGCATGAGTGTTCTTAGGCATGACTGCTGTCCTGTGTCACCAAGGATATAAACATGATGTATATGAGACACAAGAACTGATAATAGATTGACAAGATAGGCAACAAGAGCAATTTGGTCTGCTCGGGCACGGCCGGTCGAACCGCCTGTAACAGGCGGTCAGACCGCCTGTGCCCAGAACAGGCCAAAGTATTCTAGCCACAATCTGAGGAGATATATGTTCAAGATATGATCATTTAGGCACAAGATACAATCCTAGTCATAGATGAGTTGAATAAATTGAAGAAATCGAATTTTGGGTTTCAAAACTCCAGGCGGTCAGACCGCCTGTGCAGGCGGTCTAGACCGCCTGTTGCAGTGACACCAAAAATTCGGTTCCCACCAATCTACCCAACGGAATCGAATGAAACTTGGGGAATAGCTTCTAGGCATTGTCAGTAGATGATGTACCAAGGGGTTTTCAAACTAATCCATGGAGGAGATAGATCGGGTCAAAGCAAGTTTGAAAGTACCTTGGAGAGAGAAAACTCGATTTGAATCGATGCAACCGGTTGGGAGCCGGTTAAACCGATGGAGGAGAATTGATTTCTTCAATGGGGCGACCTTTTCCTTGGTTGAATCCTCAAATCGCCATGGAGAGAGAGAGATGGCGGCGTAGAGCTCGTGGAGGACGAGAGGAGGAAGATGCAGATGTGGTGAGGAGTAAATGAGGATGAAATCTCCACTGTAGATTCACGGGGTGGTAAAATGGTAAGTCTGGGTACAGGCGGTCAGACCGCCTGTGACAGGCGGTCAGACCGCCTGTGCCCAGAGAGGCAGATGTTGGTTTTTTTCTGGAAGATTTTCAATTGGAGGTGATTTGTAGATCAAGGTGTAGAATTTTTGCACTTCAAATTTTCTCCATAAAGCTTGGATATGAGATATGTAAATGAACATTGATCCAAAGCTTAGATTTTTCCTTTCTTCACAAAATTAGGACATAAGATTTTAGATGAGATATAATCCAAATTCTCAGTTTCTTGGAAGAGTATAGGATAATCCAGAGTGAATGCACTTCTTGATACTTCCAAGAGATAAAGGATAATTATGGACTTGAGAAAGAAATCTCACCACTTGTGACTAGCCATCAAACAAACATAGTGAACAATAGTCACAAGTGGATCAATAGAGTCATGAAGACAAAGAACCAAATATTTTTCAAATTTCACATTTCCTACACATGCTAGTTGAGTTTTTGCAAAAATTCTATCCTATGTCACATAGAGCACACATCCCTTCTAAATCAATGTTACTCATGGCATTCTTAGCTCATACCTTACAAAAGTACCACCTTCATGACACTAGGTCAAGTTTTAAAGAAAGGCATCAACTAGATATCCATAAATAGAATGAGATGAAACAATTACATACAAATGCACACACTAGCATGATAATATGGCCTAGATGCATGAGGATAAGAGTGTGAAAGCATAAACACATACCTTTGCCTCTAGCCTTCCAATTTTTTTTTTGTGCATATTTTGACATAAGAATTCAGCTAACTCTTATCCCCTTTTATTTTCTTTCATTTGACATAAAGATGAGAGATAGCATATAGGTGCACAAAACATGAGACTACAAGTTCACTAGAAGAAATGTTAGTCCCACAAGCGACACAAGTTGTGAAATAGGCTCCCCCTCAATTAGTGCAAGAGATATTGAATTTCTCAATTTAATTGCTCTTTCATCCATTTGAACATAGAGGAGTGCTATTCACAAGACTTGGTCAAAGCATATCGATAATTTGCCAATTGAAATTATACCAAGAGATTCTTTACCATGGATGCATGATCATCAAATGATTGCTATATGTGTAACCAATTTATAAGACAAGAGAAGCACACTTGACTGAGCACTTTTGTTCATCTGGCCACATCCGGTCTGACCGGCTGTCACAGGCGGTCTGACCGCCTGTGTCAGATGATATACAATTTGATGATCTTCCAATTTTCTTGTTCCAAATGTCAATGAACAAACCATGATGTATATTTTCTGACATTAACAAGACATATGCTCTCATAGAGAGCCATTAAGAGCATCATATGGAAAGAGAGTAAATTTTGAATAAAAATGTCAAAGTCATTCTCACATGCCAAACAAATATGAAATTAAGGATGTAAGCATGTTAATGTAGGAATGACAGATTGTATGACTTGACATTTTGCATTTGTTACCGAGATAGCATTGGATGTAGGATTTTGCACATAGAGGCTCGTCACTTGACCATTTGATCAAACGTTGATTTCATATCTTCTAGTCAAGTGTCCAATGCATCTCGATGGTCCTGCAAGCTTAGCAAGAGTTCTTTGGTACCCAAACCTTGTTGGGTCCATAAAGGTTAGTCACAAGATGCTTAGGAATCCAAATGGTCCTTATGCTAGTTTGAGGTGAAATTTCTCTAGTAGCACAAGTACCGTCTTTGTCTCTCCCAAGTCTATTGAAATCATATTGAATAAGATCTGACTTGAGAGTGTTACCATTTGGGCAATCTTTGCTCACGTGACCCTTTTGACGACAAGTGTAGCATATTCTACATTTTGCCTTTCTTGTCACTTTTACTTTCTGAATCAATTGATCTTGCTTGTTTATGGGCTTATGTGTTGAAGGAGAAGCTTCTTTCTTGTTGCTGCCCTGATGAGGTTCACCCTGGGTTACAGGCGGTCTGACCGGCCGTGACAGCCGTTCTAACCGCCTGTCACCAGTGGCATCAACACTTGTGACATTCGGACACATGGCTATGAGATGTCCCTTCTCCTTGCAACCATAGCACACTCTCTTCTTGAATAAGCTTCTTTTCTTCTTAGAGAGTGTCTTTTCACCCTTGAGCTTGGTAGAGCATGAAAATGCATAATGCCCCAAAGTTGAGCAATGAGAGCATTTGATATGCTCTAGCTTGTTATTCTCTTCAACCTTGTTTTTGCTGATCTTGATGTGTTGTTGAGGGAGTGAGCAAGGTGCGATTGATCTCTCCTCAAGCTTGTTCACCATGTTATCACGGTTATCTTGAGAAGGTTGCACTTTGCTATTCCCATCCAACTCAATCAAACTTCCTTTAAGCACATTGACCTCTTGCATAGTCTCTTGATTCTCTTGTGTAATGCGGTCATCACAAGTTTCTACAAATACATGCTCAATGCTAGATTGGCTTGCTTGTGCACACGAGTTAGAGCAAGATATAACATTATTGACAAGTGAGCATGTGCATTGGTGTGAGAGAGGTTTAATTGATTTTACCGAAGATAAAACATCCTCATGAGCTATGTCAAGTGTGGCATATGATTCTACAAGCTTCTCATGAGAGCACTCAAGTTCTTTGTAATTTGCTTGCAAAATTTTATGCTCACTAGTAATCTTGTCAAGTTGAGCTATGAGCATCTCATTGGATTTTTTATAGAAAGCTACACAAGAAAGAGATTGAGTAGCACAAGTATAATCTTTCTCCAATGATTCATACTTACAGACCAAAGAGGCGTAGTTGGCTTTGAGTAAATCAATTTCTTTGGCCGAAGAGCTTGATTCTTCAATCTTTTGAATTTCACCCTTCTTTGACTTGTTTTTCTTCTTTTTGCTCATCAAGCATAAATTAACTTCATCATGAGACATATGATCTTCTGAATATGATGGAGTTTGACTCGAATCTTGAGAATTTCCCATGACACACATGGACTCAGCTTCTCTGCTACAGGCGGTCTGACCGCCTGTTACAAGGGGTCTGACCGCCTGTTCCAGAGAAACCGAAACTTGATGCTTTTGGCTTTCTTCTTTATTGAGAGATATCATATTAGGCTCTTGACTGAAATTTGATGATGTTGAGCATTCCTCAAGTAATTCATCATTACTTTCTTCTTCATCATCACTATCAACCTCATTGTATAGATCCTTGATCAACTCCAAATTGATGTGTGCATCTAGACTCCAAAGTCTATATACAAGCTCCTGCACATCACGACTCAAGGATCTCCATAATAGGTTAGTAGCTTCAAAGTTGAGTTGCCAACATTCTAACTCCTCTTTAGACAAAGTTGACATATCAACATTAAACTCATCAAATTGAGAGGGCAAAATGCTAGCAACTACAATTTGCTCTCCAAGAGAACTCATGGTACTAAAAATATCAAGAATATGAGCAGACCATGAAGAGTAGTTTGAGCCATCTAGAGCGAGAAGCTCAAATGTTACCTCACACATTTCCGACATCCTTTCTCACGGCGGTTAAGCCTAGGAGTGAGACCTCGGCTCTGATACCAATTGAAAGGACCGAGATGTCGCCTAGAGGGGGGGGTGAATAGGCGTTACCAACAAATTCTTCGAATTCTTCCCTCTTTTGCTTTGCTGCCAGGCACAGGCGGTCTGACCGCCTGTCACAGGCGGTCTGACCGCCTGTCACAGGCGGTCTGACCGCCTGTCACAGAGAGGAACCAAAATCCACCTCGAGCTGCAAAACAATTTCTAGCACAACACAACTTGGGGAGTGGCTTCTATATATGATAAATAGAGTCCCTGCACACAATATAACCACACCCAAGTAGATCGAAGCGGAAGCACAATATTTTGCTAGAAATACACAAGTGAGGCAATGCAAATGTAAATGGAGAGACACAAGATTTGTTTTATCGAAGTTCGGATCCACCACGTGCCTAGCACGAAGGATCCTACTCTCCGTTGAGGAACTCTTTGGGCGGAGTCTTTTTCAACTCCTCCTACTCAAGTTGGGTCTCTTTCAACCGCTCCTCACTTCCACTAGCTTGCTTCTTCCCTTGCGGAGGCGAAGCGCAACCTTCACAGACTTCCCGCTGCTCACCACACCTTGGGAGCTAGCCGGCGACGCCTAGCCGTCTAGGAGGATGAACCTCCAAGAGTAACAAATGCACCAATGGCTTTGTTGACGCGAATCACAAGTGCTCAAGCTATGGAATGCTCTTCTCAGCTCTCTATTGCTCACTGAACTCACAAAGCTCACACAAAGCTTACTCTCTCAACCCAACTCAAAGATATGGCTTGAATCTCACAAATCTCACAAAGAGAGGTTGGGGAGAGCTTGGCTGCCTTCTCTAGTGTTCTTGGGCGTGTAGTGTGTCAAGGGAACCAGCCCCATCAAATGAAGGGGTATGGGGGCTATTTATAGAGGTCACTCAAAAACTAGCCGTTATGCTTGTCAGATGACCGGAAATTCCGTCGGGGTGACCGGAATTTCCGGTCCACCCTATTTCAAACTCAGTACGGAGAGTCACACCGGAAAATCCGAAATTTAATCCGGTCTCTCTCTGTGAAACCCGGAAAATCCGACCCAAGACCGGAATTTCCGGCCGCCTTTGTTAGTGAGCAAAATGCTCTCTCTCAAAGTTAGGTGATCATCCAAAAATTACTTCTAGGCATCCATTTCTCAACTAGCCGTTGGACAGGCGGTTAGACCGCCTGTCACAGGCGGTTAGACCGCCTGTATTCGAAAAACTAGCCGTTGCCCTACAGGGGGTCTGACCGCCTGTAACAGGGGGTCTGACCGCCTGTACCAGTTAGCACCCAAAACTCACAAAAGAATTGTTAGTTCATCCCAAAGGTTGAACCAACCATAGTTAGGGGAGCTAGGATGTTTAGTACTCTCATTAAGTCACTCAAAGGCTATTTTCTCATAGGTTTCCTAAGAGCACTTTTGATATTCGTCAAAAAGCAAATGTTGCATCCCTCTTGATAGTACGGCATACCTATACTCAAGTCAAAGAATAAATATATGAAATCCACTTGAGTTTGTTTATCTTTATCACTACCATACTTTGATCATTATCCACTTTGAGGGCTTCCAACATTGCTATCACACTTGAGCAAATCCAATCTTGAGCTAGTGACTTGAGATATTCCATTTTGCATGATTAACAATTCTTTAATCACAAGTCACTCCACTTTACCAATCATAACATATTTTGCTATTCAGAATGATACTCATTTGACCGTTGATCCCTCGGTGATTATCCATTGGCTTGACTCTTCACCTTAGCTAGGTTTTTCGCGGCCAAGTCGTCACTTGCCCTTCACCCTTGCCTCGTCCATCGATTCAATGCACTAGACAATACCTTCACCATTCGGCCAATCAAAGTTTCATATGAATGGCAATATAATATATAAGCATATGAGAGCCTTCTTCATATACTTGTTCTTGATTGATAGAGAATAAACCATATATTGCAAGCTTCCAATAATTAGACCATCAACTAAGATATATCACCATGTCCATGTATATTGAACTCATGAAGCCTTGCAATGTTTGTTTGATAATAAACCCATTATTTGATAAATGATCCCTTTGCTAGTAAATCAAGCTTATCAAATATTCTAGAGACTTGTCAATATGTATCTTCATCATGAAAATCATCTCTATGTATAATTCAATCCTTGCTTGACATTTTGTTCATAATATCATCACGAGATCAAATAATTGCTTGCTTTTCAACATTGTGAGCCATTTAACTTGTATTCAACATATGAGACAATATTTGCAATATAGATGTAACAATCTCAACCTGCTCACAATCTTAGATAAACACATTAGACATTTAATCGTATTGTCATCAACTCACCAAAATCCACTTAGGGGCCTAGATGCACTTTCAGTAATCCAAATACACCGGCCTCATGCCCTGGCGGAACTGGATAACAACTTTGCCTACCACTTGCAGTGGCCCGCTGGAGGTCTTTACCCTAAATAGATGGCGGAAAAGGGCAAAATGGGGATCTATCCCTAAGAAGGCTTCGCACAAATGGATGTAGATGGATAGATTGAGAATGGAGTTGGGATTCAGATGACATAGTTCAACCCCATAAAATTGAAGCACACGGCGGACAAAATCACATGCTGGCATGCCGAATCCAACTTCATAAAAGGCCTTCCATACCGTGATTTCCTCGGTGTCTTCGGTGGGGTATTCATGCCCGTATGCGCTTCTCCATCGGCTTATTCCTTGTGCTGGCAAGAATCCATCCGTCTCTAGGGCCTTGATGTGCTTCTCCTTCAAGATACTGGTCGGCCAGTCGCTGATTGAATCTCCAATAATTGGCATGTCCCCCGCGGACGTTGTCTCCTCGGTCGTAACGACCTGCTTCATCGCCTCTGCCTTCCTCTTCGAGCCTTTGCCTCTGCTGGATCCTTCACCACCGGCCATTGGGATCTCTTGTGGTTTGGTGTGGATTGGATCTAAGATTGGGGGAAGTTGTGGATGCTTGTGCGCGATCTCTGGATTGCGATAACTGCAACTGCCGCAAACCCTAGATCTGTTTTGCGCAAGCGTACGGATACAAAGGGTCGCGGTCGGTTTATATGGGCTTTTTGAAGCGTTACTTCGGTAATTTTCAATTTGGGTCCTTTCTTGATCCTATATTTGAATTCGTTCAAATTTAGGCTCGGGGGCTGTGGACATATTTTCAGGAAATATTTTTCTGAGAATTTTCGGCTTCAATTGATAAATTTATGAGGAATTCAACAAGAATTCGGGTTTCTTCGAAAATTGATTCTCTTTTGGTTCGGACTTCGAAAGAGCCTCGAATTTCTTCTTCAAAGATAAACGAGGCTCGGGGGCTGCCCAATTGGGCGCACCTAATCGGTGCGCACCAATCCGAACTTCGAGAAGACTTATGAGCACATCATTACCTATTGAACAGCATGGTTGCAACTTCCAAGATCAAAGAACCCTGTGGGTCTCAAAGAACCCTGGCGGGTTCCAAAGAACCCTGGCGGATTTCAAAAGAACTCTGGAGGACCTCAAAGAACTCTGTACTTTCAACAAGGCTGTTCTTCAGGAGATAAGGTGCTCGGGGGCTTGTGGGTGTAGAGTCCTGACGGACTAAACAACCCTGGCGGCCCATCCTATGGGCCGGCCCATGAACAAGACTTGACGCACAAGACAAGGATTAGTCCTAGTCGGTTTGGATATACTGTATTAGGGAATTAGAGATAAACTTGTAAAAGTCTCTTAGTCCTATACGGTTCCCATGTAACCCTGCCCTCCGGACTATATAAGGGGAGGCAGGGACCCCCTCAAAACAATCTCATCAATACAAGATACACCATACAGGACGTAGGGTATTACGCTTCGGCGGCCCGAACCTGTCTAAATCGTCTCTTGTCACCTTCGGCTCTAGATTCTCGACGACTTCTCCCTAAACCCTTCTCTCGGGGCACCCCCTCGAGAACGTTGTCAGCATAATTCGCCGACATGATAAGTATTAACCTTTTCAAGTGTCAGGTATGTTGAGCAGGATGTTGTCCTATAGATCACATCGAGAGGACACTACTTGGAGTAGCTACTACAACAGCGCCACTGTCAACTATAAGTGAACCATGCTAGAGTTAGTTATTGTGTCTAGCTAATCTAACCCTCCTCTCAATCTCCTGTTGTAAGAAGAACCACAGCTACTTGTAAGGGTCGAGACAGCGAGGAAGCGGAGACAATAGAGAGCCATCAGGCGACGGTGGACTCCCAATTTGGCAATGGAGACAAGGGGTGGGGGGAACATCGGTGACGAGGCAAAGCGATTGAGGCGGCAGAGGTGGATCCAGTAGCAGGAGCAGCCGGATACAGGCAGGGCAATGGCGGTGGATGCAGAGGCGAAAAGAGGAACAGAGCGTGGGCAAATGGAGTGAAGGTCGTAGGGTGAAGGGATGAGGGAGGGAAGAACGGCCTCGCCGGCATCGATGACGACGATGACGAGTATGTTCGGCGGAGGCAGGTGTAGGCAGGCGACGTCGGGGGAGAGGACAAGGCAAAGTGGACAATGATGATATGAGGGATGATGTGGTTTGATGTGAGCCATCGGTTTCAGATCAGACGGCCTAGAAATTTAAGTGCAAGGGGACACTCCAATAGTCGAGTATTGCATAGATAGTCTCTTTTTTATTATCAAAACAATGAAGCAAAAGTAATAGGCGACAACAGGCAGGGTGCTTCTTTGCAGATGCTGGCGTTACTGTAGGTTGGCCTATCATCACAGGGAAGAGTAGGGTTGAGAGCTAGGGAGTTTGTGGGGTGTCAAATCATAGACTAATTAGGCTTGATATATTCTTTCACAAATTAGTCTCCATCTGTGCAATTAGTTTTATAAATTACTTTATGTTTAACACTCCTAATACGTAACTAGATATTCGATGTAGCATGACTAAAGTTTGACACCCCCTCGAACTTGATTAAGAGTCATTTCAAGTGCTTGGACTTAAAATATAAATTCTTTGTAATATGGAGTATTATACATAGTTTTATATGTATCAAGATTTTTATGTATCAAATACTAGTGTTTTGGGGCCATTTCAAGTGCTTGAACTTAAAATCTACTACTATATAATATATACATAGATTTGCATGTATCAACTACTAGTATTTATATACCCCCATGCACCTCAGCTGCTTCCGCCTCTTATGAACACCATCCATAGGCACTGACTATGGGTTGAAGTTAGCCTAACAAACCGAATGCGGCATGCAGGGTCCGGTAATCTGCTTTGGCTGCGGGTCCTGAGCGTGCAGAACTCTGAAGTTTAATGCCTTGGTGCCACAAGCTTCTTCTTCTTCTCCTTCTCCTCCTCCTCAGAATCTTGATGCGACAAGCTAACAAGCATGCGATTTCTTCTCTGCATGTGTGGCGAACACGTAACTTGTCATGCTTCACTGCCTTGAGAAATCACAGCCTGTGTGTGACTTCCATTCTCTGTTCCCTGGTAATGGCAACACTGAATGTGCAGTTCGCAGCTCTGGTGGATTCAAAGCGTTCACGCCTCAGGCGTTTTTAAGCAGCCCCATGCCATAGCACCTTCACTTTCTGATGCCTTCTTTACTCGTGTTAGTTTCACGCACCCGTACAAGGTGAAGCTAGAAACATTTTTTTTTTGGTTCAAGAGGTAAAAAAAGTGGTGAAAATATGCTGCTTGCAACTCAACCTAGCCTCTATTTATATAGTTACAAAATTACCATGGTCCATCATACGAAACAGGCATGGAAATTCCTTGAATATGATACGATCTGAATTCTCGATCAATATAAGGATTAAGGAGCTTCATATATCCAGCCGGACATGAAACAGTTGTGTTTTTTAAAACTAGGTGTGAGTAGAATGCATGAATTTTGCGAGAACATAGCACGAATCTCGGAAGGAAATAGATTTGAGCCGAATTCGCGCACGATTGAGGGAAAAGTCCATGCATCCTAGAATGCAAAATGAGGTCATCATATTCATATTCTAGTTCCCGCAGGAAACGCATGAGCTGCAAAATGAGGTAAAAATGACACACATTGCACTCTGGTTTGTGGTTTATCCGCGCGTGCAGAAACATCTCTGAATTGAATTGAATGCGTTCACGCCACAAGTGTTTTTCATGCCACCATTGCTCTTCTGAAGGAGCAGAGTTTCTTCTCTGCATGTACCTGCGCCCGTGCTTCCCTGCTCGAGAGACGACAGTATCTGCGTGTGTGTGACCTTCCATTCTCTCCTTCCTGCCATCGCTAACATTAACAACACGCTGAATCTGAATGTGCAGGTCTGACTTCAGTGCGTCCATGCCTCTGAAATCTGAATGTGCAGGGCACAGCTGAATGCACGCTGAATGTGCAGGGCACAGCTCTGAAACCTTGCCATACTACCCGTGTCAGGAATTTTTCTTTACACACAATTCAGGGGCGGCCATCGCGCATCCATTTCGTACTCTTTCATCTTTTTCTTTTTATAGTGTCTAAAATAATGAATTGATTAGTAGAACTTGTTAACAACTAGATTGAAGTTTCAATAGTTTCTTACCACGAAGAGATGACATGCCCCCTGTTTAAAAAAGGAACGAGTACATCTACATATCCACGAGGGTGGACACACGTTATGCACGCTCATCATAAATTGAACATTTGGATTCGAATTCGACACATTTTTCGCATCCGAAAAAGTGGAACGACGTCTCAGCTTCCAGTTCATGATGCACAATCTCCGTCACAGGAAACGCATGAGTTGCTGCGCTTTACTACGCCACGTCATCACTAATTCATTCATTCCCACTCGTGCGCCGCCCACCCTCGCGAGTCTCCCGTGACACCGCGACGTCCACATCAGCAGGCCCGTCCACGTCAGCTCCTCCCTCCTGCCCGTTCGAAATTCAAACGCATCCCCAACGCGACGCGTGTCTTATAAGACACGCGACGGTTTGCCTCGTCGCCGATCGCTAGCGGGTCGCCGCCTCTCCCCTCCACTCCACGCGCGGGCTCTCTCCGAGGGAGAGCCACAGCACGTGCGCCGCCGCCGCCGCGGGCGAGGAGGGCTTCGTCGGCGGCGGTCTTTGCTTCGCTTCGCCGAGGTGAGCGCTCCGACCCCCCTCCCTCGACGACGCGCTGATCATATAATTGTGCCGCGCTTCCTGGTGAATGATGACGACCTTGATGCCGCAGCCCGCCCCGGCGCGCGCCCGCGAGGTGTTCGACGGAAGTTGGGGCCGGATGCCGAGCGGCGGGAGGAGGCTGCCGCCGTGGACGTCGCCGAGGAGCGCGGCGGGGGCGCCGAGGTGGAGCCCCGCTGCGGGTACCCCCGCGGGCGCGGCGGGCTACGGGACGCCGCCCGTCGGCGCGGGGGGCGGCGGCGGGTTCGGCACGCGCGTCACGCCGCCGACGAGTGGGGGCGGTGGCGGGTTCGGCACACGCGTCACGCCGCCGACGAGCGGGGGCGGCTTCGGCACTCGCATCACGCCGCCGACGAGCGGGGGCGGGTGCTCGTCGCGGCCGCCGAGGCCGCCGCCGCCTTCCCTGGACTCGCCCTACGTGCGGGCCAAGAAGGCGCAGGTACGTATGGCAACTCATGATCGCCGTGCCTTGGATACCATTTCTGTTCATGTTTGGCTCAAAATTGGATCATCCAGCTAGCGACTAGTTAATATACCATACTCGGCAACTGGTGCAAATCGATCGTTATCCGGGCTCACACATTGAATGGAACAGGCGACCGCGTACTAACTGCTACCATTAGGTGTTTCTCGTCACCAAGGTTGCAGTGATCAGTACCTTGACGTGCTGTACTGCTGGCCCTTAACACTTCAGTTCCTGTCAAGCCTTCTAGCTGCTTGCTAGTATTTTAGACGCCAACTGTGTATAGCAAGGATTTTATTTTTCACATGAATGTGTGGTTAATTTCTGAAGAATAATGAATTGGATGTGCAGCAGGCTCATTCTTAAAATGTGCTACATTAAATGAGCATTAATATGAAGCGAGGCGAGGCAAGGCGAGGAAATGATTTTATTTTTGTTCTTTTGACTACACATCATTTTACGGGAAATCTGATGTACCAAAAGATTGGACTGACACTATTAAGTAAAAAAAAAACTTTCTTGACCACTGACATAGCTGTTTATTTCAATTGCCCATGCTCATTTCCCTTATTTCCCTCTTATTTTATTCACAACATGCTAATTAATGAGCTGCACATGTTCTCCAGCTCTCAGTCTTGTAAAGAAAATTACATTTTCCATCATGAACATAGGAAGTACCATAAGCTGATGATGCAGAATTTGTCTATCCTTATGTTATTTTTATTCATTCCAGGTAATTGAAAAGGACCCAAACAAGGCAGTTCCATTGTTCTGGGCTGCTATAAACAGTGGCGACCGGATCGAGAGTGCATTGAAAGATATGGCCAAT
This sequence comes from Digitaria exilis, assembly GCA_015342445.1. Taxonomy (NCBI): domain Eukaryota; kingdom Viridiplantae; phylum Streptophyta; class Magnoliopsida; order Poales; family Poaceae; genus Digitaria; species Digitaria exilis. Next base: position 811,274 of record JACEFO010002268.1, on the reverse strand, counting down.
GTACTGAAACAAGCAAACAGAGCTGAAGAAGCCATTGAGGCGATAAGATCCTTTCGTGATCGCTGTCCCTATGAAGCTCAGGATTCCCTTGACAATGTTCTTCTTGACCTGTACAAGGTATCTTTGTCCTCTTTCAAAGAAAAAGATTAATTTTCGTAAGCTAAATCTTTCCCCTGTAGCTTCTGTTTTGATGTTAGGTTATGCAGATAGACATGAACACATTTAGAATATTGTTGACCATGGTGAATGAGTCATCTTAAAACAATTAACTATAATTTTTATGAAGATATCACCAATACAATTTCCTTAAACCAATAATCTTCATGTCACCAGAAATGTGGTAGGACGGAAGAGCAGATTGAGATGCTGACAATAAAGCTGAGAATTGTTGATGAGGAATTAGCTTCTGGCCGGTGGAAAACAAAACCATCTAAATCTCATGGAAGAGTAGTATACCTTTCTCTCAGAGATGAAAAAGCAAGGTACTGAAATCATTTATATTCCCCTTCGAGATTTGACCTGTAAGCACTATTCAAAGTTTCAGACTAAGTCCCTTTTTTCTTGTAAAGGTTATTGGGGAACCTTGCATGGGCCTATATGCAGTCTGAAAATTACGAGGAAGCAGAAATGCTCTACAGGTACATTCTGAGTTCACTATTTCACTCGTCTTCCATTTTTAGATATCATGAATTTTCTCAAATGGCATATCGTGGATAGACCTATGAACCCTCCACGCTACTAAGGGCATGTGTACCAATGCTCACATGTGTGCATGAGGTGTGCCACACACACCTCCCATAAATCTCACAAAAGGAAAACAAACTAATTTTGGATACTATTGGCTCTGGACAGGCAAGCTCTTGCTATAGAAGCTGACTACAACAAAGAGTGTAACTTAGCCATCTGTTTGATGAAGACTGGAAAGTTGGCTGAAGCTAAATACCTGCTCCAAGCTATACCTTACAACTGCGACGATGAAAGTCATGTGAAGTCTCTTTCCCGGGCTACTGAAATGCTTAGGGAACTTGAGTTGCAATCACTCCCTTCTCCCATAACTCAGATGAAGTCCAAAGAATCACGGATTTTACTTGCTGCTGACTTCAAGATGTTTGAAGATCCACAGCCACAAACACTATCAACTCCTTTGAGTCAACTGAAATATAAAGAACCACATATTTCGGTTTCAGCAAATGCAGAGAAGCATGATAATTGCAGTTCATGGCTTCCATCTCCCATGACTCAATTGAAGCGTGAAGAACCACAAATTTCGGTTACTGCTGACACAGAGAAGAGTGAAGGCCAAGCAGAGTCCCAAGATCTTTCTCAACTGTTCAATGATGCTGCTACACCTCATTCAATACTTGAGAAACTACGAAAGCGGCTAGTTAGAGAGGCACCAAAAAATGGCATTCATGATCAGACTCAGACTCAGACTCCTACTTCATCTGAATGCTTGCCCAGCCCCGACAGAAACCAAGATACTAGTGAGAATCCTGTGCAGGGGGGCAAGCTATTGACCAAAGTTGTAAGAAAAACATGGGCTGACATGGTGGATGAGGAGGAACAACAATTGGGTGAGAAAAAACCATCGGCTGACATGGTGGCTAAGGATGAACAGCAATTGGACGATGACAAGTTAACAGTGGGTGTGGGCACTACTGAGCGAAGTGAAAGCAGCAAACATGTGAATAAGCAGGAGTACATAACACCACCATCCTCTCAAGGAAGCAGCAGCCTCCACAGACCAGATGTGGGTGGTCACCAACAAGATTCATCAGCGAATTCATGGAGACGCAGTGACTCCAAAATCACTTCGGATAACAAAGTGAACTGGGATCTTGTCAGGACTGCCCCAACATGGAGCAAGCATAAGGTACAAGATCACAGAGATCGAGTTTGCCAAAGGACTAACACAGCTCATCTCAACGAGAACACCTCAGGCAGCAAACAAGCACCATGGAGAAGCAGCGCATCTCAGCGCGCGCTTTTTCCTAACTGGAAATCGAAGGGTGAAGGATATGGCCATGGTTATGTGCCGTTTGATGATAATGAACACTCTCAGGGTTCTGGTCGCACTGAGGCTACTCATCGCTGGCATAATGATGTGGCAGGTACAGTGTCATGGAGGCCACAGAACCGTCTGCGGGTCTTCCAAGAAATCACAAATGAGATCAACCAAAATGTTGTGTAACTATGTCCGTGTTCCTCACTATTGATGGAAGTTCTTCTTTCCAGTAGCACGTTTTTTTGAACTACAGAGAGATTGGTGAAATGGTTCGGTTCTGTTTTTGAGATTCAGATCTAGAAAATACTCTCCAAATACTGTCAGAGCCGAGCATGTGTACTCCTTGATAGTTGGCGAATCATACCGATCATCATAGCTATATATTTTGTCATTGTCAATCTTGTGCCAAAGTATCTGTAAAAACTGGAGGTCTGGTTACAAATTAGTCATAGTAGTCACTGTTTTGTGGCTGAGAGAATCTTTTCCTCCACTGGATCTCATTGTCTGTACAATGTGGCTTACCATGAAATTTCTTGGAGTCTTGCCAGCACTGTTTAGATGTTAGTACATGGTTCCATCTGTGGCTGGAGTACATCTCCTGCATAATGGCCTGCTGCAAGATCTGAGTGTGCTCCCTCCCTCCTCTGTCCATTGCTGGAACAAAGCAATGGCGAGCCCTGCAGTTTGCAAATGGACGCAGGTGCATGCAAAGCCTCCTGCATCTGCATAGTGCACTCTCCCCTGTGGCATTTTCTAGCTTGTCTAGTTGTCTACACACCGGAGCCTGGCGGATTCCATCACTGCACCCGCTCTGGGTGTCCTAACATGGTGGCTGTCCTAATGTCCTTCATCAGTGGCAGCAATGGCTGGCCGTCAGCCTTGAGCTTCTTCTGCAGCCTGACCAGCAAGCCGGGCCCTCAGGCCTTGGCGATGCCGCCAGCTCAGCGGTGGTGACATGTAGCGCCGTGTCGGCACTTCGACGTGGGCGACAAGGCTGCCGGCGAGCCTCGCCGGCGTCAGGGCTTGGCCTTCAATAATTCTGGATTTCTGGTGCATGATTCATGAATCATTATTGTTGGCTCTACACATGGAAAGGCTGTCTTTCTGGTGCTCAGTCCTCATCCTAGTCTTGTTTATATGCACATGTATCTCTGTTCATCTGATCCACATCGCTTATGCATGGAACATTGCCATGGTTGGTAGGATACTCTTCTCCAAGAGCTGCCATGGAAGGCGCGACGCCGACCTGAACTTTTTTTGGGCTCCATTAATGGTTCTGAATGCCAGTGCAACCATATCAACCCCGATTGGCGATTTGTGGATACAGAGAGTAACATCGCCTCTGCGTTTCTCTTTGCGATGACATACTGGTCGACGGTGTGCATTGCCTTGTCAGTGTGAGCAGCGACCGACCACTGCACCAATGGAAGCATGCATTTGGAGGTAGGGTTGCACAGGGCACTTGAGATCATGGCAGTCATCTGAGGCATGTACACACAATTACTGCCATATAAAACTGTGCTGCCGTCAGAGTGACAGCCGACCGGCATTGGTGAGTGATGGTACGCCGACCATTACCTGAATCATCTGCAGATGGCTCTTTCCAGGGAGACGACTATATGGGAAACTGTTTGGACCGGCTCAATCATGTCGTGCAGCCATCTTCTTCAGTTAATTTCTTGACAGGGAGAGAGAGAGAGAGAGGGAGGGAGGGAGAGAAGACACGGAACAGACGAACAGTGCACTTTCACGTGCCGATTCTGCGATCGGAGTGGTAACTGCCAAGTTGCAGTTTACAGTACGTACGTCCTTAATCCTGAACCTGATGTCGAGCTCGATGGCATTCAGAGTAATTGGCGGATTAGGAACGAATTTGGACAGAATTCAGACTTCCACATTACACGGTTTACACACTGTACATTTATTAGCTTTATTTGCCAATAAAATGAACAGTTACATCATTTGAATCACACAGTGAAGACTAAAACCAAAGCCATGTAGCTCTCCAAACAGGGATCAAGATCATGTCCTCAAATGCTGACAGCTGCCTTTTGGTTTTTTATCACTGTTTGAGTACAAAATAGGAGCCGCAACAGTGGTAAACCTATCTGAATCCATTTTCATAACTTGGCACAAACCCTATGAATCAAGGCGGTCTTGATCTGATGACGTTCCACCCTTTCTGAACGGCTGTGGCATACTTGCTGCCTTGCTGGTCCCTATTGGAAATCTGAACCATACTTCAAACCTTCCATTGCATCCGCCTCCCCGTCTTCAGAAATGCTCCGGTTAGTCAAGTACAATTTGCAACATATGATTGGCCAGTAATAATGAGATAAAGAAATTTCAAAGAATTTGAAACCCTTGTCCATTTCAACATTATTATGCTGTGCTTGCAATGCAATATAGTTCAAAAGGGAAAGGGGGCGCACTAGCACAATATTTGGTTGTGCAATAAACATTCAAGAATACCGCAGTTTCTGAGGGGGACAATTAAGCACGGAAAATAATTTCCATTAACCTATTTAATGCATTAACATCAGAAAGCATTTGTGGAGAATGAAAACTGAATATCATTTCTTTGAATGTGGGGGGAAAGGCTGCATTTTTCAATACCATCAAAACTACTTGTCAAAACTGAATATCAAAACTGCATGTCATCAAAACTAAATGCAAAAGGAGGCGAGATGAGACTACAGGGAGATCGGAAACAGAGACATGCTTGGCTTCGTGCACGCCACCCATCATAGGCAACATTAGAGATGGAACTGTTGCTCTAGATGAGTGGCATACAGGGAGCCAGGCACATCTCAAACCATCGTCACCTATGCTTACTATGCCTGTGAAACATCTCAGTAGCTCCCTTGCAGGCTTGCAGCTTCAAACCATAGCAATGGCAATCCAATGCAAGCTATCATACACAAGCTTGAATGCCTGGTCCCTGGTGTGGTGAAGTGAGGAGGTAGAGGCCCGGCCTTTATATAGGCCGAGCGATAGACAGAACGATTCGTCCGGGCATACAGAGATATATTGCATGTACAAAACAAAGTAGAGAGGCGACTGGAAGATAAATCTTGACCTTCTCAAAACTGAGCTGCAGCTTTTACCGGTAGTAATAAAAACACGGGCATACGGTTATATTTTTTTTAGATAATGGAAAATTCCGGCTTCGAACCCTCTCAAAGAGGAGAATCAGTCCACACATTATTACACCCCCCACAAAATTTAATTTTAGAACATAACTCTAGTCAATAACTAAGCCATAAACTACGCGGCCATCCATAGAAAGCAAAGAAGCCAAGTGTCATTGTCTCTATTTGTTTGTTTGACACACCTGAATCATCATCTCCTTCTGATCCTCACTGCGCTGCAACTGTACCTAGTGACAAAGCCAAAGCATTCCCCTGAAAAGAACCTGCACAATTAAGCAGCCTGAAACGCAAGGTCTGAAACTTTGTCTTCTCCGGTAAAAGAACTGGCTCTGTTCTTTTTCTTTCCCGTCGTTTTCTAGTTTAGAAAATCCACGATTTTCAGAGGATTTACTTTGACCCTGGTGGAATATTGTTGAAGTTGCTTCACCTCGCCCCGAATGATGCGATTTGAAAACAGAGGCATCCATGCCACCACTAGGACGACCATTTAGCCCGTTTAATGGCCATTTAATCTGTTTAAATGGCCATTTAGCCCTAATAAAAAGCTAAACGATAGGTGACCAATTGTTTACCGTTTAGGCTAACATAGAAGGAAATACAATATGTGGCTGTTACGCTAAAGTGATTGGAAATAATGAAGACCATTCACGGAGAAAACACACAATGACGAAAAAATAGGAGATATAACAAGAAAGGTACTACAAAGTAGGACATAATAGATGCGGACAATACCCAAAACAAAACGCAGACTAGTACCTAATTCTATTAAGTTTTTATTTTTTTTTGAAAAGATTAAGTTTTTAGGCTTTATCAGTCATCTCACCATATAGGACGGGATTAGGCCGCGATGGGCCGCACGCTTAGGATGGCGCGATCCCGCCTGCCACCACCTTTCGTGCCTGCAGCTCCAACCGCACTGCCCGCCACCTCTCAACCCCACCCCCCCTTAACCACTCCAGCCACCACGCCCCATCTCTGACCTCGCCCACCAGCCGTCCTCCAATGCTCGCTTCGTGCAACCTCGGCTACCTCTGCCTCTGCCCAGCGACTAGGCCGGTCCTAAGGTTTAAGTGGCTCGGAACAAAACTTAAACCAGGGATCTTAATATAAAAAATATTGAGATCCACGGTTGACAATTGACATACAAATCATCTTTATATATGTTTCTCTAATTTTCCTTTTAACGTTTGTAGAAGTGAATTCGTTGATAATGGCATCAATGTCGATCATTCGATGTCATCCATCAAATATATTTTGTGTTTAAGTTAATAATGTTTATATGTGAGTTCTTAATGATGATCTTAATTTTTTTACCAAAAAAAGTCAATATTGAATACTTGTACAACGATACAATGGTACTAAATCAACAAGAAAATCCAAAGTATCACCATAGAACTTGCAAGTCACAATATTATCTATATTGAGCCCACACAATACATTGATTATCATTAGTAAATCAAGGATGGATTCATCATGTATTCATGTATAGACTACACACATTAGGCTATATTCTGAACTGCATTGGCGGTGATCAGCTTGCGTCCTGCGAGTCTAGATCCACCATTCATAAAAAGTACTAACAAACAATCCAAAAAAAGTTGTTGAATGATGACACGGCCGATCCCAAACGTCAATGGCTACTCAAAGTTAACCACAATAGAAGGCTGTGGACCATGACACTTTGACCAACACCACTGCGCCATTGCAGAACGAGTACTCTTTTGCTTCACTGCCATGAATACTTGGTTTAAAAATAAGAGGCGATTTTCCTTCTGCAAAGTCCACCAGAAAGTAATCATCCTTTTGCACAGCTGCTACAAAATACTGCGGAAACCTCCCGGTCAAGCTGACGACGCCATCACAGTCACAGTTTTTGTCAATGAAAGTATAGTAATTCTTCTGAGCAGTGGTGTACCCACACATTTGCATGCTAAAGCCGCCTTCTGGTACTTCCAAGAAGTCCAGCTCTATGGTTGCCTCAAAACCCCATCGAAATATAATAAAATCAAAAGCCACAAAACCATATGGACAACTCATTATGCATCTGCAGAGCGTCTCGAAAGAAACTTGATCCTCAATCAACTCCATACAACCATCAGCCAGAGTTTTGTCTTCTGTATCGTCATCCCCTATTGCTTTCACTCTAATATCAACTTCAATCAGGCAATTAAATTGCATCGACATGCCTCTTTTAGGGCTCAACAAGCGGAGAAAGCCACTGGTCTGAAAGGTTGCAAGGAAACAAAAATATGTATATAAATACATAATAAAAACATCATTTGATCTGCACAGCTTTGCATGTGAAATAATCATACATTATTATAACTGAACTTATCGACATCAACTTAGAAGCTAGTAGATTCAGCAATGATATTCGTACAAATTTCTAGCATAACTAAAGACCGTGTGTTTTTAAGTCTCTAGCTAAGGGGTTTAGCAGAGGCTATAACAGCTAAATTGCACAAATAGCTGCATCCTGCCTCAAATAGCTATAGAAAATTTAAAACCCTGCTAAAGACCCTTACTACCAAAGCATAACATCAAAACAAAGGCATAGATTACTTACAAGGCTAATATCAAGTGGATTTTCTCTGGATCGGTTAAAAAGATAATTACGACGTTTATCCTTATCGTCACGGACAGCAACAATCCCATACACCTCGACTGGACCGGCTAAATCCGCTGGACATGTTTGCAGCTTCACATTGAAAATCTGTAGAATAGGGGTTGGTTCATGAAAACACTGTTGCACCCTTGGATCATTGCATTGGGTGTAACGCATCGCCGGCAAGTCAGCTAGAATGAAAAGGACACAGGCAGAGATCAGTACTAGCGAAATGACAAGTGCATTATATTGGAAGTTGTATAAGATTGGGAAATAGACATGGCTTACTTTCTAAAAACCCACTCATGTGGTAGTATTCATGCCAAACTCGGTCCCCAACATGCCTCTTGTCTCTAGTGCCTTCGGGAAGGGCATGAAACCTAAAGGTGTGTTCAGGTTCAGATGGAATGCCAAAAGAAGTTTTTATCGAGGCTAGTCTCTCCTCGTGCTCCACTGGACCAAGTTTCTCGACGAACCCTCCCACTGATAGCAACAAAGCATATGTTAACTATAATAATTCGAATGATTTGGAAGGTAAAACCAGCCTTACTTAATTTTGCAAATAAAAAAGGGGAGATGGATAACATACAATCCTCAGCTTTTAGCAGTTCGTAATCAGTATCGCTAAGCGTGCCATCTTCTTCCTCCTCCTCCTCTTGGTTTAAATTAAGTTGGATGTAGTCTTGGTCATCAGCGTCCTGTTCATGATCGAGGCCAGGTTGAAGAACCAGACTAGCAAGAGTCAGGCAAAGCATGTCCATATTTTAGAAAACAATGGAGTGTCTTGTTAGATGGTTGCAGACTTGCAGCTAGTAGCGTCCCCTACCAAGACCTTTTGACTGGAATGAGAAGAGACAAGTCAGGGGAATCGCTGCCGATCGAGTAAGAAAGAGGAGAGGAGAGCGCACCGCGAAAGAAAACAGGGACGGCGGCGAGCAGCTCTGTTGGCGGCGGCGAAGCAGATGTAATCCAAGGCGCAGGTGCTGGTGCCGCGTCCTAGGGCTTCGGGATGATTTTTTTTTGTGAGAAATCGTTGGCAAGGTAGTGGATTATTAGGAACGGGAAATTCGAATCGTAAAGGGATCGGAGGAGAGGAGCTTCTTGTACTATATTCTTCTACGGTTTCTAACCCAGTTCTGTGCGAAGGAAACGCCGGCGGCGACTGTACGAATTCTTCCGGATATCGTTCCTGTGCTACTGTTCAATCGGCGACTGTACGAATCGGAGAAGATGGATAAGAATTCTTCCGGGCCCATCACCACGCTTGGCCGGCCTGACCCTATAGCCCAGAAGGCTTCTCGAGCTGTGGTCTCAGAATATGGGGCCCAACTTCGTTTGTTATATTTTTTTTCCTGCCATTTCCTTTACATTTCAAGGTATCAACCAAATTAGCACAAAAGGTATCAATCGAATATATGAGATTTGTTTATTTGAAAAACACTGGTATCATTAAAGTGACATCGGATCAATTAAATTTAGTAATTTGGACAGCGTACAAGTTGTACAGATGAAAGCATTGCTTGTTCAGTTCACAGTCAGAATTTGGCCAACTCTTTCAATTTTGGTCAAATCTTGCTAAATTCAAATTATTTGAGGAAAAGGAAAACTCTCCCGAAGTAACTTCAAATTGACCAAATATTCTTAACTCAATTATTTTTATCCGTAATCGTGTCCCAGAAAATTGAATGCTGCTTGCTAACTCCGAGTTGATTAAATATGATGCAATTTTGAGTCATACACTACTGCAATCTTAACATAGGCCGTTTTTTGTTGTCTCTCCTCTTGAAAACATCTTCCCTGAACTTCTTGGTTTCACACTTTCAGCCATCAGGTCCAGTTTTGAGTCATTCTCCAGCATACTTTTTCTGCTTTGAGGGCCTTAATCGCAGCAGCCTGCTTCTGCTCCTCAATCTGCATCAAACTCCTTCATCAACCTCACAATCATCCCAGACGGTTAGCCATTACAAGGATCGTGGATCCAGCCGTAGGACGGTGACAGAGGCGTTTTCATTGGAATGTTGCAATGGTGACCAGCAGGCAACCAGCGATGCGATGGCGTGTATATGTTCCGTACTGCTGTTGCAGAATCGAGGGCAGAGTAGAGGGATGGGCGGATGGCCTCCCCATCGGCATGAGGATAGAGGAAGGTCCAAAACTACAAATAGGATCCATAATACAAGAAAAAAAACATGTAAAGATCAGAATTATGGAAAAATGACAGCCGATCCTCACCATCAATAGCTAATCAAGCCTATCCCCACTACGACGCTTTGTCAGCAGTGGAAGGCTGTGGACCATGACACTTTGACAGACACAAGTGCGCCATTGTGGAACGAGTACTCTTTTGCTTCACTGCCATGAATACTTGGTTTCAAAATAAGAGGCGATTTTCCTTCCGCAAAGTCCACCAGAAAGTAATCATCCTTTTGCACAGCTGCTACAAAATATTGTGGAAATCTCCCAGTCGAGCTGACGACGTTGTCGCAGTCACAATTTTTGTCAATGAAAGCATAGTAATTTTTCTGAGCACTGGTGTACCCACACATTTGCATGCTGAAACCTCCTTCTGGTACTTCCAAGAAGTCCAGCTCTATGGTTGCCTCAAAACCGGATTCAAATATAATATAATCAAAAGCCACAGAACCATATGGACCACTCAATGTGCATCTGCAGAGCGTCTCCAAAACAACTCGGCCCTCAATCAACTCCATGCATCCATCAGCCAGAGTCTTGTCTTCTGTATCGTCATCCTCTATTGCTTTCACTCTAATATCAACTTCAATCAAACAATTAAATTTCATCGACATGCCTCTTCTAGGGCTCAGCAAGCGGAGAAAACCACCGGTCTGAAAGGTTGCAATGAAACAAGAATATGTACATAAATACATAATAAAACATCATTTCATCTTCACAACTTTGCACGTGCATTATTATAGCCAAACTTATCAACATCAACTTAGCAGCTAGTAGATTCAACAATGATATTCATACAAATTTCTCGCATAAATAAAGAGCGTGTTTTAAATCTCTAGCTAAGGGGTTTAGCAGTACGACTCCAAACAGGTAATAGTGGAGTTAAAAGGAGGCTATAATGGCTAAACTGTACATGACCACACATAGCTGCTTCCTGCCATAGCAAATTTAAAACCCTGCTAAAGAAAGCATAACATCAAAACAAAGACGTATGTTACTTACAAGGTTAATATCAAGTGGATTTTCTCGGGATCGGTTAAAAAGATAATTACGACGTTTATCTTTATCATCACGGACAGCAACAATCCCATACACCTGGACTTGACCGGGCACATCCGCTGGACATGTTTGCAGTTTCATTGAAAATCTGTAGAATATGGGTTGGTTCATGAAAACACTTTTGCACCCTTGGATCATTGCATTGTGTGTAACACATCGCCGGCAAGTCAGCTAGAATGAAATGGACACACAGAAGGAGATCAGCCCCAGAGACAAATTATACTATTATATGGCTGTAAATTAGATTATGTCATGTAAATCAGGCGGTTTTTTTATTACTTTTGGCACACATATAGATGTATTTTTTTTTCGAATTTACTCTTATAGTTAGTCTAAATTATTCATAAAAAATCAACCAATCTAGGAGAAATTATTTGACATTGTAATTATTCCACGAATACAATTAAAAAAAGAAAGTAAATATAAGCTATTATATTGGAATTTACATAAGGTTGGGATGTACATGTAGAGACATAGCTTACTTTCCAAAAGTCCACTCATGTAGTAGTAATTATGCCAAACTCGGTCCCCAACATGCCTCTTGTCTCTAGTGCATTCAGGAAGGGCATGAAACTTATGGGTGTGTTGAGGTTCAGACGGAATGCCAAAAGAAGCTTTCATCAAGTCTAGTCTCTCCTCGTGCTCCACCGGTCCAAGTTTCTCAACGAATCCTGCCACTGATACAAGAACAAATAAACCATATGTTAACTCTATAATTGAATGAATTGCAAATAAAAAAAAGAAGTGGAGAGGGATCACATACAATCCTCAGCTTCAGCTTTGAGCTGTTCGTAATAATCAGTATCTCTAACCGCGTCATCATCTTTTCCCTCTAAAAAACGTCGAATGTTGTCTTGGTCATCAATGAAAGCTTGCTCAAGGGCGTCTTGTTCGTCATCGAGGCCAGGTTGAATCACCAGACTAGCAAGGGTCAGGCGAAGCATGTCCATATTTCAGAAACAACGGAGTGTCTTGTTGGATGGTTGGTTGCAGCTGGTAGCGTCCCCCACACTGGAACGAGAAGAGACAAGTTAGGGGAATCGCTGCGGATCGAAGATGCGAGGGGGTAAGAGCATCTCCATCTCTAGTGGCAGCTCCTAAATAGGCTTATACTCTAAATTTTAGGAGTCAGCCAAAAAAATATTTTTAGTGGGGCAGACTCCCCTCCTATTTTACATGCCCTCCCAAATTTTCCCTCCAAGCCCCATGTGAAATGGATGCATAAGGATGTTGTGCTCTGCCTGGAATACAATCATAAAGTTGAAAGTACCCGATATTCCTAAATGCATACCATCAGATAAACTTTCTTGATCAATAGGGGAGCCTCTCATCCTCCCTCTCAAACCATCATTCTTTTTCTCACACCATAGATCCCACTATTTTTCATGCTTTTCATGCCTCATAGATGCATGCTCCACTGGAGTTGGATGCAAATTTAGACCCCTAAATTTTACCTATAGACTTGTAAAATAGGATTTGAGAGCCTAAATTTACATACCACTCTAATGCTCGAGAGCAGAGGAGAGCGCAGCGCACCTCGGACGGCGAGCAGATCAGGAGGCAGCGGCGACGCAGATGTAATCGAAGGCGCAGCTGCTGGGTCCCGCTCTCGCGTCCTAGGGCTTCTAGAGGAAATATTTTGTGAGGAGTCGTTGGCAAGGAGTAATGGAGTAGGAACGGGTAATCTGAATCGTCAAGGAATCGGAATAAAGGAGCTTCTTGTATTCTTCTACGATTTCTAACCCAGCAAGGAACGAAGGAAACGCCGGCCTGTACGAAACGGATTCGGATGTCGCTCTGTGCTTGCTTGGTTCAAATGGCGGCCCATTACTACGGCCGGCCCATCCAGAAGAACTTACTGCGATTGTGATCTGATTTTACAACCTTCAACCATTGGGATCTGACTTTCAACGTCGACCAAGAATCATTTATTTCTCACCCTTCTTCTATTTTCGAAGACGGTTTTTGCTGATGTTGCGCATTAAAACAAAATCGATTTTACACCTTTGGAGTGCATTAATTCGATTTTCAACCAACCTCACCCTGGCGGCCTGGCCACAGCGACAGCGACAGGTGTGAGCAGTCACAGGTGTACGACGATTGAGACGGTGATGGGGGGATCTACAATGAGACCGAGCACTTCTCCCACGCATTATTAGCACAAAATCACATTCGAAACCAGAGAAATTTGAGAAAGAAACAATTTTTATAGTTTGGGTTAAAAGATTTCTGATTTATATCATGACCGTAATAGTTGAAGATTGTAAAAATAATTTTTTATTTATAAAAGGCCATTGATGACATCCAGTACGCCACAGTTGCATTCCTATTAAACGACATGTATGTTTGTTTTTCACATGTCATTGATTTATGTGAACCCCATATGTAAGTGAGATAACGCTGGTGTATTTCCAACTTTGTGATCTTTTAATGATATATATCAATTTTTCATGTTTTTTCCCCTCTTCTCACTGTCTCACGTACCGACGTACGTATTCCTGCTACCTGGTTTCAGGCCGGGATGTAATGTTCGGTTCACACGCATAAAGTACTGACAGTCAGTAGTAGTAGCCGGTATATGAATATGATCCATGCATCTTTCTACCTGTCAAGATCTGTCACCGACGAAGAATATATTATCTACATTATTCCCACAAGCAAGAGGGGATAGGGTTTGACTGTCTCTTCCAGGAAGTAACCATGCACGAATGTATCTGATCCCCGAAACACCTGACGTGCAAAACTAGTCAGACACGCATGCATGGACAGATACGTAGATTCCGTCTATCTGTTCCATGGATCGGACGATGAGTCATCAGGCGATAAGCACACAGATCGATTTCTGCAATTTTGACCAGATAATTTGAACACGTACGTAATACTGACCAAGGACGACAAGGCAGCATGTTCGATTTGTGCTCTCTCATTCCTTCTGGATGGTGATCAGGTAGTGGCTTCAATGGCGAACTGGTAGTAGATTAGTTGGTTAGGTTTTTTTTATGGTGGAACCTATCCACTAGGGTTAAATCCTTGATTTGGCATTTTTTTGATTTATTTTAAGATTTACCGGCGCTATGTATTTGACGGTAGGCAACGTTCCGTCAACAGCGAGGCACCTGTAGTGACTTTGTGAATCTCAAGATCTACCGGCTCAGTCCTTCGGAGGTATTCATAGGGTTAGGGTCTACGTACGTGTGTTCATAGGAGTGAGTGTGCGTGCGTGTTGAGTGTCTTCGTTGTAATTCGAAAAAAAAGGTAGCGGCTTCAATGGAGATGTTACTTGGTGGAAAATTTTAAGTGACAATGTTTTCTAGGTAGAGGCGAACTCGACCGTTCCATTAAAAGTGAACCTGTTTACTACGAACATCTTTAGTTAATATTCTTATGCTAATTTTGGTTTGCTGTGAATATTTTTAATAAATTAAAATCTCTAAAGAAATATTCATGTATTACAACGTTTATCCTTATCGTCACCGAAAGCAACAATCACATACACCTCGACTTGACTGGCACATCCGCTAGACATTGGTTCATGAAAACATTGTTGCACCCTTGGATCATTGCATTGGGACTACGAGATTAAAATTAGATTAACATGTAAGGTGTGGTACACTTACTCTTGTCACACATCATCAATTATTTTTTAATTTTTTTTCATACGGAGAAAAAAAGTTACGTGGATGTTAAGACTTAGATGAAAAGGGAGAGAATGATAGAGAGTTACATGCATAAGTATCTTCATCTTACGTACCATGGTGGTCAAAATACATCAACATGGAGTCCATATGACCGTATATGCATGTATTTGACAAGTTTGTGTATCTATTTCCAAAGTTTGTTACTAGTTGGACTAAAATGATACAACATTACAAGTTGTTGTACGGTGGATATAATTCACTCAGCTTTTTGTCACGAATAGGACGGCAATGGGTTCAAACCCGCTGGGTTTTACCATCCCAAATCCATGCCCACGAATAAACCCATCACCCGCGACGGGTTTAAAATTTGACCCAAACCCATGTCTGGTGGGTTTGCAAGCACTAGCGGGTCACTCGTGTCCATTACCAATATAAACAATCATCCACTACTGGTATGATAATTGTCACAAATAATAGCTTGAAACAATACTAAGTCCACCAATTAAAAGGTTCAACTCATGATGAGTAAGAGGGGTGGAATTTAGGGACTAGGTTTAGGTTTGAGGGCACATCAACTATCTATACAATGTTAAATGGGCCAAGCTTTGAACGAAATTTTGAATCAATATATGGTTTGGTGTGCTGTTGTTGTATATTGGACCGGGTTTAAAAAACCATAGGTTTGCGGGAATGGGTACCCTAATCCCAAACCCATGCCCACAAACCCGTTGGGTCTAATATTTTAGACATTGATAGACCCATGAGTCTATAAATTGATCCACGTCCGTGCCCTAATAGAGCTGAAACCCATTGAGTTGCGGGTTGCGGCACCCATCACCATCCCTAGTCACGAACCTGCAGGAGACGGTGCCAAGGGCAGGGCGGCAGGCCAGTGAGGAAGATGAAGTAATGTTAGAGTTAGTGGGCCAGAGTGGACCAAATAAAACAGGCCAGCCCATGTAACGGGCAGCTGCACAAGCAGCTTGTATATCCTATTAAAGTTGGCTTAGGGAAACAAGAGGGGGTGGGGGTTGTGGGGGTTGGAAGTGGCTGTCAACGGCAGCGGCTAGCTGATGGTCGAGAACCAGCCAGGATTCCTATCCTTGTATCCAATTACTCTGCCGTGAATTGAGTGAGACCAAGTAGTGAAACTCTCAGGGTTGTTACATTAGTGAGACTATCCGGGTTGTTACACTTTTGATCGAGTTTCACCATCTACACATGGCCATATATAGTTAAACGACGTGTTTGTTTTTTTTTGGGGAAAATTCCTTCCATGTCATTAGCTTAAACGCTAATCCCCCATTTGCCACTTAGAAAAACTCATATCTCTTCAATGCCATTGATCTTCTACATGCCAGCCACTTTTATGTGAAATAATGTATATAATGTAGATAAAAAACATTAAGTAGATTTTACAGTTAACTTTTTCATAGTTTATTAAAGGTCATGTGTTGATGTCAGTTTGGGGTTCATAATGTACCTGGAGTATAGAAGCTCATGAAAAGCAATTGCACGTAGGAGATTAGATTTTAACATCAATGGTATTGAAGAGATATGAGTTTTTAGAAGGTAGACGAGGGATTAGAGTTTATAAAGCCAATGGCATATAAGAAATTTTTGCTCGTTTTGTCCTTCTCACGTATGTATGTACCATGGTTTCACGCCGGGATAATGTTCGGTTCACATGTATAAACTGACAACCAATAGTATCCAGTATATTATCATTGCTCTACAATATTCTCACGAAAGGGATAAGTTTTGACTGTCTCCTGATTCTGTCTCCTCCAGGAAGTAACCGTGCACCTGACATGCAAAACTAGTCAGACACACGCATGCATGGACAGATACGTAGATTCCGTCGATCTGTTCCATGGATCGGACGATGAGTCATCAGGCGATAAGCACACAGCAGATTTCTATCTGCATTTTTTTTTACCAGATAACACGTAATGCTGACCAAGGACTACAAGCCAGCATGTTCAATTTGTGTTCTCTCATTTATATTCCTTCTGGATATGATATGGTCAGGTAGTGGTTTCAATGGAGAGGTTACTTTGGTGAAAAATCTAGAATGACCATGACCATATTTTGTCTATGGGCGAGCTACAGCTAGCTCCAATAAAAGTAAGTGACTACCTGAGTACCTGACCATCATGCATTCATGGAGCCTTCATTGTACATGTGTCCTTAGTTACACAAGTACTTTTTAACTTCGTATTCATTCCCCTCACAGAACACACTTCCTAAATTTTTTTTTCCACCTTTCCTAATTCATGCACTCACAGAACACGCTTCCCAAAAAAGTCATTTTTTCCCCTTAAAATCTAAGCACATTTCGTTGAACCAGCCGTTTACTATATATGAACATATTATAGTTGACATCCTGATGCTAATCTCGGTTTGCTGTGACTATTTTCTTTTAGTAATTTGAAATAGCTAAAGAAGTATCCATGTACTGTTGTGACAAAAAAAAAAAGGTGGCCAGCAACTTGTAACAGACCTTTCATCATTCAATTCCTTATCTTTTCGGGCTAATTTTCCACGCAAAAGATCTCTATACTTGTTTTTCTTCAGCAAAGTTATTTTGTATATTTTCTACAAGATGATCTGATCTTGGGGAATATTTGCTTGAATGTAAAGTGGCGCTTGCCACGTAACAAGTCTCATCCTCCTTTCCCCCTTTTCCCATTGTTTACAACTGATCCTGTTTCGGTTCTAGACGTGATTGGGAAAAGCTATTCCAATTCATGCCATAATCTATTCTTAACTTCACTATTTTTAATTAATTTATCTTGTTTTCATAGGAGAATCAAATCCAACATATAAATAAGTCCATCAACCACATATAATATAAGCTTTCTGCTGATAAGTTGTGTCGAATTCTGATAAGCTAATGCCACACGAGTAAAAGTTGCATTGCTTTACTTCAGTTTTGTTTATTTTACACGTGGCTGCACCAAATGACATTCTCTCTCTCTCCACCCATGATCCAAATTCAATCTTGGTACTGTTAATGTAAATTCTACTACTCTCTCTGTCCCAAAATACATGTCATTCTGGAGGTCATTTTGGATGTCTTGATACTACTATGGACTTAGGCATATGTTTGTCTAGGTTCATAGCATTTTCAATGAATCTAGTAAAAAGCCAGAATGATATGTATTTTGGGATGGAGGGAGTATTTCATTAAAAAATAATTCTACTATATAGATTTTTAAGCATATAATAGAAGTTAGCATATGCTAATATTTTCAAAATAAATCATGCATTATTGTTTTTTAAATAGAAATAGTTTCCCGCCTCTGCGGTTCCACACATAGCATATAAAGTTTAGGCTTATTACATTTCTTCCGCTCCTTGCTGTGATCAAGGGAACAAAATCAAAGACAATATCTATTATTGAATTTCCATCCACTACTCGTGAAGACCTCCATGGCAAGGGTCGCTGAACGGAGCTTCTCCTTTGTCCCATCATGCTCCAACAAAGCCCAGAACCGCAGCCAATATGTCCCCTAGAAACAACCTGCATAAAGGAAGTATACTTGGACACTGTAAAAAACTACACTATTCCGACAACACCATATAACTCAACATAAGGCAACCTCTCCTACTAAAATAGTTTTCCTCTCTTCTAGATTTATTCCTGGTAACCAATTCCCCAGCATATGAGTTGCAGAGCGATAACAGGGTAATCCGATAGCTATGGTGACAATCTTCCAAATATCATTTTGCATTATGACAGTCAAAGAACAAATATTTGATTGTCTAATTGCAATTGCAGAAACGACACTTTTGACTTCCACTCCAATTGTATCATGCATTATTGTTACGAGAAAAGAATTACTCCACAACACAACCGACACCATATATATCAGAGTTTTCATGGACACCTAGTAATTAGATTCTTGCTTCCTTTTTCTCAAGAACGTGCTACACACACTCACTTCAGCAAGGAGAAAAGAATTACTCCACAAGCTACACCATCAACCTAGAGACTTAGGGGCCTAGCTGTAACTATATTCTCTTTCCAAAGAGCAATTTTTAAACAATGGAGTGAATCAAATTGCTACTTTGTTCTTAGCTAGCTACAATAGATAAATTGATCCCATGTATCACATGCAACAAGTCGCAATTTCTACAGTTTCAATCGTGTTTCACATGCTTGAGTCATCCATCTCCCAAGGCATTTTAATTTATACTCTTGTTCGATGCTCACACTTATAGCTGTCTACTCATGTGTCAAACTAAGGCACTGATCTTCTCTCTGCCTACGTACCTAAGCTGCTATAGACCATAGAAAATTAAAAGCAAGAGCTTCCGGTGATAGAATTCTCAGCTTGATTGATCGAGTTGATTGGATTCCTAAGAGAGAAAGGAATGAAGTGATTTGGGAATGGGGATTGAATGGCCCTCGATGTTTAGCCTTTCGGCCACTTTGAATCCAAATCATATTTTTACCAGATATTGTTGTTGTTGGGATGCAGCAGGTGCAATTCATATTCTTTGCTTCTCAATCACTCATTTGGCATGCAATGAAGCACCAAGCAAATTTTCTTTGAAAATTTCGTGGACATGTGCATTACACAGGTACGTGTCCTTACTTACACAAAATCGTGTCAGATTATTCCCTCGCTAGCAAGCTTCTTCGATCTACTACCTGATGATCGAATTGGACTTCCTTCCCCACAGGACTGGCCACGGTAAACTATATATATGACATATCAAAATTCTTAGTTATGGTATGGATGATCGTAATTTTCTACTCTCTCCGTTCCAAAATATAGGTCATTTGACTTTTTTACTTTGACCGCTCGTCTTATTTATTTTTTTATAAATATTATATTTTTTTTGTTATGACTAGCTTTAATAATAAATGAATTGCAAGAATAATCTAAATTTGACTACATTTACATAAATTTTTTAAATAAGATGAGCGGTCAAATTTGAGGCAAAAAAAGTCAAACGACCTACACTTTAAAACGAATGGATTATATTTGTTCTAATAATTGACGATGCTATATTTTTATTGGCATAGGGTGGGTTGTCTGGACGGCTGGTAACGACTCACGAGAGGAAGGTTAGAGTCCTGTCCTCGCGAGATAGTGAGAAATAATTTAAGCCTTCTAAGAAGGCTGGGGGCTGGGGTTCTCTCCACCCTATTTTTTAACAGAAACATTTTATTTTTATAAAAAAAATATTGTCATGCGACATTTCTAGCGATAATGAGGCGTTTGTCGGTCTTTTGGAGGTGGTCACAACTCAAAAAGGGTGTGGGTTCGTGCATTTATTGGAATGAGTGTGCACGAGCGCACTCCCGTGTATATATGAGTGTCTATGTCTATACTATATTGTATTTTTAAAAATCTGACTCCCACCATTTAGTCATGCATGCCATTATTATGCGGTGGATGTTTAATCATCTTCTACATATATTAGACACTATTGTATTCATCTAGCTTACTAAGCTGCTAAAACTAAGATTTTTCAAGGAAGGAAATAAGAGCTAATTGATCATGTAATCATTGTGAGTAATAGGAAGAAAATTTGGGGTGGTATGCACAAAACTTTTAGAAATTCAATCATTCACAAACATTCGCATCCCTTGAAATTCTATGTTCTTCTTGAGCAATCTATGTGTGCGCTTTTCTACTTTAGGCATATATATGCTAGCCTAGTAGACAGCATATTCTATTACCTCATAAAGAAAATTTTTGGCACATTTGCATATTCTACTAGCGAAAACTTAGACATATTTTTCCTTCAACTTGGGTGCATGAGCATTAATCCAGTAATGGCACTGGCTAGATCAGAATGGGGGTATTAGAGAAGCAAACCATGTCTGGACGCTAATTATTTCATTTTGGTTTGTAACATATATATAGGCCGAAGAGAGCTAGTGAGCTAAGATTTGATATGAACTGCTCTTCAGAAATCAGTGAAATAAAGAATATTTCTCCTGAAGAAAATAAATAGTTGCAGATAATCAATAATACGTGCATTCGGTCCGATTAGCTTTCATGTCGAGAGCTAGCATCAATATATGCATGTATTCTTTGGAAGAATCTTTGACCATTACTTTTTGTAAGCATACGCTACCCAAATAAATAAAAGTAGTATAATACTATTGAAGTATTTTTGTAAGAAACTCAACCGTACCGATACCATTTTGATGTGACAAAGCTTAAATACTGTTACAGAAATTGTCAAAGTTTCAAAAGTTTTGCCTGCACACGCTGTCATATTCATATTGTAGGCCGACATCGATATGTCAGCTGGTACTCCATTGGAAGTTAAAGTTCTAGTTGTCATATACTCCGTGATCAGTAAGGTTTAGAAGCCGGCAAGCATGGATTGGTGTTGGTGCTCTTCGGTTGTACGGTGTGAAAATCCACGGAACATTCTGTCCGGTTACCTCATGCATATCAGTATATCACCCAATGCAATGCAATCTATCCTGGTTCATGCATGGCACGCGTTAGATGAAATATCTGAACTCTAGGTAGCCAACAGCTTTGCTGCTATAGCCTTGTGTATACGAATATTGCTTGGTAGAGAGAGTGAGAGAATAATTGTCAGAAGCCAAGGCAAGCCCGGCCGAGAGAAGGATAACGTTGGCGATAAGAATTGCTACGTGGTGTGTCCCAGCTTCCAACAAATTAAAGACACGTACACGCCTTTGCTTATCCACACCTGACCAGACCAATTGAATGCAACTTTATATACTTGGATGCATAGGATCAATTGAGAATACACGTATTCGTAGACATATAATTAATTGCATCTGCTTTTTATATAATGGCAGGTAGAGAAACCTAAGGCTATTCCCAACCCAAGACACTAGTTATAGTGTCCATAAGATCCACATCAGAAAGAAACTAGCACTAGACACTACCCTTCCAATGCAAACACCACTAAGCAATACTTGAATTTAATGTTGCTCACCTCTCATTATGTCTTGGATGGTGTGTAGAAACCATGTCTCATGCAAGACCCAGTTTCCTCCTCTTTCTTCATTTATTTCTTTGCCACATCATCTTTTATCCTATGTGATAGCTCATTTAATTTGATAGACACCATCCTAGTCATTGGGTTGGGAATAGCCTAAGGAGGACATGGATTTGATAAAGGATGTATGCAGGAGATTAGAGATGATAGCAATGTAAATTTTCGTTGACCACGGATGGAGATTTAGTAACAGAATCTGTGCTTGATATATTGTCATCCAAATTGTTAGTGGTCAATTTTATTCTCACAATTCAAGTGGTCGGATGTGCTGCGATTATTGTTGTAATAATTGGCCATAGCTTGTCAAGCAGAGGATGGAACTACTTTTTTAACATTATTATCTATAAAAAAAATCTGTTCTTTGTTTTTTTTTTCGAATCACACAGTACAGACGCAGACACTCATATACACGTACGCACACTGCCCCTACAAACATACGCACACAACCCTACCCCATATGAGCACCTTCGAAAGACTGGGCCGACAGATCCTCTAAATTGACGAAGTCACCACAGGCGCCTCGCTATCGACGGGCACGTCGACTACCACTGAAAGAATAGCGCCGGTAAATCCTGGAATAAATCCAGGAAAATGCGAGCACCAGTGCCGAGTCGAGGACTCGAACCTTGGTGGGCTGGTTCCACCACAAGGAACCTTGCCAGCTGAGCTAGAGCTCAGTTCGCAAAATCTGTTTTTTTGTTGATAACAGTTTTTTTGTCAATTGCCGTCAAAATGTTCTGATACGCCTGTTCACACTATCTATATGCTTGAGCAGAGTGTGAGTGGCGAGAAATTATACGGAAGAATTTTTTCTTGAAAAAAAAAACAGCGACAAAACATATCATGATGGACCCTAGAAAAATGCAAGTAGAATGTGAGTTTGACATATGATTCCAGGATCCACAGGAGTGAATCTGATATATACATCATTTTCCAAATGTCGTAGGATTAACTTTATTTGCTATGGCATCTCTTTCCATGAACAAAAAAACATCAAAATCAATCAGCATTATCGCCCTAGAATTTTATCATGAGTGAAAAAAGTCAATTCTCCAAGATTAAATACTAGCTTAATCAACATTATTAGACTTTTTCTAAGAGAAATCTTATTATCTTAATATTTCATGAATTCGTTTTGACTTTTAGGTTTATCTGCTCTGCAAAGCGCATGCTTTGCCTGTTATTGAGCCAGGAGGGATGCCGATAGAAAGGCCATGCAATGGCAGCCATCTACGTGTCAGCCTCCTGTACAAGTATTCCCTTTGACATTGAGCTGATGATTTGACCCTGGAGAATAGAAGCTGACGTGGCATAACTGAATGAAGGATTACACGGCCACGTGGCCTCTACAGTGGTGGTCTGACTAGGAAAGATGCAAGGCGTCGACGGCGACGCCTCTCATGGCGAGAGAGAATCTGTAACGAACCGGTGCTTTTCGTTACCAGCAATAGGGCAACCGCGCCTTTGCCGCCATTATTGGTCAGATCTTTTAATTTCCTCCTAGCAAAGTGATTTGATCATGTCGCCACGTCATATGCTTAGTCATATGGGTGGAACCAATAACTGTTGAGTGAGTTGATCACTGATCACAGAAACATTCCAAGGTTAGCAGAGGTGATTACACGGTCGTACTAGGAATGAAACCCTAGGCTGGCCAATTAATGTTCTATGTTTCTTATACTAATAAATAGGAGAAATTAATTGTGTGGCATCGTGGTAAAAAAAAGCAATATGCACCATTCGGATTTTAGGCCCAACAATCCAAAGGGGTGACCAGTTGGTAGATTTAATTTGTAGCCAAAGTGATTGTGATTGTAACTATACGAAAGGGGTGCACATCTAAGTTCTTGATTTATGTACGGTTTATATAGGTTCAGACTATGTGAAGGTATAATACCTTACTTGTTGTACTTGTGGTGTTTGTACTCCTGAGGATTGACCTAGACCGTCTACGGTTATAAGTCAGTTGGGATTAATCCTGCCGGGTGCCGGATTAGAATGAGGAAATATATCCAATACCAAATCTCCAATCTCGCCAAGTAAACGCACATACTCAGAATTGTGTCATCTTTCATCTTACACAACACATCCATAACTCCACCCTTGTGTTTATCCCTGATCTTGGGTTAGCGGTGGGCCCTACGTCGACTTGCCTCGGTATCTGTCAGCACTTGAAAAATCTCCCAACCTCTGGACGTTTAGAATTTTATTATATCCAACTCCAAAAGGTACAATTGTTAGATGACACATGGTTTCCTTATATACTAAAAACATCTGCATCGAGTTTTGGGTCTAAATTTTTCTTCGCTGTAGTAATCTGACTGACTTAAGCGATGACTTTGTCAATATCATGTTCTACCAAAAAAAAAAGAGTGCACTTACGGATAGAAATTCTGCAAAGAAAAAAAAGAAAAGTCTGTTTTTCACCCTTCAACTATTACAAAAGTCTGATTTTCAACCTCAAACTACAAAACCGAATATTGAAGGCCATCCAACTATCCAAACCATACCAAATTGGCACTTTAGGTGGTTTTGGATTTTATAGAAAAAGCAGAAATATTATTTAAACTTTAAAAAACCATAACTAATTTATTTTGAACCTAAATAAATATGAAATCAGTGCCAAAAGTTATCTAAAAATGTAAGCAACCTATTGATACACTATTTAATGTTATTTGGATATTATATGTTTATATTACTAGTGTCTTATTGTTTTTCAAAAAATAATTAAAATAAAAATAAATAATATGCAAATAACTTCTAATGTGCACCAACATATAGGTCACATTTTTAGAAAAAACATTGGTACCGGATTCATATTTTTATAATTCAAAATAAGTTAGTTATGATTTTTTTAATATAAAATTATTTTTTAAATTTTTTGGAAAATATAAAACCACCTTCAAAACCACCCAAAGGGTCAATTTTGCACGGTTTGGATAGTTTGAGGGTCTTTGGTGTCCGGTTTTGTAGTTGTGGGTTAAAAATCACACTTTTGTAATAGTTAGAGAGTGAAAAATAGACTTTTCCTAGGAAAAAAGAAGTACACTTACGGATAGAAGTTCTACAAGAAAAAAAAGTACACTTACGGATCAGGGTTCCCTGAACCGTCAGAAACCGGTCCGGTTTGACCGGTTCCCGACCAAACCGCCCCGGACCGGTAGCGGTTCGGGGCGGTTTGAACCGGTGGAAATTCAAAATTTTCAAATTTAAATTTAAAAATAAAAAAATGTCGTAAAAATTTGTAAAAATACTTCAAGGTGTGTGTAATCTATTGGTGTAAAAAGTTTTCAAATATTTGCTCATTTGATATTTTTTTGGCAAATACAAGTTAAAAAAAAAAGAAAAAGAAAAAAACCGATCAAACCGACCGGCTAACCGGCCAAACCGTCCGGCTAACCGGTCAAACCGACCGGCTAACCGCTCCAACCGAATTTGAATTCAAAATTCGAATTTGTTCGGTTTCCACCGGTAACTGGTCCAACCGGACCGGTTTATCGCTACCGCCGGGCGGCGGTTCGGCCGTCCGGTTCGGTAAGGTGAACCTGTTACGGATACAAGTTCTACGAACGGCCGTCCGGTTCGGTAAGATGAACCTGTTACGGATACAAGTTCTACAAAAAAAAGGGTACACTTACGGATAGAGTGGTAGGCAAAAGGGGATATTTGGTCGGTTACGCGTATGTACGTACGGCTTTACAAAGCTAGCTAGCTGCAACGGAAAGGCTCCGAAGGTAGTTGGAAGGCGCGCCACCCAGCGGAACTCAAAAATGCATTTCTTCCAAAGTGCAATTCGAAGCTGCACATACATACACTTGTCGCCCGCCTTGACAAGTCAGAAAGAATCCATCCATCTCCCATCGATGGAATTAATAATTCCGAAACAAGTTACCAAAAACCCACCCGCCCAAGCAGCAGAATTATTGGCGCGCGCGCGCCAAATTAAAGGCATATATATATATATATATATATATATATATATATATATATATATATATATATATATATATATATATATATAGAGAGAGAGAGAGAGAGAGAGAGAGAGAGAGAGAGAGAGAGAGAGAGAAGATTCGATGGAGTGCGAGGAGAGGATCGGAGGAGGAATTGGTTGGAGGAGGAAGAAGAAGGCAGGCCGGGGCCGGGCGGCGCGCAGGTGAAGGAAGAATTTCGTTCGGCCATATCCGAAAGGCATCCATCCCACGCGACGCATCGCCCGCCCATCCACTCATCATCACCTCCGCGCCGACGTCGATCGATTCCTTCATTCTCCTCCGGCCCGACCGAATTTATCCCCATTCCCGCTGCCCATAAATCCCCGTGCCCAGACGTCCCTGCCTGCCACCGTGGAGCTCTCTGCTAGCTAACCCCTCTCCTCTCCATCTCTCTCACTCTCATACTCTCCAATTCTTCACGACCACTGCTAGCTACTTCCACCCTGTTTGCGTCTGAAGGCCCCCTTCGCAACAATCTTTCTCGATCGGGCTTCTTGCCTTGGTAAAAAAAAAAACAATGTTCTTTTCCTGTGTGTTCTTGATCAAGCTTTGCATATGCTTGCTTGGGTTTAGCTTATTAGCAGAAGCCAACAGGGTTCCTGTCCAATTGAGTAGCTAGATAGATATACCTTTCTCTCGGGCGGTTTAGTTTCTTGATGCGCAAGGGCAGCACCTTAGACCCTCACCTCACCATGGGGTCATGGTTTGAACTTCATGGTTGCGGCAGCATGCACATTGCGTGGCCTGGGTTTAGCTTCCACCGGTTCAAAAGTCTCCATCAGGTTAATTAGTAGGTTGATGATGCACACAGTTCATGGCACATGTCAAATTGTGCCGCCAAAAAATGTGCATGATCGCCGGACAAAGATGGCGATCACTGTTCCTTCTACTGAATGCGCAGTGCAACTAAAACATACAACAGTTTCTGTTTTCTTTTTCCATGTGTGTAGCAATAGTAGTAGCAGATATGGTTCAGGTCAAACTGCGTTGCATCCTTTTGTAACTGAATGGAATTCTGAGATGATATGGTTCTAACCATACAAAAATTGCAGGCATGCAAGACCAGCTGATCTGCAGCGGCTGCAAGCGTCTTCTTCAGTACCGCAGAGGATCAGCCACCGGCGTCTGCTGCCCAAGCTGCAACACTTTCACCAGTCCATCAGATATGTCTGAACTCGTCTGCAGCGGCTGCTTCACCATGCTCGTGTACAACCGCGGCGCCAACAACATTCGCTGCCCACACTGCAGCAGGGTCAACTCGACAAGATCAGGTAAATAACCAAACCTACCTCGTCTGCCAATTAACCTGCAAACGATTATTGCAGTTGCATTAGTTATTCACCTGCAAATTCTTAGCAGTTCAACTGACAGAAGGTTGATTTCTTCTGCTCCTGAATGTGAAGCAGCGAACCAGATTGGTCACCTGTCATGCGGGCATTGCCGGACTACTCTGGCGTACCCACCGGGAGCCTCCACTGTCGGATGCCCAACATGTCGCTGCGTTAATCCTGTCAGGGTATGTACTACAGACTCGATGCCTGCCTTGCTCATTTCTGAATTTTAATCTCTGCAATCTCATCGTCGTGTATGATGCTGTCAGTCATAACTCATGCTCAATTTATTCCAACCTTTCTTTTCTTTAGAACAACTCTACCGGTGGCTCTGCACGGTCAGCGCCATCGGTATGTTCTGCTTATTTTCAGTGTTGTTAGTAGTAATCACTCCATTTCAAAATCTAGGAACCAGCTAGTACTGTTTGCATAAAAAGAAAACTCCATGGGACCATCCAGCAATCAATCGATGATCGCAACGCAACCGCCTTTTTTTGTGCATCAAACAGTAGGGTTGTCCTTCCCAAAAGATGACAACATTGGTAGGTTCAGGTTGCTCCATGGTTTTCATTCATGGGAATCAGGTCCTCGGTAGGCAAGTACCAATGATTACCACACTCGAATACTTGATGCTTCCCGCCGAGATTTTTCGCCTGAAAATCCTCTGGACCATCTATCTCTAGTATCAGGATGAAATTGCTGGTCCATTAGGTTCAAGCAAACAGTCTGAATCTAGACTACTGATGTCAAATGTTCGACGACGATGACACGGGCTTTATTCGCTGAACTTTCATGTTCCTACTTGCAGGATGCTCGGCCCCAGACGGTTCTGGTGGAGAATCCTAAGACGCTGGATGAAAAGGGCAAACTGGTGAGCTTATTATCTCTAACACTCTGACTGACCATAATTTTGTTCTATCTCTTTCTTTCTTTGTCAAGTCATAGCAAGTGAACTATGAACTATCAATCTGACTTGACTGTTTTGTTTTTGTCATCTGATGATCCAGGTGAGCAATGTCGCCGTTGGTGTCACCTCATGGAAAAGATGACCAAGAACTTCTTGGCTGCATATCCCAAGGATCTACTGATTAAAACCCTTGGGTGAACATGTATAACTATCATATCATCACCAAACTGATGTAAAATCAAGTGTGTTTTGAAGCTTGATAAAAAATATAACTATGTAACAGTTGAGCAGCAAAAGATCTGAAATGTAAATATGCTAGCCGTGTGCGCTAGCTAGCCTATGTACTCCAAGCCAAAAAGGAATGGAAAGGAGTGAAGCATTGTGTCCTGAGAATGAATTTTATTCTTGTCCTACCAAGCTTAGACACGCTGAGTCGGCTTTGCACTCTCACGCTTTCTGAATTCTGATTCTTCGGTTGAAAAATTGAGACAACTGCTTTGTGGCAAAAGGATAGTGATAGCCATAGGCGATGTGCCTGCTTCCTTTACTGTGCACAAAAAAGTGCTACTCCTATTTCAAGCATTCCTCATGATAAGATTTGACCAGCTAAAGATTCTGCATCCTAGACTCTAAACTCTACGAGAAAAAAAGTTTTTAAGAGATCCACTTTTTTTTCTCGAACACGAAGGAGAGCTGCGTATCATTTCATTAATAGAAGAGAGACCCACTTTGGTCATTTACAAATTACACAGGAAGGCAATGGACGTTCTCATTCAGAATCTAAACTGGAAATTATCTCCTGTGTCTGTTTTCATGTTTTCAGAGTCAACAAAATTACCAAAGCTTTTTGAGGTTTTATTCGGCATACCATTCTAAATTTATAAGCTCCTTGTTAGTGAACTGTAGGAAAAAAAATGGTTTATGTGCAGCAAAAAAGTCATTTGCAACGACCTACAATTTGGGACATAGGTAGTACATGAGAAAGGAACCAGCAAGTGGAATCACCAGGCCGGGCCTGACTCCAGAATGGGCTGGGCCGTCATCGCGACTAAATGTCCCTCCTGACTCATCAATTTTTTTTTTTTACTGTTTCATGTAAAAGTAAACATTTTCAAATCAATATCTGAAAAAAACTTAAATTAAAAGGAGTCGGTCCGCTCAAATAATCAAAAGGAGAGCTGTGCAACAAACGAAAGGGTTTAGGAGAAAAAGCTTAGTTAAACAAACGAAATAAGGCCACTTGCCCGGTCAGCATCGGTGCATCCCGCTCCTATTCACAAAACATACAAAATATATTAAAAAAATGCGATTAGCTCGTGTGGTTTAATTTCCTAGTAGTAGAACAATCCGTGGCTCCATTATCCTCTAATTTCTGTCTCTGACAGGTGGACTCGCATATTAAACAAAGGAAACTCAGAGCCAAACAGGAATAATTACCATCCTGTTAATCCAAAAAAAAGAAGTAAGCTACATTGGGCATTGGCTAATAGTAAATTCATAACAATTACCATCTGCACTGATGGATTCCATTTGGCACAAAACCAGAGAGATTCCCAAATTAGTCAAACCCATGCAAAGATCACCCATCTCTCCTCTTCCCCCCCCCCCAGATTTAATCAAAGCACCTCCGAGAAAAAACAATTTATTAATCGCCTCCTGCCAAACCCTAAGTGAATATATTTAAAAACAAAATTTAATTCCATTAAAACTATTTTTATATTTCATTTTCTTTCGGAAATTTTAATTTTAATATTTACCCTAGCACAAAAAATAAATTATTCTTTTCATTTTATTTTAGCAACTAACCTCCCCGGGTTACGCTTAACAACCTTCCTTACCAGCAAACTCCCGGGAAGGCGCGAACGAAGGGTCCATATCGTTTTGCAGAACGGTCCTATATTGTTTCAGTTATTCGCCTCCAGGTCCCTTAGGCTTCCGCAAGCTGCGATAAAAGCGGCTCATGTGGCGCCCGCGCGGGCGCTAATGCTAATGCCAATGCCAATGGCGGCCGGCGCCGGCGACCCCAACCACCTGCGTCCGCGGCGGGGTCCGCCGCCCCCGTCCCCTGCCGTCGGCAAGCCTCTGCCTTCCGGCGCGGTGCCGCGGCACTCGTACGTGTTCGACGGCAAGGGCGGGTTCGCCGAGGCGCCATGGGGACTCGCCGCGGCGGCGCGTCACGGCGAGTTCACCTGGCACCACGTCGAGCTCCCTCGCGCAGCCCCCTCCGGCGCCGGCGGTACCGCCGCCGCGGCCAAGCCGCTCCACCACGCGCAGGCGCTAATCGAGCTCCTCTGCCCGCCGCTCACCCTCCAGGAGATCCTCGCGTTCGTCGCCACGGGGCCACACTGCTCCTCCTCCTCCGCCGCCGCCTCCGCCGGCGCCGGAGAAGACGCGCTCCTCCTCCGCGTGAGCTCTCCGGGGCCGGTTGGGAGCGCGTACGCGCTCCGCCTCGCGGCGCGGGTGACCGAGAGCTCCGTCGTCACCGTCTCCGTCGGCGGCGTCCCTCGCCTCGCGTTCGGGTCCACACAGGCGTCGCTCCTCTCCGAGGTCCCTCTCGGCGTCGTCGCCGCCGCCGACGAGGGGCACGGCGGCGGGGGGCGCGCCGTCGACGGCGGCGTCGTCATCGAGGAGCGGCTCCTCGAGTCGCTCCTCGCCATGAACCACGCCGACGGCGCGCACACCGACAACCCGGTGCCGAGGACGGTGTCCAACCTCCTCGTGCACGTCCTCGGCACGCACGTCGACCACGTCCACGACATTGTCACGCGCCTCGAGATGGACATCGACGCCATCGAGCTGCAGCTCGACAGAGGTAGGGGGATTGCTTTTCTTGGTTGGTAAATCGCGTAAGCTTTCCATCATATCCATTCCAACACCTGGATGATAAAAGTATTCGCTGAGCTTGCTGCAAACCTACGCCTTCGTGGTTGGTGGGTGGCAACCAAAATGTTTGACATCTTGCTTGCTGTTTGACATCTTAGTAGTAGTAGTAAATGGTGATATCTGGTAAAAAATGGAAAGATTATTCAGAAGAGGGGGTGGATTTGGTTGTCAAATTCGCGTGGTTGTTAATTAGCATAAGAAGGACAAACCGAGACATTTTGAAATGGTCAAATGCAGGTCCTGAACTAAGAATTGTCAAATGCAAGTCCTGAACTGAATGTAACATTGACAATTATTGTGCTTACACCTGAAATGTCATGAATCATGATGATCCTAGTGGTAGTGGTGCTTGCTTGTTAGACCCATTGTCACACGATCATGAGTTCCAGACATCTACAATGTCATGTGACCCATATCTAGGACATGGCGTCTGCTTCAGCAAAGCATTAGCATTGTACAAATCTACAGGGAAAACGTTTTGGCCTGCATTCTAGTACTCTGGCACATGGCATTTAGAATTCTAACTTCTTCTCGTTGAGGAATTTGCTTTTCTTTTCATGATCGGTGGGTGGGATCTTGCTTGCAGGTGGTCACTTTATGAGGAAACTTTTGCTGGATGGCAGGAGATTCCCAAAAATGCATCTTGATTTACAGCGCCTGCTTCAGGTACATTGGAATCAATCCGGGAATGCTTTGTTTAGAATTTACAGTGTTCAGTTTTAATCAAAATTGCAATGTGCATGGAGTAAGTGCCCATTTGACCTTGAATGTTGTCATGCTGTGTTGTTTGTAATTTGACTTCCATATTTTAAAAGAACAGTTACTTGAAATTGAATTAATGTATGGACTTACAAAAGTCACAGATTAGTGACACTATTTTGTTTGTGTAGGTTGTTTCGCACGGTGAACAAGTGTTCCCCCGTGTGAAGGAGAAATGTGCGAGCAAGAGTTGGTTTTCAACAGGAGACATTGCCGCGCTTGAAGATCTGATAGGTCGCCTTAGGAGGCTGAAAGAAAACCTAGGATTCATAACAAATAGAGTGACGACACTTCAGGCTAGTTTGGACAGTTGGCAATCCGAGCAGATAAACAAAAGTTTATACTATCTTTCATTTCTCTCCATAATATTCCTTCCTCTATCCATTGTCACAGGAGGTAAGCCTTTTTTTTTTCTACTGGTTCTCATTCCTGTCGCTTTCCCAATGCATTCCTTGATTAAGTGCTCCCACTTATCTGACTCCTATTGCACAAATGTCCAGTTTTCGGGATGAATGTTGGCGGCGTGCCATGGACCGAGCAGAACAAGAACCCTAAAAACCGAGATGGTTTCATGAATGTTATGCTAATATGTGTTGTAATCTTGCTGCTTCTGTTGCTCTGTTTCTTGTTTCCTTCATTGTATTCACATGTGACGACATGGAGAACCCGCCGTGAACTGAAGCGGAACAATTCTCAGAACAAAAGACACCTGAAACCCTTCAAAGGTCACAAAGAAGGTTACATGCGCCTATGACAATACAGTTGCTGTGCTGTCCATCTTAGCGGTAAGGTTATCGACAGTGATGTTGTAAAATTAGAGGAAAAAGATCATAGGTAGTCAACACATGTACATGCTTGAAGGAGAACCGTACCTCCACTGGAGGCTCATATCTCCATTTTTTTGTTGTAGTCTTTGGTCTGTTGGGGAAGTCCATAAAGTTCATGGCTGACAGTGTAGCATTATTTTTTTCCTGAAAACTGTGACACTCTTCCCACGATACTTGGCCATTGTTCTTCTGTAGTTAAGTGAATCCATGTGTTTATGGCATGCTGAAACTGCAACGCGCTTAACAAATGCTTTGGCCTGTTCTTCTAAAGCGTGTTGGTGTTTTCATTGGTCTGCTGCATGCCAGCATGATTGCACATACCTTGACAATGCCGGCAGAACATGACCAAGTCTCCGCTTTATTTTCAATCGAGTTGATTTTGGGAGCAACGGGAAGTTGCAAGTGTACCTCTGGAAGTGCCAACCAGAATATGCTAGTGGCCTGATTAGATCCATCGAGTAGACAAATTGCCGTATGCAAATGTTGACATTTGGTTTAGAATACGGAGATATGCCTGGCTAGAAGACACCTTCAGGCCTGGCCAGAAGGAACCTTCAGATCTAAAAATGTACAGGGCACATTTGGTGGCATCTACCAACATTTCTGACAGGATAAACTACTGCCGATTCCGGTTTTAGACAATTTCAAGAAGCATGAATAAAAGATAGCATTGATCAAAATCGCTCAATGGCATCAACATTATAATACGATTTCCCCATAATATTCAAGCACAAGGGAAATGGCAAAGCTAAAAGCACACTTCGTTCTATCCAAAAAGAAATGCAGTGTCTCAATGATACACCTCTTGCAGAAAAAGAATTATGAGATGTCAGTTATATGCACAACCCTGTATAATTTCACTTTGATCTGCAGCCTTCACCCGAATAATACTCTACCACACAGAAACAGTGACAATTGTTGGTCACCACAGGAACTCCTTTTCTAGAACCTGTAATGAAGAGCAATAGTGTTAGAAACTTAGGATGCAACTAAGAAAACAAACGTGCAAATGTACCAGAGAAAAGAAGATATGCTTCTTATGTTGTTTACTTTTCAGCAAAAGTAGGATTTCTTCAGCCTTAATTTTCTTTCTCATGAACTGTTAGCAAAAAGCATTTACTAAGCCCTGCATCTACAGAAGCATAGTCATAATACTAGAAACCAGCATACTTGATATTGTTTGTTAGGTTCATCATGACTCCAGCACAGATAAATGGACAATAACGCAAAGTGAAAACCTAAGTGGTGCACCTTAAATTTAACTTCACTTCAGGCTTTGAAACTGTACAGGAGATGAATGGCCTGCAACACAAAGTCATGTGTTCATATTCATGATTTGCCCACAGACAAAGAATCAGATGATATCACTATTTATCACGGGCAGTACCACTTGTCGAACCAGCTGAAACAATTCTATCAATGTTATCAATGCGACGCTGTATGGACTTCAGAAGCATATTCAGTGCTGAAATTCTTCTGCGGATAGTAGAGATCCTTGCTGAATGTTGCATTATTATCAGTGAGGGTGCATTCTCTAATAGCTTGTCCAGTTCTGCAAAAACATTAGGTTCAGTTTCATGCAGTTCCTGGGTCAAATACATATTGTCCAAGAAAAAACTGTCCAGCAAATTGATATGAGAAACTATCGGACAAAATCACGGGGAAGGAAGAATAATAGGAAATGTAAATAAAAGTACTCCAAGGAATAGATAGGTAAAAAAAAAGTACAGCTCAAAGATGAACTTGTTGAACTCTATTGTGCAAACTGGCCCAAACCCTGAGTTGCGCAATTTATTTTAACCACTAGTATTTACAAATTGATTAATTAACTCAACTAATCTCAAGCAATGACTGGATTTGGTGGCAATTGAATAAAGGCAACTATATAAACTGCAACTCAGAAGCATCTTAACCACAGAATGAACATCTGATATCCAACTAAGTGTAACTAAAAACAGCAGAATTACAATCAATAAATCCTCTGCAATCGAATATTGACAACATACTCCCTCCTTTTGTTTATGTGTGGTGATTAGAAATCGAAGAGTGAAATTTTGTAGCTTTTCACCAACAGTTTAACCAAATTATGTGTTTCACATATTTATTATAATGTGATATTGATTTTGATTGCAGCCATTGATAACATATCCAAAAATTAATGATCGAAGTTTTACTTTCGACAACTTTTTTTTTTTCCAAATCCTAACACGCCATACATAAAGAAAATGAGGGAGTGGTTTCCACAGAATGGCTCAAATTAGGTTCATAAGACCTTAATATACGCATGCAAAAAGCACAAGCAATATTGCACAAGAGAGATAATGGTGCATCGGCTTAATTGCCGTGGCAACAAACTATAAAGTTTGACTTGAGCATGTGCATGGTTACGATCCCAAAGTAGCAAATTACATCCACGGACAAATACAGAACTGAGAACTCATTTGGTATGCCATTTAAACCTAAGCTAGCAATGATGAGGCAAGAAATGGAATGCATCAGAGGTTTCTGAACCCTAAGCCACAGCACGCCCGCCACGTGACAGCAGGAGCTAGCAGCAGAAGCGAGCGAGTAGGATGGAGTGTCGCGAGGAAGGTGGGACGGGTAGCGGCAAGGATTTCACCCACCTCCGTTGAGACGGTCGACGGCGGCGGCGACCTCGTCCTGGCTCCGGGCGGTGGCGGCCGCCCGTGCCTCGTGCTCCCGCAGCGCGCCGCCCAGCACCCCCGCGATCGCCGCGGCCAGCGCCTCGCACCGCTCCGGCGGGGACCCGGCCCGCTCGCCCTCGCCGCCGCTGCCGTCCCCCGCTGTCTCCGGGGGCCGGTCGCCGGCGGCGACGGAGGGGGAGGGGAGATCTGCGCCGTCCATTTTCGAGTGGTGGGCCCGTCAGGAAGGCTCTCGAGTAAAGTGTGGGCGTGTGGCTGTGTGGGTGGTGGAGGAGACTAGAGAAGCGGCCCACATAGTTGGGCCAACGTTGGCCCAAAACTCTCCCGGGCTTTCCCGGGCATCCGGCCCAACAGGGGTAGCACATTTTGTACAGTTATACATTATGATTTTTTTTCTCATGCTAAAAAAAGCAAAATGATTCCCCCCATCGTCTTTGTAGTTTGTGTATATGTATTTTCATACTTAAATTTTACATGCTATTTTACAAATATCTACGTCAGAATTTTCCATACACTTTTTTGCGTGCCACGTCATGAGTTCTGACGTTCTACACGGTTGCCAAATTTTGATGAAACAGTTTCTTTTTTGCAAAAAAAGAAAATGAATTTGGTCAATTTTGATGCCCGAATTCTTTGTCTTTTAAGATTATCGTGATGATAAATATGCCAAACTTTACAATGATAAATTGATAATGCCTCAAATAATAGGATTAGAGAATCTCAAGTTTGCAGTTTTTTTTTCTTTTTGCACAGTTGGCGTACATGCATTGCAACAGTGCAAGAGCAAGACAAGACATACGCGGTGGTGGCATTGAATTCCGTCTGACACTCTCCACCAACGCCACCTCAAGCATTCAATGCCCGCCCTTTCCCTCCGCCTCTTCCTCCTCCTCCGCCGTCGCCGCCGCAGCTGCTCTCGCCGCCACTCTCATCGAGCACTGCACTGAGCAGACGAGCAGTGAGAGCAGACAGCACACAAGGCCACCGTCGCCGGCGAGCGCGGCCACTCACCGGCCACCGGAGCAGGAGATCTAGGCGGCGCTGCGCCCGCGGTGCCGCAATGCCCCTCGAAGAGCTCGCCCCCGTGAGGTAGGAGTGCAAGGCATCGAGGAAGCTAAATCTCGCGCTAGCTGACGCTCGTGCGTGCCTGCCTGGAGACCGGAGGCTTGATTGGTTGAAGCAATCTTGGAACAAGGACGCGTCGATTTTTTCAGGTACGGATGAGCCCGGTTCCTCGCTTGCTCTCGTCCTCTCTGCTTGGGTTGGGTTCTTGATTCGTCAGCCCAATGCAGCAGCAATAATGCAAAATCGCTATCCAGGTCGCCATGTCGCCACTCTAATCGTCAGTGTTTGTTTTCTTCCTGCTGGTTAGGTACCAAAGAGAAACGGGGGAAATCAACAAATCAGTCGCCTGTTCGAATGCTATGTGGTGAGGCTGACGGACTAGCTACTCCACCATCGTTTCTGCTTCCTGCTATGCACCACCGAGGAGAAAGAAGGCTTCTCTTCTTGTTTCGTCATTCTACCATAAGATTCACGTGATTCCTGCTGGTTCTGAAACGATTTTTTTTAATATAATAAGACTATAATAAGACTCATCTGATTGCTGTTCATACTTGGTAGTTGGTACTAAAGAAGCTAAAAAACTGCAACTCTTGCAGGGATCTTCTCAGCATGAGTACCCCCTCAAACTTTCAAGAAATGGACGGTGTGCTGGTTCTAGCCATGTGCTTCCTGGTCTTCCTTCCCCGTTGGGCCTGTGGACTTGGCTCCATGTCATCCATTGCAGTGTCTTATGGGGAAGATGGTCCGGTGTTCTGCGGCCTAAGCTCAGACGGCTCCCACCTGTCACCTGCTTTGGTGCGGATGCTTCCGTTCTGTATGGTGCTCCGCCTAATATCCCATTCCTTGGGCTTACAGCGGGGGACGGGTTTGTGTGTGGCCTCTTGCTTGATACCAGGCAGCCTTACTGCTGGGGGAGCAACTCATATGTCAAGAGTGGGGTGCCACAGCCGATGATCGAGGGCAGTGGCGATTCTAGGGGGTGCAGAGTGGGCTCCAGCCCCCCTACCTCCCCAAAATCTATGGAGCCCTCCCTAAGCCCCTCCTACATTTTTGAGAAGGAAGTAGAAGGAGAAAGGGAGGGGAAGAAGGAAGAAAGGTAGAAGAGCCCCCGCTTGATTTCATTTCTAGATTCGCTACTGATCGAGGTGCAAAGTACTCTGAGCTCAGTGCAGGGGACAACCATCTTTGCGCACTGCGAGCTGCTGCGGCGGATGGGATTCATGGTGCTAATGATGGTGCGTCATTGATCGACTGTTGGGGATACAATATGACTGCTACACATGTTCTCGCTGAAGCTGTGACAACTATTTCAGCCGGTTCGGTGTTCAATTGCGGCTTGTTTGCGCGGAACAGGACGGTGTTCTGCTGGGGTGATGAAACAGTGAGTGGTGTCATTGGGCTGACACCAAGGGATCTGCAATTCCAGTCCATAGGAGCAGGTGGTTACCATGTCTGTGGGGTGTTGGAGAATGCACAGGTATTCTGTTGGGGCAGAAGTTTGGAAATGCAGCAGGCAACACCATCCAGTGCTATTGGTGACGGTAATGTGAATATAGTGCCAATGGATGCGATGGTCTCTGTGGTCGGTGGGCGGTTCCATGCTTGTGGCATCAAGAGCCTTGATCACCAAGTAGCTTGCTGGGGTTTCACACTTCATAACAGTACTTCACCACCAAAAGGGCTCAAGATGTATGTGCTTGTGGCTGGGGACTACTTTACTTGTGGAGTGCCTGCTGAGATGTCGCTTATGCCAAGGTGCTGGGGCAATAGTGGGCCATTGACATTACCAATGGCGGTACCCCCTGGAATTTGTGTACCTACTTTATGCAGCCATGGATATTATGAGTATGTGAACCACGGTGAAGTCAGCAGCAGCAAGGTGTGTAAGCCTGCGAATTCTAGACTCTGCTTGCCCTGTAGTACAGGTTGCCCAGAAGACTCGTTTGAGTCATCTCCTTGCAATGCAACAGCTGACCATGTTTGTGAGTTCGATTGCTTGAGGTGTGTCACAGGCGAGTGCTTGTCATTTTGCTCATCACAGAAGCGAAGACAGAAGATGACTTTTCAGATGCGCATCTTCATAGCAGAGATCGTATTTGCCGTCATGTTGGTACTCAGCGTATCAGTAATCACTTGCCTATATATCCGGCACAAACTTCGATATTGCCAATGTTCAAATAGAGAGCTGAGACTGGCAAAGAGCACAGCGTACTCTTTCCGAAAGGATAACATGAGGATCCAGCCTGATGTAGAGAATTTGGAGGTCAGGAGAGCTCAGGAATTCTCCTATGCAGAGTTAGAGCAAGCAACCTGTGGCTTCTCAGAGGATTCACAAGTTGGCAAAGGTAGCTTTTCATGTGTATTCAAGGGCACACTGAGAGATGGGACAGTGGTTGCTGTGAAGCGTGCAATAAAAGCATCAGATGTGAAGAAAAGCTCAAAGGAGTTCCATAACGAACTTGACCTTCTTTCCAGACTCAACCATGCACACTTGCTCAATCTGCTTGGTTACTGTGAGGATGGCAATGAGAGACTCTTGGTTTATGAGTTCATGGCTCACGGATCCCTGCATCAGCATCTACATGGTAACAATCCAAACTTGAAAAGGCAATTGAATTGGGCCAGGCGGGTCACCATTGCTGTTCAGGCTGCTAGGGGAATCGAATACTTGCATGGCTATGCTTGCCCCCCTGTAATTCATCGCGACATCAAGTCATCAAACATATTGATTGATGAGGATCACAATGCCCGTGTCGCTGACTTTGGTCTATCTATATTGGGTCCTGCAGATAGCGGTACCCCACTATCTGAGCTGCCAGCAGGGACACTTGGCTACCTTGACCCTGAGTACTACCGTCTCCATTACTTGACTACAAAGTCCGATGTCTACAGCTTCGGAGTTTTTCTCTTGGAGATATTAAGTGGCAGGAAAGCGATTGACATGCAATTCGATGAAGGGAACATTGTTGAATGGGCAGTACCACTGATCAAAGCTGGGGACATTTTTTCCATCCTTGATCCTGTCTTATCTCCGCCCTCCGACCTTGAGGCTCTCAAGAAGATTGCTTCTGTGGCTTGCAAATGTGTCAGAATGCGAGGGAAAGATCGTCCTTCCATGGATAAGGTGACAACAGCTCTGGAGCATGCTCTTGCTCTACTGATGGGCAGTCCGTGCGTCGAGCAGCCCATTCTGCCAACCGAGGTTGTTCTCGGAAGCAGCCGCATGCACAAGGTATCACAGATGTCCTCTAACCACTCTTGCTCAGAGAATGAGCTTGCCGATGGGGAGGATCAGCAAATCGAGTACAGGGCACCATCCTGGATAACGTTCCCTAGTGTGACCTCATCACAGAGGAGGAAATCATCTGCATCGGAAGCTGACATTGCTGGAAGAACAACAACAGAAGGTAGGAACGCTGGGAGCAGCATAGGTGATGGACTACGGTCGCTGGAGGAAGAGATCAGCCCAGCCTCACCACAGGAGAACCTATACCTGCAGCACAACTTCTGAAGAAGTGTCAGGAGCCGCAAAATTTACCGCAGTGACTTTCCACCGTTGCTGAGAGGCACCTTGACTTCAGACTTTGTGCCCTGTTGCCATATTGGAATGCATTACAGTGTTTATATACTTCCTATGTAGTAGCAGGCCAAAGAGAGCTAATTAGTAGGGTTTTGGGAAAAAGACATCTAGGGGCATTTCTTTGTAGACTGGTATGGCCTTTTCTTCTTTTCCTGATGCTGTCTCTGGGTGGCTACAGTTGAGTTGATGCATTGTATCCTCCTTCACTTAAAACTTGTGTAGTCCTCTTAATGGTTCAGAATCATCTCTTTGGTTCGCGATGCTCTTTTAAGCAGCGTTTCTGATCCCAAATGCTGCATAAACATATGTTCTTGCGCAAGGCTTTTTCTGTTACTTGATTCGTGATTCTCAGTAGCCGGTTAGTTCTGGCTGTAGATATAGGAACATGTTGGTTTCTTCAGTTACTTGATGGATTATTAGAACAAGGTCGCCACAGAAGTTTAACGATGGAATGGCATCGAAGGGAGATGGCACTCAGTATTCTGGGTCCTGTTCTGGATGTGGATATTTTTTTTTTTTTGAAATGAATGGGCTTTCTTTGGTCGATCTACGATTATGTCATCACCTACAGAACTACAGGAAAATGGTGTATCATTATGTACACATAGAACTGTCATTTATTTTTCAGTTGCACCTTTTCTTTTCTTTTTTTGAAATGTACTTTCAGTTGCATTATAAATTGCTTTCATGCAACGTTTGTCACTATCCAATGGCAGATGTGGCTATGTGGATAACCTGTTCTGAAGAGGGTTTGATCTATCGAACAGAAACTGGCACCCTATTGATTTAGTACCCCATTTTCGGACTGGTTTCATATTTATAGTTCCCTGCTGGATTTGAAACTCATAATAAATACTGTAAAATGCGCATTTGAAGCACACAAGTGAGATTCATTCACTCCGTATTGACAATGGATCATCCGATCATGATCTCCGAAGAGCTTCAGCAGTGCACGACCTAGCTCATGTAAAGCAGTGCACTATCCAACCACAGCTCATACCCTTCCGTCCCAAAAAAAAACATGCACGTTTAGGATGCGTGCCAGTTAAAGTGGTTTATGTTTAACCAAATTTCTATAAATCTATTCGTATTTATGGCTCTAGATAAATTTGTTAAAAAAACTACATTTAAAAATAAATCTAATGATATATATTTTATCCGATAAATATTTATATTTTTTATTTATAATTGGTCAAAGTTAAGATCTAGAATTTCTTGGAAAACGAGAATTGCATGTTTTTTAGGACGGAGGGAGTACCAAAATGAGAATGCGAGAAACAAACGGTTCATAGACGAACATGAAACATGTGCCACAAAAAAAATTCCCAAAATCAACCCAAGAGAAGCCTCAGCCTCGTTACTCATTAGCATCACGACTTGAAGCCGCCTCTAGAGATGAATTCAAGTTACGTGGCAATCGAGCTCGGAAGCCCAAGTATAACAAATGATGAACCATCAAAATACCAATGCAAGAAAATCACAAAATGAAGCACACGAATAATTTAATATGTAGGCAGATATTAGCAGCAAACATAGCTCCATAACAGGTTCACAAAGGGACTGATTTGTCTTAGAGCAAAACTCTTGATATAACTAGAACAACGATAACAGGCCTACTGAAGTGCAGGTTTCCAGCACAAGCCACTCAACAGACGACGACTGGTGACGCCATGCCTAGTAGACATCTCTCCATCAGGCTATCGCATCCGAAGAAACTCGACAAGCAAGCCTTCACCACCATCATCCGTCTTGATCAGCTTACTTAGATCTCTGCCTCATCTTTCGGCGCTTCCTCTTCAGCCTCCTCATGCGCTTCTTCTTCCACTGAACGTTGATACAAATTAGAAAACATCAGCGCACAAAGCATTTGCACAACAGGAAACTAGTTAGCAGAGAACAGGAAACTACAGAGTGCAAAAAACACATGAACAGTATTACTCTTACGTAGGGAGAATACAAGTTAACAAAGCTAAAGAAAACTCAATGAAATTTGAAAAAAGTTACATTGTCTAACAGAAAATTTGAATAAGTATGAATATATCAACATGCACGAAATATAAGACTGCTCGTTAATGTCCCATGCTTAATGCTTGAAGACTAACCCATGTGAAACAAGCTATCAAAGTGAAGTGGGTGAAGGTTATCAACAAATCAATTATCATTAGGAATGCGAATTTCAGTAGTGGACTCTGAAGTAGAAGAGGGAAATCATCTAACTGCACTAGTTCCAGGTAAAGGTTTGACTAAGGATAAATACACACTTCAGGTGTGGTTTATGTGAAACGGCATAAGGAACACATCAATGATAACTTTCCACAAATGGAAAGAAGTTTAATGTCAATAAATAAGTAACAAGAGGGCATGAACTAGCTCATATGCAACTGGAAATACATCAGTAGTGTCAGATAGTCCAGGAAGACAATCACATAATCCTAGTGTCAGATCTGCTATATGTGAGCAAACCATGTAACGGCATACCAATTGGAACGCACCCATCTTTAGAAATTATCATCATCAGATGCTACTAACTAAACAGGCATATGTCTTAGCAAAATACTATCCACGGGGCTCATATCAAGTGTATGCGATAAAGAAACCTTCACCGTGGCAGGGGAAGAACCCTACCAGGCAGCGGAACCACGCGCGCGCGGGCACCACCACACCCGACCGCAGCGGCAGGACTACGCGGAACGGGGCCAAGAGACACGAGATACCAAGCCCGCGCAACAGGATCGATCTTAGCTCGGCTCGGCTCGCTCGGCTCATGTCAAACCACAGGTCCCAGATGAGCTGACTCGCGCAAGGCGGCACCTCGCCTCCCATGGAACAGACCGAAACCGCTCGTCCCGCCGCCGCGACGAGGGGGGCACGCACGCACGGCGAGATCCGCCGTCCCGGTGAGGGCTTTCCCCAAGAATTACGCCACTCGAGCCTCTCTCTTTGTAATCACAGCCCCATGAACAAAGCACGAATCGAGCAGAGCACTATTCATGGCGAGGTGTTGCTAAGCCACACGGATCTAAGCAGGGAGCTAGACATGAGGGACGGGGAGAGGATGATGGAGCATACCTTGGCCCTCATGGTCGCCTCCTCGCGGGCTCTCCTTGGCGCGTCTCCTCCTGCGGCGTCGGCGGCGGCGGCGGGTCTGCGATGGGGAGAGCGGAATGGGAGGAAAGCGGCGGCTGAAGGTATATATAGGTGGAGAGGGAAGCGGAACCCTAGAGTGATCGGGTGGCCTCGGGAATGTGGGCTTGGGCCCTAAGTGGGCTGTGTTTCTGGGAAGGGAAAGCAAACAAGAGCCCAAAGGTCATAAAGGTGCTGAATTATATTTTATTGTTTTACTCTCAAAAGATTACTTATGACTGGGGTATCCTAACAATGATGTCTCAAAATTTGTCCACATTTTATAATCTACTTAATTTTGGGAAAACATATTACATTGAATCGGATCCTTAGAAATTCATGAGGGGATTTGCGTCCTACTTCGACATGATAGTCTCTATGGACGCAGCTACGGTAGCTCCGTTCGACTAATTTCTTGTGAATAATTCCCTACATTCTGAAGTTCCTTTGTGAATTAATCTTATATTGATGTCCCCTATATCATCCTCTTTTGATTAAACTCTACGTTCCAGTGACACATGTTGATTGCGCAACATTTGGTGTCAGGACACTAATTGGTTGTTCGGTACTAGAAATC
Organism: Digitaria exilis; assembly: GCA_015342445.1. Lineage (NCBI taxonomy): Eukaryota > Viridiplantae > Streptophyta > Magnoliopsida > Poales > Poaceae > Digitaria > Digitaria exilis. The sequence continues at coordinate 767,904 of JACEFO010002268.1, read as the reverse complement.
TCCAATTTTCATGTTTACACTATACTCGTATCTGTTAACAAGGAACGTCACTGTGACCGAAAAAACTGCTTAATCCCTACAACCAAACAAATGGATTGAATTCAAACTTATGGTGACATGTTCAGAACGAATTTTCCAAGGCCACAATGTCTTTACTTCTCAGTTGACTAATTCTGTAGGCAATCAGAGGGGATAACCATCGTCACCACCAAAATGCACTTACAATCAATCAGGGAGGGTAAATCAAGATATCAAAGATGCAAATTAATATCATAATTCTATCCCAGCTTGAATTAAGAAATAAATGTGACAACAGTAATGATGGAACAAGGGAAAGATGGTGCGCGAAACACAGCTGGTTTCCCCACACTTTGTGCTGCAGCTTTGTTTTTTTCAGGCTTTTTTTAGTTTTCTTACTATGGTGGCACCATTCTTCTTCCTGGACGAAAGTAAAGGAAAGGGGGATTTACAGATGCCAGTCAACCATCCATGGGTATACATGGCCGTGGCGATCATCATTTGGTACTGTTCCCGTTGCACTGGTGAATGAAACCGTTACCATGGGCATTGCCATTTGAGTGGATCCCATTGCTGCTGCAGCTACTGCTTCCAACATCCTTGCGCTTCAGACTGGCCTTTTTAGCGCCCCATATACGAATGGTGTGATCATCGCTCGCCGATGCAAGCATGTGGGGATTTACAGGATTCCAGCTTACACAGTTGACAGTGCCCGAGTGACCAGCCAGAGTCTCAATGAGATCCCCGGTGGCTCTATGCCATATGTAGACCTGAAAATATAACAGTTATTGCACAATATTACTTCAAGGCCATTTTCTGGGCAAGAGAAAACATGTCATGAACTGCGTTGCTGGACCAAACAACTGCTAGTTTTGCAAATGCCAAATCTTCTTTTTCCCACTGCAACTTCAATATCTCAAAAATGGGACTTTAAATGCTATAGCTACATGCCTCCATTACCCACTAAAGTAATGGTTCATCAGAAAAAAAAAATCAGTCTAAACATATAATTCCAACATATCTCTACCGTTCAAATAGAATTTCTACCCTAAAAATAAACCAGCAGCATGATTCACATCATGGGGCGTGGTACAAGTGACAATGAGCATGCAGCATACTTGAATGTATATCGCAGAAAACTAATGAAAGCTGGCATGTACAGACAGATATACACATGCCTATTAAATTATAACAAAACCAAAAGAGTAGGCGTAAGAGCCAATTGCAACAGCTGAACAGCGTACGAGTTAACCAAAGGTTTTCTAGAACTCAAGATGTTTGGATGTCTTATCATATACAAAAGCATAACGTAATGCAAAACGTATCGATTAGCTGACTTGTCAGATGACAAATATAATTGTCAACAAAGGTATTTGCCTGGGAGTTGTGCAAAATAATAAAAGTGGTACAGGAAGACAAAACAACAAAATAATAATGACACCCACAATATATATTAGTTATAGCCATAGGTCACAGGCAATCATCATACCTGTGAATCTTCACTCCCACTGGCAATGAAAGCCTGCTCAGATCCACCAAAACAAGACCTTATCACAAACCGGCTGCGCTTGTGGCCACTGTACCGATTGACTCGAATCGGACCATTCCGTATGTTCCACAAATGAATCGCCTCATTGAAAAGATTTACAAGCAAGAAATCACCATCTTCAGATAGAGAAAATGAAGTGATTGTAGTATCCTCTTCGATTAGCCTCTCCTGCTTTGTCTCCCTATCAAATAGAAGAATTGTGTTCTCCCTATTCATACTTATTATGAGTTTTCCATCTTTTCCTACCGTAAAATCGGTCGTCATTTTTGTTGATCTTTGCCCTTTCCAGCAATCCACTTCCTTACCATCTAAATCCCAAATGCAAAAGTGTTGATCAGTTAGACCAGACAATATCTGCTTTCCATCTGGAAACCAAGCACATGATATGAAACCAATTCCAGGCTTTTCATAAACATGAAGACATTTGCCAGATTCAACATCCCAGCGGCGGATGGTTTCTTCCACTCCACACGTGAGAAGCTGACAATCATCAGGGCTCCAAGCAACCATCATCACCGACTTCTCATGGCCATTCAATATGTGCTTCGGTAATAGCTCTCCATCCTCATCGACCTACGAATAGAAAGATTAGTGCATGAAAAGGTAACTGAAAAATAGGGAAAGTAAACTTCACAAATGAAGACAAAACAGAGTCTCTTTGAATAAAAAAATAAAGTAACAAAACACACAGAAATACCCTTCTTTTCAATTCACAAATAGTTAGGTGATCAGAAAGCTGTAGCACATGGTATAACAAGGGACCTGAGCTTTGAAGACAACGTACTGAAAAATCCTAATGTTTCAAAAGTCTGTAACTAAGCAACATAAAGCACTTAAAAACACATCAACACCCAGATTCACTAATTAAACTGAACTCCGTGTGCATAAGGACCAATTTTCATTGCATTGCAACTTCAAGATGGTATGTAATGTAACAGGAGAACAGATGGGGGACAACTTTCATGATGACATGGAGAAGTTGCAGGATTAAAGACAGATAGGGAGCAAACTTAGCTAAAATCTACTACCTCTGTTTCAGAATATAGCTACTTTTAGCCTTTTTCAAACAGATTAAGTATGGTAAAAGGTCTCACATACCCTTCATTAAACATACTACTGCATGCATATATGACCTATGTATGGCAGAAATACTTGCCTTTGTATGCCTCCATGCTGAATAAAAAGGAATTGTGCATGGCTGCATGCTATCATCTGTTTGCTATTAGGACCACAAGACAATGAATTTCTAGAAGTTATTTTTGTCCGTTCTCATATTCAATCAGCTTCACAAGTCATATGTAGCTAAATTTTGAGACGGGGGGAGTATATTAAATTCCCTTTGTTAGAGAAGTTAACAGGGTGTAAGTAGTAGGCTTGAAGGGGGGAAAAAGGTGATATCTGCCAAACTTCTGCCTTTTTCTCGAAAATAATGAAGGATTTCTTTTTTTAAAGAATAATAATGAAGGATTCCAAAACTCAACTTTTTTTAATGACGTAAAGAGCAGGAAATTAAAAGCATTAGAAAGACTGGACAAGTTCAGTGCTCTACATGAGGTGTATGAAGTAAGAAACTAAGGAATAGGCCATCCAATTTGTACAGAGTCACAGATCAAGAGAAAAGAAGACGTTAGAAGTATAGATTCACAAATTTACCTCCCATATGATGGCAGATTTATCATTTGATGCTGAGGCTAAATACTTTCCATTGTTTGAAAATTGGATAAACCACACCTCATCACGATGAGCACACAAAACCTGCAGGAAATTTCAAATTGTGGATTAGAACCATCAAACTATAGGATATGCAGGTCGTTGAAAAGATTAATCCTGATAACAAAATTATCTTCTTTTTTGCGGGTAAAAAATTATCTTATTTCATAGCCAGGTCAAGTAAAAACAAAATATGACATGATGTAAATAGCGTGTTTCAATTTATTTATTTTTTGGGGGTGAAAGATGGGTTCCTTAATATGATGGAGCAGGCTAAAAGAAATCTTAAGAGATCCTCATGCTATAAAGCTAGATCATGCTTCAGATTGAACTAAAACAACAAAGTTGGGACTTCCCTTGCTTTTCTTTCCAATTGCCATACTTCATAATCCAAAATATAGATGACGGCGGCTAAATACAATAATACAGAAGAGAGAAGAACCATTGAGCGGTGTTTTAAACAATGAACAAATGACAAATCAAGACGGTACATGAGTGGTTGAGCAGGAGACATAGCACTGATGCTTATGTAGGAGAATTAGTGTTCCAAGCAAACACTGAAGCAGGCACCAGCATTAATTTTTTACCTGTAGCGTGCGAGATGGTATCTGATCTTTCCCACAGTGATGATCAATGTAGAGTGATAACCCATCCACAGAATTATGAAAATAACAAGCATCTCGTTGCACAGTAAGTGCCTGCTCAACTAAACTCTCTAACCTCTTCTCTGGTACCATAACTGTTGGAGGGAGCACCTTTTGCAACTCCTCTAAGAGCTTCAATCGTGAAGTAGAAGAATCAATGCCAAGCTTTGAGAAACCATTGAACAACTGCTGTGAAGAACAAGAGATCATACAGCTTGACAGTTCATGCACTCTTTTCCTATTAACACCAAGGGGTGTGATTTCACTTCGTAAAGTCTTCATAGCACCCATGACATTGTCATCTCTAAGGAGTTCAAAGAATTTCTGCTCCAGAATCAAAAACGCAGCAGATTTCACGATATTTTCATCCAGAAGGCCAATCTTATTCAAGGTAACCACTGCATTATCCCAATTTCCATCAATCACCTGCTCTCTAAAAAGATTCACCGTAGGGCTATGCAAAGTTATCCCTGATTCTTCCTCCAGAACTGCTCCGCTTCTTTCATATCCAAGACTATACAGAGTTTTTGTGATTATCCGGACAAACTCTTCCTTCTTAATAACACCCTTAGAACCAACCATAACCTCTTTCCCTTGGGAAGGCAAAGGTCTAGCCATTGTACTTCCCAAAGGATTGGCAGATTTCGAAAACGAGAAACAATCTGGCAAACTTGCAGATTCTACTGAGGATGCTCTTGCGCGTTTTGAGGGTGGTTCATCATCTTCAAAACCTCCCATGAAATGCCACAATCAGCCCATATATTTTTTCACTTCAGGGAAGGTGATATTATTCAACCTCCAAGTAAAATATTTCAAAGAGTTACTAAAATAGATGGAGGTTTCTGCAGAGAAGCAGCAATTAAAAAGTGTGAGCAACTAATCATTGAACAAGGCCAAGATTGTAGCTCAACCTTTGAACAGTATTCAGTGCAAACCAACCAAAAAAAATCATCACACAAAAAATAACAAACAATGCAAGGAACACACTGCATTGAGAACGAAGTGACAAACCAATCCTAGGTTTTGGGTTCTGGCCGTATAGCATCCCACTCCATAAAGAAGAGGAAACACCCATTTGCTACTCAGCAAAGGACACCATGGATTTCTGGTCATTAATCTTCATATATCAGAAGCTAGTAAGATAGTCTTTCTTGCCAATCTAAAAATTATCCAATTACTTAGCATGAGCAGCGCATCGCATCACATCGCACAGACTAATCAAAACCATGACAACAATCAGGGTGCGCATATCAAAGAAAAATCAAGCCAGCACTATCTTGTGTCAGGCATTACTGAACCAAAAGAGCATGCTACAATGCAGGCAAGCAATGTTGTCGGAGAAACCACCAAGATTCCTCACTGCTACTCGAACCAAAAATTGACAAGAAGATCAGCTTTACTAGCAAAACATAGTAAAAGGAATGTGTCTACTGCACGGTTTTGATATGTCAAAGAGTATCCACCAACCTTCCAAGCAGCCAAAAACTCTACACCTATTCTACTTGCAATACCAACAGAGGGTGAAGTTGCCTCAAGCACATTTGTCATACATACTCATAAGTTGCAGTTAGTTTGTTATTAGTCCAAACAACAAGTACACTGCTAGAGTCACATGTTTGGGTAATCCAAGAGTTCTCAAAAATAACACCGACTCCTATTTCGGTCCATATCAGTACAAGATGAGGCACACGACCTCTACTACCACGCAACATCAGCAATCCCCTTGTCCTCGCAATGCTACTTTGCCCTACTTCTTCACACAGCCATCCCTTCCCACGCAAAATCATACCAAATGGATTAGCACAGAGTCATTAACACCAACAGGTAGATTCCCATCTGCAATCTACTCCTGCAGTTATTAGTTCGTTATACTGGTTAATTAATCACTATGAGCCAACGCCCCGCTCACACCCCGTCGGCAATCTATCTACTCCGTACATCCGACAAGGGAACCCAACAGGCGGCGCACCGACGCGAACCGATCGTCAAATCCCACCCGCCCAGCCCCAGTCCTCGAGCAAGTTCATCGGCACCTATCCGCACCAGGAACCGCCGGACGCGGGCGCCCGCCCAGACACCGAGGCCCCACGCGGCAGGCAGCAAGCAGGGAGGGTTAGCGATCGGAGAGGGGGCTGACCTCCTGCCCGGGGCTCCGATCCCCGCCGATTCGCCGGGAAACGCCGAGAGAAGCCCCGAATCCGCGCCGAATCGCGCGGAATCTCCGGTGAATCGCCCGCCCCGGCGGAGAGGAGGCGGCCCGGCCGGCGGATTGGGTGGGGAAAGCGACGAGAGGGAGGCGAGGCGAGGAGAGAGAGAGGCAAGGGAGGGAGGTGGGGGAGGGGTGGTGGTGTTTGGCTTGGGGGAGAGGGGAACCGACTGAATAGAAAAGGGCAGGAGGGGATGCAGAGAGAGGGCACACCACGCCGGCACTGCACGAGAGAGAGAGAATGGGTAGAGTAGAGAGAGAGCCTTAACCTTCCTTGTGGATCTCTCTTTCTCCCTCTAGTTCTTGACAAGTTTCTATCTCTTATCTTAATTGTCAATGGTGTTCTTTTGGGCTCGGGGCCTTGTAAGTTGCAAATTGTGCTTGTGGAAAAAAAAACGTTTAGAACAATGGTAGCCAAGGTATCATACCGATATAGATAGAGGGCACATTACGTCTAGTGTCTCAATAAAGATAAGGCATGTTCGAAATACTGGACTGAAGATTGGACCTGCTGGCTAGAAGAGAAGAAAAAAATCAGAAAAAAGCTCACTTGTGACTCAAACTTGCTAAGAATAAATTAAAAAAAGGCAGCCCAATGGCTGGGCTGAATAGCCCAGCCAACCGAACAACCTTATAGAGTACACGGCGACGTTGAAAAAGTTAGAAGTAAATGGTCGGTGCGACGGCATCTAGCGCGGGTTGGACTTTTCGATGTTGTGTGGTTATCTATGTGGTCTGTGCGACGGTACAAGACTATGATAAGTAGACGCTAGAAAAATATCCACTTTTGGCAACATGGTGTATGCTTTACAATTGGTTGATATGCTAGTTTTCATAGTAGAGCAACTTTAACCTTATCAGTCTCTGCTACTTTTAGTTTATTGCTTAGCTGGAACTCCAAAACTTGAAGTGTAGTTAGAGAAAGAGCTTATAAATGCTATATCCATCATAGCATACTATATCTATCATGCCATATATTATTAGTTTGTCACAAAATCTAAATATTGTAGATGCTTAACTCCCTCTGTGAGATAAGAAACTCGGACTACTTCTTTGTGGGTGGACAGATGAGAGACTATGGGGCCTCAACGTTGCTTCTTTTTTCTTGGAGGTCTCGGTCTTCCTATGTCTCTTTGGTGGAGGGTTGTGACACCCAGTCCAAGTTGATATGGTTTAGTAGCGCAATGTGCACATGTTTAGTACCACCTTGCTAGTTTAGTAAGGGTGGAGCCAACTTATAAGCCTTTGTCTCACATCCATAGTACCATCGGGTTGACCCTTTTATACGAATCGATGACGAAATTGTAAGCAGGGTGCTATGTATACGCTTGCCCACCCCCACGGAAGGGTTGGGCGGTACGGCTTCGGGAGACGGGGTGGTATTATAATTTTCTTTCGTGCACCTATATAAGATATTGTTCCGTTACATTTTGGGTCTCTTTAAAAATTATATTAATGTACTTATGTTTTTTTAATATTGAAATACGTGTTATACACGTCTTAAAAAATTTTGATAGATCCCCCGCTCCCTACGTTTTATTGTTACTTTATTTTCTTGCTGATAGGTAGTCCAGTTAACGTTTGTGTATAACAAAATCTAGTTGTTGTCTAAATCCGTAGCACAATGACGTTCGGTTCGTGACCCGTTCAGATAAAATCAAGGTGAATATTTGCCGGCTCCAACTTTGTCACTGTTTAGTGAATTGATATAGACGATGCCGAAAGTTCTTAGGAATATATGGCCAAATTTAGTGGATTTTCCTGTAACAACAAAACTTCCACGTGCCATGAGTTATGTTTCAAATTGAATTGACTTCTGTTTTTATTATTAGTACCAACAGAATAAAACGACGAGACATACTTGATGTAATTGAGAATGTGAGCGCAATCATCATCCCTTCTGTCCCTTATTTGAAATCTGGCTCCTAATAATAAGTACAAAGAATTTTAGTAAGAGTTCTTCTGTAGGTGAATTAAAATTTTTATGCTCATATAAAACTCCACTTAAAACTATAATTTGATTCTATTCTCGAGTCCATCAACTGCGCTGATTTGCCTCATTGCCTGTATACCCAGTGATATTTCTCAGAAGATATTCCCAGTTGACATGACTGCTTATTTGCCTTTTGGGCTACAACTGGCAAAATGGAGTTGGTCCGGCCCATAAGATAATCACATAATAGCATCAGTCCTCTCCAAATTTCCAGTCACCAATACGGTTTCGACTAATATATTTTTTTTCTTTTTAAAGAAGAGAGGAAGTCTGTGTCACAAAAAGGACATGTTACTTTATTTTATTTCACATGTGGCATATTATCTTTCCAGGTAACATATTGCAGTACGCAGTTATATCAGCAAGAAAAGCTCAATTTAGAGGGAACTATTCCACTAGCAATAACAAATTTATCATTAAAAATTTTAACGTCTCAGATAATAGTTTCATCACTGGAATAAAGATCTTTTTGTGAGGAAGAAAAATAATAATAATTTACTTACGGATAAAGAACACGACAGATGGAGCCCACTTAAAAAGTTAGGAAAGTATTTGTTTTGTGAAATAAAGTAATAACTAGAATAAGAAATTTGGTCCCAAAGTGTGCAAACACTTCCTTGTTAAAACACACGTGGATTAGGAAGAGATCTTGTTCAGAGTTCAGACTTTAGAGCAAAGCGTGGATTAGGAAATCGAATCTAAATAATCCGAGTATTTTATAAAACGATTTGGTCCTGATCTGTGCCCACTAAGCTTGCAAATCATCTTTCTAGCCCGAGAGCGGAGAAGATTATTCTTGACAATCATATTCCCAGCATTGATTACAGATCTGGTAGCCTTTGTGTATTACCGCGCATCCTGTGTGTTTTTCCCGCTCTATATTTGCTTTCTAAGGCCATGTTCAGATTCCCAACTATTCACTATTCATTTCAACTTTTCACTATTTATTCCAACTTTTCACTATTCCTCCCTCACAAAACACGTTTCCCAGCGAATGCTACAGTGTTTTTTTTATGCTACAGTGTTTTTTCCTACAATCTAAACACACCCTAATTGTGGTATCCTAGCAAAGCATTTGTATGAATTCGAATCACTACATGCTTTCTTAGCAACAATTTTCAACCTGATGACAATCATGAACCGGACCAGAAAGAAAGAAAAGAAAAGGTGGTGCCACAGAAATCCATAGCCTTTCTTCCTGTTAGAACTGCATCAAACCAGGTGGCTGCCTGTCTGATCTCTGTTTGCTTTAATTTTTTGACTGACTTGTGCCGGTCCAGTAGACCAGTGCCTGTTGAGAGTATACCTTAGTTTATTTTTTTTCCTTTTTTTTGTGGGAGTATAAATAGAGATGTTGGGTGGGTTGCTGCGATTGGTGAGGTAGGAATTGGAAGAGGAACTCGCCACCAACCAGACAATTGTATGGAATACGATGGAAACAAGCAGCAAATGCACACAGAAACACACACGCAACACCTCTCTTTTTCATTTATCACTCACGCCAAGACTGCCTGCCCATTGGTTACTCGGATAATGATCGTACAAAGTTGTCAGGGTGCTCAGCTGCCTTAATAGTCATTAGTCTGTGTGATCTTTCAACGATATTTTATTCTATCTTAAGAACCATTTTTCTAATTACTTTCAGGTTCAGGCGTCTCTCTCTAGCGAGTACAATTAACATATAGCAGTAAACAGTTAGCAAGAAAGCCCGATTATAGGGAATTATTCCATTAGCAAGAGCAAATTTAACATTAATATTTGTAAGGTTTCGTCAGAGAATAATTCACTGGAATAAAAAACTTTTTTGAGGGAAAAAAGAACAATTTACTTAGGGAAATGATACATGGATAATGATTAAGACATAAGGAGCACACTATTAAAAAAACAGGATAGGATTTTTTTTTTTGGCAAAATAGGCAAAATCATTTCTGAACTCTTGACAAAGGGTCAAACCCATTCTTGTACTTTCGTGTTGGCCAATTTAGCCCTTAAACTCTTGTTTTTCAGTTCAGTTACATCCTCCAACCCATTTAGACGTCCACAACATCAGTTTAAGCCTAACGGACCCTAACAAATGACCTGTGTGCCCACACAAATATATATTTTTATTTACTTTTAAATTATAAAAAAGAACAGAAAGTCCGAGCCCCCTCATAGCCTGGCCTGAATAGTGAATACTCAACCCATCATAAGATGGGTCGTGGGCGTGGGTACAATTTTCGGTCCGAAATAAACTGGTGGCCCAGTCCAAACACGTCCCAAAATCCGCAAAATGCTCAGGTGCTCGATTTTCTCCCTAGCAAGCATCTCGCATCGGCCAAGGGCTGACCTCACCACCTTCCCAAAAACTAACCATCGAATTTCCACCAATATCATGCCCAATCCTTTGTCAAAAATAGAAATGGGCACATTTCTATCTCATAATATTTTTTTTGCCTCCCGTAGCAACATATAGGCATTCAACTATCTCTTGTTAATTTTTTTTTGATCAAGCATTGTTAGTTTGCCCTGGTGTTATGGTTGAAGCTGTCATTTCCACCTGATGTCATAAAGGTGTTAAGAGGATGTGCTAGGTGAATTTCTTGTGAGTGATCTCCTTTCACCTGTATTCTACCTACAAATTATCAGACTAATGACATTTGATGCTTTATCCTACTGGAATTTCGCTTGACGATTATTATGGGTTAAGCTGTGCATTAAATCAATTTGGCTTTTCAGTATAAAAAAACAGTATAAAAAAAATGGCTTTCCTGAATAGTGATACATGGTTGTCTAGGGAATAGTGGTTAAGTTGAGCACTAATCAATTTGGCTTTCTCAAATAGTGAGCATATAATGTTTTTTTTTGTTTTTCTTATATATTGTCATGCTTTGTATTGCAAACCACGAATTGGTCAAGTTCAATCATGTATAACACGCTGAAATTCTTGATATGTTTCGCCCCTAGCAACGTACGGACACAGACCTACTAAATTAACTAAAACCACAACTGCGGTGGGATTTCCTCCTCTTCAATCTCGTCATCCAAGTTCTCTTCCTCAGGCTCGTGCTCGTTGCTTTGCCCGCCGCGTTGTCATCCACGCTTCTTATTCACGGACACAAAATCGGCAATGGCATATGAACTAGTACGGGCGCTTTGCTGCTAGGTCAATATGGAACAGCCCTGCGACATCACGACTCGTAGTCTGGTAAAAGTTGAGATCTCTTTCCAGCTTTGAAGCACCAGCAAACTCTTTAGTGTAAGAATGAGAACCCTGCAGTCACGAAATTTACGATTGGATCTATCCATGATTATCACAGGCAACGGCATCGAACTAACAATAAAAATGCAACTACTCAGCGCTATTAAATTTTGAATCAAATCAATGGTCAAACGTCATGGCGACAACGATGGCATCGTCCTTCTGGTACTTGACTGTAGACTTGTTTCCTTGGAAAAACCCGGTGCGAATCCTCGCGGCGTGGTCGATGGTGTCGATGTCGTGTAGGTTGCTCGGAAGTCTCCACTCGTGGATGTTGAGGTGGTAGAGCAAGGCCCACATATGGGTGATGAACTCGCCACCTTGTGAGAGGCGCCGCATGTGCGCCTCTGGGATGCCATATGGCGCAGCGTAGACCAACAACCCCGGACCCAAACATGCGCCAACGTCTCCCAGCGGTTAGATACCAGGTCCTTTGCAAGCTTCCGATAGTGCTCTACAGGGCCCGTCGACTTCACAACAAGATCATTGTACATCTCCCTGGTCTCCTTGACCGATCCAGGGAGCAACTCTGGCGCCGACACCAATAAGTAGGCGCAATAGTTGCACAAAGCATTGGCCACGTGCCGACGATGCTCTTTTTCTCTTTCTTCTTCTTCATGTGCCCTCCCTCCCCTACCCTCCTCCTCCTTGACAAGCTCCTGCTCCGCCGATTCACAGCACCCCGTGAAAATGCACCACTCAATCACACCTAATGCGTACTTGTAGCCATGATGTTCACGATGCACAAAGCTTGATGACATCTCCCTTGTTGGCGTCACTGCCCAACAGGTTCCGGAGCACCTCCCAGATGTAGTCAAATCCAAGCACCTTAACCAAGCGGACGCATCCCCTGTACATACCCGTTAGCCATGTGTCCCTTCTCCGGCCCGGAGGAACCTATCTTCAACCCAACTCGTCGTGTTGTCTGGAATGGCATTGAAAACTGGCCCATCTCTTCTCGCCAGAGGAATCTGTCAAATCAATTACTGCTGGTAGCTACAGATGCTTTTAGCCTGATCCACCATGGTGTTTTTTTATCCCTGCCATTGCTCCTAGCGTACACGCAGACAACAGCGACTCTCGCCCAGTTTGATGTCCAGCACCGAATCAACTGCAATAGCTGCAACAGAGCCAAGGACACCACTATCACAAATGTGATAACAAGGTCTGTGGTCGTGGTGTCCACGAAGCTACTGGTGGAACCACCACCGCCACTGCTACTAGAAGAAGCAATTGTCCCAGGAATGAAGGCAACTGCAACCCCAACAAAGCAAATCCCAGTGAATGAAGCCAGTGCGCACAGACTAGCAGTTTTTGCTTGATAGTAGTGAAGGGCGTTACCAGTGAAGAAGATATCATACAAAAAAAGCCAACTCTATCTCAATCACCTTCAAGGCCTGTTTGTAGCCCTCAATGCCCTTCACCTTCAGTTGTTTTGGACCAAGCCTACCGGTATAATCAGTCACATCCCTGCTCAACCCAAGAAAGTGTCGTTGCAAGTAATGGGACAGGCAGTAGGCAATGCAAGTATCATAACAAGTTTGTAACCCATCCTTCTTTTCCATTAAAAATAACTTATCCACACGAACATCGTCCCTATCGGTGTGTTACCAGTGGTAGTCGGAAAATCAATGACCAGATTATGACCAAAGAAAGAAGATGTATCTTGTGTACTTTTCATACAAATGGAAAAATCATATGTTAAAATAGATGCTTGTCCCAAGTAATTGTCACCTTTTAACTCTTGTACCATGTTTCACAGTCTTCTATGTTGCACAAGCGCTAGTGACCTATGGAATCCCTTGATGAAAGTGATTGCGGACAACGCACCAATGGATGTGTTACCAATAACACTGGAGATGCTGAGATACTCATCAACAGGACATATGTGCACTGGAGGCAAATCTCATAGATCACCTTTGAGAGTTGGCCCTTGTAGTCAAGACCATTATAAGAGGTGACTGGATCAACGCAGCCAATGAGGGTGAATAAGGAGACGGTCCAAATGGGATACATCTCACTCTTAGCCGATGAAGATTGCATTAGACCAATGCTATAGGTCCCAAGGGACAAAGATAACACTTGTGCAGCAAAGAAGCCTTTCTGGACTATCCAGCGGTTGGACCAACGACGACACAAACCAAAGGCAATAAGGAAGAAAGTGATGATGATAGCCACAACTGCTAATGCCTAGATACGAAGCACTGTCCCCCTTGGACTTTTCCATAGACCTCCCGGATGATGCAAGGAGGTTGTTAAAGTTGTCGTATTTGCCAAGAGTCGTCGCTCCATGTTCCTCATGCGGCGATAATCCACCTTAATAGCATAAGATATTATATTATTGTGTTGCAAGCCCAAGCATAGACAGAGCCACACACAACAAGAACTTACTCCCTCCGTTCTTTTTTATTTGACGCTGCTTAGCTCAAATTTGAGCTAGCCGGCGTCATCTATATGCGAACAGGGGTAGTATGAGTTATGACTATACGTATCGTTGTATATACATAGTGAAATTAAACGTACCTTTCTCCTATGTTCTGTACAACGCATGTATATATCTTACCAATTAGAAGCATACTAACTAGACACGCTAAAAACGAAACAAAACAATCTTTGGATCTGAGCCAGCGTCTTGTCGTTGTGTGGAAACAATTGGCCATGCAATCCAAAATAAGGAGGAGGAGGAGAAACGTACCATGGCTACCTGTGGGCTGTGGGAGCAGATTGCACAGCGCCCTGTGTTCTAGACTGGAGGAAGAGAACAGAGCCGGCGGCTTAACGAGAGAAGCACTGCCGACAGGGAGGGGTTGTTGCTGGCTTGCTGCCAAAAGTACTTTTTTTCACTATTCATTCTATTCATCCTCCTCACAAAACACGCTTTCCAACATACTATTCATTTAGAAAAAATAATTTTTTCTCCCAACTAAACACCCCCTGGTCTCATGACTCTCGTCATAGCAAAAGGGAGGGGTTGTTGCTGGCTTGCTGCTGCCGACGGAGCGAGAAATGGGCAGAGCGAGAGAACAAGGGGGGCATTTATTGAATCTCTCTGTGTGTGTCGCCACTCAACTGGGCATTTATTGAATTTGTGCGTGTTGTCATATTAGGTGGTGCTGGTTCAAAAACTGTAACGAAGTTAACATAGCAACCCGGATTTCGTAACCTGCTGAGTATCTACCCACCCTCTCCCGTCGGCACTGTTCTTCTTCCTCCTCTCGCACCCGCCACTCCCGCTGCCCGCCGGGGGTCCTCCCCTGCCCGGCCGGCGGCGCTCCCTCACCGCCTCGCCCTCCACCGCCGGCCGAACCACCACCTCCGCCCGTCCGCCGCCGCCCCACGTCCTCCTCTAAGGCCGCCGGCCATGGGACCCCGAAACCCCCCAAAACCTAACCTCCGTCACCTCGACCACCACCCCGGCCGGCCGCTCCCCCCACCGCCCACCGGAGTGATATGCTATCCTGCGTATGGGTAGATACGCCGTAGGATAGCACATCATTTTCAGTTAACGTAGTAAATGCTTAACACCGGTAACGATTACAAAGTATACTAGTAATAGAACACTAACTTTGGTTTGGTTTTCAGACCAGCGACAGTGTGAGCTGCGGCGTAGGTGCTGCCGGCGACAGCGAGCTGCGGCGTAGGTGGCCGCCGGCAGTGACAACAAACGGCGGCAGCGTAGGTGCTGCCACTCAGTAGGTCGCCGGGTCAGTCTCCTTCCTCTTGGCAAGAGGTTTCACCGGGGGAGACGAAGAGAGTCGAGGAGATCGACGAGAGCCGAGGGGACAGGGGAGCGGTAGCCGTTAACGTCGAGCGGTTTCTAATGTCTGTATCCGATCCGCCATTACCTGTTTCTACAGACCAGCACAAACAAACAAGAAACAATGATAACAGATGGCGCCGTAAAATTGGTACCTGGGCAAATTCGCCGAAACAAACACCATGCAACAAAAGTTTAGTAAACCATCTGTTGGGCTTGTTTGCCCCTTATATTCTTTATTCTTTCACGGTGAAATAGAACTGACTAGTTAGGTTGACGCGCGATGCGCGTCTATACGAAATATGTTAATGATAAATTGTAAATTTATTATCTTATTTTACAATTAGATCAACTTTTTATTTTAATGGTGGTGATCTAGGCACTATATCACTTTTTCTTAGAAACTTGTTGACTTTTAGGTGGTAGTACAAAATAACTAATGGATTGATGTGTTATCTTACACTTATTCTTGATTACAAAATTACTATAAAATTAGTAATGAATAATCAATAATTGGATATTATTTTTTGAATTTATGAAATGGAAACAAAGTAAAAAAAACATAGAACTATCATAGATGAAATAGTATATAAGGTTAGTTAAATCATTGATTTTTTTAAATGATAGAGGCTCTTAATAGTACCATAGGTCCACTAGGTGGGCCACAATGAACATGCATGGGTCCCACATAAATAGTGTGTGGGGCCATGTGGGTCCCACCTTGTGGGTCCCATCTGCGGGTCCTACGTGGGTGCATGGATCCCACATAAATAGTGTGCGGACCCCACGTGGGTCCCACCTCGTGGATCCCATCTGCGGGTCCCATGTGGGTCCCACAATGAACTTGCGTGGATCCCACATAAATAGTGTGCGGGCCCCACGTGGGTCCCACCGCGTAGGTCCCATCTACGGGTCCCATGTGGGTCCCACATAAATGTGTGTGGGTCCCATGTAGGGCCAAAGTTCATGAGGGAGCCTCAAATCTTGGGACTTTAGTATATGTAGTAGACTACACACATATGCTTTATTTTATTTGTGAAGAGTCAACCATAATCTTACTCCTACACTATGCAATTTGTTTCAATTTTACGCAAATCCCCAATCTATACTTCCCTCCATACGCAAGTTGAATGCTTCGTCATTAGTTGTCATGTAATTTTGTATCCTAATAATAAATTTATTATTAGATATATCGCCTCACCAAAATAATATTTTTTTAAAAAATATGATTCTTTTCTTACTTGTGTTACATGTCTTTTATGGTCACGCCAAATTTTAACTTAATATCCCACTTATGTGTGGGTGTGGACGTGTTTGTGGGCCGCAAATACTACGGGCGGCATCGCACGAGCACGACAGCGGCAACAACATCTACAACAGAATAGGAGATTTAGGGCTTGTTTGGTTTTATCGGAATCAATCCGGACCGGGAATGATAGATATAAGAAGAAATTCATGATAGCTACATGTAGAACCGGGATTTATTCCGTGTTGAAAACTAATTTACTCATGATGGATACAACAAGAGACCTGGAATGATTCCACACCTCTTGACCAGTGGATTGATTTCCAATCTTTTGGTGTCACTATTGTGAGTAAATTAACTCTCGACCCGGGATGAATCTAGACTTCTTATTGTATCTATTATAAATTTCTTGTTGTATTTATCATTTTCCAGCCAGATTAAATTTGATGGAATCGAACAAGCCCGGTTGATTAGCGGCATGTTTGATAGGCTTGGCTCCCATATAAGCCGATAGGGTTGTTAAGGCTTGGCACGCTCCCGCCAGCACTACCGCACACCCACTCATCGCATCTCCTCCTACCACCATGGTTGAGCCCTCCGCCACCAAGCTCAAATAGCTTGTCAATGACGTCCTCAGCAAGGTCACCAAGGTCCGAGCAATCATGCGAGCAAATCCCAAGCTTTTTCTTCACGCCCTTGGACGATCCTATAATCGTTTTCAATGTTCATGCTGTGTCTTATAACCTTTATATAAAATCCCCAGACGCTTTGGATGCTATCGATCCAATCCAGCCAAGCACTTTTGAATATGAAGAGTTAAGATTAATACATAGCCTGTTGGATAGGTCATTGTTTTAGAGATATTTCTATTTTTACAACGGAGGTAAAATCGTAAATTTAGCTAATGTCTTACAGAGGTTCTTGGAGATGCTCTTACATGATAAGTTAGTCACTTAGAACATCTCCAAGAGCTTTTCTAAAATATACTCTCTAAATCATCATTTGGAGAGTCATTTGAGTAAAAGTTGTTTCACATATATCCTTGTACTCTATTACAACTTTTCTATATCTTGTGCGCGGTCTACAAGTACCTCCTCGCTCTCCATCTTTGGCTAGCGACAAATCCGGAATAGAAAATATCTATATTTAGATATCCAATTGAAGAGACCGTTGGAGTGTGTGTTTTCACCAAAATTAGAAAGATATAAAGAGTCTCTTGGAGATGCTCTTCTTGTAAATCTAGTACAATTTACATGAGACTTAGGGAGAAGAGTTCTGAACTTAAAAATATGAAATTAAACTATTTTATTTGAATTATGTTTTTGGATTTTTTTATATAAAAGCTGATTATAGATTCTTCTCTCCGTTGTAATAACCTTTTACTGACATATATGTTTAGAATGAAAAACAATGGCCAAATGATCATAAGCTATGCTGGTGTATGTATCGATGCCCAAGCTGAAGAATGTCAAATGAAATATTTTTTTCTTGATGCCACTATTGAGGAAAACTTGCGCTTTACGCCCTGCTATTCCCTAAGAAAACACTATTCATTTCAACTTTTCACTATTCACCTCCCTTACAAAACACGTTTCCCAGCCAGTACTACAGTGTTTTTCTTCGGCTACAGTATTTTTTACTCCAATCTAAACACAGCCTAGTTGTTTTCACCAAGTTTAGTTCTGGTTGGTCATTACAAAAGAAACTTGCAGCTCAATCCTGAAGAATCGAGTCATCAAGGCGTATCGTAGAGAAAATTTGGCCCCTATCGTTCTCACAACGCTGGCCTCTCTCTTTCATCTAAAAAAACAAAAGTAACTGGATATTTTTTTCTGCAAGAAAGTAACTTTTTTGTTTTGAGAAAGTGCAAGAAAGTAACTGAGTAATCGAAATCGTGACAACATGCTACATAATATTCCACTCTAGAGAAAGATACGCGTACACTATACACTCAAAAGCCAGACACTCCTCGTCTCGTATCGTATCGTACGCAGGGTTCACAAAACCGAACCGGAGGGCCGAACCGTCGGCCGGCGGTAGCGGCTAACCGGCCCGGTTCCCGCGGGAACCGGTCAAAACCAGACAAATTCAAATTTTGAATTCAAATGTATATGAAATCCTAGTTCAATTGGTTTGAACCAGTAAGCCGCTCGGTTTCACCAGTAAGCCAAGCGGTTTGGGCGGTAAGCCGGCCGGTTTGGACGGTAAGCCGGTTCAATACATAATTTGTCATGTTTTTAAATTTAACTAAAAATTTAAAAAAATAAAAGAAAAATTCCTAAAAATATTTCAAGGTGCGTAGAATTTAATGGTGTCAAAATTTTTTAAATATTAGTGTATTTAGTATTTTGTGTGTGCATTAGAAGTTCAATGAGCCGATTTTTTTCCTTTTCCTTTTTTTGTTGAACTTATAATGCCTGCAAAAAATATCAAATGAGCAAATATTTGAAAATTTTTGACACTAATAGATTACATGTACCTTAAAGTATTTTTAGGAATTTTTTTGATATTTTTCCATTTTAAATTTGAATTTGAATATTTTAAATTTAACGAGTTTGAAACCGCCCCAAACCGCTACATGTCCGGGGCGGTTTGACCGGTTCCCGCAGAACCGACCGGTTTTGAACGGGATTGGGAACCCTGATCGTACGTCTAAGATCCGGACAAAATCCGTTGACCAAGTCGCACGGGGGAGCGTCCACCCTCCCATCTGGCTGCCACGCTGGGCCCCACCCTCCGACCACGCGGCACCCGTCGCACACGGACACAGCGAAGACCCAGGCGAAAAGCACCGCCCCGACACCGTGGGCCCTACTTGTCAGTGAGGCTCCCGTCTCCCTGTCCCCCTCCAGCGTGCTGCTGCTGCAGGGCCTGCCTGCACTGCAGCTACGGGCTACGGCTAGTTGCCTTTTTCCCCGTCCGGTTTCAAAATTCAAACCCCCTCCTCCTCTTCCTCCTCCTCAGTACCATCGCCGTCTCTCTCTTCGCCACGGGAGAGGGGGGAGAGAGAGGGAGAGGGGAGACGGAGGGCTCCCAAGGCCGAGACCTCGAGGCGGACGCGTGGCGTCTCAAAGTTCGTGGCGGAATCCATTGAAAAATCCGCGCGTGGGGGGACGGCAGGCGATTCTTCGCTTCGGGCGAGGCAAGCATCCAAGCTCCACCATCCCACTCCTCTTCCCTCTCTCCCTGCTTCACTGTTCGATTTCGTTGTTTATTTATTGACCGGAGAGCCGCTGCTGCTAGGTTTGCTAGCTGCTCACTATTCTAATCGCCGGCGGTCGCCGCTGCGGGCGTTTGTGTCCTAGCTGATTCGGGGTTTTTTTTTTTTGTTTCTCTCGGCGGGGGAGATTGGACGGCCGCGGCTTTCAGCTGCTTGGGGTTGTGTTTGCCGGTGTGCAGGCTAGGTGGGGTACTTCAATATCAATTCGAGCCGTGCTTTTAATTCCCCATCTCGTCGTACTGGATCCTGATGATTTTGAGCTGGTAGTGCGGGGAAATGTTTGAGTGCTCTTAACGGAGGAGTGTGCCTGAGCTCAGATTCGTCTGTCTCTTGCTCATGGTTTTAGGTGAGGTTAGGTAATAGGTTCATCAGAGGACACTCCTGAGCTGCGTGCGGTCTGGCATCAGGGATATTGAGAGGTATGAGCTGCTCAACCTATTGGAATACGCAGCTCTGCTCAAATGCTCTCGTTTTTCTTTCTTTCTTTTTTTCGTTCTAAAATGCCGAAAGATTGTGCTTCGATGGCATTGTGCCCATGTTCGTCAAATGGTTGGCATTTTCCTTTTCTTTTTAGTTGAAGATATAAGGATGCCTGCTGTTTGAAAGTATTCCGATTTGGATGGATCTTTGCTAGGTAGTTGTACCCATGTTTCAGTAGGTACCCATATTTCAGTAAGCAAGTACTTTGGATGTTGTGAAAATGAGGTTTGCTGCGTACATTCATTGCAGTCTGGTAGAATACCATTCCTGGATCTGGTTTCCTAATCAATCTTCCCCCAACAAGCTGTATATGATGATTTGAACGAATTAGGAATCCAGGGTTGATATGATTACTTAAACCTTGTAGACAACAGCAACCTAGTAGCACTAAACATGATTGCTCATGCTCAGGTCTTCATATTTCTCTTTTTTCCCCCACAAGTGCTACGTGCAGGGATTGACATAGTTGATTTCATCATTTCCTATACTAGTTCTTATGCAAAATCATTTTACGTTATTGTATATCCTTCTCTTTTCGTGGTGAAATGGCTGCTCTGAGTATTGCAGTAATTGTTTTCTTTATTTATCTGCAGGTTTTGCTGCTGGAGCATTGTACTGATCAGGTTCAGTCATTGTTGCATGGTTACTGCTTGACTGTGGTAATCTTGGGAAAAGATGAAGGAAGATATCATGTTTGACAACCAAACAAAGCCATGTAGATCGAGGGTTGACTCCAAAAGCAATCCAAGTTCTCTCAAGCCCAAGTTTGGGTCTTCATGGGGTTCTCAAATTGTCAAGGGGTTTACAACAGACAAGAAAACCAAGAAGACAACTGCCGTTGCAAGCAAGAAACCACCTCTTGCGGCTGTTGAAAATGTCAATCAGACCAATCAACAGATTCCATATCACTCTAGGGTTAAAAGATCTCTTATTGGAGACTTCCCTTGCTCACCAGCTGGTGCTCAAGTCCATCCCCATGTCTTTGATTGCCACAATATTAGGTCCCCGGCATCTCATGATCTTTTCCTTGAGTTGGATCATCTCAGGGAACAACTGCGTGAGTCTAAAGAAAGGGAACTGGCCTTACAGTCAGAGTTGCGGCAATGCAGAGAAAACCCAAGAGTTTCAGAACTTGAGAAGGAGCTTGATTCTAGAAAAGGTGAAATCGACAGGCTTGCTCGACTTAATACTTCATTAGAAGCTGAGAAAGCAAGTCTTTCTGAACAACTCTCGGCTCTATCTTCTATGATTGAGCAACGTGAGGAAAATGTAGGATTAGACGGGCATGGCAATCGGGTACCTAGACTAGATGGGGACAGTACACCTTCAGGAAACTTGGAATTTGAAGTTGTTGAACTACGCCGGTTAAACAAAGAGCTTCAGTTTCAGAAACGAAATCTAGCAATTAAGCTCTCTTCAGCTGAGTCCAGATTGACAGGCCTCGAGAAGAATGTAGAGGTACCATTGTTTGAACTTGACCTTTTCTGTTTCTACTTTGTAAGGAAATCTCTCAACTAATCCCTTTTTTTGGTCTATGATTGAATATTGTCACAGAGTGATATAGTTGCCAAGGTTCAAGCTGAAGCATCGTTGCTGAGGCACACAAATGCAAACCTGAGCAAGCAAGTTGAGGGATTGCAAATGAGTCGGCTAACTGAGGTTGAGGAACTTGCTTATCTTCGGTGGATCAATTCTTGTCTACGCCATGAGCTCTGTAACTCGGATCAAGCAGCTAGAGCAATTACTGATATAGATTATAATGGTGGCATGGTTTTTAATGAGTATGATAGCATTGAAGGTGATGCAAGAAATGCAGAGGACAATTCTGATATAAAATTCAGCATTGCAGAACGCATCAAGCTGTGGTCTCAGAATGATAAGACTTGTCAAGCATCTAAAAAGGAAGCACTTCTTGACAGGGCATGGGTAGAAGCTGCAGAAGCACGAAGTCCGACACGTAGGCATTCACTTGGTGGGCCAAAGGGATGTGCACAAGACTTCAATATTGTGAAGAGAAGACAATCTGATACCTTTATCAGCCTTCCAGACGCAACAGATGAGTCACTCTCCTGTAACAAGGATCCGACAATCAGGGAGAAGCGTGATCTTCTCGTGGACAAGTATGATTTTGGACAATCTGAAAGTTCAAGATTTATTCTTGGAAAGTCAGAAGTATGTAAATCTCAGTGTCTGGATGTTGAAAAGCGTGTATTGCGCATCCCTAACCCTCCACCGAGACCTTCTGTTTCTGTGTCAAATTCTGGTCCATCAAATGGATCAACGGCAAACCCTCCACGGCCACCACCGCCTCCACCTCCTCCAAAGTTTTCCTCAAAAAATACTGGGGTCATGAAGAGAGCACCACAGGTCGCAGAGCTCTACCATTCACTTATGAGAAGGGACTCAAAAAAGGATACCTCCAGTGGTGGAGTATGTGAAGCTGCTAACTCTGCTAATGTGCGGAGTAGCATGATTGGTGAAATTGAGAACCGCTCGTCCCATTTACAGGCTGTAAGTAGTGCATTCAGTCTATTGAAATCTGGCGATCATACAAAATAGTAATAATTTGGTTGATTCTGGCACTAACTGTGTGCTCTGACTTTTTATTGAATTTCAGATCAAGGCGGATGTTGAGACTCAAGGTGAATTTGTGAAATCATTGATTAAGGAGGTGACTAATGCAGCATACAAAGATATCGAAGATGTGGTCGCATTTGTGAAGTGGCTAGATGATGAACTTGGCTTCCTAGTATGTACTATATTCCAATATGACTGATTTCTAATTATTCATTTTCAATTGGAGCAGTCACTTAAACTATTCCTTCTGTAATCTTCCTCACATGAAGGTGGATGAGAGAGCAGTTTTGAAACATTTTGATTGGCCTGAAAGGAAGGCGGACACTCTACGAGAGGCAGCTTTTGGCTACCAGGACCTGAAAAAATTGGAATCGGAAGTTTCAAACTATAAAGATGACCCACGCCTACCCTGTGACATTGCGCTGAAGAAAATGGTTGCCGTATCCGAAAAGTATGGCCAAGTTTCCTTAAATATACAATGAGCATGCATCCATTTAATAGCTATTACAGATAATGTTGCACAAAGTACTGATAATTTGATTGGTGTTCTTAATTCAGGACTGAGCGAGGTGTCTACAACCTTCTGAGGACAAGAGATGCTATGATGAGGCAATGCAAGGAGTTCAATATTCCTACTGACTGGATGCTTGATAACAATCTTATTAGCAAGGTAAATATTCTGTGCTGAACTGTCCCCTGCATGTTTAAATTATCTAGTCTTTCATCAGCTGATTAAACTGCAAATGGCCTTTTACTGAATTACACTACTTCACTGGAGTGAATAAAAGCTTGCTGTCTATTATCTTTAGGCATGCTCTGCATAATGGCTACTAAAATTTCAACGGTGGCATTCTTAGACCTTTTATTTTTCCTTGTCACTTGAAGAGTCACATAATCCTAAGTGAAGAAATTTACAATATTTTTTTTTCTAATTTCCTTGAGAGTGCTGAAACTATTATTTGAGCACTGTTGCATAAGAAATTCTATCAGCCTCTCAGGAGGTTTTGATCCCTTGTCAACAATTTTGTATTATCTTTCTGTCATTATTCATGAAAGCCTATAAAAGCAACACCAGCTTCTGAAACACCTGCTGGTCTATCTATCTAGATCGCTAGAGTATTCGCTTATGTCTTTTTCTTTGCTGACTGCAGATAAAGTTTGCTTCTGTGAAATTAGCGAAGATGTACATGAAAAGGGTTGCTATGGAGCTTCAATACATGGGACCTCTGAACAAGGATCCAGCTCTGGAGTATATGCTGCTTCAGGCTGTGAGATTTGCCTTCAGGATGCATCAGGTAACACGTTGTAGCAGTAACTTTCTCCAACCCCACAAGTTGTTCATAGATTCATTTTTTTCCTCTGGTGCTCATGTGCAAGAAGCTCTTGTTTTGTCAAATTTGCATGGTCTCACTCATTTATATCTGCAAGTGTTCTAAACTACCGGCTCATTTCCGCAGTTTGCTGGGGGTTTCGATCCAGAGACCATGGATGCATTTGAAGAGCTGAGGAACCTTGTTCATGTCAGGAATAGCACCCAGTAGTCAGGATGCAGGGCGACAAGTTGCTCAATGTACTACTGATGACAAAAAAAAAAGTGGGGACTAATTTCATGCTTAGTTGCTTACCCTCTCAGTAAGCATAACAGGCAGTTGGCTTTTTGGTTATGTGATGTTTGTAGGATTGGTGTGCATGCTGTTGTAATATATACTCTCCTCCTATGTGTGTAGTCGGCTGAAGAGGCCTGCTGGCACGGCACTGGTTTGTGTAGGTTTTTGTAGCAACCTTGCTGGAACATGGAAAATGCGTAGGGACATGCTCTTTGTGTGTTGGTTGTCTTTATCTCTCAAAATTTTGAATCCATGGATGATCAACAGCCGCCCTCTTGTAGGCCATGGATGGTTTCTGAAATTCACACGCTTTCCACGGATCTATTTCGATTCAAAGAAATTCATATATAGATAACTAACAAAACGGATTTAAATTTTAGATTCGATTCAACGGGTGTTGCAGAAGCAGTAGGATTTGGTTTGGAAACCGATTCTCCGGACGCACCCTACTGACGTTTAGGTCCCACAGGGGGTTGGGCCTTAATGTCAGTGAGACTAGTGCCGCCTCTGCACTATTGCAGAGGAACTGCTCCTGAACCGACAGGATTCCGCGGCGATCTCCGAATTTACTTTAGCACCCCTCGTTGCTTCCCGCGGGACGAGGTTTCCATCCGATCCTCGCGCTCCAGCCTCCTCCGCCGCCGCCGCCGCTCGTCGCCGTCGCCGTCGTGCTCAGCGTCAGCGGCTAACCGTCCGGCGACTCCATCTCGATCCTGCCACACACCTCGTGCCAGCCATTGCGTGGACCGGCGAGAAACCTCCGCCCCACCGCCGCCGCGTCGCAGCAGGAGCAGGTATATACCAACCATCCTTGCTTGGGGTTTTGTTTTGTAGCTTCAGTGCTTGCTTCGTAGCCATTGATCATCCACGGACTCATGGTAACTACTGTTGCTTGACTAAAGCCTAGCCAATGACTAAATCTCCCGACCGAATCTGTTGCACGATGAATAATAATCTTAATCTTGGTAAATTAAAAGCATGGCCAGGAGAAAACTTGGTGGTGATAAAATCTGCAATGTTGAATTTTGTTGGAGCATGCCATGGCCCATGAGCTTAGGGCGATGCTTTAGGGCCTACTTTGTACTAATGGATTTTACTGACGAAGGCATGATTTTCTCAGAATGCCTATGAAATTATGCCCGTAGAATATCATGAATAAGAGTTGAGCTCAAAGCCTCAAACTGGCATGCACACTCTATACTTCTACGACATAGATAATCTATTATGTTTGTGTCACAAATGCCAATCCAATTTTAATATTGGAGAGCATGTGGAATGCTAATTTTTGTTACTCTAATCATCGATCTTTCAGGCACAGGAAACACGTTAATTTGCAGTCATGGCCTTACTCTACCGGCCTCCAACTCCACTGAAGCTACCTCCTCTCTCTGGCCCCGTCCACCATACCATAAGCGCGGCACAGGTTGCAAGGGTTGCAGGTGCGTTGAAACAGACATATGCTTATTTGTGAAATATGCGCTTATTTTGCAGTCTGATCCATCCAATCTGTATGGTGGTTGGTTATTGTATTCTGTCCATGCATCTGCGCGAATTTCGGTGGGGGTTTCAGGGATCCTTGTTTCCTGTCATAAATATATAGGTAATTCAAATTAGTACATATTTAAAGTTCATCTCTGCACCCACTATCATGGGTTGATGAATTTCTACACCTAAAAAATATTCTCCTAAAATTTATGCAGTATATCATACCAAATGATGTACACCTGACAAAAAATCGTGTAATAATATATTTATGTGTATTGGACCAAGAAAAAAAGAGAAATGAGGCATTACTCTCTCATAAACATATTTTCAATGTTTATATGAATTATGATCATTGGGCACGTACAATTTTTTCGTGAACTTTTGACGTGTATAGAACCATGTATCATAGACTTTGACCATAGAATTTTGTTGCTTCACTAAAACTATTTTTTTAAGGAAGCTTCACTGAAACTATTATTATTCTACAGAATTGTTTATAATCAATAAACGAAAAGACTGTACAGCATGTGCATGACTCCCAAGTACTTGTGTAATTCTTATATTCCAAATAAAACCTGAACTCAAATGTAACTGAAGTAGGTATCAGAAATTTTTTAGTTCTTTTTTCTCATCAGAGGTATCATCTAGGCTGTTTTATCTCTTGATCTGATTATCTGTCATGTTCAGGCTATGGGGCTGCATTTGCAATCATGACAGGAACCATGTCTAGACCATCTTCTCTTAGATCACCGGGTGGAGGTAGCACAACCAATTGGAAATGTCAGAGCACTAGAAGGCCTCCCTCAACAGTATCGATGGCTCAAAACCATAAAACCAAGACACCATTTGCTGTTCTACGAGCGGTGCATAGTCCTCCGGCTACACCCTTCCTTGGTTCCAAATCTAAGTTTCCCAGCAGACCATCGAGAGGGCAAAAGGATGGTTGTCTCACCACCAAGGCGATGCTCAATAGTTTCACCGGGGAGATTATGAACGTTTTCGCACTTGCACAAGAGGAAACACAGCACCTAGTGCTCAAGATTGGAAGCAACCAAATCATATGGAGTCACATTTCGCAAATCATTTGCCTTTTCCTTTTGGACCTGATACTCAATGAGGTAATTATATTCAAAGAGTATTTTGCCTCTGGATACAATTCTACGCTTAGTTGATCGATCGATATTCATAAACTTTTATTGCACCTCAGGCTCTCCAATTGATCGATGGTAGAGTTGGGAGAGGAAGGAGTGTGACTTCTTTGAAAACTCAAAGCCGTGAAACTTCTGCTGGGACAAAAAGCAAGATGTCCACACCCACACTTGATGAGTACGGAACCGATTTAACAAAATTAGCAAATGAGGTACTGTTCTGGACTTATATAGAGTGCATCCATAATGTTCTGGGACACTTACTGATAATTTGATCATGTGGTTTAATATAGGGAAAGTTGGATCCTGTTGTTGGGAGACAAAAGCAAATTGATCAAGTTGTACAAATCTTAAGCAGAGAGGGGAAGAACAACCCCTGCCTGACTGGAGAGCCAGGAGTAGGAAAAACAGCAGCAGTGGAAGGGCTTGCCCAGCTCATTGCCAGGGGCGATGTTCCTGAAACAATGCAAGGGAAAAAGGTTTGTCTCTTGTTATATAGGGTCCCTATTGTTATTTGTTTTGTCTTGATTTTGTTTTATTGTTATTTCAGTAGTATAGCAAACTGTTTTATATACAAGGTAGTTGTATGGAAAATGAGTACATGTTGGTTAGATTATCAGTTGCTGCTTGCTGTTTTTCTTTCATGTTTGTTCTGCCCAGTTTGCCTTGCAGGCCTATGCTATTTTCCATTTTTTAATAGGCGTAATCACTATGAACTTTTACCTACTAGCCTTGGATGAATCTCTATGGAGACATACATCCAGATCAATAAACCCTAGTACGTGGCCAATGTGATGGTCAGTAATTAATTCTGATTTCCAAAACTCATCAATGGTAGGTTATCTCTGTTGACATGGGGCGTTTTCTTGCGGGTACAAAATACCTTGGAGAGTTTGAAGAAAGATTAAAGAATCTTATGGATGAAATAAAAAAGTGTGGCAATATAATACTATTCCTCGATGAAGTTCACACCCTAGTAGGAGCTGGAGCGGCAGTAGAAGGCGGTATTGATGCTGCTAACATTTTGAAGCCAGCACTAGCTAGAGGTGAACTCCAGGTCAGCAATCACATTGCCACTTTGGACCTTGCATGTAGTATTTTTCTTTGTTCAATTTGTTTCACTAAGGATCTCACCCTAGCGTTGATGGTTGTCAGTGTATCGGAGCCACTACAGCTGAAGAATACATGAAACATATTGAGAAAGACCCAGCACTAGAAAGGCGTTTCCGGCAGGTGAAAGTTCCTGAGCCAACTGTTGATGAAACCAGAGAGATTCTACACGGGCTCCGAGAGCGATATGAAACTCATAAGTCCAATACGCCGATGAAGCACTTAATGCAGCTGCTGAGCTCTCGCATAAGTACATCAGGTCTGTTATTCAAGAAAGGAGCTATGGTATTAGCAAATGTTGTTCAATGTTCAATTCGTGAACGGAATTTCTGATGCTATTGAAAATTGCAAATCTGATCTGTAGTTAAACCTTACAATGTATGTATTTTCCTTATCACATCATCCTAGGTGTTACCTTCAACTTTCATGTTCCAAAAAAAACCCTTCAGTTTTCATGAAGTTAGATTTGAAATCACTCTATAGAGATAACAGCCCATCTCATGTTGCAGGTAGTAAGGATTTGCACCTAAATTCTCCACGCACATATTTCTATCCACATCTGGTTCATAATTCCGTAGCAGCATTTGTTTGCACCAATCGTTCATAATTTGACAGCATCTTCTGTTTGCAGTGATCGTTTTCTGCCAGATAAGGCCATTGACTTGATTGACGAAGCAGGTTCACTTGTCCGTCTACGACATGCCCAGGTACAGTCACAAATGCATCATCATTCTTTTGTTATCCCTAACTCTGGCATGCATTTTTTTTAAAAAAAAATATATCAATCTGAACTGATCCACAGCGGAAGCTATCCAAGGAAGTTAAAGATCTTGAAACAGAGGTCAAGAAAATCATGGAGGAGAAGAACGGTGCCATTCGCAGCCAGAACTTTAAAAGGGTAAAGGCTAACAACACACATGCATTTTGCTTGCTTGATGAACAGCAGATAATGGTATATTTCTTTGGTTTTCTTCTCCAAATGTTGTAAACCTGTGGACTGACAAGCTGATCCTGAATGCTATCAGGCGAAGGAGCTTCGCGAGTCTGAACTGGAGCTGAACTCCCAGATCATGACTGCTATTGCCAAGAGCAAAGAGATGACCAAACAAGACGAGGTGAATCCTCCTGCCACGTCATTGATCCCGGTGGTGACCAAACAAGACATCCGCCACATCGTGTCCCTCTGGACCGGCGTGCCCAGTCTACGAAGTCACCACCGACGAAACCAACAAGCTGCTCAACATGGAGGACACCCTGCACCAACGCATCGTCGGCCAAGACGAAGCCGTCACGGCGATAAGCCGCGCAATCCGGCGAGCCCGTGTCGGGCTCAACGACCCACACCGGCCCATCGCCAGCTTCATCTTCGCCGGCCCGACCGGCGTCGGCAAGTCGGAGCTCGCCAAGGCCCTCGCCGCCTACTACTACGGATCAGAGGACGCCATGGTCAGGGTCGACATGAGCGAGCTCATGGAGAGGCACGCCGTGTCCAAGCTCATCGGCTCGCCGCCGGGCTACGTCGGGCACGGCGAGGGTGGCCAGCTCACGGAGGCCGTTCGCCGGCGACCGTACTCGCTCGTCCTCTTCGACGAGGTCGAGAAGGCTCACCACGACGTGATGAACATCATGCTCCAGATCCTCGACGACGGCCGGCTGACTGACGGCATGGGCAGGACGGTGGACTTCACCAACACGCTCATCATCATGACCTCCAACATCGGCGGCGCCGCCATGGTCGCGGGCAATGACGGGAGAAAGGAGGTGGTGGAGGAGGAGATGAAGCGATACTTCCGGCCGGAGTTCTTGAACAGGTTGGACGAGACGATCGTGTTCAGGCAGCTGAGCAAGGTGGAGGTGAAGGAGATCGCCGGGATCATGGTGAAGGAGGTGGCCGGACGTGTGAGGGAGATGGGGATCGAGAT
Source organism: Digitaria exilis (assembly GCA_015342445.1). Taxonomy (NCBI): domain Eukaryota; kingdom Viridiplantae; phylum Streptophyta; class Magnoliopsida; order Poales; family Poaceae; genus Digitaria; species Digitaria exilis. The sequence goes on along the minus strand of JACEFO010002268.1, from coordinate 737,991 downwards.
GGAGGTGACGGAGAAGTTCGTGGACCGAGTGGTGGAGGAAGGCTTTGACACGAGCTATGGAGCGAGGCCGCTGAGGAGGGCCGTCGTGAGGTTGCTGGAGGACACCCTCGCCGACAAGGTGCTCGACGGGGACATCGTGGAAGGGGACAAGGTCACCGTCGACGCTGACGCGGCCGGGAACGTGAACGTCGTGGTGCGCGGACGGGATTGTCTCGTGCAGCTGCAGCAGCCTGTCGAGTTTGTGATATAGTTGCTGCATGTCACTTAGTAATTAGTATCATGCAGTTATTACCTGATCTTGAGATTTTGGTTCCACTGGAACGAATGAATTTTTGCGAAATCTCGCTGAGATTAAAAAAAAAATGGTGACTACACAAGAGTCTGCTTCGTCCAAAAGTGACATCTCGGTGAGCAGGTAGATTTAGTTGATGTACTTTAAGAAGATGGCATAATAATCAAACTATTGTAGCCTCTGGCTTAAGAGAGTCTAGAATTGCAAAATACGCAGCAAATGACCATGCACTTTCTTGGGTGAAAACAAAAGAGAAAATAGAATCGTTCATGAAGACATGAACCACATGTATCTCCATAAATCAATTTCAGTATACAGGACGAAGGCAAAAAGAACAAAACCAAAAAACGCCGACCGATAAAGAACTACACTCGGTGGGGGTAAGAGCCCTGGGTTTTCATTAAAAAGGAGAAACCTTCTTCGCTTGTAAAAAAAGATGGATTTGACACAGCTATGAAGGAAAGGCTTGCCGGATCAGTGGATCCGAGTACGGGCGCACGCGAAGTTGATTCCGTTCTGTCTGCCGCACGAGCAAAAGCTAATAGCAAGGACGGTGCTGGACCACCCATGATGCACGGTCTTGTTTGGTAATAAGTCCTACCGGTCGAACTAGCATATTTCCCTGGAGACTAGCAAAGCACTCTCTAGCTAGATTTGATTCACCATAGGAACACGACGACTCATAGCTTCCGTGGAATTTGTGAACAAGAGGATTCATGGAGGCATTCTGTGTTGGATTGTCACCTTGCGAGTTGTGTATGGGCCTTGGAGAAGGAAGAAATAACCATGCAATTTGTGTGAAATTAATGAACCAAGTGCTCGAGCATGGTTAATAGAGGCGAGGGAAACACTATCGGGCAATGACTTCATCAGAGTGGTTGAATCGTTATGGGCCATCTGATACGCCAAGAGACCTCGAGGAACATTCACCATAGGAACATGGTTAATAGTGGTTTTATTACAAGGTTCGTGGCTGACCTCGAGGCCGTGAGCCGAACAAGGAGTGGTTTGATGGAAATCCAGAGTCTTTATTTGATCCAGTATATTATTACCGAGACAGAGTACAGTACATTCACTCACAGACTAATACGTACTTATTGCATCATGCTACTACACTATGCATACTAGTAGCTTAGCGTTTCTGTATGCTTGCTTCATTCATCATAAATTCAGAGGATATTAATAAGACAGACTAGCAATTATCGACTGTGCGATTGCTCATGAGGGGAGCATCGCTGGTACCACCAGGAACAAGAAGCTGCAGAGGAGCCACGCTCCTCCGGCAAACCCTAGTTCCGCCGCCAAACATCGACGGTGAACAAACTCTAGAACTAGGAGGGCTCGATCTACTAAAGGATAGACCTCCGATCCCCTGGCCGCTGGCTATAAGACCGGCGGGAAACGGGGGCCGGAGGCGTGGGAGGCAAGCGCCGGCGGCGGTGTGCGTCCGCTAAATGTATTTTGTTTCCAGTATTCCATTATAAAGGCAGTGACGGTGATGAGCTCACCGCCGTTGCCGAGCTGCTTGGCGTGACTGTCCGCGCTGCATTGCTGGGCCGCGAGGCACAGCATCTCCGCCCACTCCTGCAAGACGAGCTCCAGCGTCCCCAGCTGCAGGACGTCCTCTCGGATGAGCACCTCACCAACCTTACATCCATCCTGAAGCAACTTGATACCTGAGGGCACAACACCATGTCAAGAAACTGATGGAAACCGTAGTCTCTACGTAGCCAGTCGGACCGGCCGGGCTCGTGCTTGTTGTCCAGCAAGCCACCCCCTATGCTGCGCAGTGTACGGGCCAGTTGCTTCTCCGAGCCGTGCGCCGGGCCCAGGGTGATGAGGCCGTAGCACGCCTCGACGTAGGCGTTGCGACTTGCAGTGGGTGACAGCATGTAGGGGCGCGCGGCGAGGACGAACAGCATGTAGTTGGACAGCGCCTCCACCGCCTTGGCAATGGCTGCTTGCTGCGGCGGCGGCGGCTGCTGCTGCTGTCCATTCCACCACCAGTCGAGGTAGACGTTGGTGGCGATGTGCCAGACCACGATGCGGACCTCGGCGCTGTATCAGCTGGAGGTTGAACAGCAAGAAGGCGGCGGCGGTGGCCACGGCCTCGAGGACATGCATGCAGAGGACGTAGAAGCTAGTGTGGATTACCTCCGCCTTGGTGTACAGGACGTGTCGTGCATCAGGGAGAGCTGCATCTCGACGACCTTGTACAGATCCTTGTCACACACCTCTGACTCGAAAGGGTACCCACTCCTGCTCCCACTTGCTTTCGGCCCCTTGAACAATTCCTTGGGCACTTCCAGCATCCGGTGAGCCATCAGCAGGTAGGCTTCTGTGTCCCAGGGGGGGCTCGAAATTATCCTGTCAAGGTAATATATACTGGCATTCGTTAATTTGTCTGGTGTGTACATTGAATGCCCGGTAATTCTTTCCCATTCGGCTACCGGCCGCGCGCCGGAGTGCCCACACTCGCTCCCCGTACTTGGCGACGCCCACCGCAAATATGAGCACGGTGGCCCACCAGAGCAAGGAATGGCGGCGGCTGCTGCCGCCGGAGATGGAGGACAGGTAGACCACGTAGCCGGTTGTCCTCGATGGCGTAGGCCGTGATGTTGTCCTGCCCGCCCAGGTGCAGCAGCAGGAATGGTGCCCAGAAGGCCATCAGATGGTGCTCCGGCGACCTGCTCGTGACGGACAGGTGGCCCAGGACGAATATGGCCGTCCCGTCCGCCGTCCAAACGAAGAACCTTAGAAGGCCGGAGTCGATGCGCCGCCGGAGCTCCCCCAGGACGAGGAGCACCACCTGGAGCGTGAAGCTCAGAAGCACAAGAGCTTGGAGGCCCCATTCGCTCCATGCATGTGCCAGGACTTGGCCTCCTCCAATCGTAGCTTGTCGTTTCTGAAAACAGATTTATAAGGCAACTCTTCTTCTGTTTTGGACTAGGTGTCTGGATTCCCACCGACTAAAGCCTGGTTCGTTTTGGCATGGAATGCCATCCATGGAATGGGCTCCAAACCACATGGAATATCTCGGTATGGAATCAATCTCAATCTACCCAAAATGTCTGTTCGGTTAGGCCTGGAAGGGTTTGAAACCCGGCATGGTTTAGCCCCGTTCCATGCCAAAAAGGCCTAGTTTCGTTCCATGAGTCTGACCTCATGGAACCAAACCCCATGGTTTAAATGACATGCATGGAATCACTCAAACCATGCATGGAACTGTTCCAGCTCAGGAATCAAACCCGAGCAACCGAACAAGGCCGAGTTTAGATCACTCAACTTTTCCTAAAAACACTATTCATTAAACTTTTTCCTATTCATCACATCTCTCTCACACTTTTTCCTATTCATCACATCTCTCTCACTCACAGAACACGCTTCCCAGCACGACCTATAGTGTTTTTTTTATCTACAATGTTTTCCCCCTAAACTATACACACCTTATTTTTTTTACTTCATATCACATCACCAATATGATTTGCGCCCATAGACTTTTACATGTCCGTTTCCTTTTCTACTATTTTTTTATTATTGCGAGATTTTTATTACGGATTTATTTAGTTTCTTCATGTATTGCGATCTGTAAAAATTATTATGTTATTTGCACTAGACTCTTTATATTTTTTTCCTTACCGTTAGATCTTTATAGAATCTGATGGCCCATATCTTTCTTTCTTTTTTTCTAAATTTATAATTTTTCAATAGTATTTTCTCGAGCTCGTTAGATTATTTTTTACCATTAGAAAAATCTAATGGTACATATCTATCTCTTTTTACCGATTAACGTAAGTGTACAAGCAATGAGGAAGGGGCATGTGAAATTACCTCAATTTGACCTGATGATAGGTTGGTTCAGAAAAAGCAGATGTCTAGCACAAACCGGCGAGATATCTTCTCTCGATCTTGCATGAAGGCATGAAGCACATCTCGTCGAGAAGTCACGAAGCAGTTGGCACCTTGACCATGGTGATTGCTCTGCACGGAACAACATTTATGACTGCGAATGTATGACCACGTAGTATACTACTATCGTTAATTAATGTATTTCTCTTGCATTTTATCAGATGTCTCCGAAGAGACATTTCTCTTGCATTTCATGAAAATAGGCTTGGCCACCGTATGACTGCAAATAATATGGGTAATTTTTTTGAGCAATAAATTATAATACGAGTAATGGGTTTGGCAACGTATGACTACGAATAAAATGTGGTGGGTTGTAATGATCTGAATTTAAATTACCCCTTGACCTTCTTGAATGGGCCCACAATAGAGTTGAACTTGAAATCGGTGCAAAAAAAAATGGATGATAACAAAAATGAAATGGGCCTCCAATTGAGGCATCATGTACTTCGTGAAAAAACAAGCTAAGGTTATAACAATTTGGTGACGTTTTAGGTCCTGCGTGGCACTTGCCACATCATCTACACCGAACAAGTCGTGACGTTTCCTTAGATCGACATTGACGGAAAACAAGCACCATAGATTAGTGATGAAACGGTTATAGTTGCATAATTGTTATGGAAGGATATGCTTACGTCACATTCCTTTTAAGACAGGTGACAAGTGACAAAATGAATTTTTTTTTTGAATTTTTGTCATGTGAACGTCACAAATTATGAATTAACATAGGGATAAATGAAATGTCACCGTTTATGGGATGTCTTGTGGTATATATTGTTAATTCGAAGATATGTGTCACTAAAAACTTCAGACCACGCTACCTGTCATGACAGCTACCATGTCAGCCGTCACGTTGTAGTATAAAGCGTCTCTGTACTAGTTAATGCGCAAGGAAGCGTCAATACAAAACACATCTACAATAAACGTATCTATGAGATTGTCTATACATTTGTCAACGCGCATGCAATAAATTGTTGTTATACTGTGTAATTAGACCAATAGGCATGTCTCTAAAAAGAATACTATTATTGCAATGAGTCTAGACGACATGCGTATATCGTGCCTATGAAACGCCTTTTTTCTTTCATAGCTATGTCTAAAGAATTTGTTTCTACCAAGCCTGTCATGGTGCTAGCGAAGATGCTCCAAACATTGCTTTAGAGATGAAAATTCGCGTCAATCTTCTCCGCTAGCACTCGAGGGATTTTGAACGGGGCCAGCTAAAACGTCAGTACTGCTAGTACTACACGGCTGACCATTTTGACACCATCGATGATGAACGGACCGAAAATATCCAAATAAAAGCTTTCCGTTTCCCGAGCAAGCACTAGTGCAATATATAATTGATACTAAAACCAATCGACAAACCCAACAGAAGGAACGCCAAAATAAGCGTAGAAAAAGGATCGAAAATGGTTGATACTAACCATATTTCCCAATGCGCCAGGAGCCCTAGCCGCTGCTCGGGCGGCCGCCTCCACAGTCCACACCAACCCGGTGTCGGTGAGGGTTCTGCTCGCGCCTGCCTCGCACGCTCGACTCTCCTCTCCTCTCTCTTGTAGTTGCAGCCAGGAGAGGAGGTCAGGAGTGGCATCTCTTCTTTCCGTGTTGTTTTTCCGGTTGACAAGACATAAATGAAGCCTTATGCTTTTGTACGTGGTGTGCTTTACTTTACTTTATTTCAGGCTAATGCTGCAAGAAGCTTTGGATCTCCAGCTGCGTGAATTAGCTAGATCCTTGCATTGATTGATATCTCCCTACTATCGAGAATCGTGTTGCGCGATGTAAAATGATAACACGTATAGTATGACGTAGTACACACTAGCCGAATGCATGCATGATTTGGGCTCGAACATGTGTCACCTCCATTCCACAATTTATTTATGCTACCCCTGCACTTGGTTGCAATAGATGGAAAACTACAGATTCCACGGTAGGCCTTTGTTAGTAACCTTTCCAAAAACAATTTATTCGGGTTTTCTTTGTTTCCAGGAAAAGTTAGTTTCAATGTGCACGTACATGATGTAATTTAGTTTCAATTTAGAATTTAGGCACCGAATTAAAATGTGTCACAAAATAAAAGTTATTCTTTGTAAGATTGTTTTATCATTTTTCGCCCTATTCTAGCATGTTGTTTGTTGGTAAAATAGAACCAGGTACGAAGAATTTTTTTTTTGCATATCATTTCTTATTCTAACATTTTTGTTGCTAGAAACATCTGATACTACGAAAACCTCAAAAAAAGGTTTTTTATTTTAGCCTTTTTAAAATATTATAAATAATATATTCGGGACAAAACTTTTAATAAATAACCCTTTTTGTCACGCTAAAGTTGCTGGTGTGAATCATAGACTCCGTCACGCTAATGCATTAGCGGTGCACATTTATATTATTTTGACGTTGACAATTTGTGCGCTCTAAGCCAGAGTCACATTGACTTGCCCGAAGAAGTCTAGCATAGGGATGGGAACCGTTTGTATTCGCATGCAATCGAATTTGGATAGCACTTTTTACTATAAATTATTCGAATTTCAATACACATTGAAATATTCTCAAATGTGAATGCAAATCAAATAGTTCGAATTCGAATATCTGTTTAATTTGGGTGATAAGAATTAGCACACATCAATCCTCTTTGGCATGGTTTTATAAGACATAGAAGTAAGGACCAACAGTAGGACATTGTGGGCCACCGTGCGGCACTATGGCCCCTCACTGCAAGGTCTCGCGGGCGGCGCACGGAGAAACATCAACATCACCATAATGCTTCAGAGTTCCCTAATTTCTCACCAACTTGGCACACTAACAACCGTACCCCTCTAATAGAAAACGCCAACTTGTCACCAACTTCTCCCAACTTGACACCAAATTTAGCCGGACTTTGGACAGGACGTGAAGACGCTAGCAAGAGTGGGTCGAGAGACTTTCTCTTACCTTTATTCTCCTGTGACATACCTCCCCTTCGAGTCTTGGACTATAATAGAGGGGCCTGCCCTCCTGCAAGAGGGGGAGGCTCTCCAGCCCGAAAAGACACTAGTCTCCATACAAGCACTCACACGCGAACTCCATTTTCCAAGGCTTAACTAGCCTTCGCTCGTAACCCCCAAATCGAGTGAGCAATATGAGAAGCAGCCACGAACTGGACGTAGGGCTGTGACGGTCCTCAAGTATTAAATATTACCGTCACATCTCAAAATAAATACTACTTTATTATTGTATATTATTTAAGATGAACAAGTTCCACTTGTATTTTGTCTTTACGTGATTTCAAGGACCTAGAGCTATAATTGGGAGAGATACATTCATTTGTAATATGCATAGTTGTCCCATGGGAATAATACGATATCTTGGGTACTTCTAGTTTGAAATGCTACAATGGTGAATATATGTGCGCTTGTAGAATCCTTATTTATAAGTTTTGATATTCATTTATTCATAATACATTTCTAGCGTCATTATTGAGTATAAATTTCTTTCTATACCTAGTGATGATGTTAAGAAATGTCAACAACATATCGTTGTTGTCTCGTCTAGATTTATTCATAATTTTTTTTTTGTATTTGCTAGATCTATTGTTTTTCAAGCTCTTATCATGGTTATTGTCTGTAGCGTGTCTAATCGGCTGCTAATGTTCTTTATTTATCTTCGTATTAGTAGTTAGCCAATCAGATCTATTATGGTCTTTGGTCTTTAAGTGTTGCATGTGTAGTTCTGTCAAGGTTGCACATACGTAGCCTTTACAGCCATCCGTTCCCTCACTTAGACGTTTAATCAGTTAATTATATTGTTGTTATTATTAAATCTATTATAAGACTGATTAGATCTGTCTTAAGAACCTACAAGATAATTTTCATGTTGCACATTTGTAGTTGTTAATGAATCCTGCACACATGACATAAAACCTGGCCAATCAAGTAGATCGGATCGGCTGCATGGGCCGTTTTACGTCGTTTTCTGCATCTGTTGAGACAGCCGATTGGGCATGTGAGAGCGCTTTTGATGAGCTCTCGAGATGTTCGCACTATTTTCTTATCAATTTATGGGTGGTCACAAGAGGTTAACGATTTGAGCTTGTTAACAAAACCCTCGAGGCTGAGTGTTGGTTTTTCGCCTCAACAACAGCTAACTACATTCGTATCCAATGAATACTAAGTTTCCATTTATCAAGAAATGTACTTATTTTTTTACATAAGAGATTGTAGGAAAAATACTGTAGCATCAGAAAAACATTGTAGCATTCGCTGGGAAACGTGTTTTGTGAGGGAGGAATAGTGAAAAGTTGAAATGAACAGTGAAAAGTTGAACATCGTCTTATCTCTATCTACAAAAGAACGAGTAGAATTGAAAACGTTTCTCACCCAAATTGGGTCCGTGGTACCCCTCACGTCGGACCCACCTGTAAGGGTCAACGAAGATGGGGAGGGGGTCAAACCCACCAAAATCGCATGTTAGATAATGTTTCTGCCAAAATCGCTATTATTTTCTCACCTCGGTGTATCTACCCGTCGGCGCTGTAAATTAAATTGCTAAACCGGCTCGGCGTTGGCTTGGCGTGTGGCGCAGGAACAGCCGGCGCCTGCGGCCCGCCCGCGTGAGAATCCCGCATGCATGCACTCGCGGGCCCATTATCTTGACATGTTTTTCTATTTTTTGAAACGGAAAGGTAGATCCATGAGCGTGTTGTTCTTGGCACTTTCTCAAATGCACCCAACATGAGCTCCTGCCCATTTTATTTTAAAAAAATCCCAAATGTGAACTAAATTAAGTAAAAAGTAGTAAAATAATAGTGATAAAATTACATTTACTTATTAAATATTAGGGCTCGTTCTAAATCGGACTCGCCATACCATCGTATTCGACCTAGCTAGAAGAGGCGGCAAACCCTTGCGAGTTGGAGAATGTTTATACCAAATACTAATTATTTTTCTCGCAACTCTGGTCCTTATCTGTTGCATATATCTTTGCATCATATATACAGGAGAGAATTTTAGCGGCATTTCGACAGGTCCAGACACCCCCCTGGGCCTAAAACCATCGCCACCGGTTCTGGCCCACGGAGTAGGGCTTCGTTTCTGTACCCCTTCCGCCCCCGGCCCCTCCTGTTCCGCTCGCCGACCAGACCGCCGCCGCCGCCGCCTGTCGCCGGCGAGGTCTCGCTCGCCCCACCGATTTCTCGGTCTCCCCTCGCCGAGAACACCCTCCTTACCCGTGCTCGCTAGTGGGCAACACGCGCGCAGTTCGGTTCCTCCCTTAGTCCCGCCCGCAATTGGTGAGGTAACCCTAGCTTGCTCCTCTCCCCCCGCCCCGCCCCGGAATTCCGTCAACCCCGAATCAAATCCGACCATCTTCATCTCCTCCTGCTCCTCCTCTCCAGCGCGCCAGGTGGATCCGCCGGAGCTGCGGGTCGCGGTTCGTTGTCTTTTCTCTCCCAAGAAATTTCGCGGAGGAATTGGCTGGACTGAGGAGCCCCCATGCCGGACGTGAAGCCAGCCGCTGCGGCTGGCGCCAAGGCGGCGGCGGTGGTGGTGGCGGCGGCTGCTGCTGGTGACGTGCCCTCCCCTGCCGCCGCTCCTACTCCGGCTCCCGCTCCGACCCCTGCGGCCGCCAACGGCAATGGGACGCCGCAGAAGCCGCCGCCTGTCCCCGCCGCAGCCTTCGACATGCCCAAGCCCAACCTCCGGGGCCTCAACAAGCCCAAGTGCATCCAGTGCGGCAACGTCGCCCGCTCCCGGTGAGTGCACTTCTTCCTTTATTAGTCAGAAGAAGAATCTGAATTGCTTGCTCCTAGTGTTGGTATGGGGTGTGAGCGCGGTTAAGAGGCGATTGAAAAACCTTTGCCTGTGTTTATGTGTTGGACTGTGGTGCCAGTGTTTGATTTGTGAATTACATGTGTGCGCTTTGCTTGGACTTTCAGGTGCCCGTTCCAGTGCTGCAAGGCCTGCTGCTACAAGGCCCAGAATCCTTGCCACATTCATGGTATGTGTCATGACTCATGACGCTGCTTTACCTTTCAACTGTACTTGTAGTTAGTGACCCGAGAGCAGTTCGGCGGCATGCTATCCACATGATTGTGTATCTGTTCAAACCACAAGCGGTTAGTGATAGAGCGATACAATATCTTAATGTCTGTACGATTACATTTCTGGTCTGGCCAGTTTTCCACACATCAGTTTCCTTTTCCACTTATATTTTTGTTTAGGCAAAATTGCCTCAATATAACTCCCTGTGAATCATTTTGCTAACATACTACTCTCCACACTCTTTTTTTCTATTTTACCACTCCCCAAAATTGCCTCAGTAGAACTCTTTGTGAATCAATTCGCTAGCACACCATTTTCCAAACCCTTTATTTTCTATTTTAGCACTCCGCCACTCCCTACTTTTCCATTTTTCCTATCCTAGCACTGTGCTTCATGATTGAAAGTTGAAACCAACAGTACAGATCGGATGCATGGACACTTGCTATTACTGCCTCTGGCTCCATAACCATGCCCAATCCTTCCGCCCTCCTCTGCCTTTATCCTCTATCTTCCTTCTGCATTATCTCCTTCTCTGCCTGTATCCTTCGTCTTCCTCCCCGCCAGCCACCGTGGCTCTCACCGTCGCCAGTGCAGGGCACTCCCTGTTGATGGTCTCGCCACTCGATGTACACAGGCACTGCACTTGGCCAACAGACAAACCACGGACCCATTGCTGCCCATAGCCACCATAAGGTAAGAAACTCGCCTGCATGACCTCATCTCTGGCCTCCAGGGCACTCCACCAGGAGTAAAGCCATGGTCCATGTACACATGCCCTCTCTGATGCTCCTTGGCCTCAGTCTCAGTCAGACTAGTTCGGCCAGATCTGGAGCGCATCCTTCTTCCTCCTCTTCAGCAGATTTGGCAGGATGAGGCAAGCGGGCAGGGGGCAGTCTCGGTTTCCGGCGATCTGAGGAGAGAAATAGATATAAGGAGGAAGGAGATGAGGCGGAGAGGGAGCTTCGCCATGGCAACAAAGAAGGAAAGGAGGGCCCAAAAACGACAGGTTTGACAAAGGAGTGCTAAAATAGCAAACTGACTTCGGGAGTGGTAAATTTATTCTAACAGTTTGTGGAGAGTGCTTGAGGCAAATTTTGGCTTTTGCTTAGCCTCATTTATCACCAGCAGTGGTTCCAGGTTTTTTTTTTATTTTAGGATTAGAATTTAGTGGTGCGTTTCGTTTTGTAGCCATGTAGCCAAGATGAACTAACCTAGAGAATAGAGATACAGATTAGGAAATTTAGTGAGTCCATCCTAGCACTGATTCACTGTTTGTTTGTTTCTAAAATTTTGTATGGCAAGTTTGTAGGCATGTGGATGATTATATTCAGATATTTCTGTCCAGAATGAATGTCTGGAATAATTGGCTGTTATGTTCATATATTACCATCAAGAAATGCCTGGAACAATCTTTCAATGAATCTTTACAAACTGCAAGCACCAGTTGTCCAGCATAAATCAAAATGTAAAAAATTAAACAAACAATGCAAGGTCGTAGGGGATTTTTTTATGGTGAATCTTTCACACTATGTGAGATGCAGTGACACTGTCTTGCTTCATGGAGCATGTTGAATATGTGGGTAGGGAAATGTGAGATGTTTTAGTGATTTGACCTTGCATTAACCTTCTCAATTCATGAAGAAATAGGGAAGAGGCTACTGTAGAAAAAATGCTAGGTTTTGTAGTTCCGAACATTCAGTCTAACGAAACAACTAGAAATTATGTTTCCTATGTTTCAAAACATTCCCTTTATACATGCCAGCCAGGGTTAATGGCTATGTTAGAGCCATTTCTTATGAGCATCATTGATGCTTTATTATGATATTTCCGTGTCAAACTGCTTATTGTTTTCTTTTTGTTACCAACTTTCTTTTGCATGATTTAATATCAGGACTGCTGCTCTGTGCTATGTCATGGTGTTGTTTATTTTTAACTCTCCTCTGAACATCACTAATATGTTGTTTTGCTTCACTGCTCATGACAGTTTTGAAGCAGACCAACACTTTGCCTGATAAACCATCACCTGCTACTGCTCCTGTGACAGAGCAGCCATCTACCAACTTACCTGCAACCGGGTAAAATTTACAAAACATAAGTTTATGTTGAAATTGATCTCCAGCAAATAATTGCATTGTTTCTAATGCTTTGTGTGCCATTTGTCACAGTTCAGCATCAAGGCTGGCTTGCTTGCAGAGGCTTCCACACCATTTTCTGAATTCTCTCCGAACAAAAAAATCGATTGCCAAAAAGGTTATTGGCTGTTCCACATATCTATTTGGTTTGATCCATTTTTAGTTTTTATTGTGATTTTTGTTTCTTTTTTCCTAGGATGTTGCAAGCATAAACAAGTGGAGGTTTATGAAGTTAAAGGAACATATGCAAGGAGATATTGATGCTGAAAATGAAGCATATGAGAGGTATACACAGAATGTTGGGCTACTGGAGGAAACATTCTGTCCTATGGAAGATTCTGCTGCTGAAGCCGAAGCTGAAGCAACTTCAGAAGATGAAGAAAGGATGGACTTGTTGGTTTCAGAGGCAAAGGTGAGGTTGAAGTCAGATAGCGACAATGCAGAGAGCTTCAAGGAGAGGGTTGCCACTATCTTGGACCAGAAGCTAAAGAATCTGCGTGAGGCTCAAAGTTCCTATGAGGATGACAAACTATCTGATGAAAATCAAGACGACTATACAATCCCAGTGAAGTTTACCGCAAAGCAGAAGATGGAGAGGGCCGCAAAATTTAATGAGTTGCTTGGTAAGATGACGAGAGCACGGAACGAGGATGATTTGAAGCCTTGCCGTGATCTTATTGAGCAGCTGTTTGGCAACGAGGTGCTGTTTAGAAAGGAGAATGACTCCACAGACAAGTCAAATGCAATGGAGACGGAGCCACCGAGCGGCCAGGAGTCAACTTCTGCTGCTGCAGCATCACAGCGGTATTCCTTCCCAAAGCTGTGCACTAGGATAGAAGTTGGCGAGGACTTTGCCTCCAAACTGGATGCTGAATTCTCTTCTCTAAGTGAGGTTACGCAGCTATGACATATCACACACTGAATCCTGGGCCGATCCCTGTGTAACTGGTGGTTGAGTAGGTAGCGTTGTCAGTCATTGAGCTTCTTAGCTGCGGTACTAACTTGACAGTGTAGCTCGTCGATGTGTAGTGAACCAGGCCATGTAATGTAGCTGTTTGCAGTTAGGCCAAAACAGTGCGTCAGTTGAAGAGCGATGCTGCGTTTCTTATACCCTTGTTTCTTGTGCTGTGTTTGTTCTGAATTCTGATACCTGAAGCATGAATCGAATTGTTGTCTCAGTTAAAATAGCAACTGTTGGGCTGCTGCTCAATTCGCTTATGTTGCTCATGGCCAACTTATGAAGTGAAACTTGGGAGGCAAACAGCAAAACTTGGAGGCCTTCCCGTTCCCCTACAACAACTGTGCTCCCGTTTCCTCTAAGGGTAGCCTCGCTCCGTCTCTCCATGGCCGGAGCTGGGGGAGACAGTGACAAACAGCAAGCAGCGCACGCTTGGAAATCGGAACTCCAGCATTACTGACTTGAGCCCATCAAAACTGAAAATTAATAAGTATGAAAAAACTGAAAATTGGAGGCGTCAGTCTGATGTTGCAATGTGCAGCGCAGAGCTAATCTCAACTCTGAAACTCTGAACTTGCAAAACAGACAGCCCCTGTTGGGACAAAGATTGCTTCGTCCGCTGGAACTAGACGCGTGAATCTTGCTCACTAGTCGGCGCCATCCACACCCAAAGCTGCGTCGGAGAATAAGAGTTGCCCTCCCTTGCATTTGCATGATCCGGAGTACTAAGGTTTGGTGCGAAATCAAGTTTTTTAGTACTTGGCAGTCTCCAACAGACTATATGGGCAATATTTGGATCCAGTGTTTGAAGCAAGCAAACTACACAAACTCTAATCACATTTCCGTTTTATTTATATAGGAACTAAGAGTGCCGATTACAGGCATTTTTTTTTACTAATAAGGTACCAATTATATTCACAGCAGTACAGCACACAGACCATAAAGACACAATACTTCCATGATTCGTTGTTCAACGTCGAATCCTATACTCGGGTGGATGTGGATCCTAGTATAGAAGAGTGCTTCCCTCCTTGAATAGCACAAAGATGCTGCTACCGTCGCCTCTGGAGATCCTGAGGTCTTCATCAAGGTAGGTTGTGAGCAACCAGGACTCAGCATTATCTGTCCGGATTGGTATTTTCAGTGGTGGCTGACCCGAGATGGTCTTAGCAACCGAGGATGCTGCATTCTCAATTGAAGAAAATATGCCTTTCAATGGGCTCAGGTCGATGTTCTGTCCAAAGAGTTCAAACTTCTCCGGTAGCACAATGGAGTCCGTCAATTGCGGGGTTCCGATAACACCTTCATCAAATTTGATCTGGAAAGGAAATTTTTATCCGTTAGAAACCAAAAGAATATTGGCTTAGGGGAAAGATCTCCCCCGCAGCAAAAGAATCAAAGATGAAAAATGGTTACTTGGATGAGGATAACAGAACTTCACCTGCACACGCTTGGGGCTTCTAATTTCGAATTTAGCATTGGTAGAAACTGAGGTTGTAGCCAATGGCCCTGAAAACTTGATGCAGTTTTGCACGGTGAAGTTCTCTGAATCAATAGTCTGCGATATCTCATCTACCTTTACAAGCTCAGGCAGCCTTCCGGACCCCAACAGGGGAAATAGTTGAGAAAATGATGTGTACCTGAAATATATGGTTAATCAGACTCATAAGCTTCTTCTGGCTGCTGCACACTCAGTGTCTCATTCAAAAAGAGTTTCACTTCAATGAACTTCCTAAAAAATCCAGTTAGTTGGTTTCAGAAGTCAGAACTATGTTTACTCATGATGTTGAGAGCAGTTGTCAAACAGTCTCAAAACAAAATTTTCATCCAATCTCAACCTCAGATGTTAAGCCACCACTCTATGTAGTTTTCAGCATCAAATCAAGTGATTCGTAGAGCAGTACAGTTTAGTGCCACTACTAAACGTCCAGCAGATATGAGATCCTTTCCACCAACACAAACCAAGGCCAAAGTTGTAAAAGATTGTAAAAAACATACTACTTATCAAAGTGTTCAAAGTTTTCAACTGCTGTACCAAACTCAGAAGAGAATATGAAGGGCAACTTTTGTTCCCACTGAGCCACACGGCACAAATGGTGAAGTAGCCGTCATCAAATTGTTCAAGTTTTCCGCTGCTCAATCAACCAGTGTACCAAACTCAGAAGAGAACATGAATGGTAACTTTTGTTCCCACTGACCCACAGCTCATGATTTAGCCGCTTATAGCAGAGCAGCATATATACCTCAGTCAGATCAATTTTACCAACCAGCAATCCGCATCAGAAAGGAGTAGCTGTTGATCAAAGGGGAGAAAGGAAAAAAAAAGAGAGATCGGGATGAGGAAGGGGGCTTGGTTTCTTACGCGAGGATCCACTTGCCGTTGAGGAGCGTGAGGGCCTCCGTGGGAGCCGGCGTGGGGTTGCGCGCCTCGAGCTGCGTGATGAGCTCCACAATCTCGGCCCGCGTCTCGCTGGACGCGCGCAGGCCCCGCTCCGTGCCGTACAGCGCCTCCTTGAGCCGCGCCTTGAGGCCCGCCACCTCGCTCGCCTCCGGCGAAGCGGGGGCCTCGGCCTCCGCCACCGCCGCTGCCCCCGTGACCGCAGGCTCCGGCGGCCCCCACTCGTCCTCGGTGTCCCCGCCCGCCACCGCCGCACGCGCAAGGACGACGCCGCGGCGACGTGCGGCTGCGTGCAGCGACGGGAAGCTCGGCGGCTCCCGGAACGCGAGAGCGGCGCCGGCGCCGGCAACGCCACATGGGTACGGGGCTGCGGGTGATGGGGATGGCGCGCGGAGGGCGAGGGTCATCGCAACTCCCACCATGGCTTTGGCTTGCTTTCTTGCTTTCTGTTTCTGGCTTTCTGCAGAGACGACGGCACAAAGAGAGAAGCGTGTACCAACTACTACCTGTCTTGCCGCGAAGCGTAGAACGACAGAGAGAAAAGGCGTCGATGGAGAAGAGACGTGTCGAGCTTGGGTTGAGGCCTGCGACGGGTTGGCAGTCTGTGGTGCGCGTCGTCACTCGTGAGCGGAAACACAAAAAATTCTGTACAACACAAAAACGACGCGATACGTGCCAGTGGGGGTTCTCGAACTCTGATGGCTTAGCAACATCTCTAGGATAGGGACGTGTCCTTCACTAAAATTGACAACATATACTAAGGTCATTCCCAACCCAATGACTAGGATGGTGTCCATAGAATTAAATGAGCTGCCACCTAGGATAAAAAAATGATGTGGTAAAGAAATAAATAAGGAAAGAGAAAGAAATTGGGTCTTGCATGAGACATGGTTTCTACACAACATCCAAGACATAATGAGAGATGGGTAGTATTAAATTTAAGTAATGATTAGTGATGTTTGCATTAGAAGGGTAGTGTCTAGTGCTAGTTTCTTGCTGATGTGGATCTTATAGACACTATGACTAGTGTCTTGAGTTGGGAATGGCCTAAGCGTGTCCTCTAGGGTTGACATATCAGTGTTAAACGATTTTAAAGTAAGAAAATTATCATGTGGTGTTTAGAGAATCAATATATAATAGATTAAATTAATTTAGGATGGATTTATATTTCAGTATAGGTCCACGAAACATATACTGATGTTTCTGAAAGTATGCCAATTGGAATATAAACCTAGTTTGTTTTGCTGTTTCACACTTTTGTGTTGTTTCAATGTTGGTCTTGAGAAGTTTTATGAGCTCTTAACGTGTCCTATATAAGACACGTATTGTGAAGAGTCATATTGGCTGTGACAACATGTAATATCCAGATTGAGCATCCAATAAATTTAGGAAGGCTAGCATGCATATCGTGTAGTTGATTTTTTCCGGTATTCTAACTTTATTTGATTAATACTAGTAAAAACGCACGTGCGACCGCACGTGATATAAAATTGTGTTTTTCTCTTGGAGATGATTCTGTCAATACAAATATGAGATGTCACCCATCTCCTTTTTCTTTTCAGAGGCCATTATTGTATATTTAATAGTTTATTTGTAAAAAATATTCGTGATAATTTGTCCACGCATCTAGATTAAGAAATTATATATTCTTTTTTGCGTTTGCTCCCACTGCACGTGCCTTGTTTCTATTTGTTTGTTTCTTTATTCTTGAATTTATTAGTCGTCTTAAATCCTCAAACCTAATTATCTTATAAAGAGTTGGCACTAAAAATTCATATACTCCTAGCTTTGACACGCACCCTCGTATGCTGCCAAACAGCGGTTGCTGCAGGAGCCTAGGCTGCAAGAAAGCAGCAATCCGAGCACCGCCGCAGTCGTCAGGCGCACGACCATTCGCACCTCCAGCTTCTGCAACAGAGCGGTGGCTCGTCACGCCGTCGAGTTTCCGTCGCACTTCGGCCTGCAGGCCTCGTCCTCCCGCTGCTCCATGTGGCTGCGCAGCTCGACGTCGGCGTCAGCAGAGGCACGGCTGCGGACAGGAGCGAGATGGCGGCGGACGTTCCGGCTACGATTAGAAAGAATAATCGATTTTGGAAGGAAAAAACGTTTGGGAAAGTAAACAATAGTTTTTGGTGGGTAGAAAAACATGGGTGATGAAAACAAATTGATTTTGGCAGAAACATTTTCTAAATATCAGTTTTTGTGGGTTTGACCTCCTTCCCACCTCCGGTGACCCTTACAGGTGGGTCCAGCGTGAGAGGTACCGCGGGCCCAATTTGAGTAAGAAACGTTTTCAATTCTACTCGTTCTTTTATAGATAGATTTCTATTTTTTTGAAAAATCATGCTATATGCATGGACATGGTCTCTTATTTTTCTCCTTTTTAAAATTGTTATTATGGCATCAAAGCAATTACGAAGACTTTTGAGATTTCTGAATGAGCCGCCACGCGGGGGCCGGGGGCTCTTCTCTGTAATGCTCTGGTTAGATGTGCTTGTGTTGTACCTCTACCTAATTTCTATTGTTTGGCCGTGGTTCGTACCTGCATATATAACGGGGGTGGACAGCGGACTAAACATGTTTATATGCCAAATAGATGCCTAGATGTTGAGTCCATGGACCATGATACTAGCATCTTTTTGTGCGGGGTTTAACAAATTCCTTCCTTCCTTTTGAGTTACATTACATTGTGACCCTTGCACAATATAGTTCAGTCAAGATCAAGTTTTTTTTTTGACATTTAACATAGACGAACAATATTCCAACCCGGCGCCGTGTGAAGGGCCAGGACTAAAGTAAATTTTTTGTCCTAGTTATAATAAAAAAGAACTTTGTGCTTCAAAAACACTTTGAGCAAAATCCAATCGAGTTCGAATTTACACGAAAAAACATCATTTTACAATATTTTCTTATTTTTTCGAAAAAACCTGCCCCCTCCTCTTTCCCCACGTACAAGGTAATTACTTACCTCTGCCACGACTCCCTCCTCTCCCCACTCCGCACCGCCGCCCGTTGCTCCCGCCTCTCTCACGCGAGGGGACGACTAGGGTTTGGCTGCGTCGCCCCATCCGCCGCCGTCCCAGGAGGTTCTTCTCCCGAGGCTCGTAGCCTCCTTTTTTCTCCCGCGCCCGTCACCTGCTCGGCCCCGTCGCCGTCGCTCGCCCACCAAATCCCCGAGCTGCATAGTACTTGGGGGCCGTCGGAGGTTTCTCGGAAGAACTGGCCGCAGGGAGCCAGCCGATTCCAAGGTAGGCTCACGTGACTGCGAATCCGATTGTTGTGTGTGCTTTGCTGTAAAACGGGGCGTCTGTTGATAATGGAGATTGTGGTAGAGTCATATTGTGGAAGCAATTGGGCTTAACATTTAGGAACTGAGTTCAACAAAAACAATTCATTTGTGTAAATCAGATTATTCAGGAATTACTATATTTAATTCCAGTACAATCTCACTTTCATGACTCAGGTAAAGCCATTGTTGCTATTGGTTAAAGTAGATATTCTATGTGATAAACAATAATCGCAGCGAGCCTCAGAATCAGCAGCCGGCTCTGTTATCAAGTTTATTAGCTTGAATGTCCCTTTAACTTTTCTGAAGTGATATCCACTTTGAGGTCCCTCATCTAGCTTTTAAGCCAATCATCACCAATTGCTAGGTAAACCAATGAATGAAAGAAAAACGAATTCAACAAAGGTTTTCATATGGTTGTGAATGGTCAATCTAATGGTTGAGTGAACAAGAACGTACATGGCGTGGTTAGTTCCCCTGTGGTATTTGCTGACAACTGTGCTTGATTTTGTTTAGTGAAACATTTTTTACCTGACTGCAAATCTTGCAGATTACTTACTGAATTTAATGAGCAAGATACTGGTAGCAAAACAGGATGTTATTTGTTACCCATGTCTTTGTCATTTATGAATGTGTCAAGTTTCTGTTAAACACTAGTGAATAGATACTCATTTGCTTTACAATGTTATCCTGAGATCCATTGCTGCTTATGGTCTTGTTTATTCTGTGCATTCAGGTTTGAACCTGCTTTGGAAATATACAATATGGCTGCAGCTGATGCAGCAACCAAGGAGATGGAGGCATTGCATGTTGGACAAAATGATGAAAAGAAAGTAAGTAGCTGCAGCATTTCCTTTGTTTTCGATGGCCCATGAAATCACTAATGCTGTTTCTACACAAAGTAGAGTATATTTTGTTGGGATCTATTGAGAACCAGTGGAGTATTTTGTTTGCAGAGTTGGTCCTGTTCTTGTTGTGATAACTGGCTACTGTTATTGCATAGTCATGTTTAATGCATTATTTGCCTATTCACCTGTTCCATGTTTCAATTATGCTTTATCTGAATTTGGCATTCTAGTATTGGCCAAAATTTCCTAATAATGGCCACTGCGCTTTTGGCTGGAGGATATATGTAGCTTTTTCCAGAACTCAGTTTGAAAGTAAAATGATTATAAGACTTGAACTGTTGAACAAGCTAGAATAACTATAATTGAAAATCAATCGTGGATTCTTATGTGGCATAGTTTTCTCGTGTGACCCTTTCTTCGCTGTAGTTTTTCTTTCATAGCAATTAACATCTATTTTTCTCTTGCAGGAGAATTTGACTAAAGATGACAAAGCTGCAAACAGCAATAGTGCAGTTCGTACAGCTCAGTCCTCATCACCAGAGGATGATGATGATGAAGCACATGCTGATGGTCCATCTCAAGACGGAGCACCAGGTGCCAACTCTGGCTTGCGAATTCTCTTTGCCAAATTTCCCATGCAAGTCTTTCTGTAATTTTTGTGGTGAGGTTAGTCTAACAACTGTCTTTCAAAATTGGTATTCTTCAGAAGCTGTAAAGAAGAAAAAGAAGAAGAACAAATCCAAGTGTGTTCTGCTGCTGAGTTGAACCATACTTTTCTTGTTTGGTCTGTTTCATTTCACGATGATGGCTCATGTTTTCTGTAGAAAGAAGAAGGACCCACTTCAGCAGACAGATCCTCCATCAATACCTGTTGATGAGCTTTTCCCTTCAGGAGAGTTTCCTGAGGGTGAAATCCAACAGTACAAGGATGAGTAAGTGCGAGTCTGTCACCAGTAGCTGAAATTCAATTGAATTAAATATCCTATGTGAGCATATGTTGGTATATTGTCATACAAAATCCTTACATAGTTACATCTGAAATGTATTGGGAAAAAAGATTCCCCCGTTCGCTAATGTACCATAAATTCTGAAATACCAATAACTGGTTACAAATCTGTATACTATGCTATTCAGCAACCTATGGAGAACAACTAGCGAGGAAAAGAGGGAGCTGGAACGGCTGCAAAAGTCAATGTACAACTCCGTTCGCCGAGCAGCAGAAGTCCATAGACAGGTTTAAAATATACCCCTCTAATTTATTTGCAGCACAGCTTTATTCTATATGTTGTTAGCTTCAATTCTACAATATATATTCTTATTTACTAGGTGCGGAAATATATGAGGAGCATCATAAAGCCTGGAATGTTAATGATTGATATGTGTGAAACATTGGAAAACATGGTCCGGAAACTTATCAAGGAGAACGGCCTGCAAGCTGGCATTGCCTTTCCAACTGGATGCTCCTTGAATTGGTATTCTGTTCTTCTATAGGTTTTCATTAGTTTGGTATACTCTATTGTGTTTCCAAGTTTTCATCACATTTTTACGAATTAACGCAAGAAAATGGAATTCTTAGGGTTGCAGCTCACTGGACTCCAAATGCGGGTGACAAAACTGTACTGCAATATGATGATGTGATGAAGCTGGATTTTGGAACACATATAGATGGTCTGTCTTATTTGCCTTATTGTATCTTATTTGTTTATTTGTTGAACTTCTGTGAGGGTTCCTGATTGGAAAAACTTTGTATTTGTTCCAGGGTACATTGTCGATTGTGCGTTTACTGTTGCATTCAATCCTATGTATGATCCATTGCTTCAAGCAACGAGAGATGCCACAAATACCGGCATCAAGGTAATTGCTACATGTTTCTCTGCACTCTGTAGGCTTTTTCATGCCATTTTCCTACAATGCTTTGATTGTACAAAGTTCAAATCTTCTGTGCAAGTGCAACACATTTGTGTGTTCTTGGAATACTGATTTCCATGATACAACTATAGTATGTCTAGGCATCTCTGTAGCTGCTGCCACATAGTTTGGCTTGACTATTTCGAATTTCTCCTGTTAATGATCCGGAATATGTGGTAGTCTGATTTAATTCTTCTGTTATAGCATTGCACACATTGAGCATAAATATAGATTTGATTAATTCATTTCAGGAAGCTGGAATAGATGCACGGCTTTGTGATGTTGGTGCTGCAATCCAAGAAGTAATGGAGTCATATGAGGTTGAAATCAATGGGAAAGTTTTCCAAGGTAATGCAGTCATATGCAGCTTCTGATTTTCTGATATGCGAAATTGATGTAAAGTGAAAAAAAGGAAATTATGGTTCAAACTTCTTTATTGCTTGTGTGACAGTAAAAAGTGTTCGGAACCTCAATGGACATAGCATTGGGCCATATCAAATCCATGCTGGGAAATCAGTTCCGATAGTGAAAGGTGGAGAGCAAACAAAAATGGAGGAGGGGGAGTTTTATGCCATTGAAACCTTTGGATCTACCGGTATGTTACTCTTTTATTTAACATGAACCCAGAGATAGAAATATAGGAGTTCTTTTTCATGATTGTTTACCATAAAAAAAGTCACATTTTCACTTATATAATTAGAAATCTAGAATGGCCCTTGGCTGCACAGCACTTCATAAGCTTGGGCACAAGTCCTTGATGGCTTCAACACTTAATAAGGCTTGTTTTTTGTAGGAAAGGGATTTGTTAGGGAGGACTTGGAATGCAGTCATTACATGAAGAACTTTGATGTTGGACATGTGCCTTTGAGGTTAGCAAAGGCTAAGCAACTCCTTGGAACCATCAACAACAACTTTGGAACACTCGCCTTTTGCCGTAGGTACTTGGACCGCCTCGGTGAGACCAAGTACCTCATGGCTCTGAAGAATCTCTGCGATAACGGTATTGTCCAGGTAATTGAATCTCCATCCCCGCCCCATCATCCGAACCTTTTCACTGAGATGGCTGCTCACCGCCTCCCGCTCTTGTCCACAGCCGTACCCTCCCCTGTGCGACGTGAGAGGGAGCTACGTCTCGCAGTTTGAGCACACCATCCTACTCCGTCCGACCTGCAAAGAGGTGATTTCCAGAGGCGATGATTACTGATTGCGGCTGCAGTGGCTCCTTTGCACCGGTTGTTTCTGTGGACGAGAGGAGAGTACACACCGTTTTTGCGCAACCTGTGTACCACACCTGCTTCATGGTCCATAGGACATATCACAGTCTGATAAATTATTCAAGTTTTGAATGAGTTGGAGCTTGTTCTCCGATGGACAGAAACTGCTACACCGTTGTATTACGTTGGATAACCTTGGCAAGGAGCATCATCACGTTGGAGAACTAAAGCCACGAAGTTTGGCGCGCTGCGTATTAAGCCTATGGTCATGAGAGCCTCAGGTTAAGCAATAGATAATTGACTTGATGGCTCACAGCTCAAATAATTCATCATCTAAATACGGTGGCCTTTTTTCATATATACGAAACCTGAGATTAATAAAGTTACGCGTACATCTCTTTGTCATCAACGACAATGTTGATTTGTTTTGTACATTTATCTGATACAATACCTAGCATATACACAGTAATCGTAAATGATATTTTGGAAGACCATATAAAATAAAATTACATTCAGTAGACAATGGCAACGCTCGTGTGCAAACCTACGGAGAAAGGTACAAATCTGTTCGAGGCCTTAAGGAATCATAAGGATATAATAAATTAGAATACAGAATGGAAAACAACAATAATAGTAGCATTGAAGCATTAAAATAATAGGATTGCAAAAAATGCTAGTTATCTTTGGTTGTTAAGTGCAAAGAAAATTGTATGTTGCCCCATGTTGGATGACATGACCTCTTGTTCTTTTTTTTTTCTGAAAGTAAGAATTTTTAGCTGTAAGCAAACGAATTAAAATACCATGATGCTTCTTCTCTTATGGTATTCATTTGGAAGCATGCAGCCGGACAAAATGAATATAACAAAATCTTGTTAGACTGAACAATTCTGGTAAACATGTATTTAGATATTGGAAGGGCAGCAAACAATTCATCGAGATTCCTCCCTCTATATCAATTTTTCTCGTACCTATTATTTCTTTGTAATCTTCCATAATACCAACCAATTTATATTTTATCGAACCATCCCAACTATCACATCCTCTATCTTTTCTCTTTTTTTTCCTTATTCTTCTATTTTCCTTCCTTTTCTCATTTTCCTTCTTATTTTTTTTCTTCTTTCCTTTTCCCCTCCGCTCGTTTTTTTATCCCTCAGCCCTTTTTTTTTCTTTTCTCCACGCACTCCCTGTCTGTCTGGCTGTCTCTCGAAGCCTTAGACGCCCTCCAGTCTCTCTCTCGATCTCTACCCGCACAAGACGCGCGCGAGGGGCCTGCGAGCCACAGGCGCAAGCAGCAAGCAGCGGCAGGCATAGCGCCTGAGTGCAGCGGCGCAGTTGTGAGCGGCGGCAGGCACGCGGATGCGAGGCTGCGCGCTGGAAGCCGGATCTAGCTCGGGCTTTGGGCGCGGCGGCGAGTGCGAGCACACCGGCGTGAGCAGGCGGGCACGAGCAGGCGGGCGCGGCGGCGAGCGCGAGCACGAGCACGAGCAGGCCTCCATCTCTGCCGCGGCTGCTGCTGGTCGCGCTCCTCCTGTTCGCGGCTGTCGCTACTCCTCGACGGCGGCGCGACGATGCTTCGCGCCATGGCCGCTGCTGCTCTCTCTGCGTCACGTGGCTTCGATTGTTGGAGTTGCCTTTGATTTGGCTTCGATTTGTTTGATTCCCCTTCTATCCCTCTGCTCTCCTCTCTTTCTCCGCAGCCGAGCAGCAGGTTGCCTCTCCTGTGGCTTCCTCTCCTCTCTTTCTCCGCAGCCGAGCAGCAGGTTGCCTCTCCTGTGGCTTCATTTGTTAGAGTTGCCTTCGATTTGTGATTTGTTTTTTATTTGGCTTCGATTTGTTCGATTTCGCTTCTCCTCTGCTCTGCTCTCTTTCTTCGCCGCCGACCGGCAAAGCAGGTTGCCTCCTTTGCTCAGTTGATGGGCGAGGAGGAGGACGGTAAAGCCGGAGGCAGCGCAGAGGCGCGGAAGGCAACGGTAGAAGGCCGATTTCTTCCATACACACAGTCGGCGAATTATACTGACTATGTTCTTGAGAGGATGCCCCGAAAAAAGGATTTAGCGAGAAGTCGTCAAGAATCTACAGCCGATATACCCGCAGCCCCCGAGCCTTGATCCGATTTAATAAATCGAATTAAGGATCTGGACTCCTTTGAAGAAGGTCTGAAGTAGCTTCGATGGAGCGAAGATGTCTGAGCACTTGGTGGAAAAAGTACCCAGCTAGCATCGTGGTTTGGGTTCTTTTTTCAAAAAGAACCCTGCTAGTGAAGTAGTCCGGGTTCTTTGTTGAAAAAAGAACCCTGCTGACACCGCAATAGTTGGTGATAAAATTAGCAACCCGTTCCCAAGTTATTTCGGGACAAGCAGAGTTTGAAATAGTCACTGACGAGTAGTCGAAATACTCAGCGACGCAGCGAGCGTATGCTGATGTTGTTGATGCAAGCCAGAGTAATCGCTGTCGTTACTACTGCGTGGCCGGAGCGAGCTGGAATCTGACATGAGTGATGCAGTCCCCAGTTAGTTGAAGCTAATCAAAGTAGTTGTAACTTGATCCTTGCTGTTAGCTTCCTTCGTGTGCACATAGCAGAGAGCTGAATCAATCAATTGAATTTTCAGAGGTGGTGGCATGAACACTTCCGAGTGCACGTGTAGCAGCCAAATCCCCTGTTGCTTGCTTTTCATCCTTGATGTAATCGGACATGGCTGTGTATGAATTGATCTGAATCGAAGCTGACATCTGAGTACTCCTGCAGCGTCTAGCCCTCGAGCATTGCACGCCCGTGAGCGGTCTGATTCATGTTGAGTAATAATTTTGAGTGCAGAAATCCATCAATGAGTAGTGCAACCAGAATCAACTTGTGCCATCGAAACATACTTGAGATGCGACTGAAGTCGACTTTATATTGCTGTCAGAGTGGACTTTTAGAATGCGACTTGAAAACCAAAGTCGACTTTAGAATGAAAACCTGTAATATGAATCTTGTACGAAATCCATAATACAAAGCTTGCCGCTGGAGCGGACTTTTAGATGCGACTTGAAAACCGAAGTCGCCTTTGTGCCGTTGGAGCGGACTGTAGATACGACTGAGAAGGAGTAGGAGTTCTTTGTTGAAAAAAGAACCCTGCGGCCGTCAGGCCCCGAGCTCGAAAGCTCGTGGAACTGTGATGGCGTGCTGATGAGCATGAAAAATTATCGCCGAAGCTTGATCTGTAAAAATATTATGTAGCACGCATCGAAGAATATTCGAGAACTGAAATTATTCAGTGTAGTCGACGAATCGACAAAATAAAGGCGCAAGTTGCACAAAGCTTCTCAGATTATGAAAGCAAGTTGGTGTCTGTACAAAATAGAAAACACTGAAGAAATCAACGAGAGCACGAATGACACGAGAAAAAATTGACGAAAGTGCACAAAATGATGTCAAGCTCTCTTTGAGAGGAGGCAAAATAGTCGACGATTCGACAAAGTAGTGCATTGCACTAGGTCAAAACTTCAACTGAGAGTTGTTATGGAGAAAGATCCGTTGAGGCCTCGAAAGAACCCGGAAAGACTCCCTATAGCCATAGCTATTGTTATCTGTATGAAGAAAAACCCAGAGTTCTCAGGAAAGAACCCTGGTGTGCCATCACATAGTGTGGCGGTGACAAAAAGTCGTTTTTGAGACTTCAGTCATGGGAAACAATTCTGTTAAGGCCTCGAAAGAACCCAGAAATATCCCTATAGCCTTTTGCTATTTTTTGAGTAGTACCTTTTATTTAGGTACCCGGGAACAAACCGTAGTGGTCTTATGAAAGAACCCGGTAGGACCCGTAGGGGGATGTGACTTTAAGTCAAGAGTAAAAGGTATCCTCAATGTATGAGGAAATCAGGAACAAATCCGTTAAGGCCTCGAAAGAACCCGGATAGACCTGGTATAGTCCCATGTGTTTCCTGAGAAAGCAAGTCATCAGGGCCACAAAAGAACCCGGACGAACTATGCACATTATTATAGAGAACAGTCCGTTAAGGTCTCGAAAGAACCCGGAAAGACTCAAGGGGGTTCTCAAAAGAACACCTCATAATGAAGTAGAGCGTGTTCTCGAAAGAACTCCTGGCGGCTTGTAGCTTAGCCCCCGAATAAGTACCTCGTGGATTAACAGATGAAAGGAATCGTGGCCTAGCCTCCGAAAGAATCTATGGCATTAGCCTCCAAACGATCGTGGCAGTAGCCTCCGAAAATCGTGGCTTAGCTTGATTCATGGATAATTTGTCGATGAAGTCGCGTCGGGTCCGAGTTCTTGGTTGAAAAAGAACCCGGCTAGTCATCGTGGTCTAAGTTCTTGTTGAAAAAAGAACCCGGCTGGTCATCGTGGTCCGAGTTCTTGTTGAAAAAAGAACCCAGCTGGTCGTCATCGTCCGGTTCCCGAGTTGTGTCGAGATGATCCGATTTGTTGAAGTAGTCAATGTTGAGTAGTCGAAGTACTCGGCAATGCGGTTGAACGTTGGCGTAATCGTCGTTAACACGTTGGGTGCGAGTTAATGCAGCTAAACATGTAGTGGTGCTCGCGTACTGTCTTCTGTGTATGTTGCGTTGATCTTGGAGCTTTGTGCATAGAAGTGGATGCGCGTAAGCAGCTAGGTATCCTTGCTTGATGACGTGGACATGCAACATATGCCATGCTTGGTAGCTTGATTGTATGCGTGTAGCAACATGACTAAATTCACATCTTGCCGCAGCAGGCCAGCGGAAAAGTTATTCGGCTTAGCAACAAACGAACGCATGTGGCGCCCTGCGTCGGCGCCGAAACCGAGAAGATGACAACGGCCCCGACTGCTGCCTCTTGCCGTGTACTGGTGCCACCAACTGAACGTGTCCGATTCAAACTCGTATTCGACGGCTTGAACTTGACGAGCGAAGTAGATTCTCTGTCGGACTTGGGATTTTTGCCAGCAGAATATGCACGTTGACGTACTACTACTGATCCATTGCGTATTCCACTGAATAGAGGAACACAATGTTGACGCCGGTCTTGAATCTTGATGCTGGTCTTGAACCTTGATGCCGGAACACAGCGAGCTGCTGATTAGCAACCACTAAGCTGTGCACAATTAGATCGATTTTGAAGATGTCGCAGTTGGAGTTTTTTCGCAATCCTCGCGGCGTGATCTGCGCGGGCGGCGGTACTGACGTAGCGGCTCGCCGCGCAGTCCACGACGGAGTTTGCCGTCCCGGTTTGCAGTGCAAAGCCAGGAACCGAAGATGAACGTTGCGCCTTCGTCGAGCTTAACGTTGATGGAGGCGCTGAAGGATGCCATCGACTCTTTAGCGAGTTCTCGACAAATTGATCCCACGGATGGCGCCAAAGTATCGGCGAATTATGCTGACTAGGTTCTCGAGGGGATGCCCCGAGAGAAGGATTTAGGGAGAAGTCGTCGAGAATCTAGAGCCGAAGGTGACAAGAGACGATTTTAGAGAGGTTCGGGCCGCAATGTGCGTAATACCCTACGTCCTGTATGATGTATCTTGTATAGATGATATGTGATGCGATGCCTGACGGCGTTGCTCGATACAATGCCTGACGGCGTTGTTCGATAGTCTAATCTAGGGACCCCTGCCCTCCTTTATATATCCCGGGGGCAAGGTTTACATGGTAAGTCTCCTAGTCAGTTACAATTGAAGAGTCCTAGTAGGACAAGGTGTCCTAGTAGGAGTCTATCTTGCTTAGGGAACCCGGGGTTTCCATACCCAACACACACTGACGACGCATCTGTCTGCGGGCGCTTTGTTTTTTCTCTTTCCTAACCAGCCGATGGCCGCCACGCATCTGCCTGTGCCTTTTTTTCGCCGATTTTTAACCACCGATGGCCGCCAGCGCGACAGGGAAGCCGCGCGTCGCGCGGGGAGACGCCGTGCGCCGGATGGGGGTGAATACTTCGAGCGATAAGAAGGAGTATATTTCTGGGAACGTGGATTTTGCTTTATCAATAGTAAATTATGAAATTGGAGAACTAAACCCGTATAACAAACCACTATGACATAATTATCAAATTGGAGTGAGTGTTTATCTATAGATACGAAATAAGGAACTTGTACTACAAAATTTCCATTGTAAAGATGCTGCTGTTGCTGCTTGGTGCTAAGGAGGAAGGCGAAACGTGGAAGCCCACATTATTTTGGGCCCAACTGAGCCCGTTAGCAGCAGATCGCTGTTGTGTGTACAGTCCGTACTCCACAGGCTTAAAAGAAAAAAAAAAGTCTGAGCGACTCCAAGTCCAAGTTGGAAGCAAAATTACAATGAATCAACCATACGATCCATAATCGAAGTGTCCTTCCTCCCTAAAATTAGCTTTTCCAAAATTCAAATTTGGTTCAAAACGAAAGCAAAAAAAAAAGGCCAAAGATTACACGGGACGGAAGAGTACACGTGAAGAAATTCCTACTATTACATCTACACGCGGCTGACATGTAGGACCCGCATGCGACGTCTGCTTTTATGACTCCACTCCGCGTCCGTCTCTTCCTCGCCAAATCCAACACCCCCGGCCACCCATCACGCATCGCCGGCTCGCCGCGGCTCCCATGGCGCGAGAGCGAGACACGGTGTCGCCGTCGCTCCCATGGCTCGCGCTCTCCGACGGCTCCTTCTTCAACTCCCCGTCCTCCACCTCTCTCCACCTATTCCCCAACGCCGCCGGGTACCATGGCTCCTGCCACGACTCCCTCCTCTTCTCCGGCTCCGGCGACGGCGATGGGTACCTTCTCGTCAACCCGTTCACCGGCGACACCGTTCGTCTCCCGAGCCTCTCCAGCATCCGATTCGTCGTCAAGGGCGGCAAGGAGCTCCCGTGGCGCGGCATCGCCGACGACCGGAGAGCACCGTGTGTTGAGACGACGACCGTGCGGAAGGTCGTCATGTGCCCCGCCGGCGGCAAGGGCGAGCTCGTCGCCGCCATTGTCGGCGACGGGAAGCTCGGGAAGATCGCCATGTGCCGCCCCGGCGGCGACGGTTCTTCTTCGAGGTGGGTGATGAGCGGCCACGACATGTGGCGGCGGATCGACGACCTCGCGTTCTACGACGGCAAGCTGTACGCTGTCGAGGACACCGGCAACCTCTTCGCCATGGCCGTCGCCGGAGACGAGGACGACGACGACGGACACGCTGGCGACGGCGAGCCGCAGGTGGCGTGGGCGAAGATCGTCATCAAGGTCTCCGACGACTCGCCGCAGGCGAGACGGAGACGACAGAAGGAGAAGGCGCCGCCGTCGATGAGGTACCTGTTGGTGTACGGCGGTAGGTTGATGATGGTCCACAGGTCAGCGGCGGCGGCGGCCATGAGCGACGGCGACACGAGCACGACGACCAAGTTTGGAGTTTTCCAGGCCGACCTCGTCACGCCACGGTGGTCGGAGACGACGGGCGTCGGCGATGACGTGGCGATCTTCGTTGGCAGGTGGTCCAGTTTTGCCCTGCGCGTGTCAAAGTACAAGCTGCCCGGGAACCGGATCCACTTCTTGGATGACGATGCGTTTCGTCACGGCTGCCATGATGACATGTTCGGCTCCTATGACATGGCCGATGGGAAGATCTACCCGCTCCTGTCGCCGCCTTTGGAGCTTTGCAAAGGCAATGACGCCGGTAGCTCGCCGGCGACATGGCTCTTCCCTAGGTAAGGATCCATCAAGCAACCTATATATACATATATACAAATATATATACACACATACATGCATAGTAGAATTTAATAAGCAAGCAAAGCTTTGAACGAAGTTAGGTCTTGTTTAGTTGAGAAAGTTGGATGTGTGAAAGTGTATTGGTAAATTGTCTGTGAGAGAAGATGTGATTGGATAGTTTGTGAAAGTTGGCGATAGCAAGGCCTAAATTTTTCTTCAAGGAGCAAGAGCAAAAGCGCGTGCTGACATGGCGCGATCTCCCATCCGATCGTGTTGGGCCTCGTTCTCCGCCGCCTCCATCGCTGGGAAGACCATGACCATCTCAGCAAGGTCTGCCGCGACTGGCGTTCCTCGACGCAGCAACACTTGCGCCTTCTCCATCATCACCGGGAAGACCATGACCATCTCAGCAAGGTCAATCTCAGCAAGGTCAGCCTCGAATGGCGTTCCTCGATGCTGCGACACTTGCGCCGGCGACCGTTTGCGCTTGCCCCAGCGCCCACTGTGGCAGTGGCAACCACGGCGCCACCAGCGCCACCGCCGCCGGCCGTCCCCGTGGCGTACCTCGCGCTTCCGAACAGGATGATCTTCAAGTACCCGGACCTCACCTCCCGTCCCTTCCGCAAGAACGCCACCGGCTCCGGCGCCGGTTGCCGCTCCTACATCGCCGCCGCGTGCGACGACTGGCTCCTCTTCTCCGACGCCGATGGCCTCTTCCGCCTCACGAGCCCCTTCACCGGCAAGACGAGACATCTCCCAAGCTTCCACGACATCCACGCCGACGACCGTCTGGTCGACATCATCAACGAGCCATCTCCGAGACACGACGCCATGGCGACGGGCGAGCTCTGGAGAGACGACAAGACGATGGCAGTGAGGAAAGTTGTTGTCTGCCCGGACGGCTTCATCGCCGCCATTTTCGGCCGCGAGCACTTCGCCAAGGTCGCGCTCTGCTCCTTAGAGACATTCTCGTGGACACATAGCGTGCACGACCGGTGGCGTCCGTACGACGACCTCGCGTGCCACGGCGGCAAGCTCTACGCCGTCACCGCCGGCGCCGACCTCCTCGCCATCGATGTCGGCGTCGACGGCGAGACCGCCCATCCTTCCGTCTCCCGCGTCGAGCGCGTCATCGTCGCCGGCGGCGGCGCCATGGCCATCTCCTCCTTCCACTACCTCGTCCCGTCCGACGACTCCGGCGAGCTTCTCATGGTGCGGCGGCGTTTCCCGAACGCGTACGCCATGGGAAGCAGCCGATCGAGGTTCGCCGTGTTCCGGGCGGACCTGGCGTCGGCGCGGTGGGAGGAGGTGAGATATCTCGGCGATGGCGAGGCGGTGTTCGTCGGGAGGATGTGCTCGAGGAAGGTGAGGGGGAGGCAGCTGAGCGGCCGCGAGGTGTTCTTCTTGCCGGAGGATTGCGTGGGGATGTGGTCGTGGGAGCCACGGAGGAGAGGTGATCACCATGCCGCCGTGTACGACATGTGGAACCGGAGGGTCACTGACATCCTGCCGAGGCAGCTGCGGGAGGTTGATGGTGGGCCACCTATGGCCACGTGGCTTTTCCCCACCCAAACATGATGGCGAGTGATCGAGATATAGCTTTTCTCCACACAAACTTGAAATGCATGTCTATGCAAGATGCTTGTTAACTAGTTAAATGGAGCTTGTACATATGGGTTCAATCTTTCTATGCACCCAAACGTGTTTAGATAGGGTAAAATTGGTGGGATTTATTATAGCAAAACTTGTAGCAAAAAAGTTTGTGAGGTGAATCCTGGTTTCCAATAGAATGAATATGAATAGGAAAGCTCCACAATCTAAGGCAAAATGTATATATGGGTTCAATCTTATTTTTTTCCTATTTATGGATATTATTTTTCCAAATGGCTGTTACATACTTACATGACCAAATCAGCATATAAAAAGCACAGTTTTTTTTTGAGGAACAAAAGCACAGTTTTTTTTTGGGAACAAAAGCACAATTGCATATGGTACATAGAGTGCAAGGGAAATAAATGGGCTTGGAGAGCTTTTGCTGAAGGAATAAATAAATAAATTTGTTACTTGGCTTATTGTGCACACAAAATCTCTTAACTCCACTGGCTTCTTATGAGGAATCGGCCATGTGATCATCATGCTTGCTTTGTGCGTGATCACGAGACTGAAATTGCATCTCACGTTTGTTTGAAGTTTGAACTGCTGTTTCGCTAGAGAAATCTGGGCAAAAGTCAATGATTGGACTCGGATGCCGATTTTGGCGCCCAGAGGAGTTATTTGAAACATGAGGCTGTGGTGGAGACTCTATTCTCATCCCCAAAAGAAATATTCTTGTCTAGTCATCGAGATTCTCTACTTCATCCCAAAGCCGTAGTACACTAAATCTCATCCTCTATACCAACTAACTAATATTTTATTCAACCATTGCATTGCAGCTACCAACTTCCCTATCCGCCGCTACCTTCTCTTCTCTCTCCGCCGCTACCTTCTCTAGATATTTCTCGACCTCTCCGTGTCTCTCGTTCTCTCCGTCTTCGTCCGCACCCTCTCTCTTCCCGATGACCCACCGGTCTCTCTTCTTCCCGGCCAGTCGGCCACCACTGGCGGCTCTCGTTGTGGCCCTGCTGGAGCCCAGCCACCCCGTCTTCTCCTCCTCCTTTGCTCCCTCCAGGCACCGCCCTCTCCCTGCTCGTGGCGCGCGCCCTCTCCTCGTTGCCACTCAATGCTCCCACGGTGGAGCTCCTCCTCGACGTGCTGCGACGAGCAGGGATCCCGTGCCGGCGTACCGCGACAAGCAGGTGCTGGGATTTGTGCTTCAGATTTAGGGGATTTGCAACTGTCGATTGTGCTTTGGTTAGGCGATTCGTGCTTCCAATCGAGGATTCGTGCTTCAATTTATGCTTTTTTTTTCTTCCAATTTGCCTTCTCTCCTCTCTGCTCTTCTTCTGCCCTCCCGTTCTGCTTTGCGCGGTGGCCAGCGGCGTCGGATTCAGGGCTCCTCTCCGCCACCATCTCGGCTACTCCGTCCGGCCGCTGCCTGGGCGTTGCTTGAGCCCCGCGGCGCACAGGCGAGCTCCTCTGTGGCCCGCGACGGTGACGTCGAGGCGAGAAGGCGGGGATTTGTGCTTGGATTTGAATCGGGGATTTGTGCTTGGATTTGAATCGGAGATTTGTGCTTTGGATTTGTCACTTTTTCTCCCAATTTGTGCTCGATTTTTGCTTCCCCCCGCCACGGAGATCCAGCGGCGTCGGCGTCCGCCCTCTCTCTCCACTCACCGGCCGGGGGTGGTTGGGGCTGCGCACGGCAGGAGGTGGGCCCTATGTGCCACGTCGCGCGGTGGCGCACGGCCGCTATGACGCCAAATTTGCCGATCCGTGACCGGTGCGGAAAGATAGCCCTCGCTTTAGCGCACCCCGCTACGGGGATTTTTGCGCTAAACTAACCCTGCATCCAGGTTACCGCTTTTTTACCGCACCCAGTGCGCACAGCCTGAGGAAACCGTAAGCTATATTTCGATCACTCGCCATCATGGTTAGGCAGTCACTCACTACGTGAAACCAGGGTCATTGGTAATGGGCGAAGATGGAGTACCAGTCGCCACATACTCCCCCGTCCAAAAAATAGTTGGGAATCTGTGCACGAGTCAAACGTGGATCTTTTTTTTTTTGGACAGATGGAGTAATTGTTTTCATGTAGTGAGCGATGATGGATGGGCCCGCAGGACGAGCGGCAGTGATTTGAAAGTTTGAAGGGTTATCAAAATTTAAACAAACAAATTTGAATCGAAGAAAACATTTGGTTTCTAATTGAATGCATCAGACAAAACATGGTCTTATAATTAATTTTAGTTCTTTTTAATTAAGGGAGTATCTCCCTGATTGAGATTTGGTTTGGTTTTTCCCTCAGTCACCCAATTATGACCATTGGATCTTAAATTTATCATCCTAGATTTACTCTCATCCCCTCGTATATTTCTCTTTCCTCCCTTTTCCCTTTCCTCCGACTCACGACGCGCGACGCACGCGGACTTCCATGCCGATTTCCCCGCCGCCGCCCTCCTCCGCCGCCCGACACTAACCAATTCGGCCCAGACGCCACCACCGCCCACCGCCCACCGGGGTCCCCCGCCGCCCAGCTCCGGCGGCGCCCTCACCGCCTCTACCACCGCCGGCCGGTGAGCCTCCCCGAAGCTCCTCTATGGCCAGCCATGGAGGTAAACCCCCAACCCCCGAAACCCCAAAACACTAACCCCCAAATCCCCACATCAATTCCATATCTAATGTAAATTTGGGGTGATTGAGAGATAAGCTAAAAAACAAACGTTTGAGGAGTAAATCTCTTTAATAAAAGGATTTAATATTTATTCTAATCAATATCCCTAAAATTAAAATTTCAGTTCCAAAACAAATTCCAGAAATGTGCATATGATTTTTAATTCAAATATATGATGAATTTCAGGTGTTACAGTTATTGAAAAAAATGCAAATTAACTCCATCACATGTTTTTTTTCTGGACGAAAATTTAAACTGACAAGTGACAGGAACTTGGAAGCTTCTACATCACTAGCCCTCAATCCATCATGGTTGTGTGGGGGGAAAGCCACGTGGCCATAGATGGCCCACCATCAAAGCATGATGATCACCTCTCCTCGATGGATGCCATGGCCACATCCCCACGCAGTCATCTGGTGGCAAGAAGAACACCTGTCCCCCTGGCCGGCGACGCGGCCCCGTCACCACCGACCTCGAGCACATCCCTCCGACGAACAACGCCTCGCCATGGCCGCTGTAACATTCCTAAAATCTGCATGTTTAAAAAAATGTGGGTTTAAAAATTTTGAATGAAATGTGCAACAATTTAAATTTGCCTAAGGTCAAACTCTTCTCTTATCTAAATCCTAGCAAAATATTATTTTATTTAAGGATAATATAATTAGAGTGGCATTTAGATTTTATTTGGATTTCATTTGGATTTGTTTGGATTTTATTTGAAGTATAATTATGCTTTTGCGTTTGAATTATAAATTCAAATTCAAATCTTTGGGCTTAAACCGCAGATGGGCCGATTCTCGGCCCATTCTCTTTCTCTCCCTCTTCTCTCTCTTTCCCTCCGCGCCGGGCCGCCTTCCTTCTTCTTTTCCTCGCACGCGCGCACGGCCCACTCGCTCACGCACGCAGCCCAGCGGCGCGCTTCTTCTCCGCCGCGCCGCGCCGACAGGTGGGGCCCACCTGTCAGCCACACATCTACAGCCCTTCTTCTTCCTCACGCCTCCGTCGCCGCGGTCACGCTCGCCCCGCGCCGCGCCGCCCGCACGCGCTCGCACCCGGGATCGCCACGCCCGCTAAGCATCTACCCCTCGCCCAAGCCAAGCCCTACGAAGCCTCTAGAAGCCTTGGCGGCCACTCATCCCCGCCGCGGAACGCGCGCTCGCGCTCGCCAACGTCACGGCGGGGTCACGCGATTCGCGTGACCCGTAACCGTCTTCCCCCTCGCCCAAGCCATCTCAACCCCCTTGCCTCGCCTACAAGTAGCCGCTCACGCCTCAATTTGAGCCCAATTGCCCTCTCGGGGTTTATCCCCTTTTCACCACCACCACGCGCACGAAGCAGAGGAGGAGAAGTAGAGGAGAGGAAGAGGAGGGGAAGAAGGAGGAAGAGGAAGGAAGGAGGAGCTACACCGCTGCGGAGAGAAGCCCCGCAGTCGCCAAGGGAACCCGGAGGTGGAGCCAAGCCGTACCTCGACGACACCGAGCCGTGCGCCACCGTGAAGCCGCTGCGAACGCCGACGTCGACGACGACCGCTGCTCCGAGCCGGCACCGCGACACCTCGTCACTGCCTCAACGGTCTCCCTGCCTCGCCTCTCTCTTCCCGAGCCCGTAGGTGAGCCAATATCGCCGAGCCCCGCCTTGATTTCCCCTCGACGCCGCTCGCCGGAGCTCTGCCATGGAACCTAGCACCGCCGCTAGGGCTACCCTCCCATTTGCCCGGCCTTCGAGCCGCTCTCTCTCTGCAGGGACTTCGCGCACGCGCACAGGCGCCAGCAGCCGCGGAACCGGGCTGCCGGGCACCCGCGAGCCGCTAGGCCACGCCGCGGCCATGGCGCAGCCATGGCGCGCGCACACCCGCTTGCACTCACACGCACGCACACTGGTTTAAGCACGTGCACAAACGCGCACAAGCACGCTCGCGCGCAGCCCCGGCCACGAGGCGTTGCCTCGCACGGCCGGCGAGCTCGCCGCGGCCTCTGCGCGCGCCGCCGCCGTGACGAGCCGCACTGGCACGTTCGCGCGCGCGCGCACGCACGCACAAGCACTACTAGCCGCACTGCCCTCGCGAGAACACTGCACGGGTCCGCACCCGCACGCTGGCGAGCGAACGCGCACGCACGGCGAGCCGTCGCGTCGCGCGCGTCGCGAACGCCGGTGCGGCGTTTCGTCGAACACGTCGCGCGTGTGAACTAATCCCCTTTGGATTTCGAATCCAGCCGCGCACGATTTTGGCCACACGGGCGCAGCCGCACCGGATCGGCGCGCAGCCGCACCGGATCCGGTGGACGTGGTCCACGTGAGCCGCACTCACGGCTCACGGTGGACTGCGCCCACGCGCGCTGTCGCGCCGTGCCGAGCCGCTGACAGGCGGGGCCCACTGCCCAGAGGGCCCACCTGTCAGGTTGACTCGGTCGTGATAACGTCATCCGGGCCCACGCTGACGTCATCAATCCCGGACCCCTCGGCTGACGTCAGGCTTACGTCATGCTGACGTCAGCATGGCCGCGTGGCGCGCTCTGGCACTGCCACGTGTCGCGTTCTGGTTTTTCCGGATTTAATCTTTTCGGGAATTCGTTTATCTTTTTCAGAAAATGATTTAAACTTAGAAAATTCATAACTAATTCAATTTAAGTCAGAAAATTATGAAACCAGTTTCTATAATTTTCTAAAAATATGAATAACAGTTTGGGAGGGTGTTTGGAGTCATTTGGATCTTCTATATTGCTGTTCTTTGGATTTCTTGCCATTTACCGTAGGATTTACCGTACCTTCCGTATTCAGGAGACGACGACCGTGAGCAGCTGATTGAGGATCCGGCCGAGGACTTCGACAACTACCCACACTCTCCAGGTTCACGCCCATCCCATCTTTTGAATGCCCATTAGGCATATGCTGTTAGTATGCTAGTTCTTGCACTTGATGATTACATGATGATTAGCCATGCATAGCTCTTTATTGCATTTACCCTTGACGACCTACCACTTATTATATACTTGAGACATTGCTATTGCTGTGCATGCTATGTGTGGGATTGGTAGATATTCTCTGTGTGGGGTGTGTGGGAAAACTGGGAAGGAGTATGATGATTTTGACCTTAGTAGGTCTTTGTCGGTGCGGGTAATTATAACAACCCGACTTAGGCTTTCGGGGAGCCAGGGGCGAGCTTCTGAGTAAGCCCTGTGTTGTGCCTGTGGCGGGCACGGTTGTGACTTGTGATTGGGAGCTAGGAGTATGGCGGTTACCTGAGATGGTAACGGTTGCGGACCACTGCGGTGGATACGCTTTTGGGACGATGACACCCGTACCGGCACCTTAAACCTTGTTGACCGACTTCGTTATCGCTGTACCGTACGCACCAGCTTGCTTTTGTGGGAGGAGTACCAGCTAGCCTTTCTCGGAGCGGTATCCGGACTGTTGGCGACCACAGTGTGGTATTTGTGTCAGGGGGACTGGATACGTCCTTACACCCCCGATCGGCGAGCTATTCCCCGTCTGGCCCGCGGGGAACGTCTTCACAGCTCTTGGGGCCAAGGTTAGCGTGCTGAGGCGTTCAGACCCGAGGGATGCAGAAGGATGCCGTTTCCGGTTAGGAGTTACTAGTTGTGGGTTGTGTCTCAACCGGTTGACCCCGGTTTGCAGCCCGAGTTGGGTACAGGCGTACAAGCTCTGCAGAGACTTATGATCTATACGTATAGCCGTGACTTCGGTCTCGGAAAGCGCAGTGTTAATGTCTCGGTCGTCCATTGTTTTGGGATATGCTTTCTCTTCCCCTATAGGAGAGTGTGTGAGGTCGTTGGTGCGGGCGGGGAGAGGGAGGTTGTGCTCCGCCTCCCTTGCGATCCGTCCGTACCTCTTGAGATGCCGGGGATGGGAGCCCGCGCATCGCCCAAAAGATGGAGGTGTTGTGTCGAGACGGGACCTGGTGAGCCAGGATGGCCCAAGTTGTGGTAAAAGAGGGATATGGGAAGGATGATACTATTTACCGCTGCTGCTTAGGAAACCTATACCTTTCCATTGCTATTTTCTTTCCCCTTTAGAAGTAGGCCACCTAAAGCTTGCATACAGATGGTGACGTGAACCTGTTCCACTCCTTGGGAACAGTCTGTGAGTTCGCAGGGTACGAGTCCGAGCACGAGTTCAACCATGACGGGTGGTATGACTAGGCTGCAGCTACGCTCAGGAGATTGCCTGTGGAGAGGAGACCACTTGGAGGACGCTTGATAGTTTCCGCTGCGCTACTTTTCCTTTATGTTGCATTCAGCCCATGAGGCATATGTACTTATTCCAGAGACATGTACTGGTTACTATATTTATGACATGTGATGTAATTCGATTGGATGACTGTGATATACTACTGAGATGAGTTCTGTACGCGGTAGCACTATTCCTGGGACTATCGCAATGGTACAGGGAGTCGGACTTGTCGTTTAAAAGTCCGGTTCGTTTCAGTTGGTATCAGAGCCATCCTTGACCGTAGCTCGCAGCCCTAGAAATGGACGATACCAATCAGGACTCTGAAACGCTCTTTTGACATATATACACGCCTTGGAATATTTTCAAGTATTTACTTCTGCCCTTTTTAAAAAAACTCTTTCTTATCTATCGCTAATATCTTTCTTCGTAACCCCAGGCCAAAATGGAGGGTCGCGTTTGGAAGGAGTTCGAAGAAGACGGGACGAAGCACGGAGGCTTCACTCTCTTACTCAGGGAGATGTTGCCGAAGACAGGGCTGAAGGCAGAAGTTGTCTACAAGGGGCGAAGTCTCGAGAGCCCAGCGGACTGCCCCACAGACCTTACTCTCACAGTTCCCGAAGACCCCGAAGTTCCCGAGTTCAAGAAAGTGGTGATCACCGCCAACGAGTTGAGCCTACCCGAAGCGATCCAAGCAGCAGCCCGATGGGCGATGAGGGAGGTGCACCGGCAGCTCGCACACAAGCTCGTTGGGACACCCTGCCAGTACCTGCCCAAAGCTCTGCGAGGCCCCAGCACTTACGTGGACGAGTTACGTCAGATTGAATGCGACGCTGCTTCTGAGTCCGACGAAAGACTCCGTGTCGCCTCTTTCTGCGTACAAGCACAGGACAGGGAACTGGAGAGGATGGACATGCAGATCGCCTTCTTGAAGCAGGGGATGGACTCCACGTACGCCATGCTCGCAGCGTCGGAGGAGAAGGTGATGAGGGCTGAGAGCTCCCGGCCGTGGTAGGGCTGTCCGTGGTCGAGGCGGGAGAGCTCCACCTCCGCCTGAGCCACGAGTCGAGGACGTGGGACCAGGGGACGGAGCTGAGCCAGACCCCGCAGCGCGCCAGAGGAA
The DNA here is from genome assembly GCA_015342445.1 of Digitaria exilis. Lineage (NCBI taxonomy): Eukaryota > Viridiplantae > Streptophyta > Magnoliopsida > Poales > Poaceae > Digitaria > Digitaria exilis. The sequence goes on along the minus strand of JACEFO010002268.1, from coordinate 697,803 downwards.
CCAGGAGCTGAGCCAGACCCCGCAGCGCGCCAGAGGAACCAGGAGCTGAGCCAGACCCACCAGCGGCAGCGTTCTTGTGGATGGGATGGGAGGTGAGCTCTGGGTACTTAAAGATCATCCCGTTGGGGAGCGCGAGGTACGCCACGATGGTGGGCGGCGCCTGCGGCGGCGTCGCCGTTGTTGGAGAAGGGGGGAAGCGCCCACGGTCGCCGGCGAAGGTGTTGCCGCGCGGAGGACAACCAGTCGCGGCAGACCTCGCTGAGATGGACACGGTCTTCCTGGCGATGGAGGCGGCGGAGAACGAGGCGGAACACGTCGGAAGGGAGATCACGCCAGGTGCCCTCTTGCTCCCTGAAGAAAATTCTCTTTCATTAAAAGGGAAATTAAGCTAGTTGGATCAAATAGTACTTTCTTATTTCAATTTACAATTATTTCTTTGATTTTTTTTATCCTGAGTTGGCCACTCATCTTATTAAAAATAATTTATGCAAATATAGTCAAATTTATTTTGCTAAAAACATTTATTAATAAATCAAGTTAAAACACAAAAATTGATAATTTGCACATTTTTTTAAAAGAAGACAGGTGGTTAGACTTAACGTAAAAAAAATCAAAGAATTGTAACTTAAAACAGAGAGGAAGTATGTATAGGTTGCTTAATCGATGCTTACCTAGGGAAGAGCCATGTCCCCGGCGAGCCACCGGCGCCATTGCAAAGCTCCAACGGCTGCGGCACGATCAGCGGGTAGACCTTGCCGTCGGCCATGTCATAGGATCCGAACTTGTCATCAGGGCAGCAATGGCGGCGGAACGCGTCGTCGTCCAAGAAGTGGATCCTGTTCCCCGGCAGCTTGTACTTCGACACGCGCAGGGCAAAACTAAACCACCGGCCGACGAAGATCGCCACGTCATCGCCGACGCTCGCCATCTTCAACCACCGCGGCGAGACGAGGTCGGCCTTGAACTTGAAAACCTCGAACTTGGTCGTCGTCTTCGTTCCGCCGCCGTCGCTCATGGCCTTCGCCGCTCTGTGGACCATCATCAACTTGCCGCCGGACACCAACAGGTACCTCATCGACGGTGGCGCCTTCTCCTTCCGCCACCGTCGTCTCGCCGGCGGCGAATCGTCAGAGACCTTGATGACGATCTTCGCCCAAGCCACCTCGGGCTCGCCGGTGAGGTTGTCCACGCCGGTATCCATGGCGAAGAGGCTGCCGGCGTCGTCGACGGCGTACACCTTGCCGTCGTAGAACGCGATGTCGTCGAACCACCTCCACGCGTCGTGGCCGCTCATCACCCACCTCGAGCTCGAACTCGAACCCTCATCGCCATGGCGGTGGCGGCACATCGCGATCTTCCCGAGCTTCCCGTCTCCGACCATGGCGGCGACGAACTCGCCGCCGGGGCACATGACCACCTTCCGCACCGTCGTCGTCTCGCCGTATGGTGCTCTCTGGTCGTCGGCGATGTTGCGCCATGGCAACGCCATGCCGCTGTTGACGACGAAGCGGATGCGGGAGAGGCTTGGGAGACGCACGGTGTCGCCGGTGAACGGGTTGACGAGAAGGTAGTACCCATCGCCGGAGACGTCGCCGGAGACGGTGAAGATGAGGTAGTCGGAGGAGGAGCCGTGGTAACCGGCGGCGTTGGGGAAGGGGAGAGACGTGGTGGATGGGAAGGGGAAGAAGGAGCCGTCAGGGAGGGCGAGACATGGGAGTGGTAGTGGCGAGACAGGGCTCGACGACGACCATGGCGACGACGGTGGTGGGTTGGGTGTGGTGAGCACCATGGGAGGGCACAGGCGAGATCGAGCGGTCGCGGCGAGCCGGCGACGCGTGATGGGTCTTTCTTGTTCTTATCTTGCCCGGGTGGGGTGTTGGATTTGGAGTCATAAAAGCAAAAACGTCATATGCGGGTCCTACATGTCAGCCGCATATGGATGTAGTAGGAATTGAATTTCTTCAGGTGTAGTCTTTGGCCATCGGTTTTGAATGAATTTATTTTTTTTGGGAAAAGGCTGGTGTTTTAGGGAGGAAGGAGACTTCCATTTTTTTAAGATCATTTGATTGATTGATTGTACGTGATTGGATTGGCTTTTCAGCCGAACATGCCCTTTGTTTCGTACTACTACCTTTTTTTTTATAGAAACTCCAAATTAGTCAGTACAGTCAAAATCCACGTAACCTCCAAACCATTTTAATTTTTGGTTTAGGGTGCGGATAGATTACAAAAGATTATTCATTCAACTTTTTTCTATTCATCATATTCCTCCCACTCACAAAACGCGCTTCCCAGCATGACCTACACTCCTACAGTGTTTTCCTGGATCTATAGTATTTTTTCTCCAATCTAAACACGCAATACAAGTTATTGTGGGGTATTGATGTACGCTTGGTACTTTTATTAGAAATTTTACTCATTTGAAACTCTCTGTATTTATATAGTGGGCCCATGGCCTGGTTAGGTGGGCCCTGGTGGGGGGTGCACACCAAGCTGGTCTGGTTGGACCACTAACTCAGTCGGTTCGCTCAAGGCTTCTGATCAGAAGCCTTTAGACTCAGAATAAATAATGTATGTATTCTACTCTTTTTATATTAGAAACATACAGTAATACATATAGACTCAGAAACCCACTGCCTAAAAAAAGGAGTGAGCCCATGGCCTGGTTAGGTGGGCCCTGGTGGGGGCCGCACGCTATGCTAGTCTGGTTGGACCAACTGGCTTGGTCGGTTGGCTCAAGGCTTCTGATAACGGAAGCCTATATATTCAGAATAATATATGCATTCTTTAAATAATTCAATGTATTATTTTTGTATTATAAACATACAGTAATATATACTTACAGACTCGGAATCTTGCATATGGAACAACAAGTAGTCAAACATTTAAATACCATGCATATATATTGGAATGATAAATGTACTGGCAGCCTGAACACATAGGGCTACCTAAATAATGCAAGCTGAAATGATAAATAAATATAGTGGCAGCAGCCTGAGCACATAGGGCTAGCTACCTAATTACTGAGGAGCCAGTACCGGGATAAGGAAGAGGTTGTTAGACCGATGCACTGTCAACCCAAACGCTGCCGTCATATCGATGCCTTTCCCCGCCCGTTCCGGTGGCAGCTCCCAGTTGAAATGGTACACAAGGTTTGCTATCATGAGCTCGATCATGGGCATGGCGAAGTTGATGCCCGCGCACATCCTCCGTCCACTCCCAAACGGCAAGAAGGAGAAATCGTTCCCCCTAAAGTCCATCGCCGCCGCGCTGCCGCCTTCCATGAACCTCTCCGGCATGAACTCCTCCGGCTTCTCCCAGACGTTGGGGTCCATAGCAAGAGCCCAGACGTTGAGCATGACACGTGTCCCGGCCGGTATCATGTACCCCTCTACCTCGCAGTCGGCCATGGAGACGTGTGGTATGAGGAACGGCGCCGGTATGTGGAACCTGAGGGTCTCCTTGACCACGGCCTTGAGGTAGGCCATGTCGTTGAGGTCCTCTTCCATGACCATCTCCCTACCCTTGGGCACGATCGACATCACCTCGGCTCGAAGCTTGGCCATCACTCTAGGGTTGCGCACGAGCTCGACGAACACGTATTCCAGCGCCACGTAGGACGTGTCCGTGCCAGCTTGGAATATGACCACCAGCTGCGCCTTGATTTGCTCCCTTGTGAGGTTGTACTCCTCCTGTATGGAGAGGAGCACGTCGATGAAGTCGGTCTCGTCTTCGCCGCCGCGCTCCGACGCCGGCCGGCTCGCATGGCCGTCGATGAGCTTGTCGAGCAGCTCGTCCCATCTCTTGTTGACCTTCCATGCCTTTGCACAGAGCATCCTCTGGACGAAGCCTATCTTCCCCAGCAACGGGAAGACGTCCTCCAAGTTGAAGCCGGTCAAGAGCGTTGAGTTGGCCTCCGTCAGCTCCCCAAACAGCTTGTTATGGCCTTCCTCCTTGAAATTCTTGCCGGACACGGCGTGGGAGATGATATCGTTGGAGAAGTTGTTGATCAGCTCGGTCATGTCGATTGCCGTGTGCGTCACAGCTGCTTGCCGGATCTTGGCTAGAGCGAGCCTCGTCTGTCATCAATTATTGATCCATAAAAATAATTAAGGACATTCTTGCTAGTTTAATAAAAAATAATTTTAACTAACAAGTAAACTACCTCATATTTTTTTAAAACAAAGTGTAATATATTTGTTAGGGATAGTACATGAAGCTATTTATGTCTTACTTAATATTATGTTTCTGGTGTTTTAGTTCTTCTATCTAATCATGTATGCTATTTACTTCAATTGACATTCTGTGCTTTATTTTATTAGAGCAACAATAGATATATTATATTTTTACAAATATTTTGGTACCGAATTGCTGTATTTTCTTGAACTAAAAAGCATCTAGTTGAGTTCTGTAACATCTTGACTCAGGCCTTACTAGGATTGATAGAATACTCATATCAACAAGTTGCAACTTCTTTTCTGAAAGCCCAACCCCATGCAAAGAACTTTGAGGTTAAATATGCTTGGTCTGGAGGAAATCTATATTTTTTTTATTGTTTTGCATCTTCTTTCATGGGGATTTCTTTGTTCTTCCTTGTTGTGAGAACTTGTAGCTCTAACTGATTGTTCTAAGGTAGTTTCTCTTATTTTTTTAAACATTTTTACTAATTTAAATAAATTATTTATGAATTTCTTGATTAGATCAAAACCTTTTAATTTTTTTATGAAATAAACAATCACCTTCGAAGCCACATAATAAGGAACAAGTTTACGCTAGTCGGATGGCTCTGAGTATCCTATCCAGTTCTATAATTCAAAGTGAATAGGAGATCTAAAGTGCTCCCTAGCTATATGGCTCCAGGAATCCGGTTATATAATCCAAAGTGGAGATCTAAGAAGTCAGAAACCAACCAACACCTTTTATATTAGACTTTTTTAACAAAGTTGTTTCTCTAGAGAGTAGAATTCAACCAAAGGTTGTAATTAAAGTTGCGTACCTCTGTGCATGTATTATACTCCCTCTGTATCCAAATATTTGTCGTTGTTGATTTTGTTTGTAACTTACTTTACCATCAAAGGTACACCATATATTATCTTTTTTATAGTAATTTTTTAAATAAGACGTACAATCAAATGTTCTAATAAAAAAGTCAAGAATATCGATAATATTTTGATACAAATGGAGTACTACACAGATCTAAATAAAGTTAATACACCTTCAGCTGTTTCTCTAGAGAGTAGAATTCAATCAAAGGTTGTAATTAAAGTTGTGTGCCTCTTTGCAAATAGTATACTCCCTTTGTATCGAAATATTTGTCCTTGTTGATTTTGTTTATAACTTACTTTATCATCAAAGATATTTTAAGCATACATTATCTTTTTATAGTAATTTTTTAAATAAGACGAATAATCAAATGTTCTGACAAAAAAGTCAAGAAGATCTATAAATATTTCGATACAGAGGGAGTACTACACAGATCTAAATAAAGTTAATGCATCTTCTTATATAGATTAAACAGAATGAAAAAAAACAAATTAAATTGGTGTAGTACCTCTTGCTCACGCGCGTGGCGGTACGACCTGACCCTCTTGGCGGTGAGGAGGTGGGTGGTGGCGATCTTCCTGACCTGTCGCCAGTGCTCACCATAGGGTGTGAAGGCCACATCCGAGGAGTCGTAGAAGAGGATGTCGGTGACGGCGCTGCGCGCGCGCGAGGCGAAGATGTGGTCGTGCGTGCGCGTGATGGCCTGCGCGGCGCGCGGCGAGGAGACGATCACCGCCTTGACGGCGCCGAGGTGGACCAGCAGGAGGCCGTCGCGGCCGTGCTTCGCGGCGAGGTCACGGATGGCGATGTGTGGGAGGGACCCCACCAGGTGGAGGTGCCCGATCACCGGCAGCCTCCCCGGCGGCGACGGCAGCTTGCTTAGCAGCTGGTCGCTTCTTGATAGTGGCGGCGCGGCGAGGCGGCGGATGAGGAGGAGGATGGTGAGAGGGAAGATGACTAGCAGTAGGATGGAGGCTGCTTGTGGAGAACCTGTGTGGTGTTGCAGAAGCTCATGGAGGCTATGGTAAACCTGCTGCGGCAACGACACTTGAGCCGCCATGATGGCTGCTAATTGTTGCTCACAATAAGGTAGCTGTTGTTTGTTTGATGAATTATTAGAATGGATCGATCGATGCAAATAACGTTGTTGTATGTGTTTATATAGATACTCCGAGCGTTGACATGTATCGATCGCAACATTAGCATATGTAAGATCTAGAGATACTTGGTGCAGTCATCTTCTGGCTAATATTTTGTTGTAAGGATATTTTGCAACATATGTAAATAATGTAGTACGCCACCAGTACAGCAGCAGGGCTTGAGCTCTCCAATGGTAGCGTAGTCCTTGTTTTTAAGAGAAAGAAAAAGGTTCCCTTTAATTTATTCCATCCATGTTAGCCCCCAGTGGTTGACTTATTAGGCTAGATTGATGCATGATATGAGCTCTCTAGCTAACAGAACAGCCATGTCCGTCAGATGCCCAATGTTGGCACCAGCTTTCGCAGCAGTTTCTTCATTCTCGTCCACTCACCGATTGCACTGACAGCATCACTACACCACAACCCAAAAACAACAATGGACGGTTAGTCGGTATAACATGTTTTTTGCAAAGGACAGTCAGTCGGTACAAATGGACTTTTACGGTACACAATATATACTTAGTTTATACTAGTGTTCGAAAAGGACTAGTATGTAAACATCAAACGGTTGAGATTACACCAGTGATATAAGCCGTATATGAGAGTAGTATTGGTGGCATAGCAGTAATATAAGAAATAAATTTAAATGACGTTAGTGTAATATACAAAATTATAAATAATGTTTTTGCAATATATTATTAATTTATATTTTTGTATGTTTAAATTGAAGTACTAATTACCCATCCATGAACGGTTCAATCTGATTTATACCATATACTACTAGGTAGTAGTATTGTGTATTGTAAAAGAGCTCAAGATTTACTGCCGGCAATTCGATGCTGCCAACTGACCATGCTCAATTGCTCATACATATATGGATCGTTCATCAAGGTAATTTGAGGTGGCAAAAAAAATCAGATCAAGAAACGAGTACATATGGAGCCTGGTTGTAGTTATCTTACATTAAGCTCCAAATCTTCATTCACCAGAAATCTCATGACAATACAACAAGCTATACATATAGTCTCCTGCACAACCATAGGACTATGTACATTATTAGCAAGTCAAATACCAAAGAAATTCATTGATGTAACAGACCGGTACTAGATTGTACGAGATTTGTGCACATAATCATTTACAGAAACTCAAAATGTTAGCTCGTAGTCCTTGTTTTAAAGAGAAAAGGTTCCATTTATTCCATGCATGTTAGCCGAAGTGGCTGACTTAGGTTATGATTGATGCATCATGAGCTCATGTTCTATGTCCGCCAAATAGTAAATGCCCATCGTTTGGACTCTAATGTGTTGGCACCAGCTTTCTCAGCAGTTTCTTCATTCTCGTCCACGCAGCGTTTGCCTTGACAGCATAATTCATCATCATATTACACGGTTTCAATAAATAAAGAGAATTCTTTCCATGCCATCTAAAATTATATCTCCCCCATCCAAGATACAATTGCTGTTGAGTTTTTATTTTTTGGTCCCTTGTACCATTTCCGTTTGTTTCCGTTACATTTCTCCGTCAAAGCACGAAAAAGCAAAAGACAGAGAGCAATGGAGTATAAAACAAGACAAAACCCAGCAGGATTCGTGGAGCTGGAGGCGTATCCTTGCACACGCGCGCGCATCTGTCCACGTGCACCCACCGTCCCTCCACCATTTTGAAGGTGGAGTTCAAAATTCCGGTAATGAACTTATCTGAAATACCTAAACGTTATTATAACACCTCTTTTTTCGTTCACAAAAAATTATAACACCTCTTTAATTATATTAGGCGCTAAATTAACACTAAAAACATCATTTTTTTCAAAGGAAGGAAGACTATGTTCACAAAATCATTTTTTTCAAAGGAAGACTATGTATCTTGTTTATTTTTTGAAGTACTTGTATATATAGGCTCACACAAACTTTCACACAATCTACCGACTCCAAGTAATTACTCTCTCTTTCCCACTATTTGAATTCTTCAACGTCAAAATAATATAAAAACCAAGGGGGAGAGTACTACCTAGGTAGGTTCTACCTTGCGATGATAACCAACTAAACTCTTTTTTTATGAATCAAAAATAGTTTGATGGTATCAAGTGTACTATATATATGTACTCCTACAAATTAATGATGGGTGAGACGACTAAATGTCACTGAATAATCTGCTGTTCCTGTCCGAGAATGTGGAGCGCATGGCAGCCAGATGAGCACTTCACCACACAGTTCTATCAGCCTACTAAGTGCACGCCCATCAAGCATCGGAGCACATGACCAGTAGTGGATTGGAGGAGACCGGCGAGATATTTTTTCTTTTTTCTCAAATACGTAGGAGAGCTGCACATCATTGTATTAAGAAGAACAAATACTTCATTTACATTCTCGGTGGAGAAAACGAAACTCACGCAACGTGTACAAACTTGTACGAGAGTTACAACCACAGCTCATATAGACGACTACTCTCAAGACCGGTGAGACATGAGAGTAGGTTCTGCCAGACATGAGCCGTTGGAATGTTACTGTCTTTTGATTGACCTCTTAAGTTTAGTTTTCTCTGTGGTAAGATCCAGCTCCTCCAACTCTCTATAATGGTGGGATTGCAAGCCTGTGCTTACTTGGCGTGATCCCTCAGCCCATGTTTTTGGAATTAATGCATAGTGGATCTTGTTAGTAACATCAAATGGTTATTACGTACGGTCTTCAAATTGTTGTGTGACAAGGATGTCTGCTTAATTTGTCTCTTTACTATTTTCAACTACGACGTGCGGCGAGCTAGCAAGGAGAGGAAGAAGACAGCCCCCAAAAAAAAATCTTCAATGTATTTTTATAATTTAGGGCGGTCTCAGTGAAAGTTTCGTGGATATTAATCTTCATGCCACATCATCAATTTTGCTGATTCAAGGTATTTACGAGAAGAGAGATGAGAGGAGTTTCATCGCTACGAAACTCATGTGGCACAGTTCTAGATAACTGTGCAATGAAACTCCTCAATGAGAATGGCACGGTTTGTCTTATAGGTTGTTTGTCCTACTTGATAAATATCATATACGAGGCACTGTTTGGAGTCTTTTTTTTAAAAAAAAAGTATATACTATGTCTTAGGTATGCATCAGGCAATCTCGATTGACATTGAGATGTGATCCTGATCATGTATATATCGAGAGAGAAAGTTCAAAGTTCAACCGGAGTACACTTTTCTAAGAAAAGCACCAAGAGTACATTAATACCATACAATAGCTTATTATCTTGTGTCCTAAGAAAAGTATCAAGAGTACATAAATAATGCCATACAAATACAAGCTTATCTTGTCTCTAGCTGTGGCCGCCGGTGGATGCTGCTAATAATGATCAATGTTTTTATATCAATCCAATCAACAGGTCCCATGTTTTATATAGTCCGCTAATCGACCTGGCACCACGTCAGGAGCTTGTTCAAACTTTCACATCACCGAACATAGAGATATTGTGGGGGAGAGTTTTCCGACTCAGTTGAACCTTAAAAATGATGATTTTGAGTTGTGTATACTAGTCTACCAATTCATGCTCCCGGGTAATTAGAATTAATAATTAAGGCTTATAGCTAATAGTTGTAATTATCTATTTCCTGTTCCCTTTTATCTTTTTAGGTGCATTTGCATTGCACCTCCATATGTGTTTGATATATATTTAATTGAATTCTCCGTTTGAGTCATGTGAAAAACATAAAAACTAGTAATCTTATATCTTCCTTCATATATAAATACATGGTGACGCACACCATGACACTATTTTTATATTAACAATAACATAAATAATATATTAACAGTGAAAGAAATAGTAATTTAGAATTTTATATTGGTGCATTTTAAAAATTTTGTTATAATTATATAACCTATATTGGGTTACATTTAATTTTAATAATGATATAATTAGATAATTTACATGCAAATTTAGGGATTTAGTTGATATTATTTTTATAATGACATAGTGGGTAATTCAAATTAAGATTAGGGGTTAGTTTAGATTGTTTTTTATAATGGCTAAGGTGGGTAATTTATGTATATATACATGTGTTAGGGGGTTAGTTTAACATATTTTTATAATGGCCGAGACGGATAATTTAGTAGAAAAAAATAACAGATCCAATGGATATTGCAATTAGAGAGTTGTCAAATTGATGACTGAATATTTATGTTTTTGTGAGAATTAAATATTTTGTGAGAATTTTTTTGTCTATTTTTTTAGAATGTCCACCTTGGATTCTAGGTGGCTTCACTTTGAGGCTTTAAAAAGAGGCTCCAATTAGTAAGAAGTAAGATGCAGTCTACGAGGCATCAGGCATGTGCCATCTTTTGTTGCTTGATTCTCCAAGGAAAGTGTGTGTTCAGATAAATTAATGGCTCTGACAGTATGATAATTTAATGGCGCATGGTTGATGGTTTATAACAAACGACCCAGTCATAAACTCAGTGTGTCATGATAACGTCCGCTGGTGGATATCAATCAGGTTACGAGTGGTGAAAGTTTATTAGAAACGACATATATACAAAGAGGTCACTGGTGAAGGACATTTTGGACTGGTATGTGATAATTCAGATACGAAGAGATGAGGAGACTCTCCAATTCTCTCTTCCATTTGAAAAGTAGCGTCGATGCATGCTTCCTGTCAGCAGCAACTCAGATGTCCAGATTCACCATGACAATTCATTCTTTGTTTAATAAGTGCTCCCACTTATCTGCTCATATTGCACAATCTGTCCAGTTTTTGGGATGAATGTTGGCGTTGTATCATGGACCGAGCAGAACAAGAATCCTATAAACCGAGATGGATTCGTGAATGTCATGCTAATATGTGTTCCGATCATGCTGCTTCTGTTGCCCTATTTCTTGTTAATTTCCTTCATTGTATTCCATGTGATGACATGGAGAACTTGCCCTGTTTCTTGTTAATTTCCTTCATTCGTTCATTGTATTCACATGTCACGACATGGAGAACCCGCCGTTAACTGAAGCAGAACAATTCTCAGAACAAAAGACTCCTGGAGCTCTTCAAAGGTCACAAAGAAGGCTGTATGCCCCTATGACAATACAGTTGCAAACTGCGGTGTCCATATCTGAGTGGTAAGTTTATCGACAGTGATGTGTAAAATTAGGGGAAAAAGATCCTAGATTGTCAACGCATGCACGGGTTTGAAGGAGAACCTTTATTGGAGGCTTATATAATTGCTTAGTTCATTTTTTTTGTTGTAATCTTTGGTCTGTTGGGGAAGCTCATAAAGTTAATGGTTGTCAGTGTAGCATTTTGTTTTTTTTTAAAAAAAACTGTGACAGTCTTTCAATGATAATTGGCCACAGGTCTTCCAGTCGAGGTTTATGTGATGAGGTCTTTTACAGTACACACAATACTAAAGTCTAACCATCCTTAAACAAGAATAATTTCGTAATTATAGTTATACGAATAAGCTAAAAGTCAGGATTAAACATGCAAACTTACAAGACTTTAACTTAATTTATTTCCAAAGGTGGGATCGTTTAAGGGTTTTGTCTAAGATTTACATAACACACAAATTAGAGTTTTATTTACGAATTTCGTTTAAGCCTTCTCGTAAAATGTCAAAACAGATATAATTTTTCTACGTTGGTTTCCGGCTGCTCTACTCGCCGGCCTCTCTGACCCTCTGGGAGTGAGGAGCCAAGAACCATCAACAAGAGTGAAGAATGGGGCGAGAACCATGGTCCATGGGGGTCTTCGCCTCTTCGGACGCTCACTGATTCTCGGCCCTTGTACACGGCTAGGCACGGTTCGTGGATGACAAAGTATTCTGTGCTCGGATTGCTAGTATAGTGCCCTTTAATTATCTGTATTACTCTAATAGTGTATAATTAATAGTAGTATACTAATATAAACTTACTAGTGTATAATCAATTAATATTAATCACTAGAACCTTTTATACTTAGTTTTTTGAATAGTAGTATAATTTAGTATTGTACACAGTAAAAGACCCATTAGCTGAGTGAATTCTTGTGTTTATGGCATGCTAAAACTGCAACCCGCAGAAACAAATGCTTGGCCTGTTCTTCTGAATCCTTGTGTTTCATGCTAAAACTGCAACCCGCTGAAACAAATGCTTGGCCTGTTCTTCTGAAGCATGCTATTGTTTTCGTTGCTTTGCTGCATGCCAGCATGATTGGACATAACTGGCAATTGATAATGCCGGCAGAACATGATTAAGTCTCTGCTTTTTTTTTTTGTAGAGTTGATTATGGGAGCAACGGGAAGTTGCAAGTAGTGTAGTTTAAGACCAGAAGTAGTACCGAGCAGAATATGTAATTGGGCTGATTGGATCGATCGAGTAGACAAATTGCCGTTGACATTTGAATTATAATATGGAGATATGCCTGGCTAGAAGACACCTCTGGGCTCTGGCCAGTGACGGACCAAATCGATTTTCCCTCACGCCGCCCGCGGTCTGTTCCGCACCATGCGCCCGTAGTCTGCTCTGCACACAACCGGGCAAGCGAGGGTGCGGCGTGATTCGCGCCCCCGCCACCTGCTGGACTCAATAACCTCATGGGTAGGAGAGGGTGCAGCAGTGCTGGTGCTGGTGCAGTGTCCAGGGAGGGGGAAATACGTGAATTGAATTATCGGTGGGAGTTGACGGATGAAATTTGATTTTTAGTCCGTGGGAATAGAGAGAGACAGAGTTGGAAGGGGAAAGTCATGATGAAGAGATTGTTCTTTTTCATCTTATAAACAACAATTCCTTCGCAATTAGCAACCCTCCCCATGGGAAGAGATTGGTGCGAATGACGACTCTAAACTCCATTTTCTCCTCCTATGTAAATTCCCATGCAATGAGATGAGTCGCGCCATGACCAGAGTTACTTCATCATAGAAATACTCGTTGGCCCATAGAAAAATGAAAGGAAAAGAGTATAAAGGGCCATTTGGGATACGTCTTGGGCAGTAGCCCTAGGCCCTGTCCACCACTGATCTCATTTCTACGCATAACCCTGCATAAGGTCATTATGATATGCGGCCTTTACCCGAATGATGACTCTACCACACAGAAACAGTGGACAATTGATGGCTAGCACTGGAACTCCTCTTGTGGAACCGGTAATGAAGGGGAATAGTGTTAGTCTTTTTTTTAATATGCAAAATTGAGTACATAGGTAAATGCGCCGACCAATGGTAAGGCCAGTGGACACATGAGGCCACCTCCAAAGGTTGAGCCAAGATAGCTTATACGCACAGTAAAATGCTGGGATGTGCAGTACATCGAAATATGTGCCTGTGAGGGGAGGTCCATCGAAAATCCAACGCGCCTAGCGCTTCCCTCCGCGCTAGCGTGGCTGTTTGCAAACTGTTCACCCATTAAAAAATTCTACGAGCTAGTCTCTTGTCAGCCGTTGGAGAAGGCCTGATGAGGACATTAGGCTGAAGGCTGGGCTCTGAATCCAGAACGCAAGCTGCAGAAGTCTGAGATCGTCAGCCACACCTGAACTGAACCTGCTTAGCAATGAACCATGACCTGACGTGCCCATTGTTCCTGCTCTGCTCTTACGCGTGAACAATACAGAATCCACTGGACATATTTTTCTAGAACAAGGAGGCATGCAATTCTGCTACTGCTGGTGTGCCGATGGTCGAATTGAGGATGCAGCATTCAGCTACCCGGGCCATGGAGCAGCAGGAGAGAGGGGATCCTGGTGGAGCCTACTGGCTCGGTGGCTCCTGCCGCTGTTCGACTTCGTGGACCAACCCAACAGACGAGGTGGTGGGCGGTGGCAGGAGAGTTCAGGGAGGTTGAGGCCTGATAGAGGCAAGATCCAAGCTCTGAATCTGAAGGCGAGCCGATGGGTTCCAAACCAGTGATGCTCTGTGCAGTGCATTTGGACAATAATGCAGGCTATGCTAGGAGAAGCGGGGAGGAAAGGTGGTGTTGCAACTTCAATTTGCAACCCCATTTAAGAACAACCTGTAGGTTCAGAGGAAGGAGGGCGAAACAGATCAACAATTTCAGTTAATCTAACCATTTTAGTGAAATAGATCGAACATGAGGAGCAAGGACTGGACCATCAAGCAAGGGAGAATTAAGTGATCTTAAGACGCGAAACTGCCAAATGAAGTGTACTATCATTCCTTGTGAATTTTCAGGTTGTAAAATGATTAAAGAAGGTTCAGGATATCTAATGCGTAGCAGTACAATAATAAGGTAGAAGGTACTATATCTTAGTAGTAGCGAAGACAATGCACATTACAGGTTAAGACATAAATTTATTATCTAAAACGACAGAATCAATGGAAAACTGGCAAAAGCTTTTCCAGTCAGACTCCCCAGTTTTTGCTTCAGGCTCTCCTGTGCTGGCAAGGCAACCCATGTAGGTTGCAGTCATGTAATTCCAGTGCTTATATGCATGGTGGGAATTGCTTTCGGCACCCTTAGTCTCAAGAATATCCATGGGCATTGTGAGACTGTCGATTGATGGATGACTAACTGGCCCTGAGACATTATGTGGATGACAACAGGATCATCCTTCTGCTTCGACACCTAGACAGAGAAGAGTTATGGAAGACTGAAGATCAGATTTCAACCGTTTGCTAAATCACATTTGGTATCCATGATTTCTGCCTTCGAGGAGGTTCCTGAAAACTGAATGGAATAGAAATAATTAGCTTAGCATCAACTAAGTTCACAAGTCTCTGCTGCAGAATGGAACATAGAAACACCACCAGTAATAAGGAGTTAGTAAAAAGAGAGGTCAGGCAGACCCAGGCGAGTGCTGTGCTGTGCAAGCCACCCCACTGACTCTCCCTCCTCTCCTTCCCGCTTCCCTCGTCAACCCAAATCAACTCGTCCCCTCTCCTCCCCTCCCCATCGCCACGCCACGCGCACCGCCCACCGCCCCAAATCTCTCCGGCCGGCCGGGCCGCGCGCGCGCGGGCGGGCGCCATCCGATCCCGAATCGATCGCGCCGCCCCAAGGCCGTAGCTAGGACGCTGCCGGGCCCCGCCTCGATTCGATAGGGGGACCTTCGATCCCCGGCCGATGCCCGGTCTCCGGGCGTCTCCAGCGGCGGCGGCGGCGGCGGAGGCATGAGCCGACGGGGACTCGCCAGCCATGGACGCCACCGCGCGCCCGGCCATCGTCATCGACAACGGCACGGGGTAACGAACGAACCGATCCCCTCCCTTACGCCCGCCGGCTGGCTATTTCCGACCTCGTAGTTGGCGCTGTATCGGTGCGCGATCCCGTGCTAGTTCGGGGGTTGTGGCGGAGCTTTTGCCCACGCGCGCGCGGCTGGTTGCTGAAATGGGTGTCCGTGATGCCTGGGGATGGGACCGGTGGCTTGGTTTTATATGGGGAGGCACTTGCTAGTGATTAGGTTTAGGGGAACTCTATCAGGATCATTGACTGCGGTGGGAGATAAACTCATCCCATGCTCTTGTTTGTGCTGCTCGTTTTGTCACATTTGTTGTGCAGTCTAAGCAATGCAACAGGATCGATCAGGGGAACAGTTGAAAATTTCTTTGAAATGCGGGGGAAACAACATTTAGAGTGATAGGCTTAAATTGGGGCTCTCTGAAGGAAATTGTGAAATTATGTCTTGGTCTTTGTACATGTATGGTACGTGTCTTATTTGTAAAGGAGATCTACAGTGATTTTCCCCTCTTATGTTGTTATTAGGTTCCAACAAGTTACTAGGTTGTCAGGAATACATCTTGAATGCTGAGATTAGGCATGTGGATCATGAGGCAAATCTTGATTAATTAGAAGTCAATATCTGTGTTATGACAAACTAGCAATTTGGATCATGAGGCCTGAAGTGATAACAGACAGACACAACATGAATCTTCCTATTGAATATATATAATTTCCATTGAATCTGGATGGCTTTGATTCCTCTGCAGTATCTTATCTATGGAAATCTTCTGCTCCTGTATTTTTCTTATAGTATACATGCACCCTTGCTTCTACTATGAGTCTATGATGATCATCACCTTTTTTCTTACCCAGATTTGTGCACTCTTATGTCTAGGTATAGCAAAATTGGATTTTCTGGTAACTCTGAGCCGTCTTTCACACTCCCTACTGTCGTAGCGGTGAATGAATCTTTTCTGGACCAGAAAGAGCTGTTGAATAGCGCAAACTGGATAGCACAGTATAATGCAGGCATCATGGCTGATCTTGATTTTTTTATTGGAGATGAGGCTCTATCGCGTTCTAGATCTAGTGTGCTGTACACTTTAAGAACTCCGATTCAGAATGGTCAGGTATGCATATACAATTCCTGTTAGTGACATTGTCCTTTGTTTGTGTTCTATGCCCACATGACTAATCCTTTTTTTTTTCTTGTTTTGAAGGTTAATGACTGGGATACAATGGAGAGATTTTGGCAGCAATGCATTTTCAATTATCTGCGTTGCAACCCTGAGGAACATTATTTCCTCCTTACGGATAGTCCTGTCAGTACACCTGAAAGTCGTGAATGTATGGGAGAAATAATGTTTGAGACTTTCAATGTCCCTGGTCTATATATAGCCGTGCAATCTGTCCTCAGCCTTTCTGCTGGATACGCCTATCTGAAAAGTATTTCTGATGAGAATTCTGATCCTTCGGTAGGTTCTGAAAACATCACCTTTCTTGCTTTTGTTTGATCAAGTAGATATTACTCGTTACTGGACAAACTGCATGTCATGGTTGACAAGCATTACTTTTATTGTTTTTTCGAAAGAATGGAAAATGTAAACCTGTAGCAATCTCATGCCAAAAGATAGGCTCTCTTTCCTATATTATATATGTTCCTTTGAAACGTCTTGTTGTTTGTCAAACTCTGGAAACTTCAATTCCAACTTGGAACTTCTGACTGGGGGTAGATATTTGTAGTTATTAGCAATCACTGCATGATATCCAAATCTGTTGACCCTTTTCATTTAATACCCACTTATTGTTTGGAAGAGCACAATACTTCTCATTACTTTTGACTAATATATATTGCCAGTCTGATATGACAGGTGTAGTTGTTGATATTGGGGATGGCGCTCCACACATCGTTCCCGTTGTAAATGGCTATGTAATTGGGAGTAGCATAAAACCTTTTCCTTATTCTGGAAGTGATGTAACTCAGTTTGTTTCGCAGCTTTTACAGGTATTTCTCTCCATATTTTGTGGTTATTAAGTTTAGATGACATGTCCTTCATGTTGTTCAAAATCGGGCCATATCTATTAAATCAAAGGGTTTATTTTGGTTATATAACAGATTGCATTACTGTTAAATCAAAAGTGTTCTTTTTTGCATATAAGATATGTGTGCATGTTTATTTGTAGGATTGTTCCAAGTTACTGATGCTAATGCATGAACCCTAGATACTTTTTCCTGACTTGCTGGTTATTCTTAGTACTAGTGTTGCACATGTTTTCTATCAAGAGTGTGCTACTGAATCAAATTATATTTTTGGTTATATTACATCAATAAGGTGTCACTGTTAATGATAGTAGCTAAAAATTGTTACTGCTCCCTGTGTCAGAAAATCGAGTTTTGAGGCTCCCAAGTATTAGCTTGCTCCCTGGAGTTCAAGACCATATATTATTGTTACTGCTCCCTGTGTTGTGTTTGCATTATAATGTTGTTAATGATTAGTGCCATCTGGGGGTTTTGCAGGAAAGAGGTGAGCTTCTGCCACCTGAGGATTCTTTAGATATATCTCGCAAGGTGAAAGAAATGTATTGCTACACTTGTTCAGATATTGTCAAGGTATTGCACTGGTTGTTGTTAGAGTAAAATCTTTTTGCCTTTTTACTATCCATTTGTCTTCACAACTAAATTGTTTAATGAAAGTTGAAGCCTCCCTAATGACATTATTAAACATACATGTAAAACACTTTCAATGTGTAAAAACTACTCTTGACCTTCTCACTGCTCGAGGGTCTGTTTAGGGGTCAAAATGTTGGGTCATTTCAGTTTTGTAATAGGTGGTTAAGTCCTAGAGCTCTTGGGTTGTGTGTGAGTCTCTGTATTACCCTTCTTTCTCCTATAATGCAATGATAGGAAGTTCTCCTGCGCACTCGAGAAAACTTTTTAAAAAAACTACTCTTGCCCTGGTTGGAGAATCAGTTTAAAGGCTATTTTATTTTTGCTTGCATTGCTTAACAATGTAGGTACCTTTTGGTCTTCCGCTTATCATTATTAGATTATGCATTTTTTCCTTTACAAGTATATATGTGACAATTGTGATGTGAGGTTTTCTCCATCTCCATATAATTTCAGGAGTTCAAGAAGCATGACAAGAAGCCTGACAAGTACATCAAACATTGGTCAGCTATTAAACCAAAGACTGGGGTCCCATATACAATTGACATCGGATATGAGCGCTTTCTTGGGCCAGAGGTTTACTCCTATTTTCTGTCATCAAATTTCATAAGCCTTTTTTATTCCCGAAATGTTCCTTCAGACTGGTATGATGTTATGGCCAAATACCATCCTCTGGGTAACAAGGACGGTGTGTTGCAATGATTAATTCTCATAGCTTGTGGTCGTACATTGCTCGTAACAATAATGCTTGTATTTTAAGTCATTTAGATCTAAGGCAGAAAATTTGGACTTATGGTTGCTGTGAATGGAGAAGAGAAGTAAGCTTCATAAAAGACATCTTGGCTAGCTTGGTGTGAGTGGGGTGTGTTGGGAAGGTTTTTCTAGCATCTCCCATTTTCCTTGTGCATTTTGATGACTTCCTTACTTAATTAAATGACATGCAGTTCTTCTGCATCGTTTGAGGAAAAAAAAAGACATCACAGATTCTTGTGGGCCCATTTTTCTGTTAATTGTGTAGTAAAGGAGGTGGCTGACAATATGAATGGTCACGAAAACCTAGATCCAAGAGAATATACTGTCTTCTTTAGATGATCATTTCAGACTTTACTGATTCTTTAGCTGTGGCCGTGTCAAACGGAGTTCATGGAATGACTAGCAACTTGGTTCACCAGGAGTACGCAAGAAAGGCAAAATCATACAAATTATAGATTTAGGAATGGGAATGGGCTAGAATCCTCGGTACGGTGAAGGGCTGACATTAATATGATTGCAGTACTATTTGTTTGTGAAATCTTTGGTTATATGAATTGTAGTAATTTTTTACCAAACATGCGAATTGTAGTCGTTTAAATTGTCATAATTAGCTAAAGCTACATATTAGAATGAAACGTGTATGATTGATTGAAGAAATAATTTTTAGTTCTTTTACATTTATTGTGAGAAGGGAAGTGTGAGGTTCCAACAGAAGAAATTAGCAAGTTTGATGGCTCACATTGATGGGAGTATGTTGAATTGCCAAATTGTTACCGCCAGAAGTCAAATCAATAATTAACCTCGAACATTTAGAATTGAGGTTCACAAGTATAGAAGCATTTTTTGACTGGCTACAGAGTTTCTACTTTTTGGGAACTGAGACCATGGTTTCCTTGGTTCATCCATAAAATTGAAAGACTTGCCAGTTGCAACTATTCTCTGGATCTGCCTTAAACCTTTTTCTTTTTGCAGCATCTTAATTTATTAACTCAAGTAGGATGCTATGTAGATCTTAGTCTGTACCTCCTATAGAATACTCTATGAATCATTTTTGCAGTGTTAAGTGATATCAATAAGCCTTTTATATTATTTCAGCAGACAAGTTGGAATCAGATGTGGTTCTCTAATCATTTACCAATAAATGCAGATCTTTTTCAATCCTGAGATTTACTCTGCTGATTTCTCCACTCCTTTACCTGAATTGATTGATAGATGTGTTCTATCTGCACCAATTGACACAAGGAGAGCTCTGTACAAGGTTCTTCCTTTGAACTCTGCAGGGGCATCTAAGATATGAAGTGATACATGTAATTGTTGTTATATTTATATTGATCAGAACCATTCTTTTTTGCAGAATATAGTATTATCTGGTGGATCTACCATGTTTAAAGACTTTCACAAGAGACTACAGAGTGATATAAAGAAGATAGTAGATGAGCGTGTCGCTGCAACTAATGCCCACCATCGTGTGGAAGTGAGAGTAAGTACAGAACTACAGATGCTTGATTCTCCAGTTTAGTCTGTTCCATTTTGATGTAATGTTTATAATCGATATTGTCTGCGTGTGAATAATTTCAAGTCCACCATACTATCTTTTTGTTTGACCATATTTTCTTTCTGCTGTCAGCCTATTGAAGTCAATGTGGTTGCCCATCCTATACAGAGTTATGCAGTTTGGTTTGGGGGTTCAGTAGCTGCATCTAACCCAGAATTCTATGAGGTACCTGCCCCCTTACTTTCTTGCAACCTCAACAAACATGCTTTGTTCAATTGCCATGCATCAATGTCTGCTATCTGTGCCAACATATGACAATTAAATGCGATGAAATCGCAACTAATTAGCATGTTGGAACTGGGTTCTGAATCCAACAGTCATTATGAATTGATAATTCAAATGGAATTTAAGTGATTTCCCTTTTCTCATGCAGTATTGCCACACAAAGGAAGAGTACGAGGAACATGGAGCAAGCATCTGCAGAACAAGCCCAGTTTTCAAAGGAATGTACTGAATGTTCTGCACATCACAGTTTCCACGAGGACGGACATGCCATAAATGAATGAAGTAGGAGCTCATTTAGGTTTCTTCAGATAGATTA
Source organism: Digitaria exilis (assembly GCA_015342445.1). Classification (NCBI taxonomy): domain Eukaryota; kingdom Viridiplantae; phylum Streptophyta; class Magnoliopsida; order Poales; family Poaceae; genus Digitaria; species Digitaria exilis. The sequence goes on along the minus strand of JACEFO010002268.1, from coordinate 676,991 downwards.
TAGCCAATTTTGATTCTTTTGTGCCCGTCCCAACCATTATCGGCCCATCCTGACTAGGATTGTAGCGTTGTTTGTAGTTGTCTGTTCTGTATCGCTTTCTTTGTATAGCCAACAGCTTGGTTCCTCTTCGAGGTGCATGATTGTAGTTGTAGCCAGAACCTTGGACAGTTGAGAGGAAATATTGCTTTCTTTTCAATTTGTTGCTCCAGACAAATTTTGTTAATGATGATCAGGTTAAATTTTGTTAATAAGGATCCAGGTTAAATTTTGAACACTACTCAGGACGACGCATGTGTTGGCTTAAGGAATCCAGAATGCTGGCAAATCACCATATTCTCAATTAGATATGGTCAGATATCTAAAGAGGGGGGGGGGGGGTGGGGGGGGGGGTGAATCCCATGGCGCTGATGAACAGTACACCAGGGGAATTTTTTATGAATAGAAATATTGTAGCCTACGAAGGACTAGATTTGAAGTAAATATGGCAAACCGTCGCTGTTTCAAACAATTATACCCTTGCATTGGGCCAAAGTGGCATCATGGCACGTCTAGCTTGTTATATATTGCTGTAAGTATATCATATTAGTTCGTTTTTGCACATACATTTCGTATATACACAGCAAAAAAAAAAGAATAGAAGCTTCAGACCACTTCACCCACCCAAAATTGTACACGGCAAATCTGTAGCCTCAGCCTGGGGCCCATGATCAAATGCTTGGAGGCCATGATGTGCGTGTGATTTGCGCCTGAGAGAAACCAAATACAAATCTGCCACCATTGGTACCAGTCTCTCCAGCTCTGCCATCCAAGATCTGGCAACGTGTCATCAAATCATGACTCCTAACTGATCCTGAATGTTTGAATCGGTTCAATCGCAACGGTCTTTCTGTAATCATAGGTATCCGATGTAACTGTGCACAAGTGTCTTGGCCGGGATCACAACTGTCTTGCTAAGCACGAAGAGTACAAGAGTTAGCTCGAGCATCAGGATGGTGTTTAGGAACGCCCGGTCGACAATCCAGCCAAATATCGTGATGCCGCCTGGATTCGCTAAGAGGTACAACACTGAAATTATATGCAGAGGAGAAACAAAGCATAAGCACCTGAGACCTTGTGGACCAGGCTCTTCAAACTATCACATTGAATGATTGACGATCAAGCAACGGAGAAACGAAGGAAGCTTTGGATTACTTACCAAGTGATTCCCTCTTGTGGTACGTCGACATGTACGAAGCCAACTGAGCAGTGCCTTGAGGATTGCCATGTAGCGAAGCACTCTCCAGGGACTCCAGATCACTTTCTGAATAATCTCTTAGAAACATATGTGCAGGAAAGGGCACAAGGTTCCCGGAACTGTTTGGGGTGGTAGCATAAGTAGACTCAGTAGAGCATGTTGCTAATGCGTGCCACCTACTGGCTATCGAAGAGATGTTTTGAGCTCTGTGGGAGATTTTAGCAGCAGCGTGTAAACAGAGGCAGAGACCAACAACTTGAACAACAGAAGAAACCTGCAGCAGGAAAGGAAACCTGTTCATGATCTAGTTTTTCTAGAAATTACATATGCAGAGGATGACACGACCAAACATCAATGCAAAAGCATGTAATACTCACAGCTATGTCACCACCATTGGTGAAATTGATCGGACCAGTGTAGGCTGTTGTCTTGAAAAGAATGGCAAACTGGCTTGCTGTGACAGAAAGGAAGAGCAGCAAGAGGAACATGCGGAACCTGTGACTGATCTTGGAGAGGTTATGGCGAAGCTGAAGGTGCTCTTTCAAATACACCAAAGGATCCGCATCTTGCTCTAGAAGTTTGCCGTAGTCATCAAAGTGAATAACTTGCAGATTGCAAACCAGGTTGAAAAGCATGCAGGATGACAGTATTATCGTTGTCAGATACATCCACGACATGTTGGAAGCCAAAAACACAACACATGCTCTCCAAGCTGACTCATGGAAGATGTGGGAAAAGCGGAATAATTCCCGGGTGACCTTCACAACAAAGCAGGGCAATATCCACCAGGTAAGTATGCGAAAGAAGTCCTGTGACAGAAATTGCAAGACTTGTCAGCAGAAAATACACCAGAGCTCTTAGGAACCAAGGTGATGCCAATTAAATATGAAACATTCCAGTTTAGATTTCTGATTTTCCGTTAGAAATAGAGAGGTAATATATGAAACGGGAATGTGTACTTAACCACCAAAAAAAACATCATATTTAGTAACACACGAAACATGTCGATGCGCAATTGCACATAATGGAAATGGTGAAAACAAGCGAAAGAAATGCAGGTTTGTCTTTCAGGGCATGCATGCTTAACCCCTAAGTCGCGCATCTCCGTGTAAACAAAGACAAATAGACATGTCGGCACAAACGCATCTGAGGCTGGGTATTGCAGGTCACATGAGCTCCATTCACATGGCAGCATTTTTTTTATGAACCATTCACATGGTAACATCAGGTGATGAGGCACATGCCAAGCACTGAAAGAATAAGTCACTTGGATTAGTCATTATAGTCTTACACTAAGGACAAAGCCAAGAATCCAAGGTGCCACAAATTAACAGGGTTGTGGTATCATGTGAATTTGACATCTATCTCGTCATGGATAAGTGGCCCCTGGCTCCACATATCAATGAAACATGAAACAGCGAATTGTGAAGAGGTAATCAACGGTGCAGACATGAGGTTTCAGTAGAAGCTGCTAGAGACTGCGACACGCAATCTAGCTAAATATAAAACAAAAGCAGAAACAGACAGCCCCCTTGCGTGTCAAATGAAACGCAATCAAATGGCACCTGAATTCACTGATTCGTCATTGAATTGCACAGGTTTGACTTACTCGAAATGGCACGGCTGGATTGCACTAAATTTGGACAAGGTGGCATCCAATCATCCACTCGTAGAGCTAGAGCAGCAGCAAGCAGAAGCAACGGAAGCAACAGGTTTTCGAATGCAACGTGCAATTCGAGTTTGGTGCTTCTCGTAATAAAAGAAACTGATAAAAATTCGAAGCAGGATGTTGAATTGGGGAGGAATTGAGGCGAGATTGTGGAGGTGGAGGTGTCATCCAAACATCACCTCGATCTTAGCGATGTACTCCTTCTGGAACCGGATCCTCATCCCGAGGTCGGGGTCGACGAAGAGGAACTTGCGGAGGCCGTACATGGCCATCTTCCTCGAGACGCAGGCGAGCGCGACGGCGGCGGCGGCGGCCTGGGACAGGAGGACGCAGAGCTCGAACACCTCGACCTCGACGTCATCGCAGGCGAGGCGCCGGGCGCGGCACGGGGAGAGGGAGACGGCCGCGAAGGGCAGCGCGAGGCCCAGCACGGCGAGCGCCGACGCCGCGGCCGCCACGCCCAGCCGGGTCGACGCCGCTAGCCCCGCCGCCGAGAGGAACGCCTCCAGCCGCCGAAGCCACCGAGAGAGCGGCGCGTCCGGGTGGTCCGCCGCCGCCGTGGGCTGCTGCAGCAGCGGCAACGAGATCGCCGAGTGGTTCGCACCGTTCCCGGCCGGCGCCGGCGACGGCGGCGGCGGAGGAGGAGGGCGAGGCGGAGGAGGGAGCGGGGGCGGCGGCGGCGGTGATGCGCCGGCGAGGCCTTCGCCGGAGGAGGCCATGAGGGGAGGAGAGCTGGTCGAGGGGGCTCGCCGGAGGGTCAGAGAAGTAAAACTACCCGCCGTGGCGGTTGAAGGGTCGACTGGTCTGCACGAGGAAGCTGTGGGCTCTTTTATGACAGGCGAGGATGGGGCCCACCGGAGTTGGGTCCCACATGTCAGTGGGCCCGGAGGTAGAGTACCAGGTGGATCGAGGGATTTGTGCGTCCCTTGCTTGGTGGGGGTCACAGTCGTCTTGACGGCGTGGGAAAGGTAGGACACGTGGCGGGATTGCAGGCGGCTCGGCTCAAGCTCAACTGGAGAGCGCGAGTGGGAGGGAGTAGAAGCATCCACAAGGTTGGCTGAGGTGTGACAGTGTGAGTAGCTGCTGCCGCAGGGCAGGTGCAAAGCGATTCTCTAGTGAAAGAAGAATAGCAGATCGAGCTGAAAGAAGCTCAAGAGCAAACGAGAAGGAATATCCACGAAGGAAACACATCTCTAACCACGATTCCTGGCCAATTCCAAGGCCATGGAGCATGTCCACGTCGGCGTAGATTACCGGCCGTCCGATCGGCCGGGTGAACGGCCGAGATCGTGCTTTTCTCTGTCACTTTGCAAAAAAAACCCTCGGTTTCTACGGAAATATAACCCGCAGTCCACTCCCCTCTCTCAGGTCTTTTTGCAAAGAAACCCCTGGATTACGTCAAAATCAACCCGCAATCCACATGAACCGGTCCAACAATATATTCAGAAAACCCCTTGATTTTTCTCAAAATTAACCCGCCATCCTTTTCTTCTCTAAGGAATTTTCTTAGACAGACCCTCGTATTTTACTTAAATCACACAATAACCCGTTTTATGACTTATTTCACCATACACAAGATTCAACCACCAAAATGCGTTCGAACCAAAACATGTCCAACATAAAATTTGTTTATAATTTCAAAACCTATAACTTTACTATAGAACATATTTTTGAACTCAAAATACTTTCGTCGTACATTCACACAATTGTCTACAGCCCATCCTACAAACTATTCCGATTCCAAAAATGTCCTCAAATTAAGAAGTGTTCAATAAAAAAATAAAAATTTGAAAACCTTAATATTCGTTTCGCAGCAAAATTTTTAAATTCTAAGTGTTTCAAACATTTGTTCACACAAATGATGATATGAGATCCGTTCCACTATATAGAAACCAAAATATCTTCAAATAAAAAAAGTTAAACATATAAGGAGACAAGTATACTTTAATGCAAACTTCAAAAATCAAAATCATTTTTTCAATTCTCCCATTTTATAGCTAACTTTCAACCAGCAAAATGAATTTGAAAACTAACAAATCTACTATACGCAGACTTACAAAAATCAGACTCGCATTTCCAATTCCCCACCAAAACGCTTTTAAATTAATAATTTATTAATATAATTTTTTTTCCAAACATCAAAACCTACATAATTCAAATCTAGCGAATAGCATTTCAACATAAGATAAACTCCAAAAGAAAATACCAAATCCAAATTTACAACATTTTCATATATCGATTTTATGGGTTCAATGCGCTCTGACATTAACTTCTAAAAAATATTTCTACAAATAAAAGTTTAAAAAAATCGTAGCACGGGTACATCCACTGCCCATCCGCGACAACGCCGTGGCCTTTTCTAGTGCTTTATGATTCATGCGAGGATAGTTTCAATTTTTAAATGATGAAAAAAGAAAAAGAGAAGATATTTAGTTTTATGTTCTGTGGAGACAAAAAAAAAAGTTACAGTGAGTGACCAGTGCTAATGGCTGCACTATTGCGGTGTCACAGCCGGTCGGTACACTACACATGCCATGCGAGTGGACGAATGGTGGACATATCGCACATCCTCGGTTGCGAACAGCTCGGTCAGACAAAGCAAAAAACTTGTCTTTTCACGGGGTCTAGAGAGACAAAACAACATAGCTGGTACTGTATCATTTATAAATACTTTACAGCTTCAATTATATTATTTAACACTCCGTTGTTAAATGTTCCAAACAACGTTCCACTAGATTTATAAGTAAACATTATAGTTACGTGGTACTTAAATATATTTTTTGTGCATCAAAATGAGTATTTAAAAGAGACAACATTGTTAGTCAACACGCAAATAGTAAAAAGAAAAAAAAACACATACTGGTAGCCAGGTGTCATTCTCACCACTCCTTAGTTATAGCCTAATAACTAGAATAATGCTATCTTTGTGCCTAGCATACCACAAGCAACCTCCAGATGTCCGGATTTAATAAAAACAAATAAAGCACCAAACATAGGTTTAGCTGGCATCAGAAGTGCTGCAAATGTCGAGTCATTATTCAGCTTGCGTCTATGGAGAGTCTCCGGTCAGACAGTGGCGGAGCTAGGGATGCAAACTAGGGTGGTCCAACTTAACATATTTTTTAATAGTATACTATAATATAAAAAAAGACAAATAAACATTATAATGCTATTAAAAAAAAGTCTCACGATCAAATACAAGTATGAAATGTGCTTAAAAACTTAATATAGCTCACATACCCATAGTTAAAGAAGAATACAATGCTACTTCTTGTCGGGCCTGCGCTTTTTAATGGCCATAAATGTGTCGATTATATCATCTTCATTCGTTTGTAGGAAAAGATCTCTCTCAATGAAAGTGACAAGACAATCATCCAAAACACTATCACCAATCTTATTTCTTGCATCACTCTTGACAAAGTTCATTGCAGAAAAGACCCTTTCAACACTTGCTGTTGCCACCGGTAATAGCAATACCATTTTGAGAAGGAAGTACACCCAACCGTAAATTTGATCCCTCTTTGTTTGAACAAGTTTAATTGAGAGATCAACGAGGCTATTTAGGCCACTGAACATTTCATCATTTCTCACATCGTTGATATAGTTTCCAAGTTGCAAGTCAAGTCTTAGCAAGTTAGAGCTTGAAATATCATCAGGGTAAAACTCAGCAAGTCTATGTATCTTGGTTGCATCAAAAGAAGCAAATGAATTAGCTGGACTGAAGGCAGCCATACAAGAAAGTAATTCCATGTTTACCTCATCAAACCGACAATCAAGCTCTTGACTAATTTGATCAATGACTCCGAGAAACACTTCTCTTCTAAAGTGATCATCATTTGTTTGGTTTCGAGCAAACCGTGCTGATCTTCCATAAGGCACATAATTATGTTGCATTTCAGGAACTTTGATGTCATGTTTGTTGCAAAACAAAGTAACCCTTTCAAGAAATGAAGCCCAACCATCGGACCTTAATTCTTGTAGTCTACTCTTCGCCAGATGAACAAGTGACATTGCATTAAGAATATCTTGGTCTCTTCTTTGCAAACACTCAGACAACTCATTAGTGTATCCAAGAATCACAAGCATCAAATGTGCACTGAAAATAAAATCAAATGATTCAAGAACTCCAACCATTGTATGTATCTTCGGCCAATCACCCCTTTGTGAATTATCATCTCCAAGAGCTATGAGTACATCACGAATTGTAGGATACATAGCAATTATGTTGATCACAGTCTTATAATGAGAACCCCACCTTGCCTCACCAGGCCTACGCAGCCCCATCTCTTGATTTAACCCACTACCAGTTCCTAGCTCACCACATTCAAGTGCTTTCATGACATTATCAAATTGGTGATGTCGAAGCATGCCATGACGCTTACAAGAAACTCCGACAATGTTTAGCAAGAGAGATACTTGATCAAAAAACCATACACAATCATTATTTCCCTTTGCAACAGCAACAAGAACTAGTTGGAGTTGATGTGCAAAACAATGAATATAATAAGCTGAAGGTGACTCTTTCATTATCAAAGTTTTCAGCCCTTTAATTTCACCTTTCATGTTGCTAGCCCCATCATAGCCTTGTCCACGGACTCGAGTAATAGTCAAACCATGACTAACTAGTAAAGACTGAATTGCTTCCTTAAGTGATAAAGAAGTAGTATCATCTACATGAACGACTCCAAGAAAACGCTCACACGGCCTTCCCAAACTGTCAACATAACGCAAGCAAAGGGCTAGTTGTTCTTTATGAGAGACGTCACTAGATTCATCAGCTAGAATTGCAAAGTATTCTTCACCAATTTCTTCAATGATTTGCTTTCTAGTTTCTATGGCACAACACTGAATGATATCTTTTTGTATGTCTGGGCTAGTCAATTTGCAATTACCTGGAGCATTCTTCAAAACATACTTATCCACATCTTCATTATTTGCAGCTAGCCACCTCAAAAGTTCAATGAAGTTCCCTCTATTGCTAGACTCTTCACTTTCATCATGTCCACGGAATGCCAATCCTTGCTGCAAAAGAAACTTCAAACATCTGATTGAATAAGTCAACCTTATCTTGTACAGACGTCGCTCTTCACTATCCACCTTCACAATATGATCATCAATTGCTGTACGGGGATCCAAAAATTTTGTATATCTTTCTTGAGCTGCGTTGTGAGCACTCATAACACCACCAACATGTATGTCAAGTGCATCAGTTCGGTTCCAATTTCTCTAGCCACCTTCAATAAATGCAGATTTCCTACTCTTTTCCTTTGCAAACAAGTAGCACACGAAGCAATAGGCTGATTCATTTTTTATACTATATTCAAGCCAAGGATAGTTATAAAGCCAAACGGGACTGAATGATCGATCTCTTTTGCCAATTTTTCTGATTTCAAACTTATGTGAATAAGGTTTGAAAGCTTTTTTAAGAATATATGCTCTTCGAATGGCATCTTGATCATTGACAGGATAACTCGCAATGGGCTTCCTCTCCCCTGGATCACGTGGAAGCCGAGTAATATCAAAAACTGGTGGCGGACAATGGGGGGTAGGTGTCACATTTTCTTCAGTTACTCTCTCTTCATTGAGTGCACCCTCTTCTTCTTCAACTGCCTCTTTTTGCACAGGCGCAACAACCTCTTCTTCCACAGGCGCAACAACCTCTTCTTGCACAGGCGCAGCACGGGATGGAGATGGAGACTTCTTCTTTGATGCATATTTCTGAAAAAGAGATGCAATATCTCCACTTCTCTTCATATTTTAATAAATCCACCTAAGAGTGAAGACGGCATTGTAATTGAGTATTCTAAATTGATGAAGCAACAAGCAAATCAATTAATCAAGGGTTAGGGTATTAGGGAAAGGGACGCCGGAAGCAACAAGCAAATCAAAACCTGTTCCGCTGGACGGCCGAGTAGGCGAGTACGGCGAACTGCGTGCCGATCACCGACAGACGGCGAGCGGACAGCGGCCGGGCGATGGCGTCTATCCGTCTATGATGCTTCGATGGGCGATGGCTGGTCGTGGAGGGGCGGAAACCAAGGCGTCGTACTGGTCGTAGAATCGCGATAGGACGATGGCGTTTCCCAAGCGTGACGGCTCAGGGAACAGACAAAGCAAAAACAGGAGTACTAATACAACTTGGGCCAAAATTCTAGGGTGGGCCGTGGCCCACATGGCCCACACTGTAGCTCCGCCCCTGCGGTCAGAGTCCATATAATCATTCACACAAACAGGAGATAATTTGCACGTCAACGTCGTCCCAGCATGTTTGATTGATTGGGTCTGTCAATGCAAGTCGGCACCGTGCCTTGCTAATCCTTGGCTGAACCTTAAAGACATGTCAGCAGAGCCATGGCCACAAACGGCTCACAGGATCACCGCACCGCGCACGGCGGCCGGTCTGGCTCGGCTCGACGCCGACCAAGATCCGTAGCCTGCAGTTCAGGGAAAAATTCATTAGGCATGCTGATGCATGATGCTAAATGATTTGATTACAGTGCTGCTTTTGGTTTTTTGTCAGGCGTCAAACTCAAACATAGCTTGATGAAAAGATCTTTGATCCACTCATGGTGGTCTAATTGGTCCTTCAATTCACATAAGACATTGTTTCTCTCTAGTTTTTCTATCCAGAGCTGGCTTAGTTAATAACAGAAAAATGCAACATGTAAATTTTTTTTATCAAATTATAATATAAAAGGGTAAATAAAGAACCATGGCTGTCATACATAAAGCATTTCATTCGACGGGATCAGGAGTGCTCATTAAAATTCCAAGGAAAAATGTACCACCCGTGCATCTGCGGTCGGAGTTGGTGACCGTGCATCTTGCCTGGCGGCGACAGCGACGCCTCATCGCCGGCCGGTCGTTCATCCACCACCTAGTCTCGACAGTTAACGGGGTGGTGCCGAAGGTTTTAAAAAAAAAATATTAAGAAAGATTAGCGAGGCTAGCCTCACGTGATTATGGTCACTGTTAATCGTGACAGCCCCCTGTAAACGCCGGCAATGTTTATTTGTGACAGAGGGGAAACGTCGTTACCTGAGTCACCATCATCCGGGCTGTCCTCACCCAACATTTCTCAAAAGCTGGGCTGGATCTGCATCATGAGGAGAAAATTTTATGAGAATAATTATCATCATTGTGGGATCCAATAATTATTCTAGCAGGCGAGCTACTCTTTCAGTTTCTTGCGTGCAAGGCATATATATATGAGAAGAAGAAAAATGAAATAATTGTTACTGTTTCAATGCCACAATTATATTTGGGGTGAGCGATTCTATTCATAATGAATTCAGATAGCTGGACAAAAATTTTCATGATTATAGAACAATGCAACTACATCAACAGATATCCAATCAAGTTGTAACAAAGGGTATAAACATCATTTGATGTTGCATCTTATTTTGCTGTGGCCAATAGAAGAACAATCTTTGCTGGATCATCCAGTGGTGTACAGAAAGATATAAACACTCTGCCAGATGGTTATGTGAATTTGTGGGAATACATTTCAACGCAAAATAGGAAAAGGCAAAATGAAAAACAAAGCCCCCAAATAATTCCACCCTCTCCCTCTGCAACACCTAGGAAAAGAATTCATCAGCATATTGCGCATCAACTTTATTTCATTACTTTTCATTGAATATTTCCAATAAGAATAAGAGTAAATTCCCTCTATGCCATTGAAAAATACAACTCATCCCTTGTGTGCCACTGGATGGCATAGAGGGGATTTTTTTTGTGTCTATGACATGTAGGGCCAATGGCATATAAGGGATGAGTATAATTTCCAATGGCATATCGGGAATTGGCCCTAAGAATAAACTTTGCACAAAGTTGATAGTTGCTTACGTCCATTGGAGGGCAAGACTAATTATTTGCTTTGGAAAGTTCCTTCTGGTTGTTTGGAGACATACCTCCTGAGCTGAACTTCAAGATTCCAGACGTGGGAATCAAAACAAGTAGACAGCATTAACAAGAAATCAGGAGACATGTTAGCATACAAAAGTGGGATGAGTACCTAGTCCTGGGGCCCATGGCTATCAGAAAATAGAAACGGGCGCAGATCTAGAGGAAGTCAGGAACCTCGGCTTCTCTGTTCTCTGATCTACTTAAGATTTTTTTTTAAAAAAAAGTTCAAATTTAAAAAAGACAGAAACTTATGCTATCATTGCTGTGCCGATCTGAAGGAAAATATCTAAGTGCTGTAAGTTCAAACATCTAGTCAAAACAGATAACATGAATTGGAAAACAATAAAATTCAGGACAAGAGCAAATTGTCTGAGCCTTTGAAATTGCTAGTAGTTAGTACAAAAACTAAAACAGACTTATAGATCTATAATGTACAGAAAACACCTGTCACAACTACTAACATCAAAGGTGTAGCCTTGTTCTCCACATACTACCAACAACTTTCTTAGGAGCTGGGTTATCAGGTCCCCGATCTCGTTGCCCCGAGGTGAAATAGAGCCAGCCCTCCCAGTAACCAGCTAAGGCTGTCTTGATCCGGAAAGGCATGCGCCCAATGACTGACCATGTCTGAAAAAATGGCAGAGCGAATCTTAATTCATTTAGCCATACCCTTAAGTTCATAAAAGAACAGTCATGAACTTCTAAAAGACATCCACAAGTAAAATTATTTGAACATAACGTACCAATGTTTCCAAATCAAACCGGAAAACTTCACCAACAAGAATCATCTTTTTGGTGATTGGATGCTTCTCTGTAGTTCCACCAACAATTACTATGGAGTTATTAGCGACAACCCATGCAAATTCGATGTGGGAATCAGGCTTTGGCATTGGAGACGCTTCCACTCAGCTCCATGATCTAGCATATATACATCACCATAAACAACCTGCAAGAGTGCAATTCTGAATCTGTAAGAACTAAGCTGCACTGCTGCAGCAAAGTGTTCAGACAGAAGAATTCGGACACCACGATTGAAAGTGCAGGTTTGCAGGAACCTATGTTTACAAATGTGAAGAAAAGAACAGTGTCAAAGACACCATGTTTTTCATGTTGTTGGTTTATCTCAACAAATAGTCCAATTTGTGTATTGATGATAAGAAATAAAACACAGGTGCAGGAACAAGCTTATTAGGAACCATGTGTGTACCTCATGCCTCCGTACACATTTAAAAATAGGTGATCCTGGTTTAGCCATGAAGTCTCCCTCTTGTCCACCAATTACGAATAGTTTATCGTTAGCTACAACACATGCCCTGCAAAAAGTTCGACATAAGAAATTAAAAGGTATAGTTCATCTAAACATCTATGTCAAATTATTGCTACTGAGACACCAACAATCATCCCTCAAAAGAGATAATGCCAATACCACTACATGGATACACAGTACGAGTGTCTAAGCACTAGGCACCAACAAACATCCCTCACAAGAGGCACCTAACCATATGGAACGTAACAATGACAGAAGTTCACTTTGACAAACCTATGAGGTCCACCACGTGGTATGGGTACTTCAGCTCGCCACTCAATCTCCAGTGCCTTACCATCCTTGACAGCAAGGCTCCAGTGTTCCAATCCAGGTTCATGACGGTCTTCTTTGCCTCCACCCATAACATGGAGCCGCCCACGCCAAAGCTGAGTAGCCGGTGCATACCTGAAAGAATTTGCATTTCTTAGTGCTGCTTTGTAACAATAACAGCTAGGGAAATACAGAATGCAAGCAATGAACCATCTCAGCAGAGTTTTAAACATATGGATTGGTGGCAGATATAGGGCCTTGACAAATACATGAATTCAGTGTATGCTCCCAATCATTCATTTTGCAGGCTTAGCCTTATCACATGACATGCTATTATGCTAACATTTTAATTTCAAGTTACAAAACTACAGTTTGATTCTTCAGCATCTCAAGTGCTCAGATATTTAGCCCAACATGAAACTGGAAACGAAAATTAAAACAAGCAACTTAAACTTAGCAACAAAAATTGCAGTGCTGATGGATTCGAACCCAAGTTCTTAACTAAGATGTCTATGATCATACACTGAATTACTCATAGAAGCAGAGAACAATGCCATATAAAGCACATAAGCATCAATGCTGTAGCTCTGAACAGGTTATGGTTAGTAATCTGAAACATATATACCTGGGCAATGGTAAAGGGGGCAATTCATGCCACTCTTTTGTCTCCGTGTCTAAAACGAAATTGCGGTTTATTGAGGCACGGCACTGTGGCCCATATTGTCCAGAAATTGCATAAACATATCTTCCATCGGACACCATTCCTAAATGCGAATGTGCCATCTCCTTGGGCATATCAAACCTTTCGGTCCATGTGTTTGAAGTGAAATTGTACACATCCACATGTGAATGAACCTGAAAAACACAATAAGTGAAGCAACATATCAGAAAGGGAGGATAATTCCACAGCAATAATCATGTTTGCTGAGTAAGAAATGCTTGCTCAAGCTCACATCAACACATAGATAGAGGTCCTACTCGTAGAAATCCTGAATACTATGAGCAAGTTGATATTTAGATCAGAGATAGTATATGCAGGATTCATTTTCGCAATGACATATGCTCCAATTCTATGCTTGACGTGAAAGTTTTGAAACCAAACAGCTGAAATGAAGCTCATACATATGACACAAATTTGAAACCAAACGCTTGTACTTTGACTATAAACCTTAATAGTTCAGTCAGCCCTTTCAGTGAAGTATGCATTCAGACATAGCAAAAGGAATGGAACCACAATTAGCCACAATGCAATATTAACTAGTGTACGGTGAGTTCCTCACATGATCGAGGCTCGCGTACCCAGCGAAGACGTAGAGGAGATCCCCAATCTGCACGGCCGCCCCGTCGAGGCGCGGCACGGGCGCGGCGGGCATCTCCTCCCAGTCCCATCGCGGCGCCGGGAGGTCGGCGTACGTCGCGTTCAGATGCCCCACCACACTCTCGACGTCCTTAGCGCCCTTCCCCTTTACCTGCACACTCGCGAGAGAAGCAGGCAAGAACAGGTCAGTGCGACGAAATTTGTTCAGAAAATGGCGTTCGTGTCAGTCAGGGCAATGCGGGCTACCGTTTGAGGGGTGGAGGAGGACGAGAGTGCGGGGACGCGGCGAGACGAGGAGGAGGTCCGGAGGAAGTCGGCGACGAGGGCAAGCGCGAGCAGGAGGGCGAGGGCGAGCGGCAATTTGGAACGGAGGGAGTAGTAAAAATCTGAGGTGGCAGCAGATTTAATGGAGTGAGAGGAGAAATACTGAAGACACCGTGTCGACTCGCGAACCAAGAGCGAAGACACCGCAGATTCCGCGTTGGGACGCTTCTGCGTTTCTTCGCCCATCTTTCTGCAGGACACAGATCACCGGTAAGCCATGGCGGGCAAGCACTTCGCCGCTCCTCGAGCTCGCCATGGACCTCCCCGTCCGTCAGCTTGTCGTAGTGTCCCACGCAGGGCGCTCGCTCGCCGCACCCGTGTCATGGCTCCGCAGGACTTGGGCCTCTCTGCTCGCTGCCCCTGCTCCGCCTGCGTATGGACTGCCTGCGCATGGACAGCTTGGCTTTCATGGACTCCTTGGGTGGACTGGATTTGGCGGAGAAGAACAGAACTGTTGCTGCTAGTAGTCGATTCAATGCTTGGATTTGACATACACGAAAAATCTCAGTAGCTAGAAGAAGTAGAGAGAAATCGATGGGAAGAAGAAAAGCGGGGGACCACGAGAGCACTGTAGCAAGAGGAAGGTGAATATAAAATTTGTTGTGAATCGGTGTGAAGAAACATGGCAGTATACCAACTGTCGGTAGACACCATACGTTGGGACTGCCCTTAACGACCGGGAAACAGAAAGGTCCGACCTTCTGAGGCCATTCTCAACGGGGGTTCATGGAAGTGTCATGGACATACATCAGCAGTTTTGCTGACATGGCAGGGTAATTAATAGGGGAGTTTCATGGGATGTGAGGAGAGTTTCATCGCCATGAAACTCCTATGACACAGTTACCTAGTTTTCAGTCTAGGTAATTGTGTCCATGAAATCCCCACTAGCCTGACGCCCCTAGCTGCGCCAATCCACAGTCGTGCAATAGGTGGAACCCTCTGGCGATGGTTGCACTTAAGATAAATGTTGGTGGCGCCTTTTGTCCAAAATCGGGAGCGACAGGTGTTGGGGTGGTGATTAGGTATGATGCTGGCAAACCGCTACTGGTTGCGAGCATAAGAGAATTTTCCATCACAGAGATGCAGAGAAAGCGGAGGCGCTGGCGTGCCTTGAATGAGTCAGGATGGGTTTTAGATGGCTGGACTGAGATGTGTTCCTGGAATCGAATGGTGTCACATTGATTAAAATGCTGAAGGAGAAAGGGACCAATAGATCTCTGGTGCCACCAATCATCCTCGATGTGGAGAGGGAGAAGTCCTGCTTGAAGAAGGTGGAATTCGCCAAGATAGGGAGGGAGCAGAATAAACTAGTGCACGAACTCACCTAGAGAGCGAGACAGTCGAGTGTGTTTACAGTGTGGTTTGATGATTTTCCAGAGTGCTTTGTCACTCTAGCTTCCAAAGACCTTTTTCTCTTAAATAAAGCTCCCGGTTTTTTTTACCGCGCCGGTTGCGGCTACCGCCGGTATTTAGTACTTTTTGTGGGCATTAGAAGTTCAACCGACCGAAGTTCAACCAGCCGATTATTTTTGTTTTCTTTTTTGTTGAACTTCTAATGCCCACGAAAAATACTAAATGCACTAATATTTAAAAAAATTTGACACCATTAGATTCTACGAACCTTAAGTATTTTTAGGAATTTTCTTGTATTTTTTAATTTTTTGAATTCAAATTTAAAATGTTTAAAATTGGGCGGTTTCTAACCGTCCGGTACCGTAACCGGTCCGGACTGGTAACAACGGTTACCGCGGTAACCGGACCGGTTACGAACGGTAAAAAAAAACTGGCTCCCCTAGTTTCTGCGCAAAAAAGGGAATATAAGATCCTATTAGATCTATACTGGTGTTGAATAATGTCATGGAAACAACATCATGAATTATCGTTTCCTCCTATTTCACGTACATTCACGTTGAAAAAATAAACAGCCATCACGCACAAGTTCAAGTTACCGAAATTAGTAAAAACTAAAAATGATATATCGCGTTTGGTTTTTCATGTGCTCATGTCCCATCTCTTTTAGCCTATCACGTACATTCATCATCTTAAGGGAAAAAAAAAGATCCTATCAAGCTATATGTGATGCAACGTGCATGGATGCAAGTCGTTGGATATATTTGATTTGCTCCTCACGATAAAACATCAGATTGCCCCCTCCCCTGATGCTCGTGCATGTGCCGTAGTTAGATGTACGAAGATATTTCCCGTATTTAACAATATATAAATAATTATTTATTTTATTACCTCTAACTCTCTAAGGTAATAGTCATCCTAATCACCTCGCTCTAAGGGTCGATATTTATTTGGAATATAATATATTATAACAAATTATATAATCTATATTATATAATTTTACTTAAGGCCAAACTATTAAGGGTTTACCAACAGATCTCGTGCAAGGAATATGCCGGTAACCACGCGGTCGCAGGCCGCAGCGGCGGCCGCTCGTCGGCGGGGAGTCTTGACGCGCCGCCAGGCGGCGCTAACTACGGAAAATGCGCCTCCCCCGGCGTCGTCGTCGTCGGTGAGGTCACGGAAAAAGAAAAGCAGCCGCGCCGTCGTCGTCGCCAGGCCGCCGGAGGAGGTCAAGACGGCATCGAGGGTTGTGCAGCGGCGGCGCGGCAACTCCAAATCCTCCGCGGCGGCGGAGGAGGCGGCGGAGGAGGCGGCGGTGGGAGGAAGGCACATCTCCTCCTTGTGCGACGACCTCCTGCTGGAGATCTTCCTCCGCCTCCCGTCCGTCGCCACGCTCATCCGCGCCGCCTGCACCTGCCCGGCGTGGCGGCGCGCGATGTCCTCCTCGCCGGACTTCCGCCGCCGCTTCCGCTCCCTCCACCCGTCACCCCTCCTCGGTCTATTCACCTCCGACGCCTCCGACGCCTCCTCCATCATCGTCGCCTTCGTGCCCGCCCTCCCCCACGACGACGACGACCTCGCCGCCGCCATCCGCGGCGGCGACTTCTCCCTCCCCGACGCCGGCGGCGGCGGAGGCTGGCGACTCGTAAGCAACTCCTGCCAATTCGGAAACCTCCTCCTCTACAATCGGCAGGACAAATCGCACGCCGTGATCAACCCCTACACCACGCGGCAGGGTGAAGGACGACGACGTCTGGTGCTTGATCTTCTTGTCTCGAGGAACATGACAGGACGCTACTTTGCTGCTGCCGTCCTCTCGTCGTCATCGCGCCTGATGCTTCTCGACAACGCTCTCTCCAAGATGAAGGCCACCATCTTCTCCATGGAGACAGGGGAGGTTTGCTCGGCGACGCCATGGGTGGATATCCCGGCGTGTCCAGACAAAGTTGATGGCCGTGTGCCCTATGGGATGATCTGCGTTCAGTCGGACGGATCGGTGTACTATCTTTGCGAGAATTGGGCATACATTGCTTCCATTGACACCTCCACCATGGGTATCACCGTCGTCAAGCTTCCGCCGCAGTGTGTAAGCCGCGGAAGTTTGGGTAAAGTTGGTGAAACCAAGGATGGCGAAACCTGCCTTGTCTATTCAAATCGGCGCGACGTCGGTGTCCTGATGCAGACAAGGGGGGATGGTGCTGATGGGACTCAGAAATGGGTGCTGGATAGGGTTGTCTCCATGGATGCAGAGCTTCGACGTGTCCTCCCAGCTGGCCAATTTGATGCTCGAGGTTGTGTGCGTGTCATGGCAGTCAGGAATGGTTACGTGTACCTGTCAACATCAGTAGCTCTGCAAGGTAGTTATTGGTTACTGTCCCTGTGCTTAGCAACGATGAAGCTGGAGAAGCTGTTTCAGGGGACTTACGGGGGGCGTAAAGGGTTTTCGTACATTATGCCATGGCCTCGATCTTTGATTGGTTGGTAACAAAAACAAGGTTTGCACTTAATAAATGAGTTTGATCCCTCAAGCTTCATTGTTTAGTTCAGTTTCGGTTTGGATCAGCTTTGTTCTTCCTCTGATTTTGTAAGTCAAGCTGTGCCACTGAATTTACCGGTTCATCAAATATATATAGACAAGATATATAGAAACTTTTTTCCGATCACATAAAAAAGGTTAGCAATTTTTTTCCAATCACATAAAAAGGTTGTAAAGACATGATCTAATATTTGAAAGATCGTACCTGATCACATAAAAAAGTTTGGTAGTGTTGTGTTGCCGTATTCGGAATCTCCTTTTGTGTCCATACAAGAGAACTTAGGATCAATACTCTTCGTCGCAACAGGTGTAACTTTGGCCATGTTACTTATTACTTTGCTATCTCAAAACACAAAATTGCCCGACATTACTTGTCTGTTAAATCTTTCATCCAAAAAAAATGCAGCTTTCCCTACCCACAAAGTCAAACTATTAAAAATGCCTCCATCTATGACAACATTGTGGTAGGAGAAAAAGGTAAAGACAAAGTATTAATCAGCTGATTAATCAGCAAGCAAATCACGTCATGATACCTTTAAACATATTAATGTTTCCCACGTTGTCGTCGTTGCCAGCAGCTTCAGTACGAGTGTTCTCTCCATCTTGATCAACCAAACTCATTGACAGGCTGCTTGAATCAGAGCTTTCTACAGATATGGCAACAACATTGTTCTTCACAGGCAACTGACAGTTGCTCGATGACAGCCCTATCTGTTGCCAACGTCTGTTTGACGCTGGGAACTTTTTCTGCAGGCCCTTCTCATACTCATCCCACACAGAATTTGTGCCATCTTTGTAATTTCCAGATGTCCATGAGTACGTGCCAATGTTTGAAGCTGCTGCTTCCCTCACCTGTTTCCAAAGCCTTAAGGGGTACACCTCCCTGATGTCTGCATCAACTCTGGGTGTGTGATGGATTCAGTGGTGGCTGCATTATGTGCTGATCCTATCAGCTCAGATACTGGTTTCATGCTGGCATTCTTCTGGCTCTGCCCTCCTTTCTTTGCATTATGTTGGTGCAATGCAATCGATGTTTCTGAGGAGAAAATTATCAAGAAAGGGTCAAGTCACTTTATTAAGGTAAGAGACTATGACTTAAAGTGACTTTGACATAAACATACTGCACTCTGTCCACTGGGTCAAGGATGCTGGTGTTTTTATGGCTCATGGAATGTACCTCTAAATTTACTACCTCCCACATTATAATATAGTAGTATGTTTCCTAGAATGGTAAAAAGGGACAATGAGGTTATCAGGTTAAGGTCTGTTATCAGCCAGATGAGGTGGGGCTGGTCCCACGGGAAAAATAACAATGGATAGCTAGCCAAGATGCTTTGACCTGACATGTACTCAAGTACACGGTGGTGGGGACAGGAAAAATGCAGGAAACAGAAGGGTGGGAAAAATATTAATATCTGAAACAAAATAAATGAGCATGACACATGTAGTCAGCTTGTCGTAAAATGGCGCACTATACGAGAAGATTGAAGCTAACAAAATTAGTCTACTGCCATTGCAAGTTATAAGGAAGTTTCGGCCAATGCAACCTTTGATGCAAATAATTAATCAATCACCCACCTGGAGATGGTTAGCTATCTGCTTCAAGGTTAAACCTTTCAAATTCATGAGCTTCAGAATCCCCTCAGGTGTAGCATTTGTCAGCCCCTCCGGGAAGAAAAAAAAAACAGCACAAGGTCATGCTTTCAGCTAATAAAAACTAAAAGGCTAATTCAAATTTTATGCCATGAGTGGGTATGAGCTATCCTTACACTTGTCCCCAAGAACTTCGAGAGCATCCAAGAACTTTTCATGGAGCTCAATGGTCCATTTGACTCGACCTGGCTTCTTTGAACAACCCTGTCCCTTACCAACTTCTGGCACCTCAAACTCATTGCTTCCAGCATTCGATAAATTGTTTCTCTCTATGATAAGCATTTCCTGGAACCTTCTAGTAGATGATGAAGCCATTCCACTTTTGGTCCCACTAGGAATTGGCCCTTGAGGTGTTTCCTTTTTAGACTTGTGTTCTAATGCTTTCTGTTTCAGCATGTTCAAGCTTCCTGTGTGCAATGGCTTCAGCACATGGAAACATGCTCCCAGGGCCACATTTTTGGTGAGCGCCTCTTTACCTCCATGAGCACACATTGCTGCCAAGAAGGATAAACACTCCTATAACGCTGAGTTTGGGACTGGTTCAAAGTTCTTAAAATAATAGCTCTGGACATAAACTTACTGAAAAGAGGAACTTGAAGTTCATTCAGTATGTGGTGGAGCAGCTCAGAGTGTGCCAATGAACCTGGTGCTATATTGCGAAGGCGAACTTCAGCCAGTACCAAATCAAGCTCCTCCTTGATAGCGGGCCTTCTTTTAACAAAATCCAGGGCCGTTTCCACTGTCTAGAAGGGAAAAACTATGCAATAATACAGGTAAGATTAAAAACATTTGGAGAGCAAAAATGTTATGATGTATCAAAAAACGATATATAACTAATCAGAACCTGCACTTGCACAATAGTCTCAACACATGAACTATAATTAGACTACTAAGAAAACTTCATGGATACGAAATTCCACTGCGCACAAGGAATTGATAATCAATTTTTAAGAAATGGAAGCTTTACTCAGGGAACTGATTATTAATCCAATAGCTATGATTGTTGTTACAATAGGGAACTGATTATTAATCCAATAGCTATGATTATTGTTACAACAGGGAACTGATTATTAATCCAATACCTAATAGAATGATTACTATTCCAATAGGAAACTGTTTATTCATTCAATAGCTGAACGATAAAAGACATTCTCTGGTGAGGACAATTTGTCACAATCGCAGAGTTATTATCTCCATAGTGCGAAATCAAGCGAACTAAGGGTGTAGCCACATAGTCCATGTGAGCTCAGTCCATCACAGGAATAACCTCTTGATCTTCAGAATCATCTACCCATGGCTTGAACTGATCGTCATGAGCACTGTTCTGCAGGAGAATGATGCAGAGCTCAAACATTAGAAATTAAGCTCTGCTTAGATATGCCAGTAAGAAAAACAATATGTACTGATGCTGCAAACAAATGATTTCACTGTAGTTGACATAAGGCTTGCTTAACCAGATCTCCTAATGATCTACGTCAACAAAAACAGAAGGTCCAATCTACCCAAAAAAGATATATGCACTCTAATTCTGAGCAATGTTCAAGCGCATGATAAATAGTTCGCTATAGGGAATCGCAGTTTTAGGGTTGGGCGATTGTGCTTGAACAACCAGCGGTTGGAAGCATACGAATTTGATATATAGCAACTGTTTTCAACAAAAAAAAAAGACGTGTTGTCTAAATAATTATTAAGAAAGAAAAGAAATACTACATTGTTACCTGCAGCCAGAAGAGAAACCCACGCATCAGAGCTAGACCATTGCGACGGCCGCTGTTCATAATTTGTTCAGCCAGATCTAGAGTAAGATGAAGAAAATGCATTAACAAGTGCTACAAGCAAATTTCATCAGTTCAAGAACAAACATCACTCTTTCTCCAACAAAACATAACATATATTGCTCAACACCAACTAGACAGGTTCTTTCCAGCTGGTTCTGTTGTTATTACTACACAGTGGTGCCAAAAATTCTTTATATAGCCACCAAAAGGAAGGATAATTTCTTTATGTAAAACAAAATATACTGTTAACAAGGAATGATTCTACTGAGGGTGTTTATATATCATTCCAGCCATGACATTGTTCTCAGCATATGAACTCAAAGTTGAAATGAATCAATTAATAAGACGAAACGAGCCATTAATCAAATTGTAGTGCTCAACATAAACTCCGTCTGACATATGAAATGTTGTATAGCATAAAATAAACTCCAAAATCCATAGGCATATTGCGCACAGCTGACTATAGACTTCAATAATTGACATTGAAATTTAATACTCTAGCAATAACAGTTGTTCAATAAAAGAGTCATTCTCCATAGAACTCCTGTTGTTGAGCTTACAAATTCTAAGGAAATACCCAAGGATGTCAAGCTGTAGCCTCAAAAGACTGTCAACAACCATAGGCCAGTGATTCAACAAAAATCATCAATACACTGTCCATAAACAGAAAGTATGCAAACAATGCAAAATTTTACCTGGGTAGTGATCCAAATATGAACTGCCCATTTCTTCTGTAGGATAGAATTTTGTTTCATTGCGGACCTGCCGTAGCTTCATCAATGGAGTACGGATGGTAACCGTGTCAAACAATCTATAATACTCTTTCCGAGCAACTGGCTCTGTAAGGGCCTCAATCAATCTACGCTTGAAATCTGAATCTGGCCTTTTGGTGATATGTGTCGGCCATACAATCCCTAGTTCTTGTTCTACCTTCTCCCCCTATATCAAGTGAATACAAAGGACAGAAAATCAATCAAAGGCAACATATATGTCAAATATTAATATTTGAGAATAATCCCCAAAATGTATATCTTTCTAGTAACTTGTACGAGACATCCCATGATCCCATCCACTGAAAATACATGAAAAGACGCACATTATGTTTACAGAAACATACTACTGGCATATCTTTTAGATTTTTATCTGACACAGAACATAACTCTACTGACATCCTAAGAACACGCACGAATCTACACAAATCCTTTGCGCATTGGGAGCTACAATTCCAATAATAGTTATTCCTTGATTGTTAAGAGACAGCGACTCCGACATGAAACTGGAACTGAAAGTATCAGAAAGTCTCACCGAATTAGAGCGGCGTCCGGCACGACGGCCATCGCTTGAGCTCGCCTCCCAATACACGCCCTTCATCGTGCCTGCATTCGACAACCCCTGATCTCCGCCATCCTTACCCTTCACCTTACGCCGTGGTGACGAATCCGCACGCCAATCGCACGCGTACTGCTCCGGAACGACGTTCGCCGGAGCGCCGGAGCCAACCTCAATAGTTTCCGCTCCAACACCGACCCCTCTCCCCGGCGAAGGAGAGGCCGTCTCTACCCCCCGCTGCTTACCATTCTCCCACCGAGGCGCCGCCGCCACAACCGGCTGGTCGTAGTTGATGACGACGCCACCCACCTCGAGAACCAATTGGCCATCCACCAGGCGCGCGTGCTGCAGGAAGAGACGGTAGTCGTCGTCGACGGCATCGAGAGAATCGCACCCCGCGGGCGGCGTCGCCTCCAAGGACGCCGACGAGTCCCTCTCGTCGGCGCGGCGGTTGGTGCTGAGCCGGCCCGGGGAGGGGTCGGAGACGCACTCGCCGCCGTCGGAGGAGGAGCTGTCGGGCGGAGGCGGGGGCGGGGGCGGGGGCGGGGCTTCGTATTTGAGGAGCGAGGGTGGGGAGGAGCCGTTGCCCGGGAGCTCGAGGACGTACGAGTCGCCGTCGACGCGGATGTGCTGGAGGAAGTAGAGGTAGTCGGGATCGACGACGTCGCCGGCGGGGAGGTCGCCGCCGCGGGCGGATGCGGAGTGGGAGCGGAGAACCGGCGGCATGGTGGTGTGTGTGCGAGCCACCGAAGGGTTTAATTGGGCTTTGATAATGCTTCGTTGAAATTTGTAGAGCTAGCTGTTCACTGGCTGGCTCCCTAGGAGCGAGAGAGCAGAGGGAGACGGGATGCTGTTAGATGCAAAACGTGCGGTCTAGATGAGCCCCCTAGGAACCTAGCAAAGTTTGCAATTAACCCCCCGCCCCCCACTTATAACAGTATAACACTTCAAAGATAACACCTTGGAAGATGTAATATTTGAAAAACTCTCTCTCTCCACTAACATCACCATTCTCCAGGAAGCTAACGCTGTGTTTAGTTCCACCAATAAGTACAGTTTTTTCTATTCATCCCCAGCACGCTTCCCAACATACTATTTATCAAAATAATTTAACTTATTCTCCAACTAAACACGGCACTGGGGGTTCACCAAATCAGCAAGGTTCCTGCGGCAACCGGCCCCTGCTCTGGTGCCTGCAGCAGCAGCGCTTGCTCCTACGGGAGGGAGCTGCACTCTGTGCGGTGATCGGGCAGATGGGGTTGCCCGAGCCTCGAGAGCTGACTGCAAAGGCCTCCACGGCATCCCTGCCACCTCCGGTCCTCACACCCGCTGCTCGCAGCCTCTGACGCCGAGGTTGATGCAGTCGACATGTTCGATGAAAACGACCGAGATGAAGTTATCTGTCCTCTGCGAGAAGAAAGGAAATTGTTCGACTTTAGCTTTTCTTCTATGCCATTTTGATTTAGCCAGTGATAATTTGGATCGATGGCTTATAAACATACCGGCAAATTATGGCCTATTTAGCCGTCATTCGGCCAGTCAGTCAAATTGGTTTATAAAATTCATGGTTTTCTTTTTCTATTCCACTTATACTCTGTAACTGCTACATTTGAAAGGCTATGTGGTAATGATTATACATTTTCTGCATATGGACTCGAATTCTACCCAAAAACATGGAGCGACTATAGGTGGACGACACTTTTTGGAACTAAACACAGCATCAAACACATTGGTAGATAAACTGGCAATGAATGCAGATGGCATTTCACAGTATATATAGTAGCATATCGATTCTTCAATGGAGTGGATGCCATTAATTTCTCATCAAAAGAGGCATGGGTATTTTTCAATTTGTAAAGTAGAAATATCATGAAAATAGAAAAGGTTATAAAGAAATATATTATTTATGTTTGGATTATACGCAAGTTTTATCAACAACTCAAGTCGAATATTTTTAATCTGTACACTAATATACCTCTAATTTATGCAGGTCTTGCCTCCTTCAAGTCACAGCATAATTCATGTTCGTTCAGCAAGCATATCAGTGTGTCTCCCAGTGAGTTTTTTCTTTACAGTTTGCCTCCAATGAATTACCCTTTGGCCTTTGCTTATTTTGGCCTTGTTGTAGTTGTCCAGCTACATCCAAAGCTGCTGTGCTTCTACGTGTAGTGAAATTGCATTTATGTGGTATAGACAGTCTTGATTAACTCACAAAGATGTGCTTATGATTGTGAGGAACTTGTAACGAAGGAAAGCAACGTAATTTAAAATTTAGCTGAATAACTCAAGTGCTTTTCAGAGCCAATGTCATGTAATGGAGTTTTACTGAGATGTGACAATGTCAATACAAGTAAATCGATATATTCTTGATATAATTACACTGAGATGCGACATGACAAAGCTAGGTCTTCCATCTATTTTTGAATGATGCACAGATCGTAAATAAATGTCAAATTTGCTAGCACAGAATTGGTGCACAGCACTACCTATTTCATAGCACCTACAAAAGCTAAGATGTTATGCGGATGTTTTATTTGACAGGGTTGTTTGTGTGAATATACCAGTAGAGGTTCATCTGGTTCATGGCAAGTTTGAGAGGAGCTCATCCAGACCGCACATTTTGCATCCAACGGCTACGGTTCAGGTTGTCAGGATTGCACTGAGTACCTGGTTTTCACCTAATATTTTCCCTAAAAAAGGCACCTAATCTTGGTTCATGTTTACTTTAAAATATATCTTGGTTCATGTCATCTACTACCTTGGCCCACCGTATAAAAAATATAAACCAACCTTTCTTTTTTGTTGACTTGATAAACCAACCTTTCTATCATGGGGGATCACGGCAGACATCCAGGTTGTTTTTCCAACCTTAGCAGGTCCACCGTCACCGCATAGTGAAACCAAACAACGCAGCATTGCTAAGTTCTCCGACAGTCACTTCTCTCAAAGCTTCAAACGACATGCACTCACCTGGAGCGCAATATATACCTACTTATTACAGCATAATTTTCCCCTATCGACAACTGTTTTTGTCAGGGTTTTTCATTTCTAAACATCGATGCTATTGTTACCATGGTACCATCACCTGCTCATCTTGATTCAGAACAGCACGTCGAAGCCATCCCATAATCCATCGTCTTGGGCATTCGGCGTCATAGGGTTGTCCACTGGAGCATTATGAGCGCTGGCTTCTTGAGCCATTGATCCATCTATGTCAATCGGGCTCGTCGATGCAAGACCTGTCTTCTGTGCATTGTCTACCTGCAGCAGATCCTCCAGATACTCATCCAGGTTTTGCTGGTCTTGCGATCCTTGCAGCTCACACATCCAGTTTGAGATATATTCTTCCATGCCATTATAAGGCAATGTCAAGTCCAGATCATTGCTGTGTATTAATCCCCAAACATCATCAGGATCCGTTGCTGCAGTGTGCTCCTTGTTCATGGTACCTTCAATTACAACAAAGCAAGTTGTGGTAGGAAAAAGAGGTAAGACAGGGTATTAAAAGGGTGCTTAGACTGCAAGCAAATCAATGATCATGATACCTTCAAGCATATTGATGTTTCCCACATTGTCGTTGTTTCCAGCAGTTTCAGTACGATTGTTCTCTCCAATTTGAGCAACCAAACGTGTTGGCAAACTGCTTAAACCAAAGCTTTCTCCAGATGCACCATAACCTATTTCACCAGCTGCTTTTGGGGCTTCACTTGAAATGCCTCCATCTATGACAACACAATTGTGGTAGGAGAAAAAGGTAAAGACGAAGTATTAATCAGCTGATCAATCTGCAAGCAAATCACATCATGATACCTTTAAACATATTAATGTTTCCCACGTTGTCGTCGTTGCCAGCAGCTTCAGTACGAGTGTTTTCTCCATCTTGATCAACCAAATTTGTTGACAGGCTGCTTGAATCAGAGCTTTCTACGGATATGGCAACAACATTGTTCTTCACAGGAAACTGATGTTTGCTCGATGACAGCCCTATCTGTTGCCAACGTCTGTTTGACGCTGAGAACTTTTTGTGTAGGCTCTTCTCATACTCATCCCACACAGACTTTGTGCCATCTTTGTAATTTCCAGATGTCCGTGAGTACATGCCAATGTTTGAAGCCGCTGCTTCCTTCACTTGTTTCCAAAGCCTTAAGGGGTACACCGCCCTGATGTCTGCATCAACTCCAGGTGCGATGGATTCAGTAGTGGCTGCATTGTGTGCTGATCCTATCAGCTCAGATACTGGTTTCATGCTGGCATTCTTCTGGCTCTGCCCCCCTTCCTTTGCATTCCGTTGGTGCAATCGATGTTTCTGAGAAGAAAATTTTCGAGAAAGGGTCAAATCACTTTCTTAAGGTAAGAGACTGGCACTTTGGCATAAACATGTTGCACTGGGTCAAGGATGCTGGTGTTTTATGGCTCAAGGAATATACCACTAAATTTAGTACCTCCCACATTATAATATAGTGGTATGTTTCCTAGAATGGTAAAAAGGGACAATGAGGTTATCAGGTTAAGGTCTGTTATTATCCAGATGAGAGTGAGGCTGATAGGTTGTAGAAGTCCACATCAATAATCAGAGGCCATTTAGGTCCCACAGGAAAAAAAATAACAATGGATAACTAGCCAAGATGCTTTGACCTGATATGTACTCAAGTCCATGGTGGTGGGGACAGGAAAAAAAATGCAGGAAAAAGAAGGGTGGAAAATTATTAAATTATTAATATCTGAAACAAAATAAACACATGTACTCAGTTTGTTGATGCTTAATCATGACTATCGTAAAATGGCGCACTATACGAGAAGATTGAAGCTAACAAAATTAGTGTACTGCCATTGCAAGTTATAACTTCTAAGGAAGTTCTGGCCAATGCAGCCTTTGATGCAAATAATTAATCAATCACCCACCTGGAGATGACTAGCTATCTGCTTCGAGGTCAGACATTTCACATTCATGAGCTTCAGAATCTTCACAGGTGTAGCATCTGTTAGCCCCCCGGGAAGGAAAAAAAACACAAGGTCATGCTTTCAGCTAATAAAAACTAAAAGGCTGATCCAAAATTTAAGCCATAAGCGGGTATGAGCTATCCTTACACTTGTCCCCAAGAACTTCGAGAGCATCCAAGAACTTTTCATGGAGCTCAATGGTCCATTTGACTCGACCTGGCTTCTTTGAACAACCCTGTCCCTTACCAACTTCTGGCACCTCAAACTCATTGCTTCCAGCATTCGATAAATTGTTTCTCTCTATGATAAGCATTTCCTGGAACCTTCTAGTAGATGATGAAGCCATTCCACTTTTGGTCCCACTAGGAATTGGCCCTTGAGGTGTTTCCTTTTTAGACTTGTGTTCTAATGCTTTCTGTTTCAGCATGTTCAAGCTTCCTGTGTGCAATGGCTTCAGCACATGGAAACATGCTCCCAGGGCCACATGTTTGGTGAGCGCCTCTTTATCTCCATGAGCACACATTGCTGCCAAGAAGGATAAACACTCCTATAACGCTGAGTTTGGGACTGGTTCAAAGTTCTTAAAATAATAGCTCTGGACATAAACTTACTGAAAAGAGGAACTTGAAGTTCATTCAGTATGTGGTGGAGCAGCTCAGAGTGTGCCGATGAACCTGGTGCTATATTGCGAAGGCGAACTTCAGCCAGTACCAAATCAAGCTCCTCCTTGATAGCAGGCCTTCTTTTAACAAAATCCAGGGCCATTTCCACTGTCTCGAAGGGAAAAACTATGCAATAATAGTATAATACAGGTAAGATTAAAAATATTTGGAGAGCAAAAATGTTACGATGTATTGAATAAAGTTATATAACAAAGTGGAATCTGCACTTGCACAATCGTCTCAACACGTGAACTATAATTAGATTACTAAGAAAACTTCATGCATATGAAATTCCACTGTGCAAAGGAATTGATATTCAATTTTCATGAAATGGAAGCCTTTTCTCAGTGTTCCAGTTGGTGGAGTCATCCTCCGCCAATATTTTAACGTTCTTGGGGAGCCTATTGACAATTCTTATAATGGTATTTGGAACGGTGACCCAGAAACTAGCATAGCTGGAGAGAAAAAAAACGATTACAAAATCATAAAATTTATTACTGCTTCAGCTTTTAGTATGTGTGAAGCGTCATATTCCCTGAATGCAAGGCATTTGATCGGCAATTAATGTTCTGGAGTTCTAGATAAAGCAAACGCACGAATGTAAAACGTCATACTGTATACACCCAAATTACGATATACAACAAAATGGGATATTCGGCAATCAGAATAAAAACGGCATACCATACATGCCACAAAATGGGATATTCAGAAAAGTGGAATATAAAAATGTCATATCATGCGTCTAAATTTAAGGTACACGACAAAATGTTTATTCAGACATTCAGAACCTAAAACGTCATGCCGCACACCCAACTTTATGATATGCGACAAAACAGAATATTCAGCCATTTGGAACCTACAGCGTCATACCAAAACACCCAAATTTATGACAAGCAACAAAATTGGATATTCATAAATTAGAATCTACAATGTCATTCTGCACACCTGTCTTGCATGATGTGGAGTATTCGTAATTTGGAATAGAAATTCTGAGCCAGGGATAGAATCTAATCAAGAGCACACAAACAGAAAAGAAAAACACCACACATCCTTGAAAATCGGATTCTACAGTATCCTTTTGAATATCACATTGTAGATGTGCTTTCAGGGCTGAGGACCCGAGTTCCTCTACATTTCCACAAAGACGAAATTTAATATTTTCAAACAGGTTTAGACAAATTTTCTTCCATGTCAACTTCAGGAACCAGACAGAAAACATGATATTGAAAACAAGAGCTAACATATACTGGAATTAATTTTCAGGGTAACTAGCAATAATTACTACAAAATACATGTTCCTCAGATTTCTTTAAAAGGGTACTGTTTACGATATCTTAAATCAATTCGTGAGATCTTAAACACCTACAAATCCAATTCCTTGTTGGAGTTGTCAGGTTAACTGCATCAAACATTCTGAGTACGTAATAAATAGGTAGTCTACTTCGGTCTTAGATAATGATTATCCTATTCGTTGACTAATCGATCACGGACCATATAGCTGTTGCCGAAATTCAACAACCACAGAAAATCGGAACTGAGCACTGACTGACTTTCTTTTTCCCTCTAGTACACACTTCCATTTTTCAATCAAAGCGGAAACAAAGGAAAATAAAAGGAATTCCTAAATAGAATGCTTCAAAGATGGAAAGCACCTTTGAAACCAGTCTCCACAAGCACATTTGAGATCATCCACAAGGAAGTTGGGTTATCATCCAGAAGCAGAACTGAAAGGTTTCCCATCACAGGGTGGTGTTCCACCATGGGAAGCAAAGAGAGGTTTCAGTGTTTGCTTGGATGTCCTATCACCACTTTTTAGTGAGACCTTGAGAACGGGTGATGTATAGGCATCTCGTATATTATTAATTTGGAAAAGGACAAGAAACTTAAGAAGTGTGAAATCGCCTCATTTGGAGTGCAAGTTGACTTTGGACGGGTGCACATAAAAGTTTGCAAAGACAAGAGATATATGCTGACACCATCATACAAAATACCAGAACCTCGACACCATCATACAAAATACCAGAACCTCGACACCATATTAATTCGATTTTCTATGGAAAAGAGTAAAACCATGTTGTTTTCACAGTTTCACACCCTTTCAGGTTTCAACTATTAGCTTCAAGAAAATAATTCAACACAGGAAAGCGGATTAAAACTGGCTAACAGATACATGGAAACCTCATCGATCTACTTCTTCCTCTGCTGTTTTGATTTCTAGTTTCAAATTTGACAGGCTAAGTATGAGGGAACCTTCTGGGAGGGCTGCGGCCTCTCAGAAGTCAACTGTGATGCTAGTAATTTCCACAGTAACTGCCTTTTGGAATGGTCCTGGGCATGGAATCCGGCCAAGAACAAAATCCCATTAAATGAAGCCTGAACAATTCGATGGCATTACTAAGCAGTCCCCTAAAATATGAAAATGCACTATACCATGTCTTCGAGAAATCTAAAATGTCACAACGCATTTATTGCACTTGCACCTTAGTTGTTTCAAACTTCGGTATTTACCACTCCGCAAAACAAGAGGCTGTTTCATGTAGTTCAGTTTTCCTTTTAGTACTAATTCACAGTGTATCAGTCATACTGTCATACAATACACTCTGTAAGTTTCCCCTTTTTGCACATCTAATAAGGGGGTAAAAACAGAACTGCATTCCGAAATACTACTACCACTGCAAAGTCCAGGGAACCTGGAAACAAAGAGGACGAAATGCTAGCTAGGATTTGGTTTTCTGCCAGCAACCCGCGCACGAACGAACTGGGGAAATTAAAGCCGGAGGCCGGAGCACCGTCGAATCCAACAAGCGCCAACAAGCAACGCCGCGTCAGTTGAGGCAATCAGGACAAAGGGTTGCAGCCCAAACCTAATCAATGTCGAAGCACCCGCCAGCGGAGGCCTCACCGCCCGCCTGCAGCCCGTACTCCCATGCAGACGCGCTCTAACTTTTGGCGGGACGAGTTGACTCCGGGAGGAAGCGGCGCGACGTCATCCTGGCTGGAGGAAGCCGTGGGCAGCAGCCCGCAACCGCCGGCCGCCGCAGACATCCCCTCCCCGGCTCCCGTGACTCCCGTCCGCGGCGCGGGGGCTGCGCGCCTGCGCCCTCTCTCTCTCTCTCTCGCTCCTCAGAAAATCTCTCTCCATCTCGGTCAGCGCGGGTGAGTCCGAAATGGGCCGAAGCCCGAGCCAGAAGGGGAGGAGGAATTTGGGCCCTACTACTTCATGGGCCGTGAAACCAACCACACCCCCAGAGGAGCTGTTAACTGGGCTGGCGGCCCCTTTCCTAGGAGGGGCGAGCGAATGGGCTTTATTATTATTATTCTCAAAAAAAAAGAATGGGCTTTATTATTTCCGAGAAACAACGAGCGAGGCTGCGTTAAGAGTTTTGTGGGATATTTGATATTTCTCGTTCATTCTCTTAGCTTTTAAGTAACTAACAGTATCGAATCTTCCTTTTTTGGCTGCAAGTGCATTGGGAGTTTGTTCAGAAGAAGAAATGCTTGCTCGGCCCCGCTGGCCGGCCAATTCCAGGAGGAAACTGAGCGCGACACCTGATATATACTGATAGGCCAAGTTCCCTGGAGATTATGTTCACACCACTCAAAATTTATCTCATCCAAAATCTGGAAGATGCCGTTGTTTTAAGTCATTTTGGAGCTTCATTCTCATTAAATAGAGTGTCATGTAAGCAATTTTTATGATATAGCAATAAATTAATAAAGAGGTGGGCAGCCTGGAATTTGAATGAGACCAGTGGCACACAGAGGCCTAGAGCCACTTGGGCCATAGCCCTAGACCTGGGACGAAATTATCCACTTGTAGCACTGTAGCACTATAGCAACGAGCTGGCCCATTGACTGGCCCCATGCGCTGGGTTAGATCCTGTCCGCCCCTAGATGGGACGCCACATCAGTTTTTTAGTAAGCTGAAAGAAAGTGAGTTTACTTACAGCCGGCTAAGAATAGACTGCAGCATAGAATCTAATAAAAGTAATAAAATGGACAAGCGATTTATGGCCTTTTTATATCACCGGTGGACCGGCATAACTTGATTAGCATAACAGTCAGCTGGGCTTAGAAAAACTTGAATGGTTTTAAATAGCAAAGGCAAACTAACAGTTCGAAGCCATTATCATTCTTTATATGTGTGACCTATAGAGAGTCATCCAAATTTAAAGTTGTGTATGCCATACGTCAGTGTACGAGATGTGTTTGCCGTAATGCACGTTGAGCTGATCCTCTTGGAGAAATCCTCGAAAAATATAGTTGGTCTTTATATCTATATTTATATTTCTTTGAGGGTTTAATGTTATTGTGTTTACTGTGAAGTGCAAATATGATTTTGCCTCTGATTTCTTAATTTTGTGAATTTACCCTTATTTATTCAGAAGCCAAGACAAACTTGTTATTTGTCGTACTTTTGTGATTTTAGCGTTGTTTTGATCGTTAGGGCTGGACAAAATGCTCGATGTTCGTTAACTCCTCGTAACCGGCTCGGCTCGTTAGGAAAACGAGCCGAGCCGAGCAGCAGTTTTAGCTCGTAAAATATAACGAGCGAGCCGAGCTGGCTCGTGATTCTAACGAGTTAAACACAATATAGCTCAATTCCATACAAACCCAGTATTGCAGCTCATATTCAGCCCACTAAACCAACCCTCCATCTCAAGGTCACGGCTCAAGCCCACCCGTCGCCCTGAACCCCTTGTTGTGTTTAGTTCCACCAACAAATACTTATTTAACAAGTTTTTCATATTCATCTCCCTCACAGAACACGCGTCCAACATACTATCCATCTAAAAAACTTAATACCTATGTGCGGATGCGACATCCGCGACTCTACCGTAACTCGCCGCCGCGGAGCCGAGCCGAGCTAGGTTTTCTGCTCGTTAGGATAACGAGCTGCACCGAGCCGAGCCTCCCCTATTGACAGTTGAATAAAGGCAAAATCACTTGAGTTATGAATGAAACAAAGTTTAGAAAATAGAGGCAAAGTCACCGCTCACAATTACACATATTAAAGTGGGAAAGAACACAAATGCCTTATTTTTTTCTGGAGCTAGAGTTTGTGGGAGTAGACACGTTTAACACAAGAGTTACAAAATAGAGCTAGATTTAGTGGAGTAAAATGCTGCCAAATATAACTTAAACGCCATCCCCAACCCAAGACATTATCAACTAGTTTTTATACATCCATGGCATATAGACATTACCTATAAAAAACTATCTCCCCAATGCATAGTTTCTTGAAATTAAATTATCGTTCAATTACATATGTTCTCTCTCATTTTCTCTCCCAATCATCAAGTTTTATTTCTTGGTTTTTGTGTAGACATGGTTTCTCATGCAAGGCACCATATCCTTCTCTCCCCCTCTTTAATTCTCTAGCCACATCATCAAATTGATTATGTGGTAGATGGGTTGGAGATGACCTGAGTCGTATCTTGCACCGACACTAATACCTGAAGTAAAAATTGGCGTTGAGCTGATCCTTCAAGGCGCAGAAACGCGTCTCCCTAGCCTCCGGGCGGGATTCGTGGGTTGCGGCTCCTTCAGCGGGGAACAAACCCCAACCCAACTCACACTCACTGGTGCGGTGGCCATCGCCATCGCCATCGCCATCGCAGCAAGCAAGAAAGAAAGAAAAGAAAAGAAAAGCAGCAGCTGGCCAGCTGCAACGCACGAAACGCAAGCAAAGGCCAAAGGCAGCAGGAGGAAGGAGATTCGATGCGACGAGCGGCTCCAAATCCAAAAGCCAGCAACAAATCAAAGCTGTCTGGTCAACCAGTTAGCGTGAATCCTACCCGCCCCAACCGCCGAAAGCCACTCTCCCAGTCTCCCTCACGGACTCCACACGCACGCCAATCTATCCTCTCCTTCATCCCCACCACTCGCTATAAACCACCTCCATCGCCTTCATCTTCTTCCTCGACCTTCCATTCCAGCGATCGATCGTCTGTCCTGTACACAAACACACGCACAAGCTCTCTCGCAAATCAGTCTCGCTTCAAACAATCACACACAGACACCTGCCTGCCAACGACCACACCAGCCATGTCCGCCGCTTGCTTCGGCGCCGCGCCGATGACGCCCAGCTACTACTACTCGTCGGCCGCGGGAAGGAAGAAGCCGTGGCAGTGGTGGCGCGCCAAGTGCGCCGGCATCGCCGCGGCCGTCGGATCCAGGATCCGCCGCTCCGTCAAGAGCATCGACGGCAGCCGCCGCCGCCGCCGGCGCACGCCGTCCTCCTCCGCGCACGCGGTGCGCCACCACCACCACCGGAGCTTCGCGCCGGTCTACATCGACGACCTCTACACCCACCAGCAGCAGCAGCCACCACCCAAGGCCCTCCGCGTCGTGCGGGCCCACGAGCCGGACGCCAACAAGCCGACGGCGCCGGCGACCCGACCCGTGCACGCCGCCGCTCGTGTCCCGAGCAGCAAGGCCGCCATCGCCGGTGGCGCGATGATGAGGAACGTGTTGCTTAGGAGCCCCGGGAGAGGTGTGCTGCTGGGGGCGGTGAAGGGGATGGGGGAGGTGGATCTCAGGGCGGAGCTTTTCATCAGGAAGTTCAAGGAGGACATGCGGCTGCAGAGCCAGCGATCGGCGGAGGAGTTCCAGGCCATGCTGGCTAGAGGCCTATGACATGCATGTTCCGGTCAAGCACACTCGACTCGAGCCATCATTGTTAATTTAGCAAATTAGCCTACCATAGGGGATTGTTGTTGATTAATGGTGTTATTAATAGCCACGAGTTTGGATTTGAGGTTTTGAAAAAAAAAAGGTGATTTGATGGTGGTCATGGTGTTAGCTAGATGCAGGTTAGGTTTGTGGTTTTGGAAATTAAAAGATCATGAGTAGATGATACATCATGGGTGTGTGTGCTAATTGAACTCGGTTGTCGAGGTTGGTTTTCTTCTTGTTGTACATAGATACATTTGTTGCATGTTCATCACCAGGAAAACAAAACAAAAAATAAAGAAAAGCAAAGATGAAGGGTCGACTAAGTGCACTAGTAAAAAATAATTTTCTGAGGCGGTTAAAACCTATTTTCAAATGCGGGTTTGGCAACCGTCTTTGAGGTGGGGTCACAGTTAATCGAGTATTTAGCTCCCACTAACACCCAAAGCTGTCCTTCCTGCCAAATGTGATTAATCATCTCCCCCATGTTGCGCCTACAAGTGTCCTAAAAGTCTCTATTGTTCCTCTCTTTCCACATACTCCAAACAACTATCATGACCAACGAGTCAATCCCTCGTTGTGTTAATCTGTTGTGGCCTCTCCGAAGCGTGAGATACCAATCTAACAATCCGATAGGCTGTGTAGGCAATTGGAGATTGAGCCCAGTCAAAATGGTGTGACAAACCTGCTTGGAGAAGCTACACTCGATGAAGAGGTGATCGGCAGTCTTGCAAGAGGAAAAGGTCCTGCAAGCCGTGGCGGTGGCGCCTGTCGGCTGTCTAAATTCTCCGATGTACTGCTAGCCACGTAAAGAATTTCACAGTGGCGCCCAAGCTTTCCAAATCGGCTGCGCTCTGGACATAATTTGCTGTTGCAAAATACCAGTTATCAAGGATACTTGGAGATTCGTGGCAATGCGATCAGTTCAACTCAAATCAGACTGGCCGCAATGTGATCAGTTCAACTCAACCCAGTTGCAAACTGAGGCTAAAGTTGGAGAGGAGGTTAAGAGGTCTAAAGCTGAGGGGTGCGAGAAAACAAAGAGCAAGGAGGGCCTAGAAAATACAAGCACGGCAGAGGCCAACACAGAAGGGATAGCATGAGACATATACATTTCTGTACCTATGGTACAGGAATTACTGAAACAATAATTCTGATTAAAATTGTAACATACATTTCGACGCACTGCTTATAAATAGGCATAGCCAAGTCACATTCTATGTTACAGCAACACCCGGGTTAAAAAAAAGGCATAGCCAGCTTCCATAGTTACATTACACAACATCGCTGCACGGGAGTGTGCTGCTGATACATGATACAGCATGTGGGTGTACGTTTATCATGCTTAGTTGAGAAAATCTCTCATAGGATCGTCATGGTGGATCCTCTTCATGCGGTAAGCCTCCATGTCTTCTGCTGTAACCTCATCGTTCCACTTAACGTTATACTTCCTCTTTCTTTCATCCTTCTCCTCTTTCCTCCTTGCATTCTCCTACAAGGTTAAAAACAGCTTCAGCATCTACACTAGGTGGAAATAACGAACAAAGACACAACACGAAAAGGTCAGGAAATCAGGTGGAAAATGCTAACCTTCTTTAGAGATTCCTCAAGCAGCTTCTTATCAAGAACAAGATCCTGAGGCACATCAGTTCCCCAAGTTGCTAGTCGCTTCTCTTCATGTTGTACAGGTACATCTGCATTGAACAATTTTTGAGTTAATGCATCATGGTAGTGACACATGGCTAATGTAACATAGAAAATATCTTATTTAAAAAAGTTTATTTATAAACAAAAACAAATTGCACCTAGTTATATTAGCATCCCACTGCCTGCTTTAACTTATCACAAAAAAAAAAACACCAGTATGAGACTAACAAGATCTGAGACCTCATGCTCGAAATAATCCAGCATGAATTGACCACATGAAATCTTAACAGGACTTTCATATATACTGCTGTAGACCTCAAGAGCTTTGTAGGTTCATACTTTCAGACAACTCTGGCAACAATATTTGCAGTCCCCTTTCATGCCATTGACACACCAATGGCACATGAGGACAATGACACTGAAGGGATTAGGATTTTACGATCAGCAATATGTATGAAAACTTTCCTAATTTTTTCAACACACAATTGTTTAACCCTATGGTACCAATTATCCTACATCCAGTCATGTACTGTAAGTTGTCCAGATATACAGTGTTAGTAAAAGTGTCTCTTGACAAACCTTCTGAAGCCTCCTTGCGAGCCATATTGGCCTTCATCAGATCTGCTGATGCCTCGGCAGCCTCGATTCCAGCAAGACCTGTGCAGTAACTATTTTTTATAGTCTGCTTGCAGCACTTGTAGCCCCATTGATGGTCTTTCCACCATGAACCCCACACAGTCGTGTGATTATTAATGAAGATGTCCTCTTCGTATTTGCTCTTGGGAAGAGATACATCCTGTATATTAAAATTATGATTGCTCATTAGCAGTAGGGAGTTGAGACCATATGAAAAACACGAGAGTAATGCAAATAATAATTAGACTAACATGGTAGCATCCAGCCTAAGCCGCAGAAAAACCTTTCACCTAAAGTAAATGAGGACACAGTAGTATATTTTAATTGCTGTGGCAACTAGGGTACGTTTGGTTGGAGAGCGAGATAGGATGGGACGGTTCCGTTCTAGTTTTAGGGATGGGATGGTCCCATGTCGATGTTTGGTTGGAGGGATAGAATGGTTCCAGTTTATGTTTGGTTGGAGGGATAGGGAGGGATGCGATAACAGTCTCCGTTAGCCACGTTTTGTGGGGCCTGCTTGTCAAACAGACAGCGTTCTTCTCTTTCTCTTCTCTATACGCAGGTTCTCTCCCACAGAAATAAGCTTGGAATTGGAACATTGAAGCCGGCCGAATCGAATTAGAGTTGCCCCAGGCACCGAATCGAAGCCAGGTTTGGATCGATTGATTTTCCCTAATACTTTTTTCTCTTGCTGCGGCTGATTTCTCAGTTTTGGATCGGCTTTGTCTGCCCAGCTCCATCCGATTTCATACGAAGGATGTGAAAATTGATTGGGCGGCTGTAGCAATTGATTCCTGTCTCTGCTAGCTTCTTCTTTTGCTCTTGCGATATCCGCTCGCCGGGCGGCAGCTTGCCGGTGTCTGTGCTGCTCTCGCCTGCCTGCAGTTCGCCGCCTCTGCCCGCCTCACAGCAAGCAGCAGCTCGCTGCCTTTTCGCACCTAGTCTCAGTTCGCCGCCTCCGTACACCCCGCCGCCAGTAGGTCGCAGCAACCTTTGCACTCACCGTCGCCGGTCGGGATCTGTCGGAGTGCTTTGGGGATGCAGACGATGGAGCCATGAGAAACGGAGAGGAAAGAGGTGTAACGCTGTTGTTGTGGGACGAGCTCGTCCGGGAAAAATTTTGGGATGGTGTGGTTCCGAATCTTACAGGAATATACCCTACTGGAGCCATCCCATTCTGCCCATTCTTCAACCAAACAATGCAAGGAACGGAGCCGCTCCATCCCGTCCCTAGCCATCCCTCAAACCAAACGTACCCTAACAAAACAGTGCCTGAATGACCTAGGACACCATTCTCCTTTTCTACTAATAGTAACCTTTTGCTATTGGCCCTTGTTGGGGCTCGATCTCTAGCACATCCCAACATGCTTGAGACAAGGCAAAAAAAAAATTGAATCATATATATCCTAGGCCTCAAGTTCCATTGTAAGAACTCAAAAGCACACGCTATAAGGTTCTACATTTATTGGCTCACACTATTGAAGATGGGTACATAGTTTAGAGGTCATATAGCATCCAACGACCTCAATGCCTCTGAGCAATGAGTTAATGACTCTTCGTAAGGGACGTCATCTCTGATGTGGTAACATGCAGGTACAATTAGCTAGAAGACCTCATAGGCGCAAATTATATAAAGAATGAGACAGCAAGAACAAGCATGAACAATAAGGGACCAGAAATCTGAAAAGCATAATAAAAAATGATCAAGTATTGTTTACTAACCTGCCCTTTGATTATTCGACCAGTTCGGTCATACTCAATCTCTCTCTCACTTTGTCCAAGAAGCAACTCCCGAGGAATTGTATCTTCTGACGCAGCATTCCCATACTTCTCCATAATTTTATCCTTATGTTCAGACTTCAATATCTCTTTCTTTACCTTGAAACTCTTGTACAGCAGCTCTGCTTGAGATGGGGCAGCTTGCATATGGATATCCTGCCCCTTATCAAAAGCTTCCCATGCATGTATGTTGAGTTGCTTGAACTCCAGAGCTTGTCCGCTAAGTCGATTTTGGTTGTCACCCTGTACCATAATATTACATTAGAATACTGGATCCAAGAGCCTAGAGAAGAGAAGGATTGATCACGAATTCACGATTAACAGAGCGTAAAGCATCTATGTCATCTGTCGCCTGCAACTTACCACATAGAACTTATCATTGGGGTCTGCATCTGGCAAGGGATCTTCTCTCATGGAGCGGGTTTTTGGATCATAATATGCAGAGTTGACATCAAGATTCAGAAGATATTTTGCTGTGTCTTCTCTGATACGCAAGTTCCTGTGTAGACATTAAAACTTACCCATCAGCGTTTGAATTGGTTGTGGATAAATATATAACACAGAAACCCTACACTAGAAGCATGATATGTTTCTAATTAGCACATACCTAACAGTACCAGTGCTTCCACCACCAGTTGTACGCACACGCTTCTCTACCTTAGCAAAATCCATTTGGGCACTCTCATCAACTTTGGCCTCATCTATCTTGAGGCCATCTTCGTCATCTTCACTTCCTGCATTCTCACCATCCTTCTCAGTATCCTTCTCCTCAAGTTTCTTGAGCTGTTGCTCTTTCAGAAACTTCTTCCTAGCCTCTTCTTTAGCTTCATAGGTAGCTATAACACGAGTGTAGGTTGATGTGTCATAACCATTCCAGCGATCACGCTTTCCATCATAGTCAAGTTCAAAAGATTCAATTTTCTCATCAGGAGCTATGTTGACATTTGTCCATTTAGCACCAACAGTTCGAGGCCGCTCCATGCATGATTTCCTGTCATGAGTCATGGCTCCACAGCTGAAACATCAAGGAAAATTATTTGTTAGAAAATCTACACTGGCAGTCATGTTGGCTACTATAGTCTGCAAAGTGCAAACTCTAAAAACTCGGTCCCCAACTACAAGCTAGAACCAACAAGATGACCACATATAAATACATGTTGAACAGGGTCACAAAAGAAATATCGACAAAGAAACAGAACTTACTTTGTGCAAGCTCCTTTCCTGTACTGGCTGGCCTGGAAAAGTTTTGCACCCCTATCGTACCAAGATGTGGTGTAGTTCGGATCTGACTTCCATTTCCGCTGATGCTTCAAACCCTGAAACACATCAAATCAACAGACAGTCAGACATCCAACCTTGCCAGATCCTCTTACACAACATCGACAATCAGTGCGGAAAATGGAGCTGAGCAATCACTTACCGGCTTCTCAGCTTTAAGATACCAGGGGGCCGAGGACATGTACTGTGGGATGTGGGGATTGATCTCATTCCCATCCTCGTCAACCTCGGCAGGCGCGAGCCCCGCCTTACGCGCCTCCTCAAGCTCGAGCTGTTTCCGGTGATCCTCCCGTGACTTGAACATACCTGCCAAAGCCAACGCAAGACATCATCATACAAAAAAATCCCCAATTATTCGCCGGTTCCGAATAGCTATAGAATACCCGATCCCCAAATCTGGCAGCACCAAAGGACACACCGCCCCCCAAACAAAACCAAACTCCCCCAGAACCACGGAGAAATTTGCCCGGAGACCACCGCCCAAGGTAACCGCGGTGAACACACGCGGTTGCGTGAAGGTCAATATGGGCGGAGATCGAAGGATCGAAGATGCAGCCCACGCGGGGTGCAAGCTAGGGTTAGCGTTACCAGATGCTCAACCCACCTGAAGCGGTCGCCATGGCTTTTGGCCCCCTTCTCTCCGCCTCCCTTCCCTTCGCCTCGCCGGCGCGACTCGACGGCGGCGCGGCGATTCAACGGCGAGCGGCGGCGAAATAGTGGAGCGAGGAGGATAAGAGCGAAACGAACTGCGTTTTTGTACGTGGCGGCGAGCCGCCATTGGATTTGTTTGATCCACGGGGGCTCGAGCCCCGTGTCAGTTACCGCCTCTTCCATGGGCTAAAAAGCCCAGTTAGGCCCATGAGTAACGGGCTCATTTTGGGCCCATTTACGGCCCAAGGGCACCTCACCCACCTTACACGGCGACCCACCCCGCAGATAGACCTCCGCCCTTTGCTTGCTCTCATGGCTTCCGGCTTCTTCTCCTCGCCGTAGCGTGAGATTGCTCTAAAACCCTAGCCGTTGAGACCCCAATGGCGACGGCGACAGCGGCCGCCGCGGCAGCGGCGCCCTCATTAGCGCTCACATCTTCCCTCTCGCGCCGGGGCTTCGTGTCGCTCCCTCGGCGCGCCGGCCGGCCCGTTCCCCATTCGCTGCGGTAATTCCTACGCCGGCTGGCGTTTTTGTTCTTGTGGAGGAATTTTTTGAGGTGTTCGTGGGTGGGTAATTTCTGAAATCATTTTTTGGCGGGAAGCGAAGGCTGGTTGCGTCGACCGCGAGGCGGCCCCGCGGTGCGGTCGTGGTGGCGGCGGACGCAGCTGCTGCGGCAGGCAGTGGGGAGTTTGGGGACGAGGAAAATCCTTACGAGGTACAATCTAGCTTGAAATGGGAGAAAAGATTCGATCTTTTCAAAGAAAAAAAATGAAAAATGATATTTTTTTTGAAGGTCAAAATGATATCTTTTCAATTTGCGTTTGTGATTTTGTGCTATTTGGGTGCTAGCTTCTGGGCATCAGGCCGCTAGACAGCTTCGACCACATGAAGATGGCTTACAAGAAGAAGCGCAAGGAGGCCGAGGAGACTGCTGATGATGAATTCCTGGCCAAAGTAAGGAAGAATGATCTTATCTCTGGGCCAGCATATGTTATTAGCTTTTTTTAACAAAACTAATGGTTGACTTGTTGGGGTCGTAGTTGGACAGGGCCTACGATACTGTCATGATGCAGCAGCTGCAGTATCGGAAGAAGGGAGTCACCTACGGGTCGGTTCAGGTCAGTTACCATGCCATGAATGAATGCACATGATTCTCACACGACTTTAATAAACAGTTCATGTAATTGCAAGATGTGTGTGGTGTTCTTTATATGCTCCTTCTGCAGTTGTTATGTACCCTGTTTGTAAAAGATAAATAGTAGTCTGTTATAGACATATATATTAATGATGATCCTTAGAGAGTTATTCTACATAAATTATTATCATTGAGCCTTACGAAGATATAGCATGTGAAATTGGGTCTGCGAACTAGGTGCCATTATGTGTTGCATCATAAGTCATAGGTATGATGCTTCTATGAAGATAAGATGAGCTTCGCATCGAAAATATGTAAGAAATTAATACATAAATCGTCAAGAAGGGAAATGTTTGTTGTTGTTTCTACATTTATCTAGTATATTGAGCTTGTGTGTGATTTAAGACTTATGGTTTTTTTTTCTTATATGCACTGGTCAGTTATCCTCTTTTGATGATTTTAATTCATTCATTGTTTTTTTCCCCACTGCCAGGTGTCCAAGGATATCAAGTATGCTGACAATCAACCAATAGTGCCTTGGGGACCAAGGTACTTTTTACTCAAGTCAACTTAAGATTAGTATTTTATTAGTTTTTTTTTCTGTTGATGTTATGATTTACGGAATCAGTGCTCTTATTCTATGCTTATATGGTCTAGGGCATTATTGTTTACAAGACAGCTAAATCTGAATGCTTATGAATGCTAAACAGAAACCCTGCGTGAAGCTGATATGATGATCAATTTATCTTGCAGATTCTCCAGATCAACAGTGAAGGACGTGCGCATAAATATGGCAATATCAGCAGCCTTTGTATGTACTCTCCTCTTAATTCATAACAGGATCCAAGCTATTACTGTGGCATGCTCATTGTCTATAGTTATTGACTTATACATCTGGTATCTTGGGTGTCCACTAGTGTCTCACATGATTATTGTTGTAAGACAAGCTATCATTGTAAGTTATGAGCTCAAGATACATTTTGAACCTTAATAATAAATTCAGAGCACTTCAGCTTGTATCTCAGTGCTTTGCAGTCATGTTTAATCTATAAAGTTGTAATGAAAAAAGGATGGCTAACTTGAGTCTAGCACAAATGCATTTTGTGTAAAGGATCCGGCCCAGCGGCGGTAATTTTAACCAAGTGACTAATCGATGCTTTCTCACAGCTCATTTTAAAAGAAGGAACATGTAAAAAAGCCCAAGGCATTATCTGTTTGTCATTGTGCATACAGTATGCGTGGCTAAAATAATATGTATGATGGACTAGATGGGGTATTTTGTTTGTTTGTTTCGTTCTGTCCTAACCCAAATAATGCTTTGCGCATCTCATTATCACTGTATAAATCGGTTTGATTCCTGCAGAAGATATTTATTTACACTTTCTCCAGGTTGTTTGGATAGCAATAATGGGCAATGCAGACTGGAAGCCTTTGCAGTTCCTATGTTTTGCTTTCTTCTACAGAATACTACAGAAGCTAAGAGCTACTGAACCACCAATCACTCCAATATACAATGTGAGACTGTTTCTGATGCTTCATGTTTGCCATTTTATTCATTTTTATGGTAGTGTATAATCTAATGCTCATGTTGGTTATCCAAGTTTTCTCTTGTTGCGGTTGTTGTATTGGGGCAGAAATAGTATATATTCACATAGCATGGATGCTGTGTGGGATTTATTCCATTGCTTATGTATTCTCTTTGATTATGTGCATGCAAATATATTGTTTGTTTCAACTCAGCTTAATAATTTCCTTTTGTTAGCTGATTATGTACCAAACAAGGAAGCTTATGCAAATTTACAGGATGGTATCTGGTATTTTTATTTTTTTATTTTTTTGAAATGATTAATAAGATCGCATCTGGTACGCGTTTGTGACAGGAATATGGTGAGGTTGAAGGACGAGGGATACGAATGGCGAAAAGAGTAGTCCGTGCTTTGGGTTTGATATTTGGATGTGTATTCACTGCATCCCTGGTTCGTGGATATCTATTGCTCTGCTCAAATTTTCTCCGTCTATATGTCGTGCAGTTTATGTGCATGTGGTGTATCTTTAATAACCTCTTCTATTATTTTCAGGGT
The DNA here is from genome assembly GCA_015342445.1 of Digitaria exilis. NCBI lineage: Eukaryota > Viridiplantae > Streptophyta > Magnoliopsida > Poales > Poaceae > Digitaria > Digitaria exilis. Next base: position 632,828 of record JACEFO010002268.1, on the reverse strand, counting down.
TACACAGCAGCTATTAACTCGATTGAGCTTTCATGGCAATACACTCCCCGTATTGTTTATTACTACCAGGTATGATAGCTGTTAGATTGATTCCCCTGTTAAAATCTGAGTGCCTGCAGCTCTCAGTTATAAGTTCGGAAAATGTGATTGTTTACAGCTTTAGTATAATGTATAACATGTATAAGTCCATCGGAACAATCAAAGATGTAATACATAGCAGTAAATCATTGTGCATGTATGTGCTGTCATGTAGGATATGATTTTCACCAAGAGTGTAGATGCTGGGTGGATATTGTTAGCTCTCCTTTGGTCCTCTTTAAAAATTATTATCGCATATTTATTAGCCTCACTGCATGCTCCTGCTATTATTCGTGTGTTTCACGAGGAGGTAAAACTAATTGGCTGATACTTTGTCCCAGGAACTGATTGTTACCGCAGCTGCATCTGTTCTTCTGTACATCACAGCTTCATACTACCGATAAACATGAGGAATTGTGTCCAGGGCAGGGTTAGACAATCTTGAATGTTTGGACATGCTGGATTTCAGTTAGAGGACTTGTGGAAGCCTTGTGCACCTAAGGAGCAAGCCAAGAACCCCAAATTTTGTAGCATAATTCCTGGGCTTGGAGGCAGAGTTTTTAGTGCAGGCTTATATGTGACCAGTTATGGATTCACTGGCATAATGCTGATGCCCAATGAAAACTTTTCGCGTGCACATTTTAACAGCAGTGTAATGTATGGAACTTCTATTTGACTGGTGCGTGCTTAACAACTCAGATGGTCTAGCTGCTATGAGCCTGTGCTTTGTTTTGCCTTGATCACCGAGTGAATGTAGCTTCTTTTGTGTCAAGCTGCCCCCCGAGCTCGCATTTGTGTTAATAGTCACAGTGTTTACCAGTCACTTTTGTTTTGGCAGATTCAGCAAAGATCTTTACACAAATGCAACCTCTAGATTCAGGAGTTATGACAGTAATGGTGCATATGTAAGCATCATTTTTACATTACACTGATTTTGTAAAGATTGCAAACAAATTGCATGTTACACTTTAGCTCTTAAACATCACATTGTTGGCGCGAGTACATGATCATGACTGGCAAACGAATCTGAAATTTCAACAGAACCAACCAAACCATGACCAGTAGTGCATTTATACTTCTCTCTAGTTTTTATTCAATGACCGGAGCTGCAAAAGGATTTTCGTTGTCACAGTGATAATGGAATTGAACAGTGGAAGTGAGACATAATCTCCTTAAAACGCTTTATCACAATGATATTTCACTTCAAATATCGCCCAAGAAACAAATACAACGTATAGTTCATTCGTCAATTAGCTACAAAAGAATGGCGCAACTTGTTTTTTCTTTCGGCAGTGATTTGCAGCATATTAAATACACCTATACACAACGCATTATCTATCACAAGCTGTCTGAAAAATATGTATCCAATCTGGATCGCAAAACTACAATGCAAATGTGGATCTGCCAGTCAGGACAATCAACTGCCAAGGCCAGCTATCATAGCTGTAAATGTGGCTACTACAAATCCAAGCACCCCGCCAGCAAACACCTGAGGAGAGGAGAACTTTGAATCAATAATGTGTGACCACATGAGAGCAATAATAACAAACATCAACACATACAACATATTTTTTTCAGTGAAATGATTTGGATAGTGTGCACTTGAAGTTGGGATGAACTAAATATGAGTACGGAGCAATTGGTCGGTAACAAAATTTATCTCAGTAGCAGTTTACTATGAGTCAATATCTAGAACGAGATATTCCTTGTCTTCAGCAGCTCTATATAGTAGCAAAAGACCGAACCTGTGGAGGTGTGTGCCCTAGGAGCTCTCGCAGTGGCCTTGTTTCAGCCAGTGGATGTTCCGATGGAAGTTCATACACAATTTGATTCAAGACCTGGCAAATTAAAGTAGTTAGATTTGAACCTCAGGTATTCGGCAGACAAGTAACAGATTCAGGATATATACTCAAATAGCAATGCCTTCTCACTTCTAAGGTTTAGATTTTTTTTCCTTCCTTTTATTAACAAAATCAATGTGGTTTGTTGCTTTGTTATAACCGTGGAGCGATGAGAATCAAAACCAATTGTATCTGCTATTACAATATTGTTATCATTTGCCAGTTAGGTGTTAAGCATCCTATCTGAATAAGAGAATAAAGTTCTAGACTTCCTGTGGTTGGTCACCACTTGCCACTCAGAAAGTAGTTCACTATCTCTTTGCCACCTTTTTATCATCCAACTAACAATTTTTTTGCATCTAATAAATTATTACGTGTTTCAGTAACACAAAACATGGAAGTCTTCAAGCGATACCTCTGCTTGCTTCCCTGCATGTAGCCTAACACCAAAAGCATCATACATCACCTGCAAACAATTGTGAAAGGCAAAAATCCTAGCCGAGTCAGTAATAAGAAATACAACACAAAAGAGTGCACCTTGAGTGGGCAAGATGCATTTTGAAAGAGGTGATGCAAAAAGTATGAGGCCTCATAGGTATTTTGGGGATCCACAGTGCAACACATGGGACAAGTGGATGTGAATTAAAGCACATGCCTAAGTGTTGTGGTACTGTATGCAATCATTTTTCATTACTAGTTTCTGGCGCACATATATGGATGTACAAATACGGATCCTTAATCTACTCAGGCTAGTGGACGTCCTTTGTTCTGCGGGCTTCATTGAAGGTATGCAGTACGCACTAGGCACAGTGACAAAGTGTAGCATCGAAGGCTAGTTTGAAGTCACATTACAATGAAAAACTAACAATGCTGCCATATTGGCTACCATAAACCCAATCAATCATCATTCCAGAGAACTATCAAAGTGAACCTTGAGCAACAAAAAATAGAAAATGTCCCCCAGCGTCCTACAGTCTCTTCTTCATCAGTACTGCACTTTTGTCCACAATCAAGATGTGCATCCCACCCATAACAACTCAGCCAGCACGAACTTGAGTTGAAGTGAAGCAATCGAGCACAAGTGCAAAGGACACCCATTTACACATCCCCATTCATCAGAAAGTAGAAAAATCACGACACGCCGTATCAGATCCGCAGCTCATCGAAGTTCGTCAACGCCTGCCTTCCGGGGAGAAAGAGTCAAAGAGAGTAGGGAACCAACCACGGAGGCGAAGACGGCGGCGGTGGCGAAGAGCGAGCTGGCGAAGCCCTCCTGCATCCCGATGGCGACAGCGAGCGCGGTGACGGTGGCCGAGTGCGACGACGGCATCCCGCCAGACCCGATCAGCTGCTTCGCGTCCCACCGATTCTCCTTGTACCTACAGATCCCGTCACAGGGAGCTCAGATCCGCCCACCACCCGCCAAGATCCCGCGGGGAGGGGGAGAGGAGGGTGGATCGTGGACGTACCAGGTGGTGAAGACCTTGATGGACTGTGCGATGGCGAAGGCGAGCACCGCGGAGACCAGCGGGCAGTTGGAGAACACCGCCAGGTAGGAGAACGATGCCGCTCCCGGCGGCGCCGCCGCGGCGGTGGCTGCTGATGCGTCCATGGCCATGGCGCCTATGGAAGGTTCGGCTCGTGCTCGGTCGCCGACTGGATCACCGACCGCCAGACCGCGTCGGCTCCAGTCCTTTTACAGTTCCCACCTGCCGGCCTGCCCCCGTTTCCTTCTGTTCGGTGGGGAAGAGGGGGCGGTTTCGTTTTCGTGGCTGCGGACGCGCGAGCTCTACACTAGAATTTGCTACGGGTTACCCACCCATGAACGGAGCTGAGACCCCGTCAACATGCACCAGACACCAGAGGCTGAAGGTGGGCCCGGATGCAATTTCGTCAGATTTTTTATTTCAATTTTGCCATATAATATGTGTTTGGTCAAACTGGTATAGGGCATGTTCGGCTTGATGTTTTTGGCTGGGCTGATCGGCTGGGTGGCTGGTAACCCCACCCGTCAGTCCCTCTATCCATGGCAGAATCAGCCGCTGCCAGCCCAGCCGTGGCTGGTCCCAGCCAGCCGAATAGGACCATATATGTTTGTTTTTTATTAAATAATAAGACCCTTGGGGTTTTGATTTTTGAAGTCTTCGGTTGGATATTTGAAAATGACATTACTACATTAGTGGATTTGAGTTGAGATGTATTTTATAAAATGCATTGCTATGTCTTATAGATAGTTGATTACAATAATAAGTTATCATAGGACACTTATAAACTGGAAAGAGTCATGAAATTGCTCTAGTGGAAGTAGTAATGTCAATTCTATTTTGCTAATAAGAAATCAATCATAATCACATACTACTCCACGCATTGCAAGGTCGACAAAACATTATCTTCTACAAAGGTCAGAAATAAATTTATTATGCAACGCATGTTTCTTTATAGTTGCACAAACATCGTCCCCACCGTATGCATTATCAACTTTGACCAAATGTCATAATTATGAGGTTTAGACACTCCCTATTGTGCACCACATGCTTTAGGAAAAGAAATGTGAGGTTGCTAGTCTTTATAATACTCTCTTAACGGGGCTTTACCTAGACTTTAAACCACTAGATTCATCTCGACTAGGCCTAGGCATCTAGCGCCCTAAGATGCACCCGGAAGATCCTCATCATTGATGTTGATTTGGTAGCAAAATTCTACGAGTCATTCTTCGCAGGTGCCTACCCTTACTTCTCATCTATATTTCAACTATAAAGGGTATGCCAATTCTTTTTGTTATATCCTCACCAATATTTGATGGTAGATCGAGGTTCATAATTTCATCTGGTTATAAATGAGCATTGAGCTTTCCTTCTCCCTTTTGTTTTTCTTTAATCACATTCACACGTTATTTTTAACATTTTGTTATATTCGGGCACTACCAAACACGCTTATTGCTTGCTACACAATACATTGAGCCTAGCTCACCTGGCAAGTTCTTTGTGGTGGAACCTGCCCACCTGAGTTCGAGTCCTCGACTCGGCACGGGTGTCACATTTTTGAATTTATTCTAGGATTTAACCGGCTTTATTCTTTCAGCGGTACGCAACGTCCCCGTCGATTGCGAGGCGCCTATGGTGACTTCGTCAGTCTCGAGATGAGCCGTCTCAGTCTCTTGAAGGTGCTCATAGGGGTAGGGTAGCGTACATGTATTCGTAGGAGTGAGTGTGTGTTTGTATGCTCATCTTCGATTATACTGTCATTCTCAAAAAAAAAATACATTGCAGCATGGTCTTAATACCTCCCTCATTAATGATGGCATTGTTCAATGGTTGCGTGGGCAATTTAATACTATCTTATATGGATAGGTTAACTATCACACATGTCCAATGTACGTTTGAATATTAATGTGTTCTCATTGTTTAATGTAACCAATGATCTTCAATATAATTAATACATTTGAATACATCAACACATGCATATATTTCTAATAGGTTTTCCCTCATTTTCAAATTATGTCTCATTTCATTTGTCCTAAGTCAAAATTTTGCAAATTTTACCGAGTTTATAGAAGAATACCATGACACCTTCGAAATTAAATACTATATGTTATTACTATTGGCGTTGCTGTAGTTTCTAAAAATATAATCAAAATTTAAGAATGTTGACTAGCACATGATCAGAAGAGGACCATTTATAGAGAAAAATCTTTCTATATATTTTTAGCACGAAAGCATACATACGTATAGTGCATGGCAATAAATCTCTCGAACAGCCACATATTCTTGAACCAGTGCATCTTGCTTTTTCCCCAACGGAAATGCAACTACCGTGTTAGAATCCGCACGTGCTTCTAACAAAGAATGAAGCCCTAGCCCCCTCCTCTTGGACACGCAACCGCTGCCATCGCCGTCCGTTCCGGAAATTCAACGGCCTCGATCTCTTCTCCGAGTCCCAGCCGGTCACGCCCGCCACGTGTCGCTCGCTGCTCGGTGGGCCGCGGCGTAACGGGCCCCACGGGTCAGTCACGGGCGCACACCCCCCACCGCCGCTTACAGGCGGACCCCACCTCCCTCGACTCGAGGCCTGACAAACAAAGCCCCAAAGGATCGCGAGCGGCGCAACAGCGAGGCAGCCAAGAGAGAAGCCGCGAGGAGAGAGAAAGGAGAGAGGCGGAGGAGAGAGAAACCCCTAGTCTCCAGCCGCCTCCCCCCTCGCCGCCTCCGCTTCCCGCGCCGCGCGCCGCCGCTCGAGGAGGAAGGGAAGCTCCCCTAGGGGTTCGCGCCGCGGACGGCGGCGCCGGCGCCGGTGCCTGCGGAAGGCCTCGAGATCTCGCGGCGGCGCCGCCGGCTGGTGTTCCGGGTGGGGGGCGGCAGCGGCGGCGGTTGCGGTGGTGGTGGTGCCCGGTGAGTTCGTTCGATTCCACCCCCTAGCCGCCGAAGCGCCCAATCGAGCTCCTCGCCCCTCGAATCGAGGGTTCTGGTGGTTGTCTCCTGCTTCCCCCCCCCCCCCCCCCCAGCGACCGCGGAATAAGCTAGCCCTCTCGCTTCGGGAGGGTTAGGTTTTCCGGGAATTGTGGTGGAATTCCGCGCCCAAGGCGGCGCATTGCTACCGCGAGGAGGCGGCGCTGCGTGTCCCCGAGCCAGCAATGATGGGGAAGACGCATAGGTTCTCCAAGGGCCACCCGCTTGGCTTCGTGCCGGACTATCGGCATGGGGTGGAGACGATGGGGGAGTCCAAGGGGCTTGGGAGCCCGTCGAGGATTGACTCGGGGAGCTCCTGCGCGCCGCCCAAGAGGAAATGCGTCAGCGTCAATTCTGAGGAGGGGGAAGGGGCCTCCGGGTTGTTCAATGTGCGCCGGGAGGTGTTCAGGCTGCCGAGGATGACGGCTCAGGACAGGAAGGATCTGGAGATGAGGTTTCGTGATGAGCTTGCGCAGGTAAAGGCGCTCCAGAATAGGCTGTTTCCCAGAGGGCCTGCTGTCAGCATGAATGGTGGGGTGGCGCCGGTGCACCCCAAGAAAAAGGTTGAGAAGCTCAAGCGAAGCAATTCGGTGCAGTCGGACAGGGGACCTCCACCACCAGTGGCCGTTGCACCACCTGTTGCCAGCTCTTTTAACTACACATCATCGTTTAAATCATGTGGCAACCTCCTGAAGGCCCTCATGGCCCATATCTGGGCAGGCCCGTTTCTTGAACCGGTTGACGTCGTAAAGCTTAACATTCCTGATTATTTTGATATAGTCAAGCAGCCCATGGATTTGGGTACCATCCAGAAAAAGATGAATGCAGGCGTGTACTCTACACCCCGGGAATTTGCTGAAGATTGCAGGCTTACCTTCAGAAATGCTATGAATTATAACCCGGTCAATAATGACGTTCATCTAATGGCTAAAGGTCTGAGCAAGACCTTTGAAACTCGATGGAGGCTTATTGAAAAGAAGCTTCCTCAACCAGACAAGAAGCCTCCTCAGCCAGATGAGAAGCCTCCTGTGAGGGAGCCTGCAAAAAAGAATTCAACTAAGAGAGATGCTGTTCAGAATGAAGAACCCATAAAAAAGAAACCCTCAAAGAAAAGTGCTCCTAAGCAAGACATCTTTCAGGAAGAAGATTTGGTGGACAATCCCGTTTTGCAACCAAAGAAGAGGAAAACCTCGCCTTTGGTTTCCACTCCTTTGCTACAACTACAAGATGCTCCATTTGTAGAGACAGTTGTACCAACTGGAAAGAGAATAATGACGAGTGAGCAAAAATATGAATTGAGTGCAAGACTACAATCATATGGTGCATTGATTCCAGATCATGTAGTTGAGTTCATAAGGAGTCATGCTGATGACTGCGGTGCTGATGAAGATGAATTAGAGCTTGATATGGATGCGCTTGGTGATGATACACTTTTTGAACTACAGAAGCTTCTAGATGACTATGACAGGGTTAATCCACCAGGAAATCTTATAGAAGAGGACAATAATGAGGTTGAGGTGGGTGTTGCGGTATTAGAGATTGCTATTTTCATTGGTTTAATTTGGCAAAATAATTGTCTTATCACCTGTTCAACTTTTACAGTCTCGGAGTCAATATGAGCTCATCAATCCATCAGTGTGTCACGAAGGTCTGTTCTCCTCATCTATTGCTCATTTTATGATACAATTGTTCATGTAAATTAAAAAAATGTTATATGTAGCTGGCAATGAGCTCATTGATGAGGATATTGACATTGGGGAGAATGACCCTCCAGTTCCGACACTCCCTCTTGTGGTATTTGAAGCTGAAACAGCAGACAGAAGCAGCAAGCATAGCACATCTAGCAGCTCAAGTAGTGACTCGGAATCATCTTCTAGTGGTATGTAATTACACAAGTTACATCCTAAATTTCCTGTTTTGGCTACTATGATACTGGGACCAGCCAATGTTTGATCACAGATTGCTGTTGAATCTCTGCCCATATTTTTTATCCATGTTGCACGATGCAACTGGTGAACTTATTGATTGTGTCAACCTTATAAAGCTGGTTAAGTAATCTTAGTTGGGAGGGACAGATTGATCTTTGATGTATTGAATTGGCACATGCAGTATTACTCTTTTTTTTTTGTCGGCTGGGGACACCTGTAGTTCTGAATGCTACATGTTATTGGTGGTAAACCCATGTTAGCTTCTGGACTTTATTAGCATGCCCACACAAAAAGAGTTAATATGCTTGTGTGCTTGTGATAGGTTGAGCTCAGGGAAGAATGTATTTGTTCTATAAGCAATTTACATCAAGCTCATTAGTTCAATGCAATGAAAACTATAAGCCAACACGACAATGCCTCAATTTCTTCTATGGTCCACACCTTCTATAGTATTGTGCGCTTTTCAAGTTACACCTTAGTGAAGCCAGCAAAAAATTGCTGGCAGCACAGATCATGATCACACAAAAGTATATGGTGCAGTGTCACATTTAGTTATGCCTCATGATGTTACTTGTCTTCTATTAAGATGTGTTGTGCTTGTGATTTAAAGCTACGTTGGGTCCAAACTCCAGACCCATTTCATAATTCCAGAGAAATAAGAGAAAAAGAAACCGGTGCTACTTTTTTAATATTACATCCTATTTTTCACCTGCATACCTGCATGACAGCAAATTATAGAGACCTGTTTTAGCAGCTTGCGTACTATGAATGGACCCAATTGTGCTGACTTCCACGAACAAAGCTTTTTACCAAGTATTTCACCAAATGATACTCCCTCCGTTCCAAAATATAGGTTGTGTTGGCATATTTAGATGCAAAGTTAGTTGTATGTTCTTAGATATACACAATGTCTAGATACATACTTAAACCTATGCATCTAGATATGCAAAACGACCTACATTTTGGAACAGAGGAAGTATCATCTAGCTTGAGTTATCGATCTGTGTTCATGAATCATTTGTGTATTAGAAAGGTCATAAGTTGATCAATCAGCACATTTTCTTACCCTTCTCTATTTCAGCTCTACTGTTTTTGCATACTACTGCAGTAATTCTGGGAAATCCTTTGATTGATTCTGAAAGATGAAACCTTGTTTAAACTTTTAAGTAAATTATACATTTGAAAAGACCAGTGTGCTTTTAAAAGCTTCTCGTCTCAGAATTAATTATCAAGTCTCTTACTGCTCATCTTTGATGTCATTTATCTGTATCATAGTCTTAATGCCTTAATGGGTTATAATATAATTAAATATAGCTCCATATAGATTACAAATCGGAAATTCATATTCTATTTGGCCAACCAACTGCAACCTTCTGGAAAAATGTCTCTGAGCCAAGCTATTTATGGCCTTGCCTACTATTAGCTAGTAGAACAAGACTGAAGTGCTAACATCACCTGCTGCATGCTGTTTCCCTTTATTGTTTCCGTATCTTGTCTTGGTTGTTATGTCTACATTGATGATGTTTCTGTTTTTACCTCTCAAGACTCAGATTCAAGTAGCTCTTCTGGAAGTGATGCGGATGCCAAAGCTCTTCCACAAAACAGCGGGTTACAGGTTCTTATGCTCGCCTCTCTTTATCTAAATGTTTTTGGAATAGCATAATTGCCAACCAAACTAATGTCTTTCTGTTGACGCAAAGAATGTTTTGCAACACGTCTCAATGCTTGATTTCATGTCTGTTTTTTTTCTGGCATGCAGGAAAATGTTCTACATGTGGATAGCTTGGATCAGGAAAATGGTAAGAAGTTTCACTTATATCGGCCAATCAGTGTTTCGAATCTCGACCAAGCCCTCATGTTTCCTGCCTACTATTGTAACTTCATGGATCCTAACCAAAAACTGACCAGAACAAATGAACAATGATGCAATTCCAAATTTCCATACCTTTTAGATAAGTCGTCTGGATGAGACTACTGGTACATGTTATGTTTTGCAATTGCTATCTTGCTTGAGCAGATGGATCAAATCCATTTATAGTTTTAGACCTAGATAATGATATGAGCACTTGGACCAAGATAAACCAAACCATGGTTGAGCTACCCATCCATTTTTTTTTTTCGAGAATACGCAGGAGAGCTGTGTATCTTTATATTAAGAAGAAGGTAACACATAGAGGTTACACGCGGGCCTATTACCGGACACACACACACGGTTTACAAGTGACTTAATGTTAGGGACTCTCTTTTAAGAACAACAACCAAAGGATTAATCTAAAACACAACCACCAGAAGCTAGGCTGTCAAAAACGCCGACCAGGGAGGGAACAAGCTAGGCCTACAGAAATTTGTTGGCAGTAGCAGATCCAGAGTTATTGAGTGTGATCTTCAGAGTTCGATAGTGTTCAATAATTTAGAACACTAACTCAATTATTTCCTAATAATATTCCCTTTGAACATTTATGCTGGAACCTTTCTATAAAATTTTCATAGATACCAGATTGGAAATCTTTCTATAAAATTTATATAGATCAGCTTGTATTCTGAAAAGGAATGGGAAGTGACACTGCACCTCTAAATGCTTGTGGATAGCATTTGCTGAACTTTTCAACCCCAGAATAGCTGCTTGTAATTTACACTCTTTGATTCGATTTGCAGGCTCACTGAACACATTAAATCTACCAGAGCAAAGTACAGACCCTATATCTGTCACTGCTGATGGTGAGGGTAAGCATGAATTTTCATGATGGCCTGTGAATACCCAAAACTTCTGTGGTAGAAAAAATGGGTTGCCTTACAGGTCTGTATATGGAAATTTTAGGGGAAAATGTGTGTGAGAAGCAGGTCTCCCCTGAAAAGCAGATCCGAGCTGCCCTTCTGAAAAGTCGCTTTGCTGACACGATTCTCAAGGCTCATGAAAAGACCCTTGACCAGGTGTGTATGTGGAAATGGTTTATTGATGGCATTGTTGTCTGGGCTTGATTGGTGTTATTCCCTGTAAGCTTACCTGCCTGTTAATATCAAGGTTTCAAAAAAGGATCCTGAGAAGGTTCGACGTGAGAGGGAGCAGCTTGAGAGGTTACAAAGAGAAGGTGAGATGCAATAGAACCTTTTTAAGCTGACAACAGCTGTGTGACATTATTTCTATTACAGAGAGAGCTCGGTTGCAAGCTGAGGCTAAAGCTGCAGAGGATACACGCAAGAGGGCTGAAGCAGCAGCAGCTGCCGAGGCTGCTGCTGAAGCTAAGCGGCAAAGGGAGCTTGAGAGAGAAGCAGCTCGTAAAGCTTTGCAAGAGGTAATATCTGTATACGTCTACCACCTGCATCATCCTGATCTACTATTACTGTACTATGAAGTGTAAATACCGATGGCTTGCAGATGGAGAAAACTGTTGACATCAATGAAGGGAGTCTCTTTCTGAAAGATCTTGAAATGCTCGGAAGTGTCACAGGTGAACAGTTAACTAACTCTGTTGGTGAAATGGGCCCAACTGATATGCCGGAGCCTCTTGGGTTTCGGATAGGGGGCAACAACCCCCTAGAAAAGCTTGGATTGTATATGAAAAATGATGAAGAGGATGAGGAGGGCGATTTCACAGATGAACCCGTGGTTGATGTCGAAGAGGGTGAAATAGATTAACTGCTTCTGGACCATTTTTGATACTTTTCAGGAGGCCCGTCGGCATGACTGATCTGCATAGATTCTTTTGATATCTTTGATATACACAGTGACCTGACGAAAGTTCGAGTTGCATCAAAACCTGATGGTCCTGTATTCCCTTTTGTAACTGCCCAAGTTTTGGAGCCAAGTTGGCAAATGTAGTGAGCCTCAAAACATGTTGGAAGTCATACCTGGGTTTGCATGGAGGGACCTTATTCGTTTCGATTGAGAATACCTCTGTACTTTCCATATCCATGGGATGGTTTGATGATTTTATTGGATATATGATGAGACCATAAAAGAGGATTGAGGGAGGGCATAAGGAGTGATGGTTCTTGGCTCTTGAACACCTTATGTGTGAGCCAATTTTGTGGGTAGTTTTAGAGCCATTTTCCTGCTGTGAATGTAATATCGGAAACTGTACAAAAGTTAGGCTGATAGAAGGAAGACATTGTCTTTAATTTAAGCAGCGCCTGTTGGTCATTGACAACTCAAATCTTTCTGAGTATTAGGTTTCCCCGAGATACTGATGTTACAAATTGCTCTGGGATCATGTTACACAATATTTTGGCTGAAGTTTTGAGATGTAGCTTGTCATGTACTAGTAGCTACAGGATCTTTCTAGAAGTGATGTTAAGCAGCTGTCTAATGGTTCTATCGTCGGAGACATGTATGGTTGCTGATGCCATTATACCTGCTGTTGCTAGTGTTGACTGTAGAGATATGCAAGACTGTAGTGGATATGGTACGAGATGATTGTTAAGTGAGGTGTTTAGTTGAATTTAACCTTGATTCTGCTAAGCCCTGATTTTCACAGGCGCATGAGTGGCGACTGTCGGCCGCTCGCAGGCCTAGGGAGAGGCGACGCAGGGTCCCAGCAAAACGCTGCCTGGCACTCTGCTTTGTGTGCTCATAGTTCAGAGTTGAGATTTGCTATGCATTGCAGTATTGCACATTGCAGCCTCAGACACCCCTAGATTCAGTAGAGATTGTATCAGACCATGCTTGGCGCTTCTGTTTGTGCAAAGAGCGATGATTGATCTCTGTGCCTGAATCTACAGACTGATTGATGGAAGCAACAGGTTGTTGCTGGAAACCAGGCAATCAACTCTGCGTACGAAACTTGCTGAACGTTTCAGTGCATGTTCTTGCAACTGAATTGCCAGCGCTACACCATCCCTTGTTTCCAATTCAGCTCCTCAATGCGAGATTTTTTTGATTTCGCAAGTATCACCTCGCTGCTCTTTTAACAAAAAAAAAATCTGTTATAATCTACACATCAGCTTGTGAGTTGTAACTGAGCTGTTCAATTCAGATGCTGCAGTCACAGCAGCAACCCACCGCCTCTGCACTGAACAGATATGAGGTCATGCCCGTTGCCCGGGATACTCACCAAACTACAAAAGCAAAAACCAAGCTACAAATACAAACCAGCAGCGCTCATTCTCCCTTATGCACAAGCAAAACAACTTTGCCCTAGAACATATCAATAATCCATCTATATGTACATGTTGTGATTGAAAAACAATCTCTTGTTTAAGCCACCATGAACTACTGGAACAAACTCTGAATTTAATCTATGACATTCCCATATTTTTTTTGGCACGGCAAACAACTAGCACCAGCTGCATCGCCTAGTTGAGTTTGAGTGTGCCGAAAAGGGGAGTTTCATTTTAAACTTGAGACATGTCAAGCGTCTGTTGAACATAGCTTAAACCGGGGACACACGGTTCTGAACTGGTCATATTTACTGGTAGAATTTGTATGTCCTTGCTTCCAAAATGATCTGCCGAAGTCCTCCAATCGGAGACAGTACCATCAGCAGTACCCCAAGAACAATGCAGATCTGAAGAGCATGGAAAACAGAGAGAAAATTGTAGAGGGCAGTTGAAGCAGAGGCATTCTATTATTGAAGATAGTTTGGAGTCTGGACTCTGGTAGTGTAGGTTACTTCTTACCCAATTGGTAAACCATGAGAGGCTGAACATTTTGGGCTTGTAGATTGTGAGCCACATGATGCAGGGAAGCTGGAAAACGCAAGAGACAATTGTGGTCAGCTCTCTGTTCTTGCTTGAGCAAGCTACATATATCGATGATATGATAAATACATTGCAATTAATGGGAGCTTACGAAATAAGTTGTCGGTGCGAAGGCAAATCCACCGAAGAAACTGAGCAATGCACTGAAGAAAGGGAAGGTGATGGCTATGAACATCGTGAACCCTGCACAGGTTGGATCTTGTCAGTCTTGTTCATCATTCGTTTAGTGTGATTGGTGAGCCACAGATCTTCAGAGTTTAAAACTTTAAACTTAAGAGCTCAATTCAGACTTCAGATTGCGACAGAGGCATTACCAACATAGAGAGTCCGTGCAATCAGACGGAGCGTCAGGCCTGGAGGGAACCGAAACTTCCTCACCAACACTGCCTCTATCATGTCAAACACCGGCATCGCATACACCTGTGCCACCAACAACACTTTTACAGTCAAGAGAAAGTTCCACACCACCATGGTATGTGAAAAACATGTACTACTTTATTTCATAAATCATCATTGAAAAAACATATGTGTGTACCTGGTAGCCGCCAATGAGATGAACAACAACCATCATGTTGGCAAGGGCGATGAGCCACTTTGGTTTCTCGAGGCTGACAAGGATGTTCTCATTGACATGGTTGCCAAAGGCCCAGTAGCCGACTAGCGAGGCCGGGAAGTAGCACGCCGCGACGATGATGTAGGCGACAATGACGCCCTTCCACATGGACTTCTTGGACGGCCTCTCTGGCGTCGACGGGATAGTGGCCTGGATCTCTAGCACCACGTTGTGCCCCGCATACGCGAACGCCACGTCACCAAGTGCCCCGAAGAAGCCGAACACCTTCCCTGGCGTCGTCGTCGCGCGCAGGTTGTAGTCCACCTCCGGCGACCTCCCCTTCTCTGCCGACGCCACCCACGCTATCGTCGAGTAGCTGCCATAAGTGTTCATGTCAGTGATCTTTGGTGCTAGTGTCAGGGTAGTTTTTGGAGATTTGTCGGATTAGCTACAGTACAGTACAGTCAATAATGGATCAGGACATGAGTGGTGTGGAGCTGTAGTACTAGTACTACCAGAGGGACATGACGGCGGCGGCGAGGGAGACGCCGGAGACGGAGTGGAAGTTTGGGAGCTGGGAGAGGACGAAGTGGACTGAAGCGAAGATCATGATGAAGTAGGGGAGCTTGATGCTCTTGCACTTGTCCTGGCAGACCACGTCATGGAACTTTCTCAGGGACTGGCCGCCGGTGACCATGTACACGATGTTCAGGCCGACCTCCACCACAAGCTGCTGTGGCACGACGATCCAGAGCCCCAGCTTCTGGCCGAACGCGTACTGCCCCAACTCGTGGTACCTGTCGAACCGCTTGCCCGGCACCATCTCGTGCATCTCCACCATCTGCCACAGCGTGTACAGCGTGATGATCCATGACAGGATCAACACCGTGATGCCGGCCTCCCTGTGAAATCGTAATTATATTCATGAGGTCACCATGGAAGGTAATATATATGATTTGATAGATATAGTCAGTGGGTGACACGGACCAGCCGAGCTCGGACATGGCGTAGGGAAGGCTGAGGACGCCGGCGCCGACCATGGCGGTGACATTGTGGAAGGCAGAGTACCACCACTTGGCGTTCCTCCTTGCGTTGATCGGGAGCCAATCGTCGATGGCCTTCTCCTCCTGCGCGCTCCGGCTGCCTTCCTCACGCCTTTCGTCGTTGGAGGCGAGAGCAGGGTTGCGAAGCTGCAGAGAGTTCTATTGTTCATATCGCAGACAAGCAAAATCTTGCTCGAGTTTGATCTTCTTTAATTTTTTCTTCCACAAATATCTGTACTAAGGGTATTTACTTTGCAAAAATCTATTCCTTATCTTTAAAATAAAACAAAAGATTCCTTATCCTCCACAAATTGAGTTGCTTCCGAATCCAAGCTCGATGTATTTGTTGAAATTGACACTATCATAGGACGTTGTACGAAAAAAAATGGAGGAGATGGAGGGGATGGGAGTAAGAATGGAGGAGATGACAAACAGGATAGAAAAAATTAAACCGATGTGAAGATATATGCTGGTGTTTCATAAAAAAAAAGATATATGCTGGTGGACGTGCCTGGGCCGGAGCAGAGTTGCTGAGTGGTTGCATCTCCATGGCCGGCCGGGGGGACCTTCTCACCTCGACGATGGTTGCCACTTAGCTGCTGACTGGGGCCTTCAGCAATGAACAGAGAACTGGACATCTGGACATCGTATTGCTGCTTATGAGAGAGAGCAAGTGGAAGGGAGGTGACTTGACTCGATCGGATGGTCTGAGGATAAGAGGCCATGGCTATCAGCCTATCAGGTGGTCTATTTCTGATTGAATTCGTTCTAGGTAGTAGTTTAGTTTCCGAGCTCATCATCTAAAAAAGAAGGTTTAGTTTCCGAGCAGTAGTTTTCTTACTGTCTCCATTAAATTTCACAGAGCTTTCATGTACTTATAACGAATAAAACACGAATAAAGTTTGGAAATACGAGGAATTTGTTTTTGTGCGGCTAAGGGATAAGCCATATGCTCCGGTCAAACATCTTTTTGCATCCCGGAAATATCAACCATGTACTCTTCATGAAAATTCGTCCTAATAGCCTATAACATGTGTGTTCTAGAACACGAAACAAATAGGCATCATGTGTGCTCTGCTACCCTTCACACGTTTCATTCTTGCTGCTGAAAGCGACCTGTTGTCTATCTAATTTCCTTGCTTTAGTTCTTCATTCAGGCTGCTGCGTTTACTAATTTACCTGAACGGAATTCAGTCAGAAGAAATAAGTGACGTCTAACTGTTTTGTCAGGCGATGCAGGTCGTGATTAATGGCACGCCGAATTCGCAAGGAGACTTCCGGCCGTTTGCAGACAAGTCCTTGCTACATGACGACTAGACTTACTGTAGAGTAGAGAGATCAGATAGTAATTTGGGATCTTGTGTACAGAGTCAAAAAAATTTGTGCCAAAATTAAATAAGATAATATTTGAAACATACTTTTATCTTGTTAAAACATTAAAAAACAATTACACATATTGAAGAAATGATAGTTTAGAAAAATGGCGCAAACAAGGCAACCATTTGTTACATATTTTTAGATAGTATGCCTGTTTATATTAACAGTTGTATTTGTTTTTCACACAAAAATACAACTTGGAGAAAAGCATAGGATGGAGCCACGTCATCCAAAGTAACAATAAGGACATGTTTAAAACTTATTTTTCTTTAAATGTGCATTAATACAATGTTAAAAAGACCATGCTATTTCAATGATTTTTTAGATAGGAGTGTAAGGCACAAAATTTCCTAACGACCACAATTGTTTAAGAGAATGCTAAAACTTGAGATTTGAACCTCCACAATATACATAGACACTCCAATTTCAAAACCATTCACTAACCACACCTCTACGCATGCAAAACATAAAAAAAACATATCAATTATAGTTCACTAGCCCATCAATTCGAACTCCTGCACAGACTAATAATTTTAAGAGACATAAGTACTTAACATTTCTGTATAAAATATGACTCATAATGGCATAAATATCAAGGTAATATTTTTGTATGAACAATGACTTTAAGGCAATATTTTTTTTTGTATAAACAACGGCATAAATAGCATATTGACAAATAGTAGTTTATAATCTTATATTGGTATACTTTGGGCTTTTAATTATCATATAATTTAGATTCTGATTTAGGGGCTACTTCAATTTTAATATTGACATATGGGTAGGTAATTTATATGCAAATTAAGGGGTTTATTTGAAATTATTCTTTATAATAACACAGACTGGTAATTTACATGAAGATTCGGTGGTTACTTTATGATACTTTTAATAATGGTAGAGGTGGGTAATTTAGATATTGATTTATGGTGTTATTTTAGACTATTTTCATAATGGTAAAGATGGGTAATTTATTAGAAACGGATAGCCGATCCAGTGGCTATGATGGTTAGAATTGTTGGATTGTTGGCTAGATGTTTCTGATTTTTATGAGAATTTGTAGGATTAATATTTTTTCTAGCACATCCCGTGAGGGTTAATCTCAAATATCAAATTAGTAATAGTAAGATATAACTACCAATGGTATACAACTTCCATATGATTCATGTAGTGTGGCTTGTGTAAGATATGCAAATAGGTTGAAGCTGTTTGCTTCCTGTTTTTAGGACAATTCTTTAATTCACCCGCTGTTTAAGACATAACTCAAAACGGTTTCAACCTATTTGCAGAACTCAAAACAATTTTTTAACATATATATACATCATATTCTGTAGTTAAGACATAACTGAAAACAGCTTCAGCCTATTTGCATAATTCAAGATGCTTCAACCTATTCTGTAGTTACTTCCTATTCTTCATACAATTTTTTAATTCACCCGCTGTTTATGACAAACATGGCATATATATACATCCATAACTCAAAACCATCTTGTGGTTAGTTTAAGACATACGCAATAGAAGTACAACATGTCATGGATCACCATCAGCTGGAATCTTTGAGTTTGATCTGTCACATCCACACATCTTTTTACATGGGAAAAATCAAATTAATTGATGTCATCGGTTCCACATACGCAATGGAGCCGATTACATTGCCTATAGTACGAGTTCTTGTTTATCATATCCAAAAATAAAAAAAAAGAATCTCATCGTATCAAATTCAAAACCTGTTTCAGCTGACGATAGTCCAAGACATGTCAGATAATCTGTTAACTATGGCTTGAATCAGGATTTGTGCTGAATACCCTCCTGGGGGTAGTCTTGGTAAAATTTATATGTCTTGATTTTCAAAATGATCTGCCGGAGTCCTCCAATTGGTGATAGTACCATCAGCAACACTCCAATAACAATACAGGCCTGAAGAACATAGAGAAAAAAAGGAATTTGTGTTAAAAAATAAAAATAAGGGAAAGCTTAAACATAGACATTTTTATTTAAGCTTGAGAGAGAAATAGTATTAGATAGTTCAATCTTACCCAGTTGGTGAACCATGAGAGGCTGAACCTTTTGGGCTTGTAGATTGTAAGCCACATGATGCAGGGAAGCTGGTCGGAACAAGCATGATTTGGTCAGTTCTGGTGAAATTGTACCAAATATACTTCTTTATGAATAACAGTCATTGCTAGAAGCTGATGTAGTTTAAACAGATAAGTAAGAGCTTACGAAATAAGTTGTTGGTGCGAAGGCGAATCCACCAAAGAAACTAAGTAATTCATTAAAGAAGGGGAAGGTGATGGCTATGAACATCGTGAACGCTGCACAAGTTGCATCTCATCAGTCTTATTATTTGTCCAGTATGATTGGTGAATGTGCCTTCAGATCAGATTAGACTGAAGAGATCAGTTCAGACATGGGCATTACCAACATAGGCAGACCGGGCAATCAGACGGAGCATCAGGCCTGGATTGAACCAAAACTTCCTCACCAGCACCGTCTCTATCATGTCAAACACCGGCATCGCGTAAATCTGCAGCACCAACTCTCAGTTAACAGAGATAATTCCAATCCCATATCTCTACCATGTTAGAATATATCTCAAGGGTTGCAACTTACAATATTTTAGGATGATACAAATTGTTATTTTGTTAGTATTATGATCCCTTCCCATCTTATCTCTAGGGCGCTTATTTCACTTTGTATGTACCTGGTAACTTCCAAGGAGATGGACGACGACCATCATGTTAGCGAGGGCGATGAGCCACTTTGGTTTGTTCAGGGATATGAGGATATTATCATCAACTGTGTTGCCAAAGGCCCAGTAGCCAACGAGTGAGGCGGGGAAGTAGCACAGCGCGACAATGATGTAGGCGACAACTACACCCTTCCACATAGGCTTCTTGGATGGCTTGTCTGGTGTCGACGGGATGGTCGCCTGGATCTCTAGCACCACATTGTGCCCCGCGTACGCGAACGCCACATCTCCTAGTGCCCCAAAAAAGCCGAACACCTTCCCCGGTGTCGTCGTCGCACGCAAGTGGTAGTCCACGTCAGGTGACTGCCCCTTGGCTGCTGACCCAATCCATGCGATCGTTGAGTAACTGCCATGAGTGTTCATATCAGTGATCTTTCCATCAGCCATAAGTCAAGTGGCTATTTCAGAAATTTGCCGGACAAGCTACAGTACAATTAATGGAAAGAAGGGAATCTGCAGTGAGACTGTACCAAAGGGACATGACAGCGGCGGCGAGCGAGACGCCAGAGATGGAGTGGAAGTTGGGGAGCTGGGAGAGCACGAAGTGGGCAGAGGCAAAGATCATGATGAAATAACTGAGTTTGATGTGTTTGCAATCTTCGCAGACCACATCGTGGAACTTCTGCAGAGATTGGCCGCCGGTGACCATGTACACGATGTTCAGGCCGACCTCCACCACAAGCTGCTGTGGCACGACGATCCAGAGCCCCAGCTTCTCGCCGAACGCGTGCTGCCCGAGCTCATGGTACCTGTCGAACCGCTTCCCGGGCACCATCTCATGCATCTCAACCATCTGCCACAACGTGTACAGCGTGATGATCCATGACAAGATCAACACCGTGACGCCAGCCTCCCTGTGAGAAATATAAAAAGAGAGAGCCAACAAAATTGTGTTCATGAGAAAAGTCGTCAACACATGACTGAATTGATCAGCATGTCATGACGATGGCCATGGAAGAAAGGTAGTGAGATGTTTTTTTTTTCTTTGAACGAGGAAGAGGATGGTTAATGGTACGGACCAGCCGAGCTCGGACATGGCGTAGGGAAGGCTGAGCACGCCGGCGCCGACCATGGCGGTGACATTGTGGAAGGCAGAGTACCACCACTTGGCGTTCCTCCTGGCGTTGATTGGAAGCCAGTCGTCGATGGCCTTCTCCTGCGCTCTCCAGTGGCCCTCCTGGGAGTCCGTGCGCTCTTTGGGTGCAAGAGCGATGCTGAAAAACTGCAGAGAGTTCGATTGATCATATCAGTCTCATAGACAAGCAAATCTTGAGCTAATTTGAGTTGTTCTTCCCCAAATCTTTTATAGCAAGGACATGTATTTACTTTGTAACAATCAAATTTCGACATGGTTTCCAAATCCAAGCTAGAAATCTTGGTGAATTGAGCTTTGTTTTTCCTCCTCGAAAGCTAGATAAGGAGTGTATGCTGGTGGGCTTACCTTGTCTGGAGAATACTCTTGTTGAATCTCCATGGCTAGCGGAAGCGCCTCCGCTCGACGGCGTAGTTGCCGGCGAGCCTCTGCAATGGAGAAGGATCAGAGCACAGACAGTAGAGAAGTCTTCTTCTTTATAGAACGCAACGCAAGTGAAAGGGAGGTGACATCCTGGCAGGTGCATAACTCTAAAAAAACATCCTGACAGGTGACCCTAGATTAGCTGATGTGTTTGCGGAGGGCGACCCCCTTAGGATCAGCTCAGATGACGTGGCTCCGCGCCGGGCGTCTGATCCCCATCGAATGGCCTGGCCTCTCTGTTGACCTCGGCCATGGCTGTCAGGAAGTCAATTTAGTATCTTTTTTGTCTGAATGAACCTCTTACTTGCACTAGCAGTAACCTTTAACTTTCATTAACATGTTTCCTGCCAAGAGCTTGAATGTCAAAAAAAAAAAACTGCTAGAGAAGTACTGGGATTTGTGGGGTTGAGCTCACGTTGATTTTTTTTTTCAGAGCGAGGTTACGCACGGCACCCCGGCGAATGATAACATGCTCATTCTTGCTGCCTTGCTGGTGACAGCGACCAGCCTGTTGAACACGTTTTTTTATTTGTTCAAGTTGTTTGTAGTTCAACTGGATGAGATGGTGATTGGTGACATTTGTTTTCGATCACGTTCAGTGTACGTTGGCTTGGGGATTTGCAAGGAGACTTCCGGTCGCTGACAAATCTTGGCGATCCAGCGTTGACTTGACTTTCGCTGATAATATTGTTAACGAACTCTGATGTTCCATTACCCTTTTTAATCCATCTGTATGAAAATGAAGTTTTCTGCTAGCTATTGCTAATTTGCTAGTATTCATGAATAGTTCACTCGCCGATCTTTCTACACAGATATAATCTATAGAGCGTGTAGTTTTTCTTTCTGGCATCCAGGGGCGGGCCCAGGGCTAAGCCCACCCTGGCCATGGCCCTAGTTGTGGCCCAATAATCTCCACTAGCACCCCTAAACTTTGGCCCAAAAATTAGAGATTCAGCACATTAAATAGACTAAAAACTAGGCATGTTCACCTTTGGCCCTAGTTGTGGGCCAAAGCTGGGCCCGCCCCTGCTGGCATCCAACACACATAGTGGAGTTCCACTAATTTTGTTTCCACGACATTTACAGTTTGCTTGATGAAATTTTGGACTTTTCAACTTCTGTGATTATTTAAGGTTTTGCTACGGGGTACTCAGAAATGGCATCGAGCCTTTCGTTTACATAGATCAGGATAATATGACCTTATAGAAGGTAATAGAAATATATATATTTTAGAATTTTATTTTCAAAAATAGTAAAATTAGGCAAAATATACTAGAATAGATCTTTTAGAGGCAAAATTTCTTACAACACTGATACAGATCGTGCACAAAATTTTGAGCTGTTATAAAACAAGTGCATTACAGGTTTCTTTTCTCCTAGTACAAACTCATTCCTAACAATTAATCAAGTTGCAGTTCGCCGTACGTAGGAGTACAATCCCCATTGCACAGAGAATCTCAACATGCAATTTGTTTGCACGGCAAACACATCTGTTGAAATGCAAGCAGTCAAGTATAGATGATATAGGAGTAACTAAATATTTGTATGCTTGCATGTTTCCCTATTTTCTTTCCATGCATGCAGATCTAGAATTGACTCTAACCGGTGTAGCTGGTTGTTTCTTCACCCCCACCCTTTAATTGCTTTATTTTTCATAGGAAAAAAAAAATCAAAGGCCCAGATTTGTTTGGCCTCCTACCTATCATGAAATTTTTTTAGAAAGATACAAAAAGGTGTCTCATGTCTGATTGATATCAAGGATAACAATTGATGGTACAAAAGAAAGACAACTTGACACAAAACGACTTATCGAAAATAAAATTACATTGAAGAGTTCTTTGGTCGTCTTCTTCATTCTTTAACTGGATGGTCACCTGTCTATTTAGCCCATTTGGCCATTACATTCAAGCTGCCTGTAATTCAACTGGATGAGATGGTGACAGTTTGTTTGATCAGATCTAGTGTGCGTTGGCGTGTGAATTTCCATAGGAGACTTCCGGCCGCAGACAAATCTCCAGGACCTATAATTGAACTTGAACTTGCTGTGCTGAATTTACAGGGTTCTGCCATTGCTATTCAAGAATAGGTTACCCGACCGATCGGTCTACAGATGGTTTATAGCGTGTGCAACTCATTTTTGTTTCTTGCATCCAACATACGTATCAGGACTTATGGTACGTGGGAGTTCCACTGTTTTTAGTCCCCGCGAAATTTACGGTTTGATTAATGAAATTTTGGAATTTTCACACTGTGTGATCGTTGATCTTGCTTGGAATGATGATCAGGTTCCTGACAACTCTAGCGTAATAGTGTTGCAAAACTGACCACGTTGCTGATCAAACAATAGACAGGACCTGATGTCTGTGCCTGACTGTTTTTGTTTTTCGTTTGACCATGAGAAGCAATTTGTTTTCAAATCCTTTCCCAGTTTCGTGACGAGTAGTAGGATAGAAGCTGACTGCACTGTAAGGCTAGTCTACCTGAATGGCTGAATCTGAACGTTGTTATCCAGCAATTTGGAGCTGGAGCGGCAAGCTGGGAACTCTCATATGTAAGACACGCACAAATGATTTTTTTTTTTTCTGAAAAAGTCTGTTTGCATTGTTAACCTGTTAGGAAAGTATGATTTTTGACCCACAAGTACAAAACCAGGCACTAAAGGCCATCCAAGTAACAAAACCGGGCAAATTTGCCCCCTTGGGTTATGAAATATGGTTTTCCATTTTATGGTAAATAAAAAAACTTATTTAAACTTAGAAAACAATATCTAATTTATTTTAAATAAAAAATATGAAATCAATGCCATTTTTAAAAAATAATAACCTACATATTGGTGCACTATGCAAAGTTATGGGTATTATTTGATCATATTACTAGTGTTTTATTGTTTATTCTAAAACTACTAGGAATAGAAATAAATTTGATTTAAATAACTTGTGAAAGGGCCTCTAACCTCGTAGTTATATCACCTTAGCAGTATCTAGTAGATCTGGGATGACTCCTCATGGAGCAAATTAAACATGTTTAGAACAAAAAAAATTAAAAATAGATTGGGTTCCCCTACTGATGGCTGTAAAAAAGGATGCACAAGCCATTTAGTTACGTGAAGTCCGCCCTAAAGTCTTAGTAGAGAAGCCTAACTAAGTTAAAATGGTTCACCAATATATTGGTTACATTTTAGAAAAAAATTGGCAATGATTTCATATTTTTCTAATTCAAAATAAATTAGTTATGATTTTTTACATTAAGTTATCTTCTTATAATTTTTGGAAAATAAAAACCACCTTTGAAACCGCTCAAAGGATTAAATTTGTTCAGTTTGGACGGTTGGATGGCTCTGAGTTTCTGATTTTGTAGTTGTGGGTTCGAAATCTGACTTTTGTGACAATTGAAGGATGCAAATTAGACTATTCCTTTTTTTTAGGTTATGGGATCATCATAAGCCTGAACTCGTGTTAATTGTTGTAATCAGTTCAACATATGAAGAAGCAAATTACATTGCCATTTACTTGTCATGCTAAACATTTACAGAAGTTGAAGTATTGATATAAAAATTGAAACTTGTTTCAGCTAATGATGGCTGGAGACATGACGAGCTTTGTTAATGGCTTAAACCATATGGTAGTCTTGAAATAACTTCAAATGGTTCACCAATATATTGGTTGCATTTTAAAAACAAATTGGCAATGGTTTCATATTTTTATAATTCAAAATAAATTAGTTATGATTTTTTACATTAAGTTATCTTTTTATAATTTTTTGGAAAATAAAAACCATCTTTGAAACCACTCAAAGGATCCAGTTTTTTCAGTTTGGACGGTTGGATGGCTCTGAGTGCTTGATTTTGTAGATGTGGGTTCGAAATCTAACTTTTGTGACAATTGAAGGATGCAAATTAGACTTATCCCTTTTTCTAGGTTATGGGATCATCATAAGCCTGAACTCGTGTTAATTGTTGTAATCGGTTCCACATATGAAGAAGCAAATTACATTTCCATTTACTTATCATGCTAAACATTTACAGAAGTTGAATTCTTGATATAAAAACTAAAACTTCTTTCAGCTAATGATGGCTGGAGACATGATGAGCTTTGTTAATGGCTTAAACCATATGGTAGTCTTGATAAAATTTGTATGTCTTGATTTTCAAAATGATCTGCCGAAGACCTCCACTTGGAGCCAATATCATCAGAGGCACACCAATAAAAATGCACGTCTGAAGAACATACGTAGAACAGAAAGAAAAAGAAAATGTTAAACATACATTGAATTGAAGAAATAAAATTATCCTGCATAGTTATTTCGGTCTTACCCAGTTCGCGAACCATGAGAGGCTTAACCTTTTGGGCTTGCAAATTATGAGCCAGATGATGCAGGGAAGCTGTCAGAAGAAATTGGGGTTTGGTCAACTCAGATGTTTGTAAAATTTAAATAGCTGTTGCAATAAACTATTGTACATACAGTATGTAGCAAAAAAAAAAGGTAAGTGGATCAGTGGAAGCTTACGAAATAAGTTGTTGGAGCGTAGGCAAATCCACCAAAGAAACTGAGCAATTCACTGAAGAAGGGGAAGGTCATGGCTATGAACATTGTGAGCCCTGCACAAGTATTGCTTCTGAATATCAGTCTTGTTTGCGCAATAGGTTGATGAGCAGACATTCAGAACTTTCAGTTCAGACAGATGCATTATGTACCAACATAGACAGTCCGAGCAACCAGACGGAGTCTCAGGTTGGGAGTGAACCAAAATTTCCTCACCAGTAACGTCTCTATCATGTCGAATACCGGCATATCATAGACCTGCACCCCCAACCACACTCAGTACAGAGCTATTTCCAGTCATACCACAGTCCAGAGCTGATAGAGCTATACAGTACTGAATTACTGATGCATGTATGAATGCATATTTGTACCTGGTAGCTGCCAACGACATGAACGACGACCATCATGTTGGCGACAGCGATGAGCCACTTTGGTTTGTTTAGGGCGATGAGGATGTTCTCATCGACTTGATTGCCGAAGGCCCAGTAGCCGACGAATGCAACGGGAAAGTAGCATGCTGCGATGATGATGTATGCAACAACAACCCCCTTCCACATGGGCTTCTTGGATGGCTTGTCCGGAGTCGATGGAATGGTGGCCTGGATCTCAAGCACTACGTTGTGACCCGCGTATGTGAATGCCATATCCCCTAGTCCCCCAAGGAAATCGAACACTTTCCCGGGCGTTGTCGTCGCGCGCAGATTGTAGTCCACCTCTGCCGAAGAATTCATCTTGTGCTGTACGGACGCGATCCATGCGATTGCCGTGTAACTGCCACGGGTAGTACCCAATAAGTCATTGATCTTATTTCGATCTATGCTCATGTAGATGTAGTTATGGAGGTTTTGCCGGATATGCTACAGTAAAATGGGGGTGAATGCGTACCTGACCGACATTACGGCCGCAATGAGGGAGATGCTGGAGATGGAGTGGAAGTTTGGGAGCTGGGAGAGGACAAACTGGACGGAGGCGAAGATCATGATGAAGTAGGGGAGCTTGATGTTGTTGCACCTGCCATGGCAGACCAAGTCGTGGAACTTCTGCAGGGACTGGCCACCGGTGACCATGTACACGATGTTCAGGCCGACCTCCACCACAAGCTGCTGTGGCACGATGATCCAGAGCCCCAGCTTCTCTCCGAACGCGTACTGCCCCAGCTCATGGTACCGGTCGAACCGCTTGCCCGGCACGATCTCGTGCATCTCCACCATCTGCCATAGCGTGTACACCGTGAGGATCCATGACAGGATCATCACCGTGACGCCAACCCCCCTGAATCATGGTCGAATGGCAAACCAACAAAATTACACTCATGACGAGAAATGTCGTCAGAGACGATGATGATATATCCATGGAAGGTAGATGTAGTACATATGCTCATGAGTCATGACACTGACCAGCCAAGCTCGGACATGGCGTAGGGAAGGCTAAGAACGCCGGCGCCGACCATGGCGGTGACATTGTGGAAGGCGGCATACCACCACTTGGCATTCCTCCTCGAGTTGATCGCACGCCACTCCTCGACCACCGGCTTCTCCGGCGGGGCCCACATGCCTTCCTGAGAATCCGTACGCCCTTTGCTGGGTGCCAGAGCAAGGCTGGCAAGCTGCAGAGTCTGATTCATGAGCACGGATACAAAGCAAGATGAAGAAGATGCAGATATGGCCGTGGCAGACGTGGTAGGAAATTAAAGTGAAGATGATGATCGTGCCTTGCCCGGAGGATAGTCGTCAAGCTGCTGCATTTCCATGGCAGGCGGCTGCCCGATTGCCTCGACGGTGATGGACGCCACTGAGCTTTTGGTAGTGGGGAAGAAGAAGAGGAGGCAGACAACGAAGGCTTTGTCTTGTTTATAGAGCTCATGAAATGAGTCAAGCTCCAGCTCAGCTGATGCGGTCAAGGATGATGACCCGATAAAGTTGACTCGGGAGTGTCCTGCGTGGATCCATGCGAACCGTCCGATCGCCATCGAGTGGCCAGAGTGAGAGCGGCCATCGCTGTCAGGTGGTCAGTTTCGCCTTTTTGTCTGAATCTAGGTAATAAGAACTTGTTGCAGTATTTTTACTTGCTTTCCCCAATTCCGCGTGCATCGGAGCTTTCATGAAAAAAAAATATATGACGAATAAAATTTTGAAATGGGAGTAGAAATTTGTGCGGTTCAGTACGTGCTAGCTAGCTGATCTGTTCAGAGGTTAACCTTGCGCCCTGAAAAGTCATACATTTCTTCTTCACGATATACGCGTTAATATGTGCGCTAGTGACGTTTCCATCCACAATGAGTCGTCCATGGCGACTTACAAATCTTAACAAGAATAGCTGGTCCAGTTGAGATATTCGTAGGGATGGACCCTGCGTACTATATAGGGACGGTCTTAGAGGGGTACATGTGTGTGTAAATGATTGTGTACATCTATACCATGTATTTTTTAAAGAAAAAGTCTTATATATGCCACACATCTTATCATTTATAAATTTAAAATTCCAATATTCTTGCGGGTGAGAACGACCCAGTCAAGTTTCCTAGAAGCTTCACTTGTTGAATTAACCTTGTCATTCAACTGAATGAAACCGTGACAAATGATGATCTGCATATCTTCTTATGATCCAGTTTCTGCATGCGAATTTGCAAGGAGACTTCCGGTTGCAGGTAGGTCAAGCTTGCGTTGCTCCATCAAGGGACTTAGACTCACATCCCCCTGTTGTTGTTGTCTTGCAACAATTGCTAACAACGACTGGACAGCCTACTTCGACCAAGCAGGTCTTGATAAACGGTGGAGGGAGTCTGGTTTCCATTGATTTTTCTCCCACGAAAATGACACGTTTGATTGATAAATTTTTGGACTTTTCGCCTCTGATTATATTTTAACCTTTCTTGGAACAATTTAATCACTTCATGATCCTGGCGTAACTCTGATGTAAAACTTGACATAGTGTAGAAGACGCACATACATGTGTATGGTGGTGTGGTGCTGAGTGTGTATGTGTGACATCTTTAACATAATATACTTTTTTTAAAAAAAAATACTGGCCATGTTACATTAAACATTTCATTAAAAAACGTTACATCAGAAATTGCCTGTGTAGTTGCTTCGAAAATAACAACAAACACGGTTTGAGTCCAAGTACCATGTCAAATTCGAACACAATCGATTTCAATTTAACAACACTCAATACAATTTTGAGGGCTCCAATGGATACGTTTTTACAATCAAGATATTAATATAGATGTATTTTTAACATTGGTCTAGTCCACTACAAGAACCAAACCACCTAGTTTTACAGTAACAGCCTAAAAATGGTCAATACAAATATATTCACCCAAAATTTGCAGATCTACTTGCAAAATTTATAACTTATTTGTATAAATTTGAATGGAGACTAATTTCATAGGAAAATTGTAAAGATTTACAACAAACTTGAAGTGACCATTTTTTTTATTGGAAGTCATCTTCATATTAACATTTATTTCACAACGAATTTTGTATTAATAACTTATTGGTATATAAAATGTATTCATTGGGGCACCAATGACTAAAAAGTTAACAATATATGCAAAGTATCATTAAAACAAATGGTTGATCTATTAGCATATAAAATGTATTCAATATATGGACAATTTCATATTCAAAGTTGGATGTTAGTATGAATGGTCCAAACAAATTTATTATGTATATAAAATGAATCAATTCCAGTGGTAGTACTTCAATGTTCAAATTATGATATATGATGTTCTTCAGTTCCGTAGTACAATTTAAACAATGTAGGAATCTACAGGACAATTTCTATGTTATGTTGTGCAAATGTACTTCAAAATTGCCATTTTGTATCTTTTAAACAATATCAACTCTAAACCTCAAATGTTGCACATGCATAGAATGCATCATCATTTATATATATATATATATATATATATATATATATATATATATATATATATATATATATATATATATATATGATTGGTGTTTGGTTGGAGGAGAATGTAACTTCTAGAGATTACTTGTGCAGCCACATCCACTTGTGTGTTCGCATTGTCTCAAGTGTAAGAGAGGGAAAGACAAATTTGATATTTTATTTTCAAGATGCTTGCCAAATTGTGAAAACAAATTCTTAAAGACTCCTATCCACCTCATTCTAGTCGTTGTTTTGGTCCTACAATTTTATTTTAGCTGTTAGACCTTGATTGCAAACTAGTCATATCCCACTTATGTATATATTTGTCTCATGCATGCAAATATGAGACATTCCTTTCAGCAGCTATCCTTTTAAATAGATGTTGGCAAGATCTTTGTGATTAAAAGAAAGTGTTATTCTGCGAATGCACATTTGCTTTTCATATAATTAAATATTCAGAGAAACCAATTTGAATTTGAATTTTTTTGAACCAAACAATTTGAATTGGAATTGGATGCTATTGTTTATAGTGGATGAATATAATGCCAAAAAAGAGGGAGTGTGGACGAAAAAATGGATATGGTATTAATGAATCATCATTCTGGGTTCTTGAACAACTTGTGGGACAACTATTTTTTGAGGGCCAGGGTTAAAGAGTCATTTTCCCGTTGTGAGTAATTTGTTAGAAGTTGTAGGATGTAGCCTTATAGATGGAAAATACTGTCTGTAATTTGTGTTGTAGATTCATAATTCATATTAAGTGCTCTCAACACTCTCAAGAGAAAGAAAGAAACTTGTCGTGTGTAGGAATGGAATGAAATGAAATGGATAGGCCAACTACCAAACCCAAACAACATATTGTAGTCACTATTTCAAACTCTCAACACCAAACATCAGTTTACTTTGGATGATTTGGATGAAAGAAAAACAAACCACCAGCATTTTTTCTCCCTAGTTTACGCAAGGAGAAGCTAACATTACCTAATAATATAGAGAAACATGGCACACATATGTATATATGTATATGTTACACTCATTACAAATTCCCCGTTTAAGACATAATTAACACAGATCCACTACATATCCTTAGGCATCATCAGTCGAAACATGTTCCGAATTTACATTGGCACCATGACATTCCCAATTTTTTTTGGCATGACAAAAAACTCATATTAGATGCTGTAATTGGTTCCTGCTTACACCATGTAAAGCAAGTTTTTTGTCGTGCCAAAAGAAGTAGTAGGGCCACATTGTACCAATTCAGAACTCGTTTCAGCTGATGATGATCTGAGACATTTTGTGGACCTGTTAACAATTTGTTAAACAAGGCGTTTGTATTGGTTAAACATATAGTTCTACTGGTAGAATGAGTATGTCTTGGCACTCAGAATGATATTCCGGAGTGCTCCAATCGGGGCCAGTACCATCAGCAGCACTCCAAGAATAATGCAGATCTGAAGAGTATGAAGGACACAAGTAAGTTACAAGAGAACAGGTCAAGCTGAGACAAAGAAGTTTGGATTGTCAGTTGTTCTCACCCAGTTAGTGAACCATGAGAGGCTGAACCTTTTGGGTTTGTAGATTGCGAGCCACATAATGCAGGGAAGCTGGCAGAAACAATAAATGATTGTTCAGCTCTCAGGCTATAATTCTTAAATCAAAACAGACCATGAATAATCGACCAACGGGAACTTACAAAATAAGTAGTAGGTGCGAAGGCGAATCCACCAAAGAAACTGAGCAGATCACTGAAGAATGGGAAGGTGATGCCTAAGAACATTGTGAATGCTGCACAAAACAGGTGGCATCTCTTAAGTCTTACTCTTTTTTTTTTTGCTAATGGTATACTCAAAAGTTTAGTTCTGACGGAGGAATTACCAACATAGGTACTACGGGCAATTAGACGGAGCGTCAGGCCTGGTGGGAACCGGAACTTCTTCACCAGCACGGTCTCTATCATGTCGAACACCGGCATCGCATAAATCTGCACCACATGCATTTGGTTCAGAGATGATAAAGTACTCAGTACTCATGTACCTGCGTGATTTGGAAGACACATTTGTGTACCTGGTAGCTGCCAATGACATGGATGACCACCATCATGTTGGCGAGGGCGATGAGCCACTTCGGCTTGTTCAATGTGACGAGGATGTCACCTTTAACTGAGTTGCCGAAGGCCCAGTACCCGACGAATGATACAGGTAAGTAGCACAGAGCTACGACGATGTAGGCAACGACGACACCCCTCCACATGGGCTTCTTGGATGGCTTCTCTGGAGTTGATGGGATGGTGGCCTGGATCTCCAGCACCACGTTGTGCCCCGCATATGCGAATGCCACAGACCCTAGCGCCGCTAAGAAGTCGAACACCTTCCCAGGCGTCGTTGAGGCACTCAGGCTGTAGTCCACATCCGCCACCTTCCCATTGTGCACCGATGCACCCCACGCGATTGTGGAATAACTGCCATAAGTGTTTTTATCTCAGTGATCACTTGACCTATATGCAGTTTTCATTGATTTGCCGGATTTGCTACAGTACATTTTCTCTTTTTCTTAAAAAATAATGAAAGCCATGAAGTGAAACAGTACCTGAGCGACATGACAGCGGCGGCAAGGGAGACGCCGGAGATGGAGTCGAAGTTGGGGAGCTGGGAAAGCACGAAATGGGCGGAGGCAAAGATCATGATGAAATATGTGAGCTTGATGTGCTTGCAGTTCTCGCAGACGGTATCGTGGAACTTCTGGAGTGAGGTGCCTCCGGTGACCATGTACACGATGTTCACTCCCACCTCCACCACAAGCTGCTGTGGCACGACGATCCAGAGGCCAAGCTTCTCGCCGAACGCGTACTGCCCCAGCTCATGGTACCGGTCGAACCGCCGGCCCGGCACCATCTCGTGCATCTCCACCATCTGCCACAGCGTGTACAGCGTGATGATCCATGACAAGATCATCACCGTGACGCCGGCACCCCTGTGAATACATCATATATGTAAATATATGATTGGCCGGAAAATTTTGATTCAAACATGCTACGAGAGATAAATTGTTGATCTTGATGATAGGTACCATCCGAGCTGGGACATGGCGTAGGGGAGGCTGAGCACGCCTGCGCCGACCATGGCGGTGACATTGTGGAAGGCAGAGTACCACCACTTGGCGTTCCTTGACCCGTTGATTGGAAGCCAGTTGTCGACAACATTTTCCTCGGCGCTCCTGTCATCCTACGATACAATCCTTGCCATTATAAAGTAGTTGTTATTTTTTTGGCGAGTAATAAAAGTAGTTGCTTGAATGCTCCAGGAGCTTGATTGATCACAGACACACGCAAACTAAATACCGAGTATGATTTTTTTTCTCAGAACTTTGTCTAATTTAATTTTGATCTTCTTTAATTTTGTCCCAAAAAACATTTACAAAGGTACTAATGATCGATCTTTCTGAATTTAGGCCTGTTGCTGTTTGTCAGAAGGTTAAACATGCATGAACATGAATGGATTTTAGAAACAAAGAAACTGAAGTGAAAACATGCTAATAGGCGTACCTTGGGCGGAGAATGGTTCCCTGGTGCTTGAGTCTCCATGGATGACGGTTGGACAGCCGCCATCGCGTTGGAGATGAACGACGCTGAGGCTGAACCAGGAGATAGGAGAGAGGGAGCGTAAGCCGATCTTCTTTTTCAGAAACTTCTTGTTTGAAAGGAGGGTCATCTTCTTTATATAGAGAGAATAAATGGAAGAGAGGTGACCCAGCAGCTTGGGCGTCGTGGCTCTATTCAGGCGTCCGATCTCCATCTGATGGCTCCGGTGAGCTTGTTCAGTAGTGACATTTCTAGTTGCTGATTTTGTTTTTGCTTACGTCGTAGAACGAGCTTACATGTAACTAGTCTGAATAAAACGGGAGAAGATCAAATCCTGCTGCTGATCAGTGTGTACCCATCTGGTCAAATGTCAGGTTGCAGTCATACGTGATAAGTCATACGTGTCATCTTCTTCCTCATATAATACGCGCTAATACTTGTCTTCTAGAGAGAAAAATAAAAGTCAAGAGCATGCCACGCGCCATCGCCAAATTTCCTCGTTGAACTTTCAATCTGCCAGATGCTGAAAGCGACTTACTGTCGAATTTCCTCGCGTCATTTCCTGCAGTTTGGTTGGATGAAACGCCGTAGTAGAAAAGAGTGGATATTTGTTTGATCGGATGGACCACATTGCACGCGAGAACTTGCGAGGAGATTTCTAGTTGCACACACAAGTGACAAGTCTTAAGTCTCTGACTGGTACATCGTCGACTAGACTCAGGTGTTCTGGTCTTGCTGTTCATCTCTCTGCAAGTTAGAATGGCACGTACGCTAGAGAATAGCATACACGGCTGATGTCTTTTTCCCACACATTTTTGCTGTGGGAACACATACATGAAAAACTTTGGTGGAACTGGTTTAATGGGAAGTAACATGTTTTGTTATGGGTAAAGCAAGAGGGACAACGATCAAACACTAGCTTGTTGACAGGGGTGGTCGCTTTGTGGTCGGCTGCATGGCTAACGAGAAATGATGTAACCTTTAATAAAAATCAACCTAGGACTTTTTTGCAAGTTTTTTTTATTTAGGAGTACGTACTGGCTTTGGTTTTGGGCTTAATTACAGCGACATGAAGCCCAAGAATACTTGACTGAAGCGTGAGATATATTGGAGATGATGGCTCTACACTTCTTTTGTTCCCCATGGAAGACCTTTTCATTGGTGAATTCGTGTTTGAGTTGGAAGTTTGTGTAAATGTAAATTCCTTTATTACTAAAGCTAGCCAGAATAAGACGAGCGGTCAAATGTGAGGTCGAAAAAGTCAAATGACCTACATCTTCTTATATCTATAAAAGAACGAGTAGAATTAAAAATGTTTCTCAGCCGATTTGGGTCCACCGTACCCTCACGTTGGACCCACATGTAAGGGTCAACGAGTAGATTAAATACTATGTCCGTTTCTGAATTTTCATTTATTTCTAGGAATTTTAAGACTTTTTTTGCTTCAATATGTTTGTAAACTACCCACTTTTGCCATTAAAACTTATGTATACTTGCTTTGAAATTATCCAGTATTTAATCAGCCAAGCAGCACTCGGTTTGACTTGTGTAGAGTGCAATTTTATCTCACACAACGTCACAACGAACGACCAAACTCTGCAGTGTGCTCTGTTTGTAAAATCGAACCATGCTATTTTCCTGTGGCAGTTGCATGTATTGTTGTCTTACATACTTGGGATTTTGCAATAACCGAACGGGAGAGCTGTTTTTGTTGGGCCAAACAGATACAAGAATATCTAGGATATGAAAATTGGTCATGCTCGGGATGCTCTGTCCATACATCATGGAGATGAGTTGAGGCTTGGGCATCCAGTGATCGAATATCTTAAACTAAGCATTGCAGATCGGGGCAATGTTCGATGGGAAAATCTCTCGCAATTTCAATCCATCTTCTACAAGATAGCTTTCACACTTTTCAGTATTTGAGATTCATACAAAATACATATAACCCTTGGATTTCACCCAAACCATACCCTGACCTCCCTTCTTCCTGCTCCCTCCTCCCTCCCTTTCTTGCCTGCCGATGCTGCCTGGGCCCATGCCGTGTGATGCGCTGCTGCTCCTGGACGCTGCCCACGCGCCATCGTGCCGCCTGCCCTGCCTTGTGGCTAGCTCGCCAGAGAAGAAGGCACCCAGCTCATCAGAAAAGAAGAATTATGTTTAACATTTCTAATTGTATGTTTCAACATTTTGGTGCTTCCTATTTCAACATTTTTTTCTCGACAACACTTTGTTCTTGATTTTTGTTCTTTTGATCTCAGCCAGGGAGCTGAAGAAATGTAATAAGCTTAAACTTCAAACGCTGTGTGCGGAACCGCAGAGACGGGAAATGTTGATTTCCATTGTCTAAAAAAAAATTTGTTTTCTTGACAATTTCAATATTTAAAACTTAAATGTTGAACTTTATCAAGGAAAACGTTGAATCGCTGCTATCAAAATGTTTAAGGAAGTAATTTTTTAATTAGTGTTGTGTCCACCGTATCCTAAGCTATATTTGGGCCAAAGTGGGAGATAGACGACTTATCTATCTTCTTAAAGATAGACAGGAAGCCTCCTCTCCTCTAAAGGTCCATTGCAACATCAAAAACCAATGTCACAATAAAAATGAGTATGTGTAGCATAAAAAAAGGAAAATCTATATCATACTCGAGCATTCCAATCTCTTCCCACGCTTGAACTTTGCTTGCAGAGATTCCACCATGACTTCTTTAGCTCAGCTTCTTCATCTCCGGAGGGTTATGGTTTGGGGGTGTGGGTTACCAATGACCTGCTGGTGTAAAGGGAGCTTTGGGCGACTCGTCGGTTGGCAGTGGTGGCGTCAAGATGACAAGAGAGCGAAGGCGGCGTGGCAGTGCCACCAGAGCCGTGAGGCGGTGGAGGCGGTAGGCTGAGCACTGGAATCAAGGCTGGCAGTTTAGATGACAGTAGTGGATCTGGCAGTGGAGCCGCCGAAGACTGGAAGAGCGGCGGCGGAGGCAGGGCCATGTGCAAACGGCAGTGAGCTCGGTCAACCATGAGAATGGAGAAGGGTAGAAGGTGGTGGGATAAGGGAGGGTCGGTGGAGGGGGGCAGACCATGCCAGTGCTAGGGACGGCGCCAACGAGGCATCGAGACGGAGGTATTGGCAGCGTCGAGGGCGGAGGTGGCTGAAGGGGGGGGGTGCTGCATGTGCACCATTGATTCTAGATTTAATGGATGAAAAATTCAAGTGTATCAGAGGGGTAAAATGCTCTTGAGTGGGAGGTAGACAGCAAACACACACACACACACACACACACACACACACACACACACACACACACACACACACACACACACACACACACACACACACAACACACACACACACACAAAATAGCTCATTGCACCCTCTGATTCCAGCAGTAAATTTATCTGCCATGATAGTGTTGACTGTTGAATATTCAAATATTATCTTAGTTTGTCCAATTAATTTGTAGGTGTGTGCTTTGAGCACACTTGATGGTGTGACTGTGGTGTTCCTATGTGGTGTGCAGGGTTACCCAAACCGGTCCGGTATACCGTTACCGCCGGCCGGCGGTAACGGTATACCGGACCGGTTTGACCGGTAACCGGTGGAAACCGGTTGAATTCAAATTTTGAATTCAAATCCCCCGTGCAATCGGTTTTTTTCGGTATACCGCTCGAATGGACCGGTAACCGACCGGTTTGACCGGTATACCGACCGGTTTCATCCGGTTTTGTGGGTTGTCCAAACCGGTCGGTTTGGGGCGGTAACCGACCGGTTTGAACCGGTAACCGTCCGGTTTGGAACGGTTTGATGGACAACCAAAAATTGGCATGAAATATGCGTAAATTAAGGAAAAATAACTAAAAATATAGACAAACATCCATACATATAATTGTACATACAAACATAGTACAAATGTCCATGCAAATAGTTCAGTAGTCCTCTGGTACAAATAATTGTTAATACAAATAGTTAGTTTAGTAGTCCTCTCACACAAAAAATTGTTCAACGGTAGCATCGCGAGGCCATTTCATACTCCGCGGTGGACATCACATTCAAACCCTGCCTTACAAGCAACTCAGCTTTGAAGTCTTGCCAAGTTTGGCCCGTCCAGGCCGATGTCGTCTGCCATTCCTGAAGTAACATATTATACCAATGGGGATCTTGCCATTCGTACACCCATCTCATCGGTGGCTGCATGCTCAACTCCGGTATAGGATAGTGGTAACTAGACTGTGAGGAATCCCTGTAGGAGGAGCTAGAAGAGAACTGTGGAGAGTCATAATCCGTCGGTCCAACCGTTCTCCTCTGCGACATCGGTGCTCCATGGTCAATGTCCTGGGTTGCATGTGTGAACTCAGTCTCCCCTGCAATGAACCACATAGTATAATTAATACTCATAAGTCAAAATAATAAAAACATGTTCATATATACGTACACTTCGTACCTGTAAAATGGAGACCAGCAGGTGGGTTTGAAGGTGACACGCCTCGGCCCCCGCCACCGCCAGTAGCACCGCCACTGCCGCCACCACTGCCACCACCATCATTGCCACCATCACCATCACTGCTACCATCCCCATCATCACTATCATCACCATCATCGCCAGAGCTGCTGTCCTGAGACTCCTGATACTCTGGGCTTTTATCACCCTCACCATCATCAGTGTCTTCACCGCTCAGGACTTCTATTTCTTTCTGTTTCCCTTTTCCCGTTGCCTGGCCTCGTTGGCGCTTCGGGACAACCTTGCTAGGCGCGATGTGGTACTTCCGCTTCCCTACATGAGTGTCACCCACGTGTCGCCGTGCCCAATCACTAATGCAATCTTCCCCTGTAGAAGTACGGAGGTCCGCCGAATTTATTTTATCAGCGACAATATTAGATGGAAGCGGCGTGTCACCTTCATCGTCGTCCTCGTCTAGAACAGGAGCTTTGTTTGACCTTCCATATTCCATCCATTCCCGCACTGCATTTTTAGGCTCATAGAATGAAAGATGGGCTAGCTGGTCAATGAAATCTTCTTGATCCCGTGGAGGATCGGCAACATCCGCAAGTCGCAGGCGCAGGTTGTAGTTCACATAGACAAGCTTGTTCAGTTTTTTGTGTGACAACCGATTGCGAACCTTTGTATGCAGCAAGGCAAAAGTACTCCAGTTCCGCTCGCATCCACTTGACGAACAACATTGAGCAACAAGCCGCAAAGCAAGGGCCTGCAGCCTGGGAGTTTTGTTCCCGTTCATCATCCACCATGAAGATGCAGTTGTCTTTGGGTCATGCGCCATTTGTTGTGCCAATTGAGTGCCAAAGTCACCACGTTTCTGTCGAAACAGCTCAGCCTCTTGTAATGCCTGGACGGCGCTCGAGATATCGGTCATGCGCTGAAAAGCATCCTTCAGTGTGCTCCACATTTCTGGACTTGGAATAAACGTATAGGCATACCTCGGATTCAGGACAGAAGCTGCAAAATAGAAAGTACCACGAATGAGCATAAGGTGTGTGGAACGTGAAAGTATAAACTTTTGTTCACAATGAGCAGAATCCGTCTTACCTGGAACCACATAGGTGTCATAGAAGATGTCCTTCAACCTTGCGTTGTAAATCGCTATATACTCTTCGTACATGGAAACATTGCGGCCAAAGAAAGATTGCATTTCATTTCTCACACTCTGTACGTTGTGACATACCTCGCACATGTTCGGGCGCTTGTCCTGATCAGCAAAGCGAAGTAAGCTGTATATTGGTTGGACTGAGTCAATGATAAATTTCATTCCCTCCCACCACTGTAGACTTGAAAATCTCGTATGAGTAAATCTACCCATATTTGAATTGGCCCATTTGCTCTGCAAAAATTCAGGAGATCCCATCCACTGCATGAAACGTTCACGTTTCCGATAAATGCTGTCTAGGAACATGTAGTTGGTCCCAAAGCGAGTTGCACACCACTTCACCAACTCACCACCAATCGCCTGCCTCATCATTGCATTCAACTGACCATGATTGTGTAACCACGTTGATATTTTCTTGCATTGATCGATCAAATCTTGATGTTCGTACCTTTCACCGATATCCTTTAACATCAAGTTGACAGTGTGTGCTAGACAAGGTGTCCAACTAATGTGTTCGTATGTTTCTCGAATCCCCTTGCAGGCTTTCTTGTAGTTGGAGCCGTTGTCCGTGATCACATGAACGACATGCTCTGGTCCAATTTCGTCCACCACCTTCATAATTTCCTGCAAATACACATATTCTTTAGCAATATCCAAATTATATTCGGATCGAAATGAACTAGGTACGGGGTTACCTTCCGCAAATATGCAGAATCTTGAGATCTTCCAGTCGCATCAATAGACTTGTGGAACCACATGACCCCATTGCAATATATCAAAAAGTTAATGACACTCATCTTCGTCGGCCCAGTCCACGAATCACACATCAACGTGACGCCGAACATAGGCCACTCTGCCTGAAACTTTGCGTACTGAACCTGCAAGTCTCGCTCGTTTTGATCCAGGTACTTGCCATCAATATCCCGTCCAGTGGGTGACGCGATACCTTCACCTGCAAAACATATGGCACTCATGAGATTAGATCTAAACCTGTAGTTGCGTAGCTATTATTTCGGCTGCAAAGAAAACATACCCCACTTCTGTGTCTCTCTGACCGCACTGACAAAGTATGGACTGTCAGCTTGTCTTCCAGGAACTCCCGCAGTATGGAAAAACTTTGACCAAGCTTTCCCAATAGCTTCCTTTGCATTCTTGCCCTTCTGCGTCCATGAGCCTGTGTCAATCCTTGGCTGCGTTGATCCACGCGACGAACCTAAGTTGTAGTCCGTCACCCCAGGAGTCTGCCTCGCTGAAGTTGCCCTATAGATGGCCAAACGGGCTCGGCCCGCTGGGCTGGCACTAGCACGGCCCGAAATGGCACGGCCCGAACACGACACGGCCCGATTGCCATCGGGCTAGTGCCGTGCCCGTGCCCGGCCCAGTGCCGTGCCTGGGCCGCAGAGCCGGCCCGCGGCACTAGCACGGGCACGGGCCGCTTAAATGGCCGGCACGGCCTCGGCCCGCAGGCGGCACGGCCTAGGCACGCCTGAGCCGTCGGATCGGCGCGAGGGCGCCTCCCGACCGTTGGATCCGATCGTCGGGAGGCGCCCTATAAAAGCCGTCGCCGTCGCTCTCATCCGTCGCGCGCTAACCCTAATTCATTTCCCTCCCCTCCCCTCTCTCTCGCACGACTCACAGCGGCGGCTGCGCTCTCATCCGTCTCCGCTCTCATCCCTCTCCAGTGCTCTCTTCTCTAGATCTCCGGTGGCCTCGCGCCGCCGGTGGCCGGCACTGGCACACGGCACGGCCATCTACCACCCTGATCTCGATTTGTAACAGAAGATGTAGCTACATCCTTTCGTTGTCCTTGTCCTCGTCCTCGTCCTCGTCGCCGACGCCGTCCTGCGATGTCCCTGCTGGTGCTCCGGATCTAGATCCGTTGAGGGACCACTCGGCTTCCGGCCATCGTCATCGCCGCCGACGACTTTGGTGCTCCGGCTGCAAAGGTATGAACCCTAACCCTAGATCTGGTCTCTCTTCGTTTCTGTGTGGTACGAACCCTAACCCTAGATCTGTTCTCTCTTTGTTTCTTTGGCAGCCGTTGAGGGACCAAGTCATTGGCGGCTGACGATGTCGTCCGACGAGGAGACGGTCGAGATCGACATGAACGATGAGAGACGGGGGTGCGGGCTGGCCGGAGATGACGACGAGGATGACTTGTGCGAGGACCGGGAGTTTCTATTCGGCAGAGATGCTCCCATCATCGTCGACGCAGACGGCGATGATGAGCTACCTGAGCCTGAGCCTCTGCCGGACGGCGGCAACACCGGTAAACGCACACGTCCCTCTACCTCTCCTGTTTGGGATGATTTCGAGAAACTTTACACGATCGTCAATGGTAAGCGGGTAAGGACTGGTGCCAAATGCCTCCATTGCTCGAAGGTGTACTCTGGTTCTTCCAGAGGTGGTACTGGTCACCTTTCTCGCCACATTGTTGCTTGTGTTAAGAGGCGTGAGAAGTTTCGCTTGACTCAGTCTCAGATTACCTTTAATCCTGATGGTAGTGTTCGTGCTTGGGACTATTGTCCTCTGGTTGCTCGTACTCAGCTTGTTCGTTTGATAGCTAGACTTGATGTCCCTATCTCTATTGGTGAATCTGCGGCTTTTGAAGAATACATTAAAATTGCCCATAACCCTAGATATGCTAAAGTTTCTAGGCAAACCACCACTAGAGATATAAGCAAGTACTTCAATGAGTGCAAGGCTAATCTGATTGAAACTTTCAAGTCCTCTGTTAATGCTGTGTGTTTGACATCTGATATTTGGTCTGGTAATGCCAAAGAGGATTATCTTAGTGTTGTTGCACACTATATTAATTCTGATTGGCAACTAGAGAAAAGGGTGCTTGGTCTAGTTCTTATTGATGTGTGCCATAGTGGACAAAACATTGCTGAACGTGTTACTTCTGTTATTGATGAGTATGGTTTGACTGAGAAGGTGTTTGCTGTTACACTAGACAATGCTTCATCTAATGTCTCTGCCATGCAAAAGATGAGACCAATCCTGTCTAAATACCTTGGCATTCAAGTTCCTGATAATGATGATTCTGAAGCTGCTAATAGTATGTTTTTGCATCAGCGTTGTGCATGTCATATCATTAATCTGATTGTTAAGGAGGCTCTCACTTCTCTTAAGCCTTTGATTGAAACATTTAGAACTGCTATATCATGGATCAATTCATCTAATCAAAGAATTGCTGCATATAAAAGCTACTGCATTGCAACTAATGCCACACCTAGAAAGTTTCAGCTTGATATGGATGTTAGGTGGAATTCTACCTATCTAATGCTTAAGCATTTGTTTCCTCATAAGGTCCCTTTCACTACTTTCATCCATGCTCAGTACCCTAGGGCTGAAGGTGAGGGCTTGCTGTTAACTGATGAGCATTGGTTGAGGGCACAGAAAGTTACTGCATTTCTTGAATTGTTTTATAATGCAACTGTTGACTTATCTGGTGTCTATTATCCCACATCACCACTTATGATGCATCATCTTCTTAAGATAGCTCTGCACTTGCAAAACTATTCTAATGATGTGCACATCAGATCTGTTATTCAACCAATGATTGATAAATATATGAAATACTGGAGAGACATACCTGTGCTTTATTCTTTTGCATTCATCTTGGACCCTAGAGCTAAAATGAAAGGTTTTAATAGGGTGCTTAGAAGGTTGGGTGCTCTCACCAGTACAGATTATTCTACTTACCAAGTTGAAACTAGAGCTAGGTTGACTGATGTGTATAACAAATATGATGCTAAGTTTGGTGCAGTTAGATTGAAGAGAAATGACCCTCCTCAGCCTCCTGGTAAGTCAAGG
Source organism: Digitaria exilis (assembly GCA_015342445.1). NCBI lineage: Eukaryota > Viridiplantae > Streptophyta > Magnoliopsida > Poales > Poaceae > Digitaria > Digitaria exilis. The sequence continues at coordinate 590,174 of JACEFO010002268.1, read as the reverse complement.
ACTGCTTGGGATGAAATATATGATGATGATGCAGGTTCTGCTGTGTGTGGTAGCACTTCCTCTATCTCTGGTTCTTTTACCATGTCTAGAGATACATCTGCAACTTCTCTTTTGCATGCAGTGACTTCATCTGCTTCTGCTTCTAATGCTTCTGAACTTGTCTCATATTTAGACTGTGACACTGTCAACCATCTTTCTGATGACTTTAACATTCTGAATTGGTGGCATCAGCATAAACTTACTTATCCAGTCCTCTCTATCATGGCTAAAGACATCTTAACATGTCCTGTTTCTACTATATCATCAGAGTCTACCTTTAGCATGACTGGCAGGATCATCGAGGAGCGTCGAAGGAAGCTCAAGCCGGAGATGGTGGAGATGCTCACCTGCATCAAGGACTGGGAAGCTGCAGAGTTGAGGCTGCAACAATTTGCCGAGGACAGTGACCTTGAAGATGCCTTCAAAGGCATTGAGCTTGATTCATGATCTATTTATGTAATGCTCTGTAATAATTAGAGTAGGCTTTGGACTTGGACTTTCTGCTCATGAACATTTGAACATTGAATCACTGATGTAATGAACTATATTGGAGCTTGGTTGTACTCTTTTCCTGTCTAGGGTTTCTCACAAGGGTGAGTTTTACCTAGATAGGTTTTTAATGAGGCAACCATTGCACTAAGCTCCATCTTTTGTTAAATCTGTGTCTCCTTGATCTCTTTTGTTTTGTTGCTATCTTTATACTCCTGAAATTCTGGATATTATGAATCTTCTGTATAATTTCCGTGCTCGTGCCGGCACGGGCACTATAGTGCCTCCTGGCACGGCACGGCACTATACCGTACCTTTCGTGTCGTGCTAGTGCCTGAGGTTAGGCACGGTGGCACTAAGAGGCACGGCACGGTTGGATGGCGGGCCGTTTAGTGCCGTGCCGTTTAGTGCCGTGCCCAATAGTGCCCGTGCCGTGCCGTGTCGTGCCGGCCCGTTTGGCCATGTATAAGTTGCCCTTCGAAGCATCCTCTGCAATGTGCCCTCTCCCCTCGTACTACTACCCCCTCCATGCTCGTATGCACCTCCTCTCTGTTGCACCCCGCGACGGAACTCCTCTTCCGCTCTTGATTGGTTCAGGGCACTCTGCAGCTCAGCCTCCTCATCATACGCAGCATACGCTTCACCTCCACCAGGATAGTTACCTTCCGCTGCAGCCTTCTCCTTTCTCAACTTCTCTTGAGCACGTTGAGCAGTTAGCTTCTTTGTCCTTTCAAGCTCACGCTGAAAGTACTCACGCACCTCCTTTGAAACCTTTTCACAATGGACGACCTCCGTCCCCCGGCCTGCCAAATGTTGTTTCAATCTAGTGGCACCACCGCCTCCCTTGGTCTTATGACAATAGTTGCATCTCCAACCGGGGTGAAGACTTTCACCGTGTTCCCATACAACATCTCTATCTCTGCCAGACATTGCGTACCTGCAAACATCGAACGAACATAAACATATCAATGTCAACTTGACAACACATAGCTATATCACAATGCTTAAATCCTACATCCATTTCCTTATTTCCAAAATCACAATACCCTACATCAAAATGTACATACATGGCTACAAATCACTAGATCCACTTCATACATTCTAAAATCACTTGGATGCAATCAAAATATACCTAAATATCTCCATCACCACATCCATTTCATAATTTCATAGATCACAATAGCCTAAATCATTGAAAAAATCATCAAATCCATACCTCACCCACGGTCGGGCGGTAACCGCCGAAACCGAGCGGAAACCGGTAAAACCGGAGCGGTTTGCCGGCGTGTGGAGCCGGTAACCGTCGCGCCGCAAACCGGAGCGGTATACCGCTCAATCCGAGCGGTAACCGCTCGTACCGGCGCGGGATCCGGTTGGGCGCGGCGGTTGCGCGGCTTGGGGCGTTTTTTCGCCCGAGGGGAACCTCAGCTGCGCGGGAGGGGGGGAGCGAGGGGGTGTCTGGGGGGTGAGGGGGGCGAGGGGGGGTTATTAGGGTTTACGCGAGTTGGGCCGAGTTGGGCCGACTTGTTTTTTTCTTTTTCTTTTTTTATTTAACTTGTATTTAGCGAAAAAAATAGCAAATGACCAAATATTTGAGAAATTTTGACACCAATAGATCCAGCACACCATGAAGTATTTTTAAGAATTTTTATCCGATTTTTCGAATTTTTAAATCAAATTTGAAATTTTTGAATTGGGCCGGTTTCAAACCGCCCCGAACCGCTACCGGTCCGGGGCGGTTCGACCGAAAACCGCGGATACCGGACCGGTATCCTCGAATTTTTTAACCCTGACTGGTGTGGTGTTGTACATGTGTATGTGTACCATAATTAAAATCACAAAAGGAGAAACAAGCCTGCACTGTAGGAGTATGAACAAAAAGCAAATTGCTCAAATTCCAAATAGCATGTGTATTCTATCCACCTTCAAGTGCCAACTACACAACGCCGTGAATATAGACCACCAACATCAGGAATAACCATGAGCACTAATTCTCTGTTATGAACATACTGACATACACACAAGCCACGTTCACCCTGGAATATAAAGAACAATACGTATGTTTATATAACTAATCCAACATCTGGAACAGCTTCGGAACTCCTTTTTCTGTTTGGCACGACAAAAAACCCAAGGTAGACACTGCGATTGATTTCAATCATGTTTACAGGTCGGGAGATGATGGCGGCACTAGTTTACGAGTAGAATGTGTATGTTTTAGCATTCATTATTATTTGCCGAAGTCCTCCAATTGGCGCTAGAACCATCAGAAGCACCCCAAGAATAATGCAGATCTGGTGAAAATGGAGAACACAGATAATATTTATTTACCATTGGAGGAAACATTAAACAGAATTTCTATTGCAGAAAGAATGAATACGCTGCATGGATGGGTAGTTAGTGCTTACCCAGTTGGTGAACCATGAGAGACTGAACCTTTTGGGCTTGTAGATTGCGAGCCACATGATGCACGGAAGCTGTCAGAAACAAGCAAAAGTTGGTCAGCTCTCTCGTTGCATTACTAGGAATATACTTTAGTTGTATACTGCATAAATTTTTTTTGGAACACAGACTGTAATTGCAAGTTACTATGGTATTGCAAGAACTCAAAGATGGAAATGAAATGGATAGATGGATCAAAGAGAACTTACGAAATATGTTGTCGGTGCGAAGGCAAATCCACCAAAGAAACCAAGCAATCCACCGAAGAAGGGGAATGTCATACCTATGAACATTGTGAAAGCTGCATAGGTTGCATTGTGTTAGTCCTTTTTTTGTTCAGCATGCATGATGGACCCATTTTGGTGAGAGGCATTGAGTTCAGAGAAGGGCATTACCAACATAGGCGGAACGGGCGATCAAACGCAATGTCAGACCAGGAGGGAAATGTAGCTTCTTCACTAGAACTGTCTCCAACATGTCAAACACCGGCATCGCATAGATCTGCATCAAAATGTTCAGTTTTTGGTTGACACCTTAAAATTTTTACAAAAAATGTAATACTATACAACTATATCTCATGGGAAATTTAATAGGATGGTTCCAAGCTTTCATTATTACCATAGTTATTAACTTTCAGCATACTGATATTCAAGGTTTACAACATTTGATGTCATGAATATTAAAACATAAAAAGGGAACAAATGAGGGGTATGTACCTGGTAGCTCCCAATAACATGGATCACGACCATCATGTTGGCGAGGGCAATCAGCCACTTTGGTTTGCTGAGGGTTATGAGGATGTTATCATCGACTTGGTTGCCAAAGGCCCAGTAGCCGATGAGCGCAACAGGGAAATAGCAGATTGCAACCACAATATAAGCAACAACAACTCCCTTCCACATGGGTTTCTTAGATGGCGTCTCTGGCGTGGATGGGATGGTGGCCTGGATCTCTAGAACCACATTGTGCCCGGCGTATGCAAATGCCACATCTCCTAATGCACCAAAGAAGCCAAAAACCTTCCCTGGTGTGGTTGTTGCACGCAGGTGGTAGTCCACATTTTCAAGCTTACCCTTTTCCACTGATGCACCCCAAGCGATTGTGGAGTAACTGCCATGAGTGTCCAAATGTCAGTGATCACTCGGGCTATATGTGTTTTCTTGCCTATTTTTCTACAGTGCAGTGGAGCTACAGAGGCAATGACATAGAGTGAAGTGGTACCTGAGTGACATGACAGCGGCGGCAAGTGAGACACCAGAGATGGAGTTAAAGTTGGGGAGCTGGGAGAGCACAAAGTGGACAGAGGCAAAGATCATGATGAAGTAGGTGGTCTTGATTTGTTTGCACTTGTCCTCGCAGATCACATCGTGGAACTTCTTCAGAGATTTCCCTCCAGTGACCATGTATACGATGTCAACACCCACCTCGACGATAAGCTGTTGTGGCACGACAATCCACAGCCCCAGCTTCTCACCGAACGCGTGCTGCCCAAGCTCGTGATACCTGTCGAACCGCTTGCCTGGCACCATCTCATGCATTTCTACCATCTGCCAAAGCGTGTACAACGTGATGATCCATGATATGACCAGCACTGCGATGCCAGGACCCCTGCAGATTGTCAAATTGGTATGTCAAGAAGAGAAATCTTTGTGGTAAATCAAGATGGTGACTGAATTGATCGGCGTATGATTGCGACTGTCGTGGCAGTTACATGGCACACACGTACGTACCAGCCGAGTTCAGACATGGCATATGGAAGGCTCAGCACACCAGCACCAACCATGGCAGTGACATTGTGAAAGGCAGAGTACCACCACTTGGCATTCCTTGACGAGGTGATCGGGAGCCACTCATCGATCGCCTTCTCCCTTGCAGTCCTTTCATCCTGCAAGTTTATGCAATGGCTACTGTTAGGTGGCATGGCCATTGAAGGTTCTACAAGCTGCAGATCTTGGATGATCACACGCAAAGCACAAGGGCTAAAACAGCACTCACAAGAATAAGGTGAGAAGCAAGTAGATGGCAAGATAATGCTAAGAGAGATATTTGACTATCCATACAAAGATTATTCGGTTTATTTAGTACTTCCTGCTATATGAATAATCAAGAATTGGAACAATTTATTTTATTTGCATTTTCGCACAACAGTACGTAAGAGGTAGAAATATTATGTTCAGTAGAACTATTTATCCATAGTTACAATTTATTATATTTGCATTTAGCAGAACAGTAAGAGGTACAGGTACCAATAATTTGTTTAAATAGGTAATATTGTATATTTTACTCAAGGTAATAGTATGTAGAAAACTAGGCCTGTCTGAAGGCAGGCGCGCAATCCAGAACAATATTTGGCCTCGAAATAAAGCTTAGCTTTCCCCTTCCTTTATCCATAAAAAATAAGTTCAGAACGGCAGACTGAGCGACAGACAAGTGCAGGCATTTTCAACTAAAATAAAGTGCATCTTTGAAATTTGAACGTTGAGTGAGATCAACTACTACCAATTTCTTTTCTCAGCAGTTGACTAGTCACATGGCCTAGTTGCCGAAGTCAAGATCACCCGATGCTTATCTTGGCCACAAAATGACAATATATTTTTTTGGTACAATTTACTATCAAGAATGTCACCTAACAGATCCCAGTAGTTGTGCATACAAGTATCTCCTGAGAGAAGATACAGATCATGCTGAGACAGATTGCCAAGTTGTTTTTTTAAACAAGACACCAGAGCAAAGGCCAGCTTAACATCTTGCATGTAGCAGTTCATAAATAAACATCCTACTGACCTACTCCAAACCCGATACTTATCACAACTTGTTCTTGGAGCTTGTAACGATCATGTAATCTATTTATAGTTACGTACATGTCATGTTCATGGCATGAATAATCAATCATGCTTGACCCCTCGATAATAACCATCATTTCTTACTGATGAAGAACCAGAGAGTTTAATACTACACACGAGTTCGCACCCTATTGGACCCCTTAGAATTCCAAGGGAGGTGAAACACGCTTCCTGTCTCCCCATACTATAATCTGAATGTGTGATTTTCCTACGAAATTCCTACAAGAACCATACGGTCACAACCAGTGCCGTAAACCACAGCTTGCTTGAACGTTAGGCCAGGGAAAGGGACACATGAGTGACAAAAAGGATGGGCCATCTACCCTGCAGACAAGCTAGAAGGACAAGAGATTTGGTTGGGAATTTCAAAGTGACAGCAATTGCCGGCCTTGGACGGACGGTACAGCTAATTTGTACAGAGGGAAGCAAGAGTCTACTGAAATGAACACAAAGATGGGTTCATTGTCAAGGGATCAAGGCAAGCGTGTGGACCATATGACAAGGACACCTAAAGAGTGAGACTGAAACTCTATTGTTTACTCCAACCCAACCCAGCGTGTAAACTACTAAACTACAATTGATTTCTGAAGAAACGGATAATAAAAACAAGGAAATAAATAAACTTATGGAAGACGCTGCACGTAATTATAACAGAGCAATAAGGGAATTAATATTACAGCTCAAGGACAGAGAAATATTGGTAACAACAAAATAAATATCTTTTAATAAAGAGCAAAAAAAAAGGAAATTCCGCAATTAAGGCGAAGCATCAGAATCACGCCGATCCTATGAATCTGGTATTGAATAGATACTCCATGCAAGTTCATATGTTTCCTAAAAAAAGAGAGAAGAGGATAAAAAGGGGCCATTTCACATGTATCAGATGAACAAAGCATGACCAGAGACGCTGTGCAGTGTGCACTGAGGAGTGGGGGGTTGGGTGGGGGCATTCAATTGGTTCCCAAGCAGAGTAGGATACCAGCAGAGGAAATCCTCCATGCCAAAGGCATCCAAAAAACCACTTTTCCTCCCGTGAGGGCGCTGCAAAGGTATCTGAATCTAGTCGAGTCATCGTGTGTGTGACTGTGTGTGCCACCCAGCAGGACAGCACCTTGGTATGGCCGGCTCTGTCCATTTCATGTTGCCTCTCAAACTCCATGTTCCTCACAACTCGACAGCTCTGTTTCTTCTTCATGAAAGAGAGAACTCTAAAGTCTGAATTGAATTTTGATATTTTTCCCTCTTAAAAAAAACCTTGTAATACAGATGTGGACATTGCAACCACGAAGAAACGGCTTCCAAAGGGATCTTGTGTTGTGGATTCAGAATCAACAACGGACGGATAAAAGGATGAGAAAAAAAAAAGAGATGATGGCTATGAACACATGGTTCAGAGTTCAAGAAGCGAAAGAGAGGGGTGGTGCCATGCCATGGTGGGTCTGCTCGACGACTCGACGAACCTTGGCATCTGTAGAGTAGTTCTCGGCTGCTTGCGTCCCCATGGCCGCCGTGTCCTTCCTCGACGTCACCGCGGTATTCAGCAATGGAGGGAGAGAGAGAAGCCAACGGGTGATACGAGAGGGAAGAATGGGAGGCAGAGAGGCAGGCTGGCTCGCCTGCTTTATAAGGAGCAGCTGGTTCTTCTCCCCCTTCCCTGTGAATGCAGCGGGTCGTTGACAGTTGACCTCAGCGGAGCAAAGGATTGTCGGACCCACCAGGCGGTGGGGACGTCCATCAGCCGACGTCGGATCGCGATCGCATGGTCAGGATGGGCCCCGGTTGGGGTCAGTCAACCTTTTGGGAAGGGAGTTAGTTTGACCAGCTCAGAAAACTTGGAAATGAGATAGAACACCATGGAGAAAGCAGAAATGGCAAAAAAAAAAAAAAAAAACTGCTGCTCCCTCTCTAGCATTAAACGTACTATGTCGTTTAGGATATCGATGATGCGATCTCGGATGTAATGTTTTGATTTGTGATTTTTTGTAAAAGCGTAATGTTTTTAATAGAGCCAGGATATTATATGCTAAGAAAGTAATTTCTTAGGCAAACATTGTAACTTCTACCATATTTTAACTATTTCATTCATAAATTAATGAGTCGAGTTGAATGTTCGACCGATTAGAATCCTAAAACAAATTGAAGAGGGTAGTAGAAATGACCAATATATCCGTGTTTCGGCTCTTTTACGGGCTCACCAGGCAGTGAGAGTGAGTCCCATGGTCCAGTTGAGTGTAAAGCAAATCCAACATGCATTTGAAAAATCTGTTCAGTTAGGTTCACAACAGAGACCACACATCAAAGCCCATGATACTCGGCAGAGTGTACCATGCATGGAGAGCATGTGCTTATCATTCCCCCAAGGAAAAATGAACGTCATTTATTTCATTGTTTGTGACAGGATGAAGTACGATTTGCACTAGCTCCTCCATGTTGTGTAGCAGCACTACACAAAATGCAGCTCTATAGACAAGAGCTCTGTTGTCAGCCAGCTGTGCGTCTATTCTGTTTCAACATGGAGTAGAATAACAGTCCAAGACTCCAAGCTCTGACAGCTACAACAAACCCTTGTATTTTCAGTCTTTGACACCTACAACCCAACCAAAATTTCTCGATGGCTCAGTCCTCGATCAATGCGTACCTGGTCGACCACTTCCACGAAGTTAGAGAATGGAGGTGTGGACAGATGGAGTCTGTTCATTCCCAAGCCTGCAGACTCGGCCAGTAATGTGTACAACCAAGGACAGAGAGGTCGGAAGTCGTCGATGATGATCGAGACGGCAAATATAACATGATTAATTCGTGGAAAGAATCTGGCGCTGATGTTTACGGATGGGGACTTTGGGTGTGGATTCCGGCGGTTGAACCTTCATCGTTTCCATGGCTTGTCCTAACCAATTCCAGCGAAACTGTACGATGGAATTTGGCAATTCTTGTGCAAATTCATCTCTAAGTTTTCAGAATCTGGGAGGGTGCGTAGGTGAAAATCAGTCCTTATCGTCTTCCTTTCAAAACAAAATATAACAAAGAAACATTACATGCTACATCATTATCTATAGCAATATTTTGCCAACGTACTTGCCCTGAAATGAGAGAGAGAGAGAGAGGGGTTGCTACCAATAGTAGGCAGCATGTGGCCATGTCCACTGAATCCTACTACAATAGTTCTGTTAGAGTCTCCATTGGATAGCTAGCAAGTTGGTCATGAGTTCAGAATCTTCCAACAGCAGAATCGAATTAAAAGTCCTGTCTGGCACATAGAAATTTATACGAGTAATAATATTTACATACTACAGGAGTTACAACTTACATGTAGTAGAAGATAGACGAGTCTCTGATGCTAAATCTAAACCTAATATGTTCAACGTGAACGAAACAATCCCATGGTTTGTCCTCCTCTGCTTTTTTGGTGAGTTGGGAAATTGAAGTTGCTTGATTGAGATGATCACTTGATCAGTAGTGGCAAACCAAACTTCCAAGGCCATGGGAATGCATGCCAGTCATCTACCTTTTTGAGTTGATGAGGGTGCTTTTGGCCATTGTGCTTGACTCTGATGCACAAAAGAAAAGAAGCCTAGGGAAGTTGAGATTCCTAGTGGGGTGATGCAGAGATCCCCTTGATGGTGGAGCCCATCTTCTGGCTCTGATTCCATCCCATGATCCAATCAAGAATCAACTACCGGAACTGAAAAGGTGAGGGAATCTCTTTGGCATTCTGCAACCCGTGTGGAAGGAATACTTTGTTAGATCACTGTATATATGTTCCTATCTACCTCTTTTTAATCTTGAGATTCCATTTGGTTTTTTTCACTCTTTCTTTTTTTTTGTGGTACAATGTAATAACTTTGCAACGGATATGGAACTGATTAGGCAGGCTGCTGGCCCATGGTGTGACAGCCCCGGCCAGTAGTATATTGTAATTTTGTTAGCCATTCGGCAAAAAAGAAGAATTCGGGTTCGCTTGTGGTAGAAAAAAAATTGGTTTTTGTCACTTTCTTGGCATGTCGCAACACAGGTAACGTCACCTGAACATTTAGGTTAATCATCGTTTAGAGTACACTAGCCTATCAACCCGTGCTCCCGCACGGGGTAATTAAAATTCATGTAATTATTACATGCTCACTTTCATCTCTTAAATATTTCACCAATACTCTAAGATACCGATTCAACATTTTTCTAGTTTTAATAGGTTTAGTTAAACATTTTTTTTCATTTTGTGTCGTGCATCCATATGTATTTGATATGTATTTAATTGAACTCTTCGTTTGAGATATGTGAACAAAATAAAAATTAGTGTTCTTATCTCTGTTGTCATATGTGGCACACTATATATAGGATTTTTTTATATAGACAATAATATAAATAATATATTAAAATTGGTAGAGACATGAATTAAGATTAGGGGGTTATTTGATATTTTTTTATAATGGCATAGCTGGATAATTTACATAAAGAGTCGGAGGTTACTTTAGATTTTATATATAAGAGCAGAGGTGCATAATTTAGATATATGTTGAGGTGGTTATTTTAGCCTATCTTCATAATGATAGGTTTTAACTAATAATGTTGTGATTATGTTGTTGAATTTATGGCCAGATGTTTCTGATTTTTATAAGAAATTATATGATTTTTTTATTTTTTTTAGATTATCCACAAAGAGCCTAGGTGGTTTCACATGGTGCATAATTTAAAATGCGCCTCCAATTAGTAATAGATTATTCAATGATGTCATTATTAAAAGCTACCCCTAAATCTGGATCTAAATTATATTATCATAATAAAATCTTAGAGTGCACCAATATAATATTCTAAATTACTATTTCTAGTATTATTAACATATTATTTATTATTTATATAAAAATACTATAGATAATGTATGTTATTAAATATATTGAAGAGATAAAAATATCAATTTTCATGTTGTTTACATAGTTTAAACAATGTTTAATCAAAGACATGGAGGGTGCGATCCAAAGTGAATAATAACTATTTTCAATATGATTGTTAACTAATAAATTATATAATTATTCACTTGTCTCACGTACATGCCGTTGGCCTAGCAGATTCAAATGCGGAACAGATGAAATTCCTATCGATGGGATACACACACATAAAAGTAGATACATCTTGATTTGTTAGTTGGATAAGCTACCGGATATATTAGATTAGTTGCTTAATTCATCCATCCGCTTGCATTGTGTAATCAATATCGATTGGTAGCATGATTTCAACTGAAATTAAAAACATAATAGAGACATATATGAAGTTAGGATGGTTACCAACACACGGATCTTTGCAGCCAGCTGCCGAATGTGTTGTACTACTGCTATTCGTACCGGTCGTCAAATCGATCACAAAACCAAGGTCATGGACTCATCCATGTGTGCTGTCATGCTTGCTTCCATTTGCACCTATAGTCGACGCACAATCCAGTCCTGTCTCCGGCCTGCTGCGCCCTCAGGAACTGTGTGTTGCATGTTTGTGCCATCTGCAAAACTGCAACCCCCTCTCCATCCCGAATGACCCACTATGTTGCACGCATGCAGCAGCCCTGTCGGTGCTCCACCTCTAGAGATGTGGAGGTACGCCCAGCTCAATCTGACAGCTCGGCTCGACGGCTCGACTTGTGCTAGAGCTGTCTAGATCAGCGCACCGCTGGTCACCGCCGGCAAACACGATGGATATGGGACCCTCATCATGCTTGGTGATGGAGGGGGCCCTGCTCGTTTAGCTTCATCGATGACACACCTTCTCATGGATGGGACTTAGGTTTTGATGGCTAGAGTTGAAAAGCTTGGTCAGCTGGTAGACGAAGGGATTTTTCTTAACAAACGGAGATGACGGATGAGTTATACATTGGTTGGTTACAAAAATATTGAGTACTTAAGAGTACGTACATAAATTTTTTTGATATGCAAGGAGTAAATTAATGGATAGTAATCTCTTTATAATTTTCTATTATGGAAGAGGTCGTTACTTTTATTTTTTTTTATAATGGCAAAAGTGGGTAATTTGTGAAGATAAATATATCCGATGGTATTTTGTTAGTTGCATCAGATATATTAGATTAATTCCAGTATTAGATGTGATTGGGGATAGAATATTTGATGTCTATCGTAGAGGTAGTTTAGATATATATACATAGGGCTATTTCATGCTTATTATTTGTAATGGGTAATTATTAAATATAATACACTAATGTCCACGTAGGATCCTAAGTGGATGTTTTGTTTTTTTAGGGATTTTCTAGAATTTCTCTATTTTTTAAGCATATCCACCTAGGATCCGAGGTGGCATCACCTAGAGCTTTCAAAAGCAGCCTCCAATTAGTAATAGTAAGATGGCCCCACATGCTTTAATAACATGAAACTTGCTTGTTGGACATAATTTGTGATTTTGAACTTGATTTAAATTAATCGCTGAAGACAGAGCTAGTGCAGGGCATAAATCTTATTTGGTTCCATCTTCTAAGGCTTGCTATTATCTTATATCAATGTGTTTATTATAATGCTTGGTACTCGTTGTACTGAAGAATGCAAATGCATACTTATTTTTTTTGCTTGTCTTTAAAAATAGACTTTTACCTATGTTTTCTGAAAAATGTATAATCTACAGCTAACAATTTGGAAACAGAGATATATTAAGTGTACTATAATTTGACTAATTGCCTATCAACATATAACAGGTTTTAGTTTAGATAAGATATGAATTTTATCCCTCTACAGCTTGAGTAGGACATGCTGAGCACGTAGATGAAACTTCTCGGAAATGATTTACCTTTTTCATTTTGATTTATATTGATTACTGGAGGTGGATCTGTCGCATGCGATAAATTTTATATATATATGCTGATGCAGGTTGCGTATATCTTTTCTTATGCTCTCTGATTTGTTGACCATGTCAAGATATATTTTGTCTCACAACTATCCTACAACAACAAAAATAAGCATTTTGCATCATTTCCTTGAAATTCTAGGACTTCTGGACCTACCATCACCATTCAATTTAGTGAATGAATCGGTACCAACTGCTTGGCAATCCATAATCAATGTAACAAACACATTTGTCTAGTCAACCAGCTAGATGATCCAAACTCGTTCTTTCATTTTATATGAATAATAATAATCTAAACAAAGGGTGATTCCTTGAAAATATTTTTTTCATACGACTTTTTATGTGTACTTGAGCGTATACATTAGGAACATTGGTACCTAGCAATCTAGGAAGAAAATAAACGTACAATAAAATGGACAATGGAATAATGACATGTGGTGATCAAGGAAATTATGCAGAGAGAAATAAAGTTGAAATTAGTCGGAAATTTCGTGCCAATGCAATGGCAATATATGTGACAACTGGCACGCGTTCAAGCTGACGTACTGCTATGAACATATTTACTATTTTGGTCATCTCTGTCATTTAGTCCACCTAACAATCATGCAAGCAACTAATTACCTGGTAACTATTGATGAAAAATGTAATGATACATTGTTAAATATTTATTATATAGCTTTGAAGACTTTAACAACACAGTTGTACGGTAATATTCATTCCAACACACAAATAGCTAATTGTCTAGGCAAAATTAAGCCGGACTTTTAAAATATTTAGTTTAGAAACATGAAAAATCATATGCATATAGGTTTCTCTTGAAAATTTACACATAATATCTGAATGTATAGTTTTTCAAAAAATATGTTACTAAGAGTAGAAAAAATAGTGAAAACTACATATTGAAGTTGAGTACTCACTCCTTCCCAAAATAATTCTCTTTCTCACTTCCCGATAAACAACTTCGGTCAATGATTTATGAAATATATTAAAATTTATGGTACAATATAAATATCATTAGATATCTAGTTTTTTTATTGAAAATTATTTAGAGATTTAAATGTTGCGCGTATTTTTCATAAATGTAGTCAAAGTTGTGGCACGAACACTCAAGACGACTCTTATTTTAGGAGTGGTCATCCAAAGCATCAAGTATTTGTAAGCACAGAGAGTAGAAAAATGAACCAGTACACATGGTTGGGTAATTGGGTTCAATATCAAAACGATTAGTTAAGAAGAAAAAAAAGAGACAATGTCATAGTACGATCAAGATACTGATTATTTCTTAGAAAATTTCAGAAGAATCATCTACTGTTACTGAAGAATCATCCAGGGCACCAAAAGTCATGCAGAGGATGGAACAGAATCGTCTGAAAACTGATGGCTCATTGCAGTAGAATACACAGACACTTTTTTGACCTTCAGATAATCAGGGATCGATGCAACAACGAGAAGAAACAGTCATTTATGTAGTGCCGTAGTGGTGGGCAAGTACGTCACTTTTGCACGAATTTCGTCGAATTTTTAGCGCACAGAAACGGCAACTTGTGTGTCGAGTGAGCTGGAGTATAAGCTCCAGTGGGAACAAGGAAACAAATTTGGTCGCTTTCATCGCCAGCAAGTTGACTGAGAATTGAGATTGAGAGTTTGCAGCTTGACTGACTCTGAATCCCTCCAAATCGCGCGTGGCACACAGTTGCTGACCTTTGCAGGGATGCATGTAGCCTCGCCTCTGACCAAATCAGCACGCGGATTCCCTCGTGCGCACTTAAACTGCAGTTGTCTGTCTATTTGCTCTGCCTATAAAGTCTGAACTAGTGAACTGAACTCCTAGTTGCATTGCATGTATAACTGCCGACGGAGATGAGAAAACACATTTCACAATAAGAAAAAAAATTATTAAACACTGAGAATTTTTAAGCAAAGGAACTTTCATCCTGTTTTTTTTGTTTTCATTGCAGGGTACAGAGTTTGGTGTTGACAAGCTTTGCAGTTCGCATGATTGAATAATATGCTGAATAACTGCATTGCTGGCAAATATGCAGAATAGAGGGATAATGGGGGTGCATTTCCAGCGGCTTAAAATAAGGAATCTCTTTGATTTCCCTGAAATATAGGGGAGAAAATTGGTCAACAATTTTCCACCAAGTGGATGCATCCATGATCCATGTGTGGATGCTTGCTGGCCGCACATGCATGTCTGACCAAAACCAAACTTCAAACGGCTGCAGTTCTTGGCGTACAATGCAGTCGGCAGCATGATGCTGGACCTAGCTCATGCATACTACCTTCTTGATAGCCATGCCCCATGCAGTCCTCCTCCCTGCTTTGTCATCTGAATGGTTTTTCTTTTGTGAGAATCATATTCATATCACGTCGTTACACACTGGCAGTGTTGCTTTCACGCAAGATAGTTTCAATTGATATATCATTAGTATGGTATCAGTTTACTGCACTGACAGACAAACCTGGCGAAGTCTAAAGAAATCGACAACCAAAGCCTTAAACAAGGAAGGATCTTTCAAGTTTTCAACACACTGACCTCAGCTAGAGGGTACGCATGCTAACCACTCCGCATCCTTTGACTCTTCACATCAATGGTTCGTGTTTATTAGTTTTTATAAGAGTTTATGCATGTAAATCTCCCTGTCATATCAGATAGTCATCCGTACGTAACTTGAGCCGCAAAAGAAGAGCGCACACACACCAGCAGCAGGAGGACGACAAATGGACAGCCGCAACGATCGAGCCGCTGTTGTTCTGGTCAACGCCTCCTGCAGTTTTGTATGCATTCGTTAGAGTTGCAGAGGTTGCAAGGCATCGTGGATCAGTTGGCTACTAGGAGTAGCTATTATTGACGAACTCTGCGTTGACGATTTGGCCCAATCGAGAGGCCGTGTGATCCGTGTTGACCTGTTACAAACTGATGCATTGCAGGGGGAGGGGAGAAATAAAGAAAGCAGAGTATTGTGAAGTGATCTTGCTTGTTTCCTTTTTTCTACTGAATGTTGCTTCTTGGTTGGAGAAACTGGTGGCAAAGGCAAGTGATTAACTGAGAATAATTGGTGATGTCTCCGGCCGGCGCGGACTATGAGGAGGAAGATCACATCACGTTACGTACGCTATCCAATCGAATGCAGACGCTGTACAAGTCAACGAATCAGCAAAATGCATTTCCAGGTTGCTGCAAAGAGAATGCAAGATGAACTCGTTTCCTTTTATAAGCCCAAGAAGAAATTAAATTCAGGGAGAGAACATGAAAGCGCGTCGCGTCTGAACTCTGAACTCAGAGCTAGCGCGCTGCAATATCTTGGCCGTGTTTAGTTCCCAAAAGTATTTTTTACTTCCTATTCATCTCACCCACAGAACACGCATCCTCAAAAATTCCTTTTTCCCCTTTCCTATTCATCCCCTCACATAACACGCATCCCAGAAAAAAAAGTATTTTTTCCCCACAATAACTAAACACGGCCCTTACAATTTTACATGACGATGCATGGGGGAGTTTTGAGCCGACGACTTGCGACGTTTACAAGACGGGTAATTGCATTGCAGTTGCAGCCTCATCTTCTCTGAAAACGAAACGCGCTTTGGAATTAATTGATCGTTTCACGCGGCGTGCTGTGCGAGTCGCCTTCTTCACTGTCGTCAGTTGGGTGTCAGCTAGCAGGATCGGAGCAGGTCGCTGTCGTCAATTGCGCGCCCTTTCCCCCCTTTTTGGGATGATCACAATTTCTTGAGGCCATGTTCAGATTCCGAACTATTCACTATTCATTTCAACTTTTCACTATTCCTTCCTCATAAAACACTTTTCCCAGCGAATGCTACAGTGTTTTTCTTATGGTACAGCGTTTTTTTCTACAATCTAAACACACCCTAAGAGTGGTTATATATGACAGGTATATGCAGAGCCTGAACATCCTGTTGGAGTACGAGCTCAAAGTCTTGAGAGATCGAGTTAGCGGTCGTTTATTTTTAGTTGAGGGTGGGAAAAAGTATTTTTTTTTCTGGAATGCGTGGTAAAAAAAGAATTTTTAGATATACGTGTTGTGTGAGGAGAATGGATAAGAGGTAAAAAGTACTTCTGGACACTAAACAAGCTCTCGATTGACGGTGGACGCGTGCGTCCGGAGCTGGCCGGCGTGCGAATCCCGACGCCGCCGTGGTCGATAGAGATGCATGGGCGATCATTTAGTAGTTTTCCAGCGACGTTCCTGGTTCTACAGCTAGTCAAAGCTTATCTACTACGTACCGTCACCAAACGATCTAACGATGTACGTACGTGCAGGACACGGAATGGAATGGAAGGACAGGACGAGCTTGCATTGGGAGAGGCACAGCAGGTAGATGGCGACAGGACTGAAGCACAGTCTCGGAGTCTACGGCCGCCGTCAGGGTCGTCGGGGCGGTGACTTGACTGACGCCGGACCAAGCGGTGGTGGTCGCCAGTCAACGGTCTCCTCCTCCATTTATCTCTGTCCCTCTCCCGTAATTGAAGGACACGAGACGAAGAAGACGACGCTTCTTCCTGGAAACTCCCGATCTGGCCTGCAAGTAAGGGTGTCTCTGATCATTCCGTGCCCGGTAGCCGCTCTGCTTGCTTGACCAAAGGAACCAGCTCTCAAGAAGATGAACACGGCAACGCGCTATGCAGTGATGGGCTACGAGACCGGGAGTTTGATGGGCTTTAGGCCTGCTTCCTCTGCTGATTCCAACCAACCCATCGCGATACGTGGGCTGGGCCTGCTTCGGCTTGCATGGGCTGTTAAAAAACAACACGCGACACTACCGAGAGACGACGACGACTCGACCAGACTTGATCCGTTGATCGAAGTCGTTCCGCACGCACGATCGACTTGAGTACGTACCAAACCTGACTATAAAGTGCAAAGAGTCTTTCCTTTCCCAAACCCTTCAAAGTTCCAATCTGCTGCTCTTGCGCTCTCCGGCGGAACTAACAGATCTGATCCGAGCAGCAGCATTCTCCGATTCGACACCTTCGTTAATCAGGGTACGCGACCTGCTTTTAACTTTTGCTTGCCTGTTCATAGTACTACTCGCAGTATCTTTCGTATTCGTGGTAGCCTGGAATCTGGCATCGAATATGATTTCTTGGAGGGTTGGTTAGATCAACAATGTCGTCATAACTGTTCATCCCTTCCCTCTTGCGGGAACAATTCGTTCATCTAGAGAACAAAGTATTAGATTGATTTTAGAGATGGAAATTCTCGCAATGCGTCCTTGCCACGGTAAAAAAAAATAATCACATGCGTATTTTAAATATTTTGTTTTGCATACACATGAAGGAATACCATTTATCAGCCTCTGTGACTGGATTTTTCTTCTTTATTCTAATGCCTGTTTGAATCGTTGTCGTTTTTCTTTTTGATATTGTTGTACGTCTAGAAGCAAGACGAAACCCTCTAATCTATATTACTTTTAGTTGCTGGTAGAAATTGAGGGCTGCATATATTCTGTTTCTTCAGTTACATAGATGCACTGTTACAGAGTGCGCGCTAGATTCTTTTAGATTTAGCATTCGCATGCCATCAGTTCTATATATATTCCAGTACAAACTGTTCAGCAAATTGTGTATTCATATGATCTCTTAAATTTACAGAACTCAGTGAATCATGTGTAATTTTTAATGATTTCTCAAGGCTTAACACTGCATGGTAGGCTTAGTGCGACACTGCCCTTATATTCTACAAACTGAGTACATTTCTGTTCTTGCTTCTACTGTTTTTTAGATAACAGGTTCTCTTGCTTCTATTACCTGCTGGATTTGTTGGCATTTCATTTTGTATATTGTTGCATAGCATAAAAAATATTCTGAATTGAAACATTCTTGTCTAAAAATTTTGTGATGTTTGGTGTGCTTGTTCAGATGTATATCTTTGTGAGGAGCCCCACCGGTAGGACAATCCGCCTCAGGGTCCGACCATCAGATACCTTAAATAATGTTAAGACAAAGATTATGGAACAGCACCAACTCAGCTTCAATGGAGTGCAGCTAGAGGACAACTTTACATTGGCTGATTATGACATCCAGCGTGAAGCCACGCTTGACCTCCAAGAAAATATGCAAATCTATGTAATGGAGACATTAGGTGGCAAGACCATTACTCTTGAGGTCGACAACTTAGATACCATTGACACCTTGAAGAGCAGGATTGAAGACATGGAGGGATTCCCCAAGAGTCAGCAGTGTCTCATCTTTGAGAACAAACAGCTGGATGACAACGGCACCTTGGCGGACCACAACATTTGTAAAGAGTCCACCGTTCTCCTTGTGCTGCACCCAGTTCCAAGAGGTATGATGCAGATCTTTGCGAAGTCAATCTGCGGAAAGACCATATCTCTTTATGTTGAGAGCTCATACACCATCGATGTTGTCAAGATGATGATCTATGAGATGGAAGGCCTTCCTATCAAGCAGCAACGCCTCATCTTTGGAGGCAGACAGTTGAACAGCGGCCGCACCTTGGCGGACTATAACATCAAGAAGGAGTGCACCATCCATATCGTACTCTGCCTTTGTGGTTGTTGAGATTGAGAGGGATGCTATGCGGTCATTCAACAGATAGTACTCTTTTGCTGCAGTCTCGTTTCTTTCCATGCTAGAAATGGTGTGCTATCAGTAAAACTTTCATTGCAGTATGTTAATGTTTGACATCTCATGTCAAAAGTAGTCTGGCATTAGTTGATTGAGAAATTGAGGATCTTGTTAGATAAGTCTCTGAGGCCAATTTATAAACCTGTGTGCTATCGTGAATGACATAATTCCGTGGTTGCTCCTCTGTTTTCCCGGGTGAGTTGGAGACTTGGAGTTGCTTGATTGAGATAACCTCTTGATCAGCAATGGCAAACAAAACTCCAAGGCCATGGGAATGCATGCCAACGCAGCTATTACTTGACTGAAATGGTGAGCGAATGTCTTTGACATTCTGCATCTCGTCTGAAATAAATACTACTCTGGCAAGATGAAATTAAAACACGATGGAGTTGGAAACCCTTTTTTTTTTTTAGGGACGATGGAGTTGGAAACTACTGGCCTCTGATCATTCCGTGACCGATAGCTGCTTGACCAAAGGAACCAGCCCAAGAAGATGAACAGGTAACGCGCTGGAAAAAAGTCCTTTTGACCTTCTTAGACACTGTGCCGAGTTTAATTTGTCTCCTTAGACCGTAAAACCATGTAACTAGACTCCCTCAACTTTTAAAACCGTACGTTTTACATCCCTAAGTTGGATATAAGCGGTTTTGAAGGCGGTTTTGACTTTTTTCTTTTTATTTATTTTAGCAAAACTTTAAAAAATCATAGTAAATCAAAGAAAAATCATAAAAACAAAAATCTAATTCTGTTGGACTCCACATAAGTATATTAACACATAAATATATAATATAGTATGCTTTAGTATAAAATTTTTCTTAAACATTTATATCTATCCTTTAACTATAGTTAAAGGAAATAATTAATAACTGCATTTTCTATGGTCCAATCATGCTGAAATTTTTTATATTAGCCTAGTTATTATATACTTCAACTATATTAAAAAGTTCATAACCACTGGATCATGTATAACTTAGTTCCAGATTTATTTAGAGTATGTTTTACCTTAAATAAATATTCTACTAAGTTATACATGACCCACTGGGTATGGATTTTTTTAATACATTTGAAGCAAACAATAATTATACCAACATGAAAAGTTTAGCATGATTAGATCATAAAAATGCAGTTATGAATTATTTCATTTAACTATAGTTAAAAAATAGATGTAAATCTCTAATTAAAATTTTATACTAAAGTGTACCATATTATATATTTTCTTTGTTAATATACTTATGTACAATCCAACAAAATTAAATTTTCGATTTTATGATTTTTCTTTGATTTGGTATGATTTTTTAAAGTTTCAACCGAAAAAAATAAAAAAGAAAAAATCAAAACCGCTTATATACAGCTCAGGGAGGTAAAACGTATGGTTTCTAAAGTTAAGAAAGGCTGGTTACCCGGTTTTGCGGTGTACGAAGACAAATTAAACTCGGCTCAATGCAGTGTGGGCTAAGAGGCCAGCAGTTTGATGGGCTCTAGGCCTGCTTCCCCTACTTCCACCCACCCATTGAGATACGTGGGCTGGGCCTGCTTTCGGCTTGCATGGGCCGTAAACAACAACACACAACAGTACTACTCGAGACGACGACTCGACCAGACCGGCGGAGACTTGATCGAAGTCGTTCCCTTTCGAAATTAAAAAAAAAAAAAAACCGTTCCCTTTCTGAGTCGGAAACTCCTTAGCACGATCGACTATTCGACTTGACGATAAAGTGCAAAGAGTCTTTCCCCAACCCTTCCTCCAGTTCCAATCGCAAATCTCTGCTCTTGCGCTCTCCGGCGGAGGCAACAAACGCCATCAGATCCGATCCAAGCAACAAGAATCTCCGATTCGACAACTCAGCAGGGTACGCGAGCTTCTTAAACTTTTGCCTGTCTATATACCACTAGGCACTAGCAGTTTTTCGTATTCGTGCTAGGCTGGAATTTGGGGGGCCGTTGAATATGGTTTCTTGGAGGATTGGTTAGATGAAGAAGAATGTTGCAACTGTTCATCATTTCCCTCTTGCGGGAACAAACCGGCATCTAGATAATGAAGTAGTATTAGATTAATTTGGATATGGGAATTCTCGATATGTGTCCTTGCCATGGTAACTAATCAGATGATTGCTTTTAAAATTATTTTTTTGCATATATACTCACACACACACACACACATAAAGAAATGATGTATTAGCCTTTGTGACTGTATATTTGCCTTCTTTATCCTACTGCATGCGCTATTGTTTTATGTCCTAAAGAAAAGCAAGACGAAAGCCTCTGCTATATGTTAATTTTAGTTGCCGGGTGGAAATTAAGGGCTGCATATTCTGTTTCTCCAATTGCATTGCATGTTTTAGATGCATTGTGTTAGCAACTCTCAAGTGTGCGCGAGATTGTTCTTTTAGATTTGGCATTATCATTCCATCGGTTCTATATATTCCAGTACAAATTGTTCAGCAGAATGGGAATTGCATTTTCACTTTCTCTCTCCAAATTACAGAACTGAGTGAACCACGCAATTGTTAATGGTAAACAGCCACATTTTTGTATATTGTTGCATAGCGTAAAAAGTATTGAATCATTTTTGTCTAAAAATTTTGTGTTGTTTGGTGTGTTGTTCAAATGTATATCTTTTTGAGGAGCCCCACTGGTAGGACAATCCGCCTCACGGTCCAACCATCAGATGCCTTGTATGATGTTAAGACAAAGATTATGGAGCAACACCAACTCGTCTTCAATGGAGTGCAACTAGAGGACAACCTTACATTGGCTGATTATGACATCCAGCGGGAAGCCACGCTTGACCTCCAAGAAAAGATGCAAATCTATTTAATGGAGACACTAGCCGGTAAGACCATTACTATTGAGGTCGACAGCTTAGATACTATTGGCACCGTGAAGGCTAAGATTCAAGATGTCGAGGGATTCCCCAAGAGTCAGCAATGTCTCCTCTTCGAGAACAAACAACTGGATGACAGGCGTACCTTGGCGGACCACAACATTTGGAAGGAGTCCACCATTCTCCTTGTCCTCCACCCATTTCGAAGACGTATGATGCTGATCTTCGCGAAGACATTGACCGGAAAGGTCCTCTCTCTTGACGTTAAGAGCTCAGATACCATCGAAGCTGTCAAGGTGAAGATGTATGAGATCGACAGGACTCCTCCTAAACAGATGCGTCTCATCTTTGGTGGCAAGCAACTGGAGAACAGCCGCACCCTGGCGGATTATAACATTACAAAGGAGTGCACCATCCATGTGGTACTCTGCCTTTGTGGTTGTTGAGAACTTGAGATTGAGATGGATGCATGGCCAATTTAACTAGTACTCTTTTGCTGCAGTCTTGTATCTTTATTTCCATGTCAGAAATGGTATGCTAGTGTGTGAGATCTTATATCAAAAGTAGTCCTTGGGTCTGTCTTGGCATCATTTGATTGAGAAATTGGGGTTCTTAATTTTTAGAAGAGTCACTGACACCAATTGTAAACCTGTGTTCGATGTGAATGTTATAATTCCATGGTTGGTCCTCTGTTTTTTTCGGTGAGTTGGAGACTTGGAATTGTTTGATGGAGAAATATCTTTGGCATTCTGCTTGTCGTGTGAAAAAAAGACTTAGAAACCATGGTTTTCTCACTTTCTTTGCACGTTACCCCAAAGATTATTATGTCACTCATAACTTTATGGTTAGTCATCATGCATCTAGAGTACATGGCAACATGCACAACAGGGTCGATGAAACATGTTGGCAATAATTAGCCAATGCCATTTATATACATTTATATGAAGAAACAAATCTCGTGTCTAATCCTTACTTCTCTTCTGGCTTTGTTGCTTGTCCTCTCTATAAGTAGAAATTGATCTCATACTAATTAAAAATCGCTGAAGACAGATTTCGTGCAAACCATAAAAATTATTTGGTTTCATCTGCTGATGCTTGCTATGATCCTACAATAATGTTTTTATCATAATGCACATCACTTCCTGCATTGAAGAATTCAAATGTATATAACTTCTTTTTTTGCTCCATTTTTAAAATTAGTATTTCCTTTGCTCCAAACAATTTACATGGCGGACAGTAGGCCACTAGCCAGTCAAAGGTCTCCTCCAACCGCCCAATGGCTTCTTCCTGGAGTTAAATGCTGTAGTACGTACTGTGAAAGAAATAAAGAACACGACGGAGATATACCTTCTGTTTCTTTCCCTTAAGGATGGGGTAGTATACATGCTTAGCAAGTTAGCATGCTGATGAGACTTGTTGGAAATAAGTTGCTGTTTTCATTTAGATTTTTATCATTGATTACTGAGACGGATCTGGTGCACACACTAAAAATTTTATATGTTCCATATGCTGATGGCTGGTGAGGGTTGTTTGTTTCCTTTATTTATTATGCTTTCTGATATTTTTTTAAGATTACAAATTACAACGGCTCACACGCACACACTCATCCCTATGAACACACGTACGTAAATCCTAAGCACATCCGAAGGACTGAACCGGCAGATCCAACGTAGACGCTCACACACACGCACACTCACCCCTGTGAACACACGTACGTAAATCCTACCCCTATGAGCACCTCCGAAGGACTTAGCCGGCATATATTGAGATTCATGAAGTCACCACAGGTGCCTCGCTGTCGACGGGGACGTCGCCTACCACCGAATACATAGCGCCGGTAAATTCCAGAATAAATCCAGAAAAATACGAGCACCAGAATTTGAACCCTGGTGCGTAGATTCCACCACAAAGAACCCAACAACTGATCTAGGATTTCCTCTATAAGAAATGGAAACACATTCTAGACCGCCATTCTGTACTAGCAAAATAGAGAAAAAAAACTCAATAAGAAATGACTAAGATAATATTGGAAACTTTGAGTGGCTAAATATCAAATTCTATAGTTAAAGGGATTATGTAGATAAAAATCGAAAGTTTAGGGGGTGAACTAGGTTTTAACACGTGTCTTTGCCACTTATTGTTCACATTTGATGTCACATCAACAAATCACCTCTAGAATCACCTGACAAGGTTATTTAGATGGTTTTGTGTAGTTTAGGGTGTAGAATACCTGATTTTACACTTAAAGAGGTTACGTAAACGATCATCAATAGATCAATGGTAAAATAACATTTTCATTTATATAATGAGTTTTTCTTTAATTTTATGGATTTATATATGGCCCTATTCTCGATGATCAATTTTGCTACAGTATCTTTAGGACTATCCCAGCATTAAAAGGGAATCATAAATGAAACCTAATGCAAATTTTTTATTTACAGCTCTCAAGACAGCCATATCATTTAACTAGGCACATGATTGGATGAAATGAATTTGCAATTTACGCGTAATTTATTTTTTTAAAAATATCATTATTTCAAGTTTTAGTTTCCTACAAGGATTTATCTAATTTTCTTGAAAAATCTGACGACATTATGAGACAAAAAAAATAAATCTAAAATGATAAGAAGTATAGATTAGAGCACCAATAGCATCTAAATTAGATGAGTACTTCTTAAGTATGAGCTCCTACTTTCTAATGTCTAGATTTTTAACCTCAACTCCAATGGTAGCTTTAAAAATCTCAGACTTTACTTTAAATCTAGTAGGTGAGACCTATTTGGTATTGAATATAGGGCTCTCTAAAGACCCCTATGAATAATGATGGAGGAAGAGATTTATAGGCCTCTCTAAAATGTGGACTCTAGTAGAGGGCCTACACAAAATTCAAGATAAGATATGTTTGGAGCCTGGAGTTGCTCTAAAGAGATATGACTTGCTTACATTAGTTTGAGCCCCTTTCATAAGCTAACAAAAATTTATTATGACCTGAATTAGGAAAATAGTAAGCTATAAAGTATTTTGATATTTTTTGTTAGCCCATAACTACAAAAAAAATATCTTAATATCACTATAAAGTATTTCAAAATATAAACCTAATGCAACCATTGTTTTTTGTATAGCATGAAGAAAGTTCTAAATATTTAGTAGGTCATAAATCTAAACTAAACTCCAATGCGCGCTTTGATTTTTTGGGAATCTAAAGAGCCCGTGTCCCTCCCGTAGTCCCGTCAATAATGGGCCTCGGAAGTCGAAGCAGAAGGGCCGGCTTGCCCTCGTTCGTACCATCGAGTATAAAAGACGCACCAATGCAGCATCCCCTGTAACCCAACTCATCCACTCCCTGGGCTGTTCGGCGGAAGCAACAAGCTAGCAACAAGCATCTTCGTCGGTCGGTAGATCGACTCAAGCAAGGTACGCAAACTGTTCTTTATTTTTGTTTTTGTTCCCAGCAGCCCTATCTCTGATCTAAAAAAAAAAAAAAAAACAGCCCTATCTCTACTACCAGCAGTCTCGTCCATATCCGTGGTGTCAGTGCTCTCTACAGTGTATACTGTCAGCGACTCAACGTAGAATTACGGGAGAATTCGGAACTTGTGACCCATCTCATATGATTTCCTGGATCTAATGATTGATTAGATGGAGAATACTGTAGTAATTGTTCAGAACGATGGAGTATAGTTCGTAGTATTAGATAGAAATTCTGGTTTGCCAAGGTAGCTAATTAGAAGCTTCATTTTGAAAAAAGATCATATTTTGCATATGCATAAAGGAATATAGGACCATAAACAAGATAGTACAGATCTTCATAGTACCTATTACCGGTCAGCTTTTGTGACTGTAGATTAATTTCCTTTCTTCTTCAGCCAACTGTTGAGTTGTCGACGTCTTCGGCTGTTCTATAGCCCAAACAAAAGAGATATAAAACCATCTGCTGTTAATCTAGTTGCTGATGGAAAAATTAAGGACTGTATTGCTGCAAGTTCTACTTTTTTAGTGAGACCGATGCACTGTAGCAACTCTGAAGTGTAGCACTAGCTTCTGTAATTAACGTGAGCCTTCTTTGGCTGAGGTTCTGTAGTCCAGTAGAGAACTAGTTTCAAGCAATGTATAGAACTAAGCATTTTTTTATACAATGTATGGAGCGAACCATGTAATTTTTAATGAGATAGATCAATGCTTAACTTTGTATTCGAGGATTTAGCGTCACAACTTATTCTGTATAAACAATGTATTTACACAGTAGACTTGTATTATTGCTTCTATGTTTTAGATAACGGGTTCGTGCTCTACTACTAGATGAAATTGTTTATATTTTTGTTTGTCTAATGGACCGAACTGGGCGACCGGGGGAGGGGGGGTGAATGGGAGCCGATAAAAATTCTGCAATGAGAACTCAGCCTATGTCCCAATTGCCACCCGGAGCACTTCTCTTCTAATCGCCAAGGTGACACAAGTCAACTGGTGATTAGCTCACCCTAGGAACGACCAGGTAAGTTTCACAGTAATGCAAGTTACTTGGCGGAAGCAATTGAAAGAACAAAGGTCGACTCAATGTGCATAATCAATCTCACCGATTCATCATTGAATTAACCAAATCATATAGCGTTCAGATTTACAAACAAATAATGTTCTAGCATGTGCAATGATTAGCTCTTGTAGCATGAAAGTTGGAATTGAATAGCAGCAATCTCACGGTAAAAATGAAAGAGCTTGTGCTCACCTGAACCTACCAATGGACGTGGGCTGCTCGTGCTGCCTGTTCAAACTTGCAATCCACGCGAGTGCAGCTGGGCCGTGGTCGCTGCACGCTGCTGCCAAGCCGAGCAACGCCAACCACGCCAGCCGCTGCTGGGCTGCGCTGAGTAAGCTGCTGTGCAGCCTGCTGCTGCGCCCTACGCACTGCGTCGAAGCCGCTGCTACCGAGCGTTGCGTGCGCGAGCCTGCACCACGAACGACACGCAAACAGAAACCGATTTGGAGCCTAATGCAAAGAACAAGAATTCGCCCAAAAATACCCTGAAAATGGTGAAAAACAAAAATGCGATTTCACAGGGGAGAACTGGGTGAAAGCAAACATGTAGGTCTCAAATCTCCTTCCATTACCACACCGAGGAATTCACCTGTACAAAAAACAACGAATTTGATGAGTTCACAAGTTCTAATCTGCCTCTCTCTCCATGAATACCGGCTAGCCGATAGAGCACGAGGGGGGCAGAGAGAATACTACAGGACAAGTCTTTTGGCTGTCCACCTGGGTCTAAAGACTAGACTACCCCTAGATATTATTTTAGGATAACTACCCATCCAGGGGCGAAAAGGTCCGTATTTTTGTAGGAGCATCGGACGGACACGCCGTCCTCACGACTTTGCTTCGCCTTGACGCAAGCTTCGCGATGGGGCCACGTGCCCTCCATCCCGGACGCCCGACCGCACCGAGTCCGCCCCCCGGTTTTGAGGCCCAAACCAGGGAACCCGCCTGCCTAGTGGTTTTGAGGCCCAAACCATCCATCTCCGCGTAGCCGCCACGCGACCTCGCCGATGTCGACGCGTGTCCGACCTCCGCCGAGCCTTGACGCCTTCAAATCTTTCGCGCTCCCGCCGTACAGGCCGCCTACTCGACTTGTCATCACCTTTCTCGCCCGATTTGGCCGACGCCGTCTTCATCCATCTCCCATGCTTCCTTGCTGATTCATGCACCACGCGAGTCGCCCATGACTCCGCCCGGTCTCTTCGGGTCCGTCGGCCCAAGTCTACTCGCGTTCATCCTCGAACTTTTTACTTGACCTTCACCTCGCTCCATCAACCGTCATGTCGAACTCTGCACCTGCACTAGTATGCAAGCTGTTCTTTGTTTTTCTTTCTTTGCCCGCCATATCTATCTAGTACTACCAGCAGTCCCGTTCATATTCGTGGTGTATGTGCTCTCTACAACATATATACTGCCAGCGTAGCATTATGGGGTAATTATTGCTTACAACTTGTGGCTCGTCCCATTTGATTTACTTGATCCAAGGATTGGTTAGATGGAGAGTAATGTAGTAATTGTTAATGCTTCTTCTTGAGGAAAATTTTGTTGGTCCGTATTGGTACGATGGAGTATAGTAGTATTATTAGATAGGAATTCTGGTTCACCTTGCCACAGTAGCTATCTAATTAGATGCTTTATTTTGAAAAAAGATCATATTTTGCATATGCATAAAAGAATAGCACCATATATAAACAAAGATAGTCCAAATCGCCATAGCGACAGCTTTTGTGACTACTGTAGATTTATTTTCTTTCATCTTCTGCCAACTGTTTGAATTGTTGAAGTTTTCGGCTATTCTATAGTCCACCAAACAAAATCGATACAAAACCATCTCTCCAAGTTCTACTTTTTCAGCGAGACCGATGCATTGTAGCAACTCTAAACTGGAGCACTAGCTTCTGTTCTATAGTCCAGTAGAAAGTTAGTGTTAAGCAATGTACAGACCTAAGTACTTTTCTTCAATGTACGAAGTACGAACTGAGCGAACCATGTAATTTTTAATGATTGCTCATTAGTTAACTTTGCATACTAGGATTAGTGCGACACCTTCTTTTGTATAAACAATGTATTCAGACAGTAGACTTCTGTTCTTGCTTCTACTATTTTTTAGATAACGGGTTCGTGCTTTACTACTAGATAGATGAAATTGTTTATATTTTGTTCATTATTGTTGTCTAGCCTAACTTAAAGATGGATTAAAGCATTTTTTTTATCTAAAAATTGATAATGTTCGATGTGTTCTTTCAGAATGCACATCTCCGTGAGGAGTTCCTCTGGTAGGACAATATGCCTCAAGGTCCAACCATCAGATACCTTGTCAACTGTTAAGGCGAAGATTCTAGAACAACACCGCCTTGTCTTTGATGGAGTGCAGTTAGAGGACAACCTTACATTGTATGATTATGGCATCCAACATCAATCGACGCTTGACCTCCAAGAAAAGATGCAAATCTATGTAATGGAGACACTGGCGGGCAGGACCATCAGTCTTGAGGTGAACAGTTCAGATACCATTCACAATGTGAAGAGCGAAATTGAATCCATGGAGGGATTTCCTAAGGCTCAACAGTGCCTCATCTTTGCCAACAAACAGTTGGATGACAACCACACGTTGGCAGACCTGAACATTTGGAAGGAGTCCACCGTTCTCCTTGTCCTCCAACAGAATTCAAGAGGTAGCATGAAGATTTTCGTGAGGAAGTTGACCGGAGAGACCATCACTCTTAAGGTTCAGAGCTCAGATACCATCGCCGATATCAAGGTGAAGATATATGAGAAGGACGGAAAGCGCCCCGCAGAGCAACGCCTCATCTTTGCTGGCAAGCAGCTGGAGGACAGCTTCACACTGAGGATTATAACATTGTGTCAGAGTCTACCCTCCATCTTGTTCTTCGCCTTTGTGGATGTTGAGATGGTGGTCATCGAACTACGAGCGTTCTTGGATTACAGTCTTGTTTCTTCCTTGAGTAGTGGTTTGTAATCACTAAAATTATCACTATCTGTAAGACGTTAGTATTGCTGTAGTCTCGTTTGTTTCCAGCAGAGGTGTGCGTTATCAACAGTAAGACTTTCATTGTGGTGAGTTTCTATGTAATAGAATTTCATTGTGGTAGGTTAAAAGGTGTCAGATCGATCTTTGTATCAAAAGTCCCTGCATCTGTCTTGGCCTCAGCAGATTGAAAGATATAGTTCGCGCACGTCTCACGATTTTGCATTGCTTCCACATATACGGTAGCATGATAGCATCTCGGTTGTGAAACTAGTTGTAATAGATCATCTAAGTCATCACAGAGCTGAGCCTGGCAGCGATGAGTACAGACTTGGGGAGTCGCATGCAGTTGCAGCATCCGGCGGGTCGGCTGGTAGTCGATGACAGCGTGCACTTACGAGCCAACGATCTCGAGCTCCATTTTTTTTTTCTTTTGAGCGTGATCTTGAATTCTTGATATGCACTTCTGCAGCAGAAGCAAAACCAGGATTGACATGAAAATTCGTTTCAAAAAAATAATCATTCGTTTCAAAAGGATTGACATGAAAATCCTAACAAAACAGAAACAATGTACTGACCTTTTTTCTTAGGAAAAGAGAAAAGAAAAGAATCTCACATGACAGAAATATAGATGTGAAATAATATTACAACCGGGATAAATAAATTAAATAAATATTACAATCTAGACAAATGTTTCAACTTGGATAAAAATATTACAACTGAGATAGTCATTGCTAAGCTCCATTTCGAAGAGAGAGTTTGGTGACCCCACAAGCAAGGCCCTCAGCTCCTCCTCTTCCAGCCCTCAAGGATGCTGCACCTAGACCTCTCAAGCTCGTCTGCAATCTCTCGCATCTACGGCCTTGTCTTGCTGGCTATCTCCAGGCAGCCCCCTGCGGTGCTCCTCTTTTTGCTAGGGTTGTTGCTTGGTTCAATGTTGTAATGTTTCACCTTAATGTTGTAACATTTTTATGTGAATGGACGCATGTTTTAGTGTTTTGATGTTTCATTGGGTGTTGCAAAATTTGATTTGATGTTGCGATGTTTCAATGTTGTGGTCAGATTTTTGTAGACCGCTTCCACTGTCCCACTAGCATGATGAAAATTCTGCCATAAATAAATCTAATAAAACTCTAGTGCACACTTTAATTTATTTTACTAGCAGAGGCACACGTGCGACATGCTCGTGATACAAATTATATAGCGGTGAGTAAGTTTTAGGAAACCAAATTAGTATGTGGCAGAAATATTCTCTTCGCCCTTGCTTGGAAGCAATGAAGCAGATGTCATCGACGATGCTGAGGGAGACAAGCACTACATCAGGCCTGATTTTTTTTTAAAAAAGACGCATCAGGCCTGATCTTAGTTGAGATGAACACTGCATCAGTCCCGAATCAGCTGTTTGTTGTACATGATGTTGAAGTCTGACTCCTGACCTCCACGCTGTGTAGACGACGTTGGAGTCTGACTTGGATTTATGTACGTGTTATTGAGGGTATGTTTGTGAGTTGTGACCGTATGTTTTTATGGTATTTATTCGTATTTTTGGCAAGATTTTATCGTTTGTGAGCCATCGAGGAAAATCTGCCCAACCCGTATGACTCAAACTCAGGGAAACCGGAAACTGACCACGTGACGTCCATGCTTTCTCCTCAAATTTTTTTAAACACTAGCAAAAACACACGTGTGGCACGCACGTGTTTAAAAGCAAATCTAGTGATGCATTTTGTATTCGTACACAAGTTAAAGATTTTGCCTCGTATGCATATCTCCTAAATAATTGAATCATCCAAACTGGATCGAACTTAGATGCTAGCAATAAAAAAAAATAACATATTGTCCTAGTATATTGACTTTTCTTAGGTGGTCTTGTGACTCCACATGAAATCTCCTAATCCACAAGCATCAGCATAGATGTGCGTATAAAGAGCAGATATAAACCAATTAAGTGGCTTTCCATACGGCCATGCGCTAATTTTTTTAAAAAATATATCATTGATCTACAAGATGTCAAATCATAGTTACCAGACATGATTGATTGATGTAATAATCTATCTTCTCTAAATTTAATTAAGGGTTAACTAATGTCATAGTTCTTTAGTGGCCGCAAAACAATTAGATTGGCATAACTGAATGGACAAACTTCATTACAGTACACAGTTTGGCAGATGATCATCTTTTATTCCTCTAGAAGTTCATAAGATCAAATCCAATGTCATGGTAGGATAAATGTTGTTGCATGTTTAAATAGAAGCCGAAGGCCTGCAGAGTATCGTATGTTTTTTTTTAAAAAAAGTATACATCAATTTAAATGAAAGTATTCAACCGCGATTGGTCATCTCTCAAGCAAGTCCCAGCTCGCTGGTTTTTTTTTTCTTTTTTCTGTGCTACCGGCCAAAAGCAGCGACGCGGGCAGCGCCGCCGTGCCCGTATGTAGCCATGCTGGCGTGCCTCCCCAACCACACAGGAACTTTCACCAGGGAAGGGATCACTCCGCGACGCCGTGCAGCAGTAACGCCGGCACGCTCGGCGAAGGCCCCGTTGCTGCAGTTGCCATGTCTCTCGAGCGAACTTGACGAATTTCAAGAGCGAAACGCCTGACGATTGGGTGGAATTGGATCCAGTCCAATCGAGTCCCAGGCTGCTTGCTGCGCCTCTGGCGCCGTGCGTCAGTGCCTTCAAATATTCGCGTTCGTCGGAGCGGAGATTGTAATCGGCCTTCCGTCCGTTGGGTAGAAAAAGCTCGGTGAAAAAACTAAATTGTTTTGGGCAGAAACATTCTCTGAATATCAGTTTTGGTAGGGTTGACTGTCTCCCCACCCCCGTTGAACCTTACAGGTGGGTCCAGCATGAGGGGTACCGCAGACCCGATTCGGGTGAGAAACGTTTTCGATTCTAATCGTACTTTTATGGATAGAAGATGAAACTTTTAACCTAATTCGGTGGACACACATTAACAGGCCGGTGGGGCACCCTACACTTAATATTGAATGATTTTATGGTAACAAATGTTTTTTAAAAAATAAATATAGAAGATTTGGGAATACAAAAGCCCGTGTCCCTTCCGTTCCCTCCGTCAATAGTGGGCCTCGGAAGTCTGGCCTGCCCTCGTTCGTACGATCCAGTATAAGACACAGTATCCCAAACCCTAACTCATCCACTTTCGATCTCCCTGGGCGCTGTCCGGCGGAAGCATAGAGCTAGCAACAAGCATCTTCTTCATCGGTCGATCGACTCGTGCAAGGTATATACGCAAGCTGTTCTTTATTTTTAATTTTCATTCCCGGCCCTATATCTAGTACTACAAGCAGTCCCGTTCATATTCGTGGTGTATGTGCTCTCTACAGCGTATACTGCCAGCGTAGCATTACGGGATAATTATTGCTTGCAACTTGTGGTTCATCCCATTTGATTTGCTGGTTCGAAGGATTGGTTAGATGGAAAGTAGTGTAGTAATTATTGTTCATGTTTTTCTTGCGGGAAAATTTTGTTGGTCCAGATTAGAACGACGGAGTATAGTAGTATCAGATAGGAATTCTGGTTGTGTCCTTGCCGCGGTAGCTAATTAGATGCTTTATTTTGAAAAAGGATCATATTTTACATATGCATAAAGGAATAGCACCATAATCAAGATAGTCCAAATCGTCATAGTACCTATTGGTTAGCTTTTGTGACTGTAGGTTTGTATATTTCCTTTTCTGCCAACTGTTTCGGTTGTTGACGTTTTGGGCTCTACTATATAGCCCAAACAAAAGCAATACAAAACCATCTGCTGTTAATCTAGTTGCAGGTGGAAATTAAGGTCTGTATTGCTGCAATAGTTCTACTTTTTCAGTGAGACCGATGCATTCTAGCGACTCTGAAGTGCAGCAGTAGCTTCTACAATTAACGTGAGCATTCTTTGGCTGCGGTTCTGTAGTCCAGTACAAACTAGTGTTAAAGCAATGTACAGAACTAATTACTTTTCTTCAATATACGAACTGAGGGAACCATAAAATTTGTAATGATTGCTCATTACTTAACTTTGCATGCCAGGATTAGTGTGACACCTTGTTCTGTGTGTACTTATGCAGTAGACTTCTATTCTTGCTTCTGTGTACTGTGTTTTTAGATGACGGTTTTGTGCTCTACTACTAGATGAAATTGTTCTTATTTTTTTGTTTATTGTTATCTAGCCCAACTTAAATAAAGATGGGTTAAAGCATTTTTGTCTAAAAATTGATAATGTTTGGTTTGTTCATTCAGAATGCACATCTTCGTGAGGAGCCCCACTGGAAGGACAATCTGCGTCAGGGTCCAACCATCAGATACCTTGTCAACCGTTAAGGCGAAGATCCTAGAAACACACCACCTTGTCTTTGATGGAGTGCAGCTAGAGGACAACCTTACATTGCATGATTATGGCATCCAACACCAATCCACTATTGACCTCCAAGAAAAGATGCAAATCTACGTAATGGAGACGCTAGCTGGCAGAACTATCACTCTTGAGGTCAACAGTTCAGATACCATTGAGAATGTGAAGAGCAAGATTGAAGACATGGAGGGATTTCCTAAGGCTCAACAGTGCCTCATCTTTGCCAACAAACAGTTGGATGACAACCGCACATTGGCAGAACAAAATATTTGGAAGGAGTCCACCGTCCTCCTTGTCCTCCAACAATATCCAAGAGGTACGATGAAGATCTACGTGAAGACGTTGCATGATGGAACTACCATCACTCTGAAGGTCGAGAGGTCAGATACCATCCAGGATATCAAGGTGAAGATATATGAGAAATGTGAAATTCGCCCCAAACAACAACGCCTCATCCATGCCGGTAGGCTGCTGGAGGATGGCCGCACACTGGAGTATTATAATATTACAAAGGAGTCTTTCATCCATCTGGCGCTCTGTCTCTGCGGAAGTGGAGAGGACGATCATTGATCAATGAGTGTTCTTTCGCTACTGTCTTGTTTTTTCCTTCGAGACAGTAGTAATCAGTAGTGCTTTTTATCAATAAAATTACCATCAATCGTACGACGTTAGTGTTGCTGCAGTCTAGTTTGTTTCCAGCAGAGGAGTGTGTCATTAGTAAAACTTTCATTGTGGTAGTTTTTAAGGGAATTTCATTGTGTGTGAGATCTTTGTATCAAAAGTCCCTGTGTCTTTCTTGGCAACAGCTGATTGAACGAAAGATATGCAGTACCGCGTGAACCTCTGGACGTCTACGAGTTTGCATTGCTGCCTTAACGGTAGCACATCTCGGTTGTAACTTGTAAAACAAGTAGTCACAGAGCTGAGATGAGTACAGACTTGCGGAGCTGCATGCAGTTGCGTCGATCGGCTGGTAGTCGTTGACATGACGATAGCGTGCAGGAGCCAACGATCTCGATCTGCAGTGACGAGACACAGCACAAGCAAAAAACAATGATTCACATGAAAATCACCACAAAACAGAAACAATGTATGTACTACCCTTTTCCTAGAAAAAAAAAATCTCAGACAGTTGAAATATAGATGTGAAAAAAATTATTACAGCACAGGTAATAAGTGACAAAATGAATGACATTATCGTGGAGATTGAACTCCTAAGTATGCTGAATCAGTCATGCTGAGATAGGCGCCATTACTAATCTCGATTTCAAATGGAGAATTTGGTGAGCCAACAAGCAAGGCCCTCAGCTCGTCCTCAGAAGTTTCCTGCCCCCATGGATGATGCTGCGAGAGGTTCCTGAACCTCTCAAGCTCGTCTGCAACCTCTCGCATCGCCGGCCTCTTCTCGCTGGCCATCTCCAAGCATAGCTTCGCCAGCTCAGCCACCTGCTCGATCAGCTCCATGCTCTCTTCACCCTTTTATCTGTTCATCCAGTATCTCACCAAGCCTGTTCTCACTCACGGCCAGCAAAAAATGTGCCGAGAGATTTATCTCCTCGTCGATCGCCTCAAGGTTCATCGCCTTCCGGCATGTCAGCAGCTCGAGGATGACGACGCCGAAGCTGTACACGTCACTCTTGCCAGTCAGCTTGGAGGTCTGCATGTACTCTGGGTCAAGGTAGCCGTAGGTCCCCTGGATGACGAACTGAGCCTCATCCGTTGGTGCCAACGTCGAGGCACCAAAGTCGGAGACTTTGACGGTGTAGCCTTCGTCGATGAGTATGTTTGCCGATTTCACGTCGCCATGGATGATCGGCGGCGAGGCCCAGGAGTGCAGGTAGGCTAGTGCTTCTGCAGCCTCGTGCACGATCTTGAGGCGCGTCGCGAAGGAGACACGTGGCCCGAGGTGCTGGCCATGGATGAGCTGGTACAGGGTGCCATTGGGGATGAACTCGTAGACGAGCATGGGCACCTCCACTTCGAGGCAGCAGCCGTAGAGCTTGACGACGTTCCTGTGGTTGATCTGGGACAGGATGAGCATCTCCTTCCCGAACTCCTTCTCCTGCCTCTCACTGACCAGCTTGCACTTCTTTATCGCGACTGATCTGTTGTCCTTTAAAGTTCCCTTGTAGACGGTGCCATTCCCTCCCTTGCCGATCACATTTCGCTCGGCAAATTTGTCAGTTGCCTCTTCGAGCTCTGCTTTGGTGAACAATATGAAGGACAGCCCCTGTTTCGACTTCATTTCCTCCAGCAGCAAGAACCCTCCGTGCAGCTTGAAGTACCTTTTCTTCACAGCAGCAAGGCTCCTCTTCTGGTGGATAAGGTAGGCGCAGGACAGGGTAACTACCAGCACCACTGTGGCAATGCTAACAGCTGCAGCAAGGTCATAGGATCAGATGCTGTCGAGAAGATGAGAAAGTAATTAAGGCATTGGAGGCGGGCACGTACCAGGCAAATAATCATATTTTTTTGTTGGGGTGCATTGCATTTCTGTTGGATCATACTGCGTTTTATAAGGGCAAATGGTGCATTCGTATGATCCTAAAGTATTACGGCATACTCCTTTGCATAAACCTGGTTTGATGCACTCATTGATATCTGCAGCAACATAATACTTAAGTGATACAGAAATTAACAATATGAAGATGATATGAACTGTTGAACTTGAGGCTTTCTTCGGATAACTAAAAATTTCCATGTAAACAGCAGTTTTTTTTTCTGCTATCCACATGAACCGGGAATAGATACCTAGAACCAAATCCGGACATGAAAAGGCACGACTGTTTGATTTTTTTTGTATGCTGGAAAAACAGAGTCGTTGAATATCCACATTGGGAAGCTCGGGAGCAATAGAATCTTTATGCAGGCATAATTTTATGGAAAGTTTTGCTTTCATCAGTAATCCAGAGCGCAGACCCAAACCCCGATTGCTAGTAGGAAATCCTATTGCACCAACGGGAAACACCTTGTAGTGGCAGAAACATAAATCACATAAATATTTAAAGACAGTTTTAGCTCCAGTCCATT
Organism: Digitaria exilis; assembly: GCA_015342445.1. NCBI lineage: Eukaryota > Viridiplantae > Streptophyta > Magnoliopsida > Poales > Poaceae > Digitaria > Digitaria exilis. The sequence continues at coordinate 553,186 of JACEFO010002268.1, read as the reverse complement.
GTCTTATTCTGGTTAGTGATTGGTAATAGAAACACATGATTGTATTTAGGCATTGTTATTCAGTGAAGCATGACGAAAATCAAAATACAGAGAAATATTCTGCTCCGGGTACAGCCTAACAGAGAGATCTGACATGCAAGAGTTACTACTGAGTATATTCTCGTCATGAGGATTACTAATTTTTCAGGCATGGATGTCAGAATTGGTGAATTCGTGCTGCATAAAACACAGTTTCAAGAATGTTCTGAACTTCGAAATATCTGAAAAAAGCGCAGAACTAGCTCAGTTAATTACCGATTTCTTTTAGTTATGAGTACTCTCCAAAGTGCAATCAAGCGTTGAGCCAGAATGGTTAGGATGAAGATAAATAATGCATATGTAGACAGACAGAAAGAACCTTGACAGCCATTGCGCAGATATGGATTCCCTTCAAAGCCCGGCATACATTTGCATCGATAACCAATGTTACCAGCTGTTGAGTTGACACTTAAACATCTACTATTTCTGCTAACACATCCATATCCCGAGGAGTTCTGCTGTGCTTCCTGACAGGTTAGATTGGCAACAGCCCAACGCACGGAGGATATTTGGCTTGAAGCGATATAAAGGTCAGGTTCCTTCGGTATTCTAAACATCTGCTGTTCGTCATATGAGGTTTCAATGATCTGCATCAACCCCTTATCAACATCTATGTATGATACCTGAGGTCCGTCATCAAACTGGACGCTGGGAGATGTCGCATTTGTGCATTTGAGCTGAAATAGCTTCCTTGCAGAACAACCTTCTTCTAGTCCAAAAGGGAATGGAACACTGAAGTTGCCACATGTTCGCTGGCAATTTGCCTTCTGTCCAGCATTAGGATTATATCCTGTTTTTGAAAAAAAAAATTTATGAATGACCAATGCTTCGATAATTTCAATGCAATCGTACATAAGGAATATTATGAAAACATTTTTGCAAGATTTTCTTGTTCGTATGTTTACATTTACTATCACTACCACCAAATATGCTTCGAGATTGATGCAAACTTTTTCAGTTCAAACAGATACAATAGTTTCTATTAACTGCAATATTATTTGCACTTGCATAAATAAATGATTGCAACAGCATGGAAAGAAATACCTTTATCAAGCGAACAACCAAAGGGTAAGTATGGGTTACCGCCGTACCCATCTTGACAACCACAGTGATAACCGGGATATTGTGCGAACTGACTGTTGTAGCAAATACTGTTACTACTTACACAGGCATAGGTTGGTCTAGATTTATCAATGGCGCTGGCACATGTTGGTTGATCCATGATACTCCACGAGATGCTCGCAGAGGCATAGGTTACGTTGATGTTGTCCCATAGCGCGCTATGGTTAGTGAGCTCGCGGCTACCGTTGAGGACAAACTTTAACTGGATGGCACTAAGATAGGTATTAAACTGTATGGAGCAACATCCTGTTCCATTGCAGTATTGCCTGGCCACATTGCCTGTGATTGTTGCATCAGGACAGGTAATTTCACATAGTTTCCATGTCACGTTTGTTTCTTGGTCAACCCAGTACGCATCAAAGTCACAGCCTGTGATGTTTAGCACCGCAAAATCAAGAGTGAAAATTGGGGCTTTCCAGAACATGTTGTACACAGCGACACCTGGCTTGACGGGTATGGCATGGATAGGAATCTGGACACTGAAATTCGTGGAGCTGGTGCTCCCATAATTAGAAGTATCAATATCATCGATGACCTCTATTGTTGTGTCCTGAAGGTAGAGCCTTGGAGGCTGCACTGTATCATCACAGGTGAGACTGAAATTCGGATGCCGGTAGCAACGGGAGCCGATGCCAAATGGGTAGTCAAAGATCAGGTTACCACATCTTGATGGGCAAAAACTGGCTAACATGGCACTGGGGGAATCGGGATGAGTGTTGTTTGTGTCTTGGTTTATCAGGACACCAGAGGCTTGCTCCGCAGCAGTCACAATGAACACAAATAACAGAAGAGAGAACTGTAAATTGAACAAAGTCATCTTCCACAAGTGAAGAGGCTGCCTAACGAAAACCAAGACTTATAGAAGCACCAACGAAGGAGAGAGAGAGAGAGAGAGAGAGAGAGAGAGAGGGACTTGAATTTTTTTTTCTTTTAAAGATTTGGGGGAGGAGGGGGCACCCATGAAGGCATGGTCTGCCTGCTTTATATTGTTTGGACGTTGGACAGGACCGGGCCGTGGCTGTGTTAACTGATGCAAGGGAAGACTGTAAGTGCAACAATGCAGTGCGCACGGGCAAAGCTGAGGTCCACAAAAACAAATATACACAGCCTAAGGAGCAAGTGCTTGCGGCAGACCTAGCCCATCATTTTTCGTATTCATATCAATAGCCTTGATGACATGGCAAAAAAAGAGTTTGTGGCATTAGGTTGGATTAACTCTGGCCTTCATTTGACCTATTGCCTATAGGAATGGGCCTTGTTTTTATGTGCAAATAGAAAAATGTGCATGAACAATTTTTTCTAATCTTGGATGGTCGAACTTTTTTTTTCAGTCTCCTACAAATAAGAACAAACAATTTACAAGCTATATTGATTTTGCATTTTCCCTGCTTTCCATGACGTATTGGACACATTCAATACAATAAAGTATGGAGAGTTTGTGATCAGATTTTATATTACTGATTTTAATTTTATATTACTGTTCAGGATGGGAAAAGGAGATACCTCCTATACGAGGAGCAGAGGCGGGGAGATACAAAGGGTATAAGAGAATATATAGATTTTATGTTTTGCTACTATAGTCAGTGAAGAAGAAGGACGTCTAGGAAAGGGAGATAAAGGTGCGGTTAGTTTCACCCACAAAACACTATTTATCCCAACTTTTCCTATTTATACTATTCATCTCTCACAGAACACGATTCCCAGGACTTAGCTATAGTGTTTTTTTTTTAGATCTACAGTATTTTTTTCTCCAATCTGAGAAAAGATGAGTTTCTAGTCAGTCAATGAAAATAACTCTCTCCTAATATCGCTAGTCAGTCAATGAATTAAAGCTGTTTCTAGAGGAGGTGCAGGAGGATGTCCACACACAAGGACGGAATAAGAGAAAAAGGTAGAATTTGACTGCTATGAAATAATGGTCTCTATTTTCTTTTGATTTGTTTCCATTGCAGTATTAGTATCAAAGAAAGAGTCCAAGAAAGCGCCACTGCCATTCAACAAAGGGCTATTGACTAGATTCGTGACGTTACAAATTTTACGGTTTTGAAATATACCAACACAATTCGCGAAATTGTAGTCGTGCAGATGTGGTTTCTCTCTTATTTACCTTAGGTGAAAAATTGGACAACAATGCCCACGTCTTCTTCTCCATCCTCCAATGTCCAGGACGAGTGGGGCTCCTTCATCCGGCGCCCCCCTCCACCCCTTCACTCCATCGCTGAGCAAATCGCCAACAACGACGCAGCACAGATCGTGAGTCATACTCTGACCAGTGGCAGACAGAGCGAATTGACGCAGGAGGCGATCGAGGAAGATGCGGACTGCGGCAGAGTGAAGAAGACGTGTCCATCGCGACGCTCGGAAAGCCATTGACCCGTCGCCTACCCGTGGAAGAACTTGTCCTCTCCCTGCCCACGGAAACGAGCAGATCCGGCAGAGCAATGAACGAGAAGACCATTAAGAACAGCAAGAAACGGATCGGATCCACTGCATTCAGCGAAAGAGCGATTTGGGCAAGGAAGAGAAAACGGGGCAACTACCCGACGTCCATGGAGCAGCGCCAGCGCAGGGCCGCCGGCGGCTTCGTTTCAACTCTCAACCAACACCCACGCACTCCCTCCCGTTGCTAAAGGAAGCGCTTGTGAGGCGTCTCTAAAACATAGTTTTAATTTAACTAATATTTTTTGTTATTAAATATATTTAAAATATATTTTTTGGAAATTTAAATATATTTTTATGAAACCATATTTTCATACTCGTATAAGTCTATTCATATCATTTTTTCTTTTCTAAACTTAACCCATAAAAAATATTTACAATCAAAATTTTAAAAATTTGACTTCAGATGATCTTTTTTATTATTTTTCTAAACTAAACACATACAAAATTCACAATCATTTTTTTTAAAAAATGGATTAAAATAATCTTAAAACTACTTCATGAAGAGAGTACATGACTTTGTAGAAATTGTAGTAATGGATCCCAAAGCGTATTCACACTTTTCACATCCCAAAACGCCTTAACCATCTTTAGCGTCGATTGAGGAGATTTTTCTGGCTTCCAATCTGCTGGTCGATAATAGCGGCTCGCTATATGGACACATTGATTGATGAATAATTGACCGTGCAGTCCCGGGGCGATCGAGCTGCTTCTTGGATGATGACATCGCCAGGCTATTTGAAATTTTTTCTTGTTAAAGATACATTGTTGTATTTTTTTTAAAAAAAATTTATAAAAAATTGCAATGGCATCGCTATAAAAATTTACACCAGCCCTATTGCCGCCTTTTCTTTGTCTTGGCCGGTCGTCGTCCATTCGGCAGCTTGGAGAAAGAGAGGCCACACGGATGAACGGGCGACACACGTCGACTTCCTTGTTTCTTCCTCGATCAGTCGTACCCCCGGTGGCTTCATCGTCTATTCGTTGCCGCGACAGATCAATCGGAGCAGATAGCGAGTCACTTCGCATGGACCGGCCGGGAAGTATTTTAGATTGGAGAAAAAAAACAATGTAGTTGGGATGAATAGTGCTTTTTTGGGTAAACTAAACACACCTTTATTAGCAGAATAGTCAAGCATGGCCAGGAAGACGGTGACAGGACTGACAATACATGGTCTTTCGGCATTCACATTCTACATCTTTGAATTGAAAGGTGTTTAATAAGTTTCCAAACCAAAATTGTGGATTTATTGGAATTCTTCTGCCATTTACCATAAATAATGGGGCCTTGAAAGTGGAAGGCCGAAGGCCGGCCTGCTCTCGTTACATTTTTTTCCCCGAGGTCAACAATAAGGGTGTGTTTGGATTGGGTAAAAAACCACTGTAGCTCAGAAAAAACACTGTAGCTCGTGTTGGAAAGTGTGTTTTGTGAGAAGGAATGAATAGTGAAAAGTTGAGAAGGAATAAATAGTGAAAAGTTGATGAATAATATAAAGTTAGGATGAAAAGTGTTTTTTGATTGAAACTAAACGCACACTAAATAAATCCACATGATCGTCCGACTCCCGGGCTTCACGCCATGACATTCGTGCAATATTTGCTGCTTTAATTGTTTTTGAGATTTTCTTTTTTACTGCTTGTCGATTCACCTGACCTTAACTTGAAAGCCTGCACGATCGACTATAAAAATGCATACATTCCCAACCCTAACTTGTCCACTTCCGATCTCCCTGGGAAAAAGCATTCAAGAACTCACGCACATATCCTATAGGCTAGCAACAAGCATCTTCGCCGGTCGGCCTAAGGTTGGCGAGCTGTTTTTCAGTTTTTTATTTTTCCTTATCTCTATTACAGGAGACTGAAAAAAATTGCTGGAACTTGTGGGTCATCTCATATGATTTAATTGTTAGATCTAACGATTGGTAAGATGGGGAATGTTGTAATTATTCATCATTTTATCTAGCGGGGATATTTAATCATCTAGATCAGAACGATGGAGTGGACCATTAGATAGGAAATCTTGTCATGCATGTGTCCTTGCCATAAACAAAGATATTCTGGGGGCTTTTACTGTTATATTATATCTTGCATAGGAGTAGCGTGATAAACAAAGATGTATAGTCCGAATCTGTTGACGTGTGTTTGGGGTTTTACCGCTCATCATACCCCCGGCTGTATGTTACATAAGACAGGTATCATTTCAGTTCGCATCTTATGATGATGTACGCATCGACAAATTTAGGCACTGTTTAACTTTTACCTACTATTTGAGTTGTTGACGTTTTTCTATATCCGACAGAAAAGCAAAGATATGAAACAGGCTGCTGTTTTTAGATCATGGGAAATAGTACCCAGCCTTGGCCTTTTTGTTAACAAACAAAAAGGTTACGGCTGATTATTACAAGACTAGCGGCACAACCGTCCGCAAACACACTCAAGTAGCAAAGAAAGAAATGACCAAAATTAGGAAAGAAGCTAGGTAATCCTATTACTAAACCTCCACCCAAAGTTGGCAAAAACTTGCATAGCCAAGACCTTCACCGCTTGACCTGCGACCTTCAATACTTCCTTATCTTCATCAGACTTTTGTAGCTGCGCCCAAAAACGAAGCCAATGCGTTCCCCTGAAGAGTACCCGCAAATAAGTTTTCATTGGAGATTTGTCAAATACAATGTCATTCCTGCTAAGCCATATAGCCCAACATAGTGCCGATGCTCCTACTAAAATTTGTCTCTTCAATTTAGTACCTATACCCCTAGTCCAATTACCAAACATATGAGTAATACTACGAGGTGGTGGTAACTGAAAGACAAATTGTACGGCTCTCCACAGGAATCTTGCAACATGACAATCAAAGAAAAGATGTCGTATAGTCTCAGCACAAGAACAAAAAGCATATTGTTTAGAACCATGCCAATTACGACGTGCTAAATTATCCTTAGTAAGCACCACACCTTTTTTTAAATACCACATGAAAATAATTATCTTTAATGGTAATTTCAATTTCCACAAATTCTTATCAAAACAGACATTGCCATTGTTAATTAGAACACTATACATAGAAGTAACAGTAAACAATCCTGACTGAATAAGATTCCATTTAAAGGTGTCTTCACTGTTATTCAAATGTACATGACAAATACGTGCAACCAAGTCAAGCCAACGTGCGAGATTATACTCATTTAAAGATCTCCTAAAAGAAACATTCAAAGGCACTGTTGAAAAAACAGATGCCACAGTTGCATGCTTCTTACGGACAATATTAAATAGAGTTGGATATTGATCTCTAAGTGTAGCATTACCAATCCATTTGTCTTCCCAAAACCGAATCTGATTCCCATTATTTAGCCGAAATGATCCATAATCAAGAAAAACATTTTTAACCTTCATGAGACCAGACCAAAAATGTGACTCACCAGGTTTCTTCTCAACCTGAGATAGAGTTTGATGTTTTAAATACTTATTTCTCAATAAAGATTGCCACATCCCCTCCTCATTTCGCAATTTAAACAGCCATTTGCTTAACAAGAATTGGTTCTGTATTTCTAGATTTTTAATACCTAACCCTCCAATTTCTTTTGGTTGGCAGAGAATGTTCCATCTGGCTAGTCCATATTTCTTTTTATGCTCATCAGATTGCCAAAAGAACCTTGATCTATAATAGTCCAATTTTTCAAGTACACCTTTAGGAACTTCAAAAAAGGACAACATAAACATTGCTAAACTAGTTAAGACCGAGTTAATTAAAACCAACCTCCCACCTACTGACATATGTTTCCCTTTCCAGCTACTCAGCTTTTTTTCAAACTTCTCTTCTATCATTCGCCAGTCTGAGTTATTAAGTTTTCTATAATGCATTGGAATGCCAAGGTATCTAAAGGGGTAACTCCCAGACCGACATCCAAATAGCGTAGAATATTGATTTTCCATTTCTTTAGCTCTTCCAAAACAGAAAATTTCACTTTTATGAAAATTTATTTTGAGACCCGTTAATTGTTCAAAAGCACACAAAAGCAATTTCATATTTGTGGCCTTTTCAATATCATGGTCCAAGAAGAGAATCGTGTCATCCGCATACTGTAAAATGGACAAACCCCCATCAACAAGATCAGGTATGATACACTTTATTTCGCCATTATCCCTGAATCTATTAATTAAAATGGCTAACATGTCCACCACAATATTAAATAAGATGGGAGACAACGGATCACCTTGTCTCAGACCTTTCAGCGTTTGGAAATTTTGACCCACTTGGTCATTTATTTTAATGCCTACATGCCCTCCTTGAATAAATCTATTGACCCAACTACACCACTTTTGAGAAAAGCCTTTCATTCTTAAAGTCTGTTGGACAAAACTCCATTTAACTTTATCATACGCCTTCTCAAAATCAATTTTAAAAATGACCCCATTCAGATTCTTCCTGTGTAGTTCATGAATGGTTTCATGTAAAATGACTACGCCTTCCATAATATTCCTTCCAGGAAGAAAAGCAGTCTGTGTAGGACTAATAACTTTATGTGATACTAAAGAAATCCTGTTGGTTGCTACCTTTGTAAGATTTTAAAGCTCACATTCAGCAAACATATAGGTCTGTATTGCTGAATTGTAATTGCTTCTCTACATTTTGGTAAAAGGATGATAGTACCGAAGTTAAGGCTAAAAAGAGGTAAATTTCCTTTATGAAATTCCGAAAATAAGGCCATCAAATCACCTTTTATCGTATCCCAAAAGGCTTGATAAAATTCTGCTGGAAAACCATCAGGTCCAGGTGCTTTATTATGTTCCATCTGAAAGATGGCGTCCCTAACCTCTGCTTCTGTAAACACTGATGTTAAAATTTCATTCTCAACATCAGTTACTTGAGGGATATCATGATTTTGAGTCTCATTTAGATTAAAATCATTATTTTCTGATGGACCAAATAAGCCTTTATAATAAGTGGTAATATACTTTTTAAGATCATCATCACCACTAATTCGCTGATCACCATCTTGTAATTGATATATTCTTGTTTTTCTAAATTTTCCATTAGCAACTAAATGGAAATATTTAGTATTTGAATCACCTTCTAATAATTCTTTCACCTTCGCACGTTGATACCATTTAATTTCCTCTTCCCTAGGCAACTCTGCAATTCTATTTTTAAGGCAATGCTTAAGATCTACTTCCTCTTGCCGAAGGAGAGTAGTTTCTGCCTTTTTATCAAGTTCATCCAATCTGTCTAAAATCCTTTTCTTTTCTTTTTTGTACAGCCCACTGGTATGTTTTGCCCATCCTCTGAGGTGTTGACGAACTCTCCTAATTTTATTCTGCCAAGTTTCCATTCGATTAGCAGATGGTTCGACACTTTCCCATATTACCTTTATCATATCCATGAAGCCATCACGCAATAACTATCCCAATTCAAATTTGAACTGGTTTTGATTATAATTCGAAGATGTACTCCCTGTATTTAGTAATAAAGGCGTATGATCTGAAATTTCTCTAGACAATTCTATGACAGTGGATAGTGGGAATTTCTCTTCCCACTCCGTTGTCAACAAAACCCTGTCCAATTTTTCATATGTTGGTATTTGTAAAGAGTTCGCCCATGTGTATGACCTACCCGACATCTGAAGTTCCCGTAAATTCAAACCATCAATTATAGCATTAAAAAGAAAGGGCTAACGATGGTCATAATTACTATTGTTCTTTTCCTCTGAGCTTCTAAGTATATTGAAATCCCCGCCAATTAATAAAGGCAAGCTTTCATGACTACACATATGGGCTAACTCAGTTAAAAAGAGTTCTTTATGTTCCATTTGGGCCGGTCCATAAACTACTACCAATGCCCACTTGAAGCTGTCACTTTTGTTGCACAAGTGGAATTTCACATAATAATCACCTTCATCTATTGCACCAATATCATACACCTCAAGATCCATACCAAGTAGGATACCCCCTGATCTACCTCTTGGTTCTTTCACATGCCACAAATAGTTTTTACCGCTACACAAGTTTTTGAGAAAAGGACTGGTAAATACCTTCCTTCCTGTCTCTGATATAGCAATAAAACTTAGATTATGTTCTTTAGTTAAATCTGATATAAATCTATGTTTTTTTGGGTCTTTAAACCCATCACAATTCCAGAAGACACCCTTCATTTAGAACTAGTGGAATTTTTTGAACGATTGAGCCCCAAAATCGTTTTTCCTTTGGGGCACCCATGTTTAGGTTTGGAATGTACCACAGTACAATCATTAAGATCACTGGTGGTATCCAACACCTCATCCATAATGTCTCCACAAATATTGTTTAAAATAAAAGGTATCTATTTCCTCTTCCTCATTCACCTCTTTCTCTTCCCTCTATCGCATTAGGTTTCCAATCAACTTTATGAGTTTCGGTCAACCTAGATTCTTCCCCTTTTTTCAAATTAAAAATAGATGAACTAACCTTGTTACTATCATCTCCCAATTCTATACCAATGCTATTAAAGCTAGATTTAATACTGGAATCAGACCAGTGTAAAAAGGAAGTGTTCTGGTAATGACCTGTATTAGGTAGGATGTCGACCTTAGTCGCCTTCAGCTTGGTTGCACGATCCAGCACTATATCATCAGATGATCCAGACGCCCTCTTGCTTCGACGAAGGTTAACACCCGCCGCTTCTAGGATAGCTGCTAATGCATCAGGATCTGCATAATTTCCATCTGATTCAACTAGACCTGCTTGGTTTTCCCAGCCCTCAGTGGAAGCCTCTACAGTGCTCCCAACCTCCTGTGTAACAGATAGAACATAGAGAGGTCGCCCCATATGCTGTACACCCGGACTACCCTTCTGTAGGATCTTACTACCACTGTTTGAATTCTTTTGGCTATCAGTCATGTTACCAGAGTTATCCTGTGCATTATTATCTCCATCACCCTTTGTGTCACCACCCTTATCCTCATTGCCAAAGTCCATGTCCATGGGCTCTGGATTGTTGCCATCCACATTCTGCTCAACTCTGAATCGCAGCTCATACAAGTAATCCCCAATCACCACATCAACAGTTTGTGGTATAATATTGGGATCAAGTACCAACACCTGCAGACGGCAGATATCATGCAACCTAGTGAATTTCATATCAACAGCCTTTGTCACACCCAGTATAGAACCCACTATCCAGATGATCACAAATTCACGTAGCTCTTTTGGTAACCCTGTAAATTGAATCCACGCCCTAGGCAAAGCAAATTTTGCAACATTGCCACCAGCACTTTCCTCAATTGTCATGGTTATTCCCTGTAATTTTGTGTGAAGCACTCCCCACTCAACCATCCTGCGTAATTCCTCTTTAGAGGGAAATACAGTCCTGAACACACCAGTGCCAATTTCCTCCACATTCCATCGCCAAGTACCTAGAATAAGCCTCTCCAATTCAGAAGTCACCTTTGCAGGAGTCAGTACTCCACCTGTGACCCGGATCATTGCAGCTTTAGACTCTGATTTCATCTTAAAACTTGCTGGTGGGTTAATATAATAAAACCCAAGACCATCAACAGCATAAGCACATGTGGCAGCAAACGGAACAACCCTATGAGGATCTGGCTGGACAGAACGGTAAATAGGGCAGCGTTCCATTGCATGCTCATCACAATCACATACCTCACAGTATAATTTCGTCGTGCACTCCGTCAACTTGTGACCCTTAGTAAAGCAACGGTAGCAATACGAAATCTTACCACTGCTCTTGGCGCCTGCCATCATCGAAATTTCTGTCTTCTCGGTGTCCAAGTTAACTTGCACCTTTGGGTTAGGCACATTGTTTTGAATCGGGTGGACAGTATTGACCTCCTTGCCAGCATCAGGTACTTGGGGAGTTTGTGTTGCAGCACCTGCATTGATCGCAGCCATCGCCTGTTGCAGCAGCATGGTTGTGTTGGTTTGATCTGGCATCGCACCCTGGACGGCCGCCAAAGCTTGCTGCACAAGTGTTGCAGCATGATTAGCCGGGTCGAGCCCCTGGTTGTGCGGTGATGGAACGAATCCGCGACCAGGAAGTCTCCCACCACGATTCATGGTGTTATTGTTCCTCCCACCACGGCCACCCATGTAGCGGTTGCCATTGTTCCTTCCCCGGCCACCACGATCACCACCATAGCCCGGATGAAAGTCACCTTGATGAAAACCCCCACGGCCAATCATGCTTGATTGACCAGCACCTCTGGCCGCTCCTTCACGGCCACCGAAACCACGACCTCGCGTTCCTTTGCCATCGCCGTCCATCGCAGCAAAGGCGTCGGCGTAGGTCTTGGCGATGGAGGCAGGCAATGCGGTATGCGGCGCTCTAGGGCTGAGTCCCCTGATGCCGCCGGTTCTGGCAAACAACACGACGAGCCCCTGGGTAGGCCGGTATGGCACCGTAGGGTCGAGGTTGATTTTTTCCAGGCCCATGAACGGACGTGGGCCCAAAACCTCTACTGACCGACTTTTCTGGCTTCTCATCGACCCCTGATTCCGCTCCCTGTGATCGCGCCAACCATCGCCATTTGAAGCGGATCGCGAGGTTTGGGGCTTCTCCAACTGCAACCGAGACCATGGAGAAGAAACAGAATCCATCTGCTCTTTTTGCCATGGAGAGGAAGCATCAAACTTGGATTCTCTAGACGTAGTAGAAGAATAAATCTTTGCTTTCGCCAAAGCATCTCCAAATGTTCTTGGTGGAGAAATCCGTGGTGATGGCAATTTGCCATTCCATGGCTCTATCCCCAGTTTATGTTTCACCATTCTATCGACAATCTTGTTAGCCAAGGGAGCGTCCTTAGAACGATTATTGTTGTTCAATTCATTCTCCGCAGCTAGCAATTCAGGTGATGAGAAACCCACCTCCTTTGCCTGTTTGATGAAATTTGGTGTGCTAAACTCAGTTGTGTCAAGATCAGACTCCGCTTCACTTTCATCTCGCAGAGCCCAAAATCTCGATCCACACAAATCCTCTGATCCATGGACGTTCGATGCTCTCCTACATTGAGTATGCTGAACTATCCAAGACAGCTTTTCTTTGGCAAGGAAACATTTTTCCTTTGAATGAAACTTAGGATCTTGCCAATCATCAGCCATTGCTGTGGACGGGGCCAGCGTAAGTCTACGAACCCTTAGCCGACCCCCCATCACTCATCCAAAATGTGTTAGAATCGCCTCATACCTGGATGAATTGAATGGAATGTAGCCTCCTGTTCACGTCGAATCGCCCACTGTACACGTAGAATTGTCCTTGCCGTCGCCGCCAGCAAGCGCTCAGCGCCGTCGTCAGCCAATCGCCCCCTCCCTCCCTCTCCCGATTGGTTTCGTATAGTGGAACATATCTATTGAAACAGGCTGCTGTTAATTCTAGTTGTTGGTGGAAATTAAGGGCTTCATATTCTATTTTGCAATCAGATCGATACATTGTAGCAACTTTAAAGTGTGCCATAGCTTCTGTATGTTAGTCTTCTTGACTTGTTTAGCCTTTATGCTAAAAAACAAAAAAAAAGACTTGTTTGACCTTTATGCTCAAAAACAAAAAAAAAGACTTGTTTGGTCTTTGCCAATCGTACATATCTGAGTGAACCATGTAATTTTTAATGATTGCTCGACTTAACTTTGTATGCTAGGCTTACATATGAAGTGATATATTTGTGTGGTAAATTTATGTTCTTCTGCTTATACTGCCTGTTAAAATTGTTGGTGTGCCTTTTCTTTGTGCACAGCCAAAAATCAAGTCTAGATTGCAGAACATTTGTCTAAACAATTGTGATTTTTGTTGTGTTCGTTCAGATGTATATCTTTGTGAGAAGCTCCAGCGGCAGGACAACCCACCTTAGGGTCCAACCATCAGATACCTTGTATACTGTTAAGGCAAAGATTCTGGAACAACATGACCTTGTCTTCGATGGAGTGCAGTTAGAGGACAACCTTACATTGGCTGATTATGACATCCAGCCTGAAGCCACGCTTGACCTCCAAGAAAAGATGCAAATATATGTACTAGAGACGCTAGCAGGCACAACCATCACTCTTGAGGTTGATAGCTTAGATACAATTGACATCGTGAAGGGCAAGATTTTAGACATAGAAGGATTCCCCAAGAGTCATCAGTGCCTCATCTTTGACAACAGACAGCTGGATGACAGCCTCACCTTGGCGGACCATAACATTTCGAACGAGTCCACCGTTCTCCTTGTCCTCCAACGGTATCCAAGAGACACCATGAGGATTTTTGTGAAAAAGCTGCAAGGAAATACCATCACTCTTAAGGTCCAGAGCTCAGATACCATTGATGATGTCAAGGTGAAGATATATGAGAACTTGAGAAGGATGGAATTCCCCCCAAACGGCAACGTTTCTTCTTTGCCGGCAAGCAGTTGGAGGAAGGCCGCACCCTGGCAGAGTATAACATTATGGACGAGACTACCATCCATCAGGTGCTCTACCTTTGCGGATGTTGAGTGAAACGAACCGGACTTTCGGTAACAAAAGTCCGACTCCCTGTACCCTTGCGATAGTCCCAGAAACCGTGCTATCACGTACAGAACTCATTTCAAAAGAATAACACAGTTATTCCTTCAAAAAACATCACAAGTCATAATATAAATACCAGTACATGTTTCTGGGATGAGTACAAAGGCCTCAAGGGCTAAATGCAACATAAAAGAAATGTAGCGCGGCGGAAGCTATCGAACGTCCTCCATGGGTGATCTCCTCTCCACAGGCAATTTCCTGAGCACAGCTGCAGCCTAGTCGTACCATCCGTCGTGGTTGAACTCGTGCTCGGACTCGTACCCTGCGAACTCACAAGCTGTTCCCAAGGAGTGGAACAGGTTCACGTCACCATCCGTATGCAAGCTTTAGGTGGCCTAATTCTAAAGGGTAAGAATATAACAATGGATTGGACATGACTTCCTATGCGATAGCAGCAATAAGTATATCATTCCCATATCCCTCTTTTACCACAACTCGGACCGTCCTGGCTCACCAGATCCCGTCTCAACACAACACCTCCACTCTCGGGCGATGCGTGGGCTACCATCCCCGGCATCTCAGTAGGTACAGGCGGATCACAAGGTAGGCGGAGCTCAACCTCCCTCTCCCCGCCCGCAACTAGATTCTCACACTCTCACCTATAGGGGAAGAGAAAGCAGATCCCAAAACAATGGACGACCGGCTCATTAACACTGCGCTTTCTGCGACCGAGGTCACGGCTATACGTATAGATCATAAGACTCTGCAGAGCTTGTACGCCTGTACCCAACTCGGGCCGCAAACCGGGGATCAACCGGTCGAGACACAGCCCACAACTCGTGACTCCTAACCGGAAACCGCACCCTCTTGCTTCCCTCGGGTCTGAATGCCTCGGCACGCTAACCTTGGCACCAAGAGCTGTGATGACGTCCCCACGAGGGCCAGTCGGGGGATAGCTCGTCGATCTGCTCTTCGCCGATGATGTGGTGCTTGTTGACAAGAGTAGGGCAGGGGTTAATGGAAAACTAGAGCTGTGGAGGCGCACATTAGAGTCGAAGGGGTTCAGACTGAGTAGGACAAGACCGAGTACATGATGTGCGATTTTAGTGCGACTAGGCACGACGATGGAAATGTTAGCCTCGATGGGCAAGTGGTGCCCCAGAAAGATACTTTTCAGTATTTAGGATCAGTGTTGCAAAAGGATGGCGACATTGATGAAGATGTTAAGCATAAAATCTTAGCTGGCTGGGTGAAATGGCGTCAAGCTTCTGGCGTCGTGTGTGATAGGAGGGTGCCACAAAAGCTAAAAGGTAAGTTTTATAGGACAGCGGTCCGACCGGCGATGCTATGGGGGGCTGAATGTTGGCCTACTAAAAGGCGACATGTCCAACAACTGAGTGTAGCAGAGATGCGGATGTTGCGGTGGTCTTGCGGGTACACTAGAAGGGATAGAGTCAGGAATGAAGATATTAGGGAGAAGGTCGGGGTGACACCAATTGAGGAAAAATTGACCCAACATCGGCTGAGATGGTTTGGACATGTCCAACGGAGGCCTCCTGAGGCACCTGTGCGTAGTGGAGTCCTAACGCGGGTCGATAATGGAAAGAGGGGTAGAGGTAGACCTAGACTGACGTGGGATGAGGCGGTAAAAAGAGATATCAAGGAGTGGAATATTTCCAAAGAAGTAGCTTTCGACAGGAGCGGTTGGAGACTAGGTATCAACGTGCCTGAGCCATGACCTTTGTTTCTTGGGTTTCATCTCTAGCCTACCCCAATTTGCTTGGGACTAAAGGCTATGTTATTGTTGTATCCACATAATAAACCAACAGGCCGAAAAATTGAGCACGCTCAGAGGAATTTTGTTTTATAGTAGTTATCACTACTACAAAACTACCCATCATTGCTGAGACTCCGGTTTTTTTGAGCTGGCACTGATGAGGCATCACCGCCGACTCTAACGGCTCCGCTCATGTCAGAGCAAAGAACCAGCGTTGGCACCCCCCTTCACCATCGGCTCGTTGTACAAACTGGTGGTGAAAGTATCACCACCGGTTCTATAGTAGAGCCATTCGTTAAGGGAGACATCACCGCCATCTCGTAATATGCATGGGCTAGCGGTGAATGC
Organism: Digitaria exilis; assembly: GCA_015342445.1. Lineage (NCBI taxonomy): Eukaryota > Viridiplantae > Streptophyta > Magnoliopsida > Poales > Poaceae > Digitaria > Digitaria exilis. The sequence continues at coordinate 536,955 of JACEFO010002268.1, read as the reverse complement.
CATATATAGTACAAAATATCCTTCCCTCCTCTTTCTTCCACCCGGCACCCTCCTCTCCTCCCTCCCTCTCACTTATCTCCTTCACACCAGACCACTCTCTCTCCCCCCCCTCTCTCTTGTCGCCCCTCTCCTCCCCCTCCGTGTGCCCCTCAGCTCATGGTGGCAGTGAGAAACGCGCGGCGGGGCAGGAGAGCGATGATGGTAGAGGTTGCAGCGTGGATCTTCAGTGGGGCACGATGCAGGTGCACCTCTCTCTCTCTCTCACGGGAGAGGGAGTGACGGTGACGAGGAGAGGCACCAGATCTTGTGGGGCTACGGCGGCGCCGTGTGGGATCCGGCAGGGCCAGAGCCGGTGGGGCCATGGTGGTCGACGCGACTGGTGGGGTGATTTGTTTTTATCTTTTAATAATAGCCTTTCACCGTCAGTTTCAAACCGGTGTCATCACTGCCGTTTATCCCGCAACGGTTTTCAAACCGAGCAGTCAGGAAGGTACTAGGGCTGGCGGTTTCCTCCCAACTAAACACAGCCGCGCGCGTCGTAGGGGACCCTCCGATGGGAGGGCGACGTCTGACGCTCGCTCCGGCGACCAGGCGGGCGCTGCTCCCTTGGAGCTTGAAGCCTGACGGGATGGAGGACGCCGGGGAAGCTGAAGACGACGACGACGAGAGGAGATGCAGGGAGGGTAGAGAGGCCTTGTCTCGAGCAGTAGCTCTAGCAGTGGCTGCGACAGGTCGCCCCAAGCCCATCCATGGAGTTGAGGTCGTGAAATCCAAGGTCTGGTCCACAGGTGACTCTGATTCAGAGTCATTGGCCGAGGAAATCTTGGTGGAAGAAGCTAACATCTCGACACCAGAGTTTATCGATAAGGCAATGGCGGCTGGCTTCACGGTCCAAGATCTTCAACAAGCAGAACAGGAATTGTCTTCTACAGAGGTACTGTTGACGACCAAAAATGGCTCAAAGCCAATCAGGCTGGGACAGCCGGTCTAGACCGCCTGTACAAGCGGTTAGACCGGCTGGCCCTGTAGCCGGTCTGGCAATTGTGCCAGGCGGTCTGACCGCTTGTCACAGGCGGTCTGACCGCCTGTCCCCGAGTCCGAGTAGAATTAGGTTTTTTACACGTTTTAGACTTGTACAAGGACTCTCTTGCGGGGCAAGACCTCCCCACCCTATAAATATAAAGGGCCGTGGCCGATTGAGGAAAGGAACCAATCGAACAAACTATTACTTTACTTTTTATCTCTAAACCCCAGCTTTTCCAACCCTTTGCTTTCCTTCTTCGTCTCCGCGACGGTTTAGGACGTTCTAAGTGGCCTTGCCGACCTTAGAACAACCCTAGGTTCGCAGCCTCCGACGGGGTCCCTCCCGAGGTTGTGATCGTAGGTTTTCGCAGCGCATCTGCTACAGGCGGTCTGACCGGCCGTTGCAGGCGGTCTGACCGGCTGCTCTCAGGAGCTCTGACGAGGAGAACTCGACGACTGCGCGATCTAGCGCTTTTCGTGTGTTGACCCAAAAGCGCGTCAACATATTTTGGCGACTCCGCTAGGGAAAGAAATCTGGTTTTTAAAGACCGATTTACTATCTCTAGCACTATGGGCTTCGACGTTGGAGAAGACAACATTGTGACGGCCTCGCTTGAAGATCTTTCTCCCGAAGATCATGAGAGGTACATAGCACTTCAGAAGCACATTGAAGCGGAGTTCTTGAAGACGTTTCGGAAGGGTCGTGAAGAACGATCAGCGAAAAGTGTTCGAGACTTCGTGATGCCTTCTTTCAAGATGAGTAAGGGTCAAATTGAGGTAATCAACAATGTAAGCACTTCCATACCTCAAACCCCTGCATCTACTACTTCGGCTTCAACTCTTCCGGATCGTGATCTATTAGTTATGCAATTATTGGAACGAATGGAAAAGTTGGAGGGTAAATCTATAGATACTCGCGAATTGCCAGATCAGAATATTTTCTATGGTATGCCACCGAATTACTTTGCTGGACAGACCTCATCACCACCCAATATGTCCAGACCGAACACGGTTAATGCAATTGGGTCGGCAGTGGTTGGATCTGCAGCCGGTCAGACCGCCGGCACAGCCGGTCAGACCGCTACAGGCGGTCAGACCGCGGCTACAGGCGGTCAGACCGCATGTTCTGGTGGTCAGCCAAATTTGACTAATGCTATGGTGTTCGTGCCGGAGCAACCTTTGCCATTGTTTGCTGTTCCAAACTCGGCCTCTGCTGGCCGTGCTGGTTCAGTAACTGCTGTGGGATCTACTTATTCCACGACTATACATACTGCGAATTCGGGTGGTATTCCCGATGATGTTTTTAATGCACATAGAGACATGCAAAATAGGCAGTCACCTCACTTGAATTCTATGAATGCTATGCAACCTTCGGCTCAACAAAACCCCCAATGGGCCGAATTTACTAGATTCAAGGATGAATTGTCTGATATGATGAGAAATAAGCTAGGTGTTGATTTTGGTCATACTAGAATATATCAAAAACCTTATCATTCTAGCTTTGATACTGTTGCTTTTCCCAATGGGTGGCGCTCACCTGATTTTGTAAAGTTTAGTGGAGAAGATGAGCGCACCACTTGGGAACATATTAGTCAATACATAGCTCAACTAGGGGAGATTGGAAACTATGAAGCATTTAGAGTACGTTTGTTTTCATTGTCACTTACTGGTACTGCTTTTGCTTGGTTTTCTTCATTAGCCCCTAGTTCTATTATGAGTTGGAATCAACTAGAGCGCAAATTTCATGATCATTTTTATAATGGAAATCATGAGATGAAATTGGCAGATTTAGCATCGGTTAGACAGGGTCGAGATGAAACTGTCTCTCAATTTATGAGAAGATTTAAAGGCATTAAAAACCGTTGCTTTAATTTGTCTATTTCTGAGGTTGATCTTGCTGGCTTATGCTTTAGGGGTTTAAAGTCCTCTATTAGAGAAAAGATTGACAATTGTGATTATTATTCGGTTGCACAAGTGCATATTAGAGCTGAAGTAGCTGAAAACCGAATGAATAAAGAAAAAGAAAGTTTTAAGACACGTCGGTCTAATGTTCATATAGTTGATTATGAATCCGATGGTTCGACCGACGATGATAATGATGTTTATTTAGCAGAATTTGTGTGGCCTGCTAATAAGAAAACTGTATCATGCTCATCCCTTAAGCCGATTCATAAGAATCGGCAAGAAGACATAAAATTTACTTTTGATGTATCCAAATGTGATCGCATATTTGATGAATTGCATAAATTTGGGTATATTAAGATTTCTCATGTCATGCCACCTACGGAAGAATTGAGGAAGTGTGCTTATTGTAAGTTTCATAATTCTTTTTCGCATGCTATTAATGATTGCAATGTCTTCCGTCGGCAGGTTCAATCGGCTATTAATGAGGGCCGTTTGAAGTTTCATGAGATGCAGATTGATGAGACTCCTTTTCCAGTAAACACCATGGATCTGCAGCAGCCCAAAGTCTTGGTTCGGCCGCATCAAGCCGAATCTACTAAAGGGAAGAACGTGGTGATTGGAGAGGAAAGACCGTCTTCAAAAGAGTCGGTTAGAGAAGTAACTTTTGAGAAGACTGCTGATGGGAAAGAGTCGTTCAAGATTACTGTCAGATCCTCTGGACAAGGGGGGCAAGGATCGATCACTCCTCTTGGACCGCAGACGCCCGGAGCTGGACTGCTACAGGCGGTCAGACCGGCTGTGCTAGGCGGTCAGACCGCCTGTCCCCATGGACGCCCAAAGATGTTGATTCCGAAGCGTCCAGAAGTTGGTACTTGGAAGATGAACGTGGCGAAGGAGCAGGGTGTTCAGAAGACCAAAGTCACGTTTGACATGCTTTATGACAAGTACACCAAACAAAAGGCTGTTCCGAGCGATCGGCCGTTTAAAAAAAGAATGAGATCACAGATTCATCATGAGAGGATTCCTTCACTCCCTCGCATGAATTTGGATCCGGTGTGGGATGACAATGGAGTGATGTGGGTGCCATATCATTCAACAATGCAATCTTCATTCCATCCTGGATGGGAAGGCCCAAGAAGACATGTGCAGGACAGGATCGTTCATCCAAGGAAAGACCAATTGGCTTTACGTCAATCTGGTCAAAGACCGACACAGGCGGTCAGACCGCCTGTAACAAGCGGTCAGACCGCCCGTCAGGGTCAATTGCCAAGAGTTCCTCCTAAACAGGTTTATCGACCCAAGAAGAAGGAGGAGGTGCAAAGCATGGATGTTGACTCAGAGAGGACTACTGAGTTTGATATTATTCGAGTTGGGACTATGGATGTTCCCATTGAGAAGAGTCTGGCTATAAAGCCGACTTCTGATGAAAAGATGATGGGAGATCAGGGAGCTAGTACTAGTAAAACACAGCAGTACTTTCTTCCAAGATGGTGTCCTGAAGGTTTGACTCGCACTCAGAAGAGGAAGCTTCAGAGGCTTCGTTTTCGAGAGAAACAAGAGCAAGAGTTGGAGAAACAGAGAGATGAAGTCTTCAACCAAGTCAAGCCTATGATTCCACAGAAGAAGGAGTGGAAGCCGAAGGAAGACCGACAGGCGGTCCAACCGGCTGTACAGGTGGTCCAGACCGCCTGCCAGGAAACCGCATCACAGGCGGTCAGACTGCCCGTCCAGGCGGTCAGACCGGGTGGCGCAGAGGCACTCGGTATTTCTTCTTCTGGTTCTTCAATTGGTGATGGCAAGCCAACATCGGTTCCCACTGCAGAGGACGATGAAGAGCTTGTGGATTACAGTTCTTCTCCAGAGCGCATGAACCTTGATGTGAATGTGCTTCACATGTCCATGGATGGGGACATGCTTTCGGAGGAGGAGGTTGCCCATCTTGATTTTGGTCCTAGGGAGGCTATATTTCAGAAGCCTAAAGCTGGAGATAATCATTTGAAGGCTTTATATCTGAAGGGACACATCAATGGGAAGCCAATTGCGCGGATGTTGGTCGATGGAGGGGCGATTGTGAACTTGATGCCCTATTCTTTATTCAAGAAGCTTGGAGGTTCAGATTCAGAGCTGATCAAGACCAACATGACCATTAGCGGCATTGGAGGAGGAGAGCCTATTGGCGCCAAGGGGGTGATTTCTATGGAGCTTACCATTGGGAGTAAGACCTTGGTCACTGCTTTCTTTGTCGCTGAGACTCAAGGTAACTTCAGTTTAATCTTGGGTCGTGATTGGATTCATGCAAACCAATGCATTCCTTCTACTTTACATCAATGTTTAATTCAGTGGGTAGATGATGATGTAGAGGTTGTGCATGGTGATACTTCTGCTTGTGTTGCTTTAGCTGATAGCTCTTTGGTTAGCATTCATGATGATGTTAGATGTCTATCAGGCTTAGATCTTTCTGAGTTCGAGTTTATCAGTTGCACCAAGAATGGCTTTGTTCCTGCTGTCATAAAGCCGATTCACAATCGGTTAAATCATCTCGTATGACTTAAATGGATAATCGAGAGTGGTTGCAGCAGAGACTTGATTACTATCGGGCGCATCAGAATGATATGTGTGAAGCCATTGAAGATTTTGATAATATAAGCAAATTGGGATGTGGATTTACGTCGGCCGATCCTCTTGAGGAAGTAGATATTGGTGATGGTTCTATACCCAGACCTACGTTTGTAAATAAGAATTTAGATTCTGATTCTAAATTTGAATTGATAAAGATATTAAAGGAGTATGTTGATTGCTTTGCTTGGAATTATCATGAAATGCCTGGTTTAAGCCGAGAGCTTGTTGAGCATCGGTTGCCTATTAAGTCTGGATTTGGGCCTTATAAACAACCAACTAGGCGTTTTAATCCTGAAATTTATGACCGAGTTAAGGAGGAGATAAATCGGTTATTAGAAGCAAAATTTATTAGACCTTGTCGATATGCTGAATGGATTTCTAATATCGTGCCCGTGGAAAAGAAAGGAACGGGTAAGATTCGAGTGTGTATTGATTTTAGAAATCTTAATCGTGCTACTCCTAAAGATGAATATCCTATGCCAATAGCTGACATGCTTATCGATGCTGCTTCTGGACACAGAATGATTAGTTTTCTTGATGGTAATGCTGGTTACAATCAAATATTCATGGCCGAAGAGGATATATCCAAAACGGCTTTTGTATGTCCAGGTTTTGTTGGTTTGTTTGAGTGGGTTGTTATGACTTTTGGTTTAAAGAATGCCGGTGCTACTTATCAAAGGGCAATGAATTTGATCTTCCATGATTTGCTTGGTATTATCTTGGAAGTTTATATTGATGACATTGTTGTCAAATCGGCTGGAAGTGATTCTCATTTGGCCGATTTGAGACTTGCATTTGAAAGAATGCGTCGGTATGGTTTGAAGATGAATCCACTCAAATGTGCTTTTGGTGTGTCGGCCGGTAAGTTTTTGGGCTTTATAGTTCATGAGCATGGCATTGAAATTGATCCAAAGAAGGCCGACACTATTGGCAAGTTGCAGGCGTCTAGTTCTAAGAAGGAGTTGCAGAAATTCTTAGGCAAGGTGAATTATTTGAGAAGATTTATTTGCAATTTGTCGGGGAAGGTAGATGCTTTTACTCCTTTGCTTCGGTTAAAAGATGATGCTGAATTTACTTGGGGGGCAAAACAGCAAGAGGCATTTGAAGAGATCAAGCATTATTTATCTTCGCCTCCGGTTCTTCGGGCGCCAAGGAGAGGGGTTCCTTTTAAATTATATATTGCGGCCGAAGAAAGTGTTATTGGAGCTATTTTGATCCAAGAGACCGAAGGGAAGGAATATATTATTTCATATGCAAGTAGGAGATTATTGGACACCGAAAAAAGGTACACTTTTATTGAAAAGTTATGCTTGTCATTATATAATGCTTGTACAAAGTTGAGGCATTATTTGTTGTCAAATACTTGCATAGTTGCTAGTCAAGCCGACATAATTAAGTACATGTTGCATAGACCTATATTAAGTGGTAGAATCGGCAAATGGGCTTATGCTTTAATTGAATATGATTTAGTCTTTGAGCCATTGAGATCTATGAAAGGACAAATCATTGCCGATTTTATTGTTGAACATAAGGTTAGTGAGCATATTGATTTAGATGTCGGCTATATTACTTTTACTCCATGGAAATTGCATTTTGATGGATCGGTTTGTAAAAGTGGTTGTGGAGTTGGTGTTATTCTTATTTCACCAAATGGTGTTGTTTTTGAAGCTCTTAACCGATTGAATCATAAGTGCACTAATAATCAAACCGAATATGAAGCTTTGTTATTCGGGTTGGAGATGTTATGTGACATGGGAGTAAAACATGTAGAAGCATATGGTGATTCTCTTTTAGTGGTTCAGCAAGTATCTAAAGTTTGTCAATGCTTAGATGGGTTTTTGAATGCTTATCTTGATAGGTGTTTAGATATTATATCTTGCTTTGATGAATTTGTCATTTATCATGTACCAAGAGAAAAGAATCCTAGAGCTAATGCGTTGGCACAGCAAGCATCAGGCTATAATGTTCAGAAAAGAAATTTTCATGAAAGGAAGCCGATGTTTCGCGAAGCCGACGTCTCTGTTTTGGAACAGGCGGTCCAACCGCATGTCACAGCCGGTCTGACCGGCGGGGCCGGTCTAACCGCCAGTACGGGCGGTGTGACCGCCTGCAGTTCTGAAAACACCGATTCGGCCGTTTATGATTCTAAATACATAGTGGCTGATGCTGGTGATTGGAGGGAACCTTTGGTGAAGTATTTACAGGATACTAGCAGGTCAGTGGATCGAAAAGTCCGACGATGGGCTTTTAAATTTACTTTAGTTGATGGTGAATTATATCGTCGGACCATGGATGGATTGCTTTTGAAATGTTTAGATCCTGATCAAGCTAGATTAGCTATGGCAGAGGTTCATGAAGGAATTTGTGGTACACATCAATCGGCTCGTATGATGAAGTGGCTTCTTAGACGGGCTTGTTTTTATTGGCCTACGATGATAGCTGATTGTTTCCGTTACTACAAAGGGTGCGAAGAGTGTCAGAAGTTCGGGGATATTCGGATTGCACCTGCTGCATTGTTGCATCCAATCGTTAAGCCATGGCCTTTTAGAGGATGGGGTTTGGATTTTGTCAGTAAGATTCATCCTCCTTCATCTAAGAGTCATTGTTTTATGATTGTAGCTACTGATTATTTTACTAAGTGGACTGAAGCAATTCCCCTCAAGAACATGACACATAGAGAGGTGATTGAGTTTATTACTGAGCATATTATTCATAGATTTGGGATTCCTCAAACATTGACGACGGATCAAGGAACGTCGTTTATTTCTAAGGAGGTACGTGAGTTTGTTGGATACTATGGTATTAAATTGCTCAATTCATCTCCATATTATGCTCAAGCCAATGGTCAAGCCGAGTCTAGCAATAAGGTTTTGATTAAGCTTATAAAGAAGAAGATTGAAGATTATCCTAAGCGATGGCATGAAGTATTATCTGAAGCATTGTGAGCACATCGTATTTCTAGGCATGGTGCTACCAAAGTTACTCCATTTGAGCTCGTTTATGGTCAAGAGGCCGTTTTGCCCGTTGAGGTAAATCTGGCTGCTTATAGATTAGCAAAGCATAATGATCTTGATGCTAGTACATATTATGCTTTAATGATGGATAATATTGATGACGTGACCGACAAGCGTTTGGAGGCTTTAGAAGAAATTGAGAAAGACAAAAGGAGAGTGGCTCGAGCATATAACAAGAAGGTAAAGTTTAAATCCTTTCAAGTTGATGATCTGGTTTGGAAGACTATTTTGCCTATAGGAACAAAGAGTAACAAGTTTGGTAAGTGGTCGCCAAGTTGGGAAGGGCCATATCGTGTTGTGAAGGTTTGCTCTGGGAATTCTTATATGGTGGAAACTTTGCAAGGATTTCAGTTGCCAAGGGCGCTTAATGGGAAGTATTTGAAGAAATATCATCCAAGTGTTTGGCAACATGCTTGAAAGGATATGGCCGATATGTGATATCGCCCTTAGAGAAAAATGGCCGACAATAGAGGGTCGCCATTAGTCCGATTAAATGTTTTATGGTAAATAAATTTTACCAAAAAACAGGGGGGCATATGTTGACGACCAAAAATGGCTCAAAGCCAATCAGGCTGGGACAGCCGGTCTAGACCGCCTGTACAAGCGGTTAGACCGGCTGGCCCTGTAGCCGGTCTGGCAATTGTGCCAGGCGGTCTGACCGCTTGTCACAGGCGGTCTGACCGCCTGTCCCCGAGTCCGAGTAGAATTAGGTTTTTTACACGTTTTAGACTTGTACAAGGACTCTCTTGCGGGGCAAGACCTCCCCACCCTATAAATATAAAGGGCCGTGGCCGATTGAGGAAAGGAACCAATCGAACAAACTATTACTTTACTTTTTATCTCTAAACCCCAGCTTTTCCAACCCTTTGCTTTCCTTCTTCGTCTCCGCGACGGTTTAGGACGTTCTAAGTGGCCTTGCCGACCTTAGAACAACCCTAGGTTCGCAGCCTCCGACGGGGTCCCTCCCGAGGTTGTGATCGTAGGTTTTCGCAGCGCATCTGCTACAGGCGGTCTGACCGGCCGTTGCAGGCGGTCTGACCGGCTGCTCTCAGGAGCTCTGACGAGGAGAACTCGACGACTGCGCGATCTAGCGCTTTTCGTGTGTTGACCCAAAAGCGCGTCAACAGGTACGTACTTGTTCAGCTGCTGATGATAAGAGATCATCTGAACCCATTGCAAATCGAATTGTCTCAGCGATGATCCAGAGCAATAAGCAAAGTCGTCCATGGCAAGGACCATTGCCTCCGCCACGGGTTTCTCCTCCAAAGACGTTGGGGGATGCCTTTGTGTTGGCGAGAAGGATTAATGCAGTTCCAAGCCGTAGGGACTCGAGCTCAGATCGACGAGAGAATGTTACCGGACACAGTCCAGATCACGGCAAAGGGAAATCCATGAAACTGGGCCAATGGCATGAATCGATTCCATTTTTCCTATCACAGGCCAATTCCAGTGACAGGCAAAAGCTCAGAAAATCCGTGGTCGGCTTATCACCGGTGATCACCGGCGGTGCCAGGTCCGAGCTGGGAGAAACGTCGGACAACAGACACGGTTTCAAATTTTGAGATCCTGCTGAACCGGTCCCAGATGCGATATATTCGGAGAGAGCCTCGTGGCCGTTTCAGAGCACACAGCGGCGTGGTATTAGGCCCACACCCGGTCTCGCATCCCTTTTCTCGCCAACCGGTACGAGGCGTCCCTAGAGTCTTGCCAAAACCCTCATACGTGGAAATCATGAGGAAAGGGGGCGGCGGCGATCTGCAGAATACCACGATGGCGGCCAGGGGAAACGGAGGTGCATCTCAGGGAGGGCAGCGTGGTGACCAAAGCGCCACGCTAGGAAATCACAGACATGGCGCGTACGAGCCAGGGTTTCAATCTGGCGGATGGGCGCGGTGGCTTTGGTGGCTGCGGCCACTAACTTCCAGCACTACCGTGGCCGCGGAGGGCGGGCTATCGTGGTCGTGGTCGTGGTCGCCATGACAACTCTTATGGCCGTGGCTATGGAGGCTGGTACAATGGCGGACACGGCGGCTATGAAGGCTACGCTGGTGGCGGCCGTGGTGGACGTGGTGTCATAGATCACCAAGAAGAAGGCATCCCCAACACAGAGATTTGGAAGGCTGGACGTGGTGACGGTCACGGCGTCGACAACATCCAGCAGATGAAGGTGCAGGACATCCTGAAAGAAGCAAACACTCAAGGTACAATTTCTGATGGTAGCAAGAAAGGGGCAATAGCTGGTAGTGACACATCTACTGATGCAACAATTCAAGTAGGGACATCAAAAGCAATTGGTAACAAAAAAAAACCTTATTGCTATCGATGTCTAACAAAAGGTCATATTAACACTGAGTGCACAACACAGATTAAATGTGATATGTGTGCGAGCAATACTCATGTTACGAAGGCATGTCCGTTAATGAAATCTGTAATGAATGCAAAGGCAGAGTTATGTGGTTATGCTGTTGATGGCCTTGGCTTTTTTTATATACCATTCACTGGCAAAATTAAAACTCATTCCGAGTCCAAAGCTGCTATAGTGAACGTGCTCCAAGGTTCCATAACTGAGATGCAAGTTGCAGCAGAACTTGAGAGACTTCTACCAGGGAGTAGTAATTGGGTGGTGCAAAAGTTAAAAGATAATACATTTGCTACCACGTTTCCGTCCCGTGCAGAGCTTACGCGGATGGCGCTTTGGGGCCCTGTGGAGGTTAAATCTGTAAAGGCCAAGATGGAGGTCAAGGAAAAAAAATAAATAAAGATGTATGCCGGTATGAAATCCCAAAATGTTGGGTTCAATTCCGTGGTTTGGATGAAGACTTACTAGAGGAAGTCCTTATTATTTGGGCAATTGGTTCTATACTAGGCATTATAAACATGGTGGATATGATCTTCACAAAACAACACGGCATTGCGCGACTAAAGATTGCCATACTAAATCCGGAATTGGTCCCTGATGTGGTAGAGGTTGCTATTGGGGATTTTGTATATGCTTTGCAATTCAGAGTTGAAAAGATGATGCTGCAAACGACCCACAGCCTATTGACATGGATATTGATCCTAGTGTTGATGGTAATAAAGGAAATCCGGAGGCACAACATAAGGACAATAATTCTAAACACAAGATGGAGGAAGCCAAGAAAAATTCTAAAGATAAGCCTGCAACTTCAAATGATAATTCTCAAGGGATTAAAAAGACACCGTAGTGCTTACCCCTAATTCTGATGGGACACAGTGGTCGGCTAAGAAGATGCCGAACACTACTATGGAAGTCGAATCCCAGGTGAATGATAAGAAAGTCACTTATACTACCAGCTTGATTGTTACCCCGACACGCTCCAGCAAAAGAAATGTATCACTTGGAGACCAAGATTCTCTTGAGAGGGCAACAAAGTTAAAGGCTAAGAAAAATCTGGATTCACCGACACCAGGTACTACAACTTCCTTTGATTCTTTCGATGATAATTTAGTTGCTGCAAATATAGCTAGTCTTGGTGTTTGTTTACATCCTAGTAAAAATAGCCTTTTTTTTTCTCCGGTCTCTCAGTTGAAAAATTTAGCAACTCAACGTTTAGCTGAAAATAGTGTACAAGAATGAAAAAATAGTAATAAAGAGTTTTTAATAGAGTCTGAGGAGGAACAGGAGCTAGATACCTTAGCCTTACATAATTTATGTGGCGATTTGGTAGATGACTTGAGTGACGATGACAGTGAGGAAACTCTACTATCATTATCACAACGTAAGAAGAAACTTAGCTCCAAGAAACAGAAGAAAAAGAATAAAATAGTTTCACAATGAAAGGAATCTTTTGGGATAGCAATGGGTTAGGAGACCCTAAAAAATATAGGTTCCTGTCAGATACTACAAAGGAGAAGAATCTTGACTTCATTGCTTTATCAGAAACTGGGAGGAATAATTTTACTCATGCTTTTCTTAGAAATCTTTGTGCCAGAAAAGACTTCTTGTGGCATTGTAAACCTTCTAAGGGAAGATCTGGTGGCATAAGATCTGGTGGCATGTTGGTGGGGATTAATCTCACGACTTTTGACATAGGGAAGATAAAAGAGGGGGAATTTTTTGTACGAGTTAAGATTAGAAACAAAGAAAATGGGTTTAAGTGGAATCTAGTGTCGGTTTATGGTCCAGCTCAACAAGATCTAAAGGAGGAGAGTTTTTTAACAGAGCTTGTCCAGCTCTGTTCTAAAGAAACTTCACCTATTCTAATAGGTGGCGACTTCAACATCATTAGGGGACCCGTGGAAAAAAATAACACGAATTACAGTGACCGATGGCCTTCTCTGTTTAATGCTATCATTGATGCATTAAATCTTAGAGATGTAGCCTTATCTAGTCACCAATTTACGTGGGCTAATAATCTGAGCTAGCCGACATTTGAGAAGTTAGATAGAATTTTATCATGTACGAACTGGGAGAGCGCTTTTCCACTAACTACGGCTCATGCACTAACAAGGGAAATTTCAGATCACACGCCTTTATTTCTTAACACAGGGGATCAATCTACCTTTAATACACCTCCTGTATTCAAGTTTGAATTAGGATGGCTATTGAGAGATGGGTTCCTTGAAATGGTGTTAGATGTCTGGAATAGTGTTACTGATGGTCATACACCTTTAGATCAGTGGCAATCAAAAATAAGAAGATTGCGACAGTATCTTAGGGGTTGGGCAAAAAATATTAGTGAAGCATACAAGAAAGAAAAGAAATTCTTACTGGACAAACTAGATGAATTAGATAAAAAAGTTGAAACACAGCATCTTGATCAAATGGAAATAAACTTGAAAAACTATCTTAATGAGCTATTAGTGACTCTATTAATAGAAGAGGAAATTAAATGGTATCAAAAAGCAAAGGTTCGGGATTTAATCGAGGGAGATGCAAATACCAAGTATTTTCAGCTAGTGGCTAATGGAAGGCATAGAAAAACGAGAATATTTCAACTTGAACATGATGGCCATATGATTACTGGGGATGCATAGTTACAGAAACATATCACTAAGTACTATAAAAATTTGTTTGGGCCATCAAACAATATTAATATAAGTCTTAATGAGGTTTTAACTAATGACATCCCACAAGTTTCTGAAGATGAAAATAAAATTCTAATAGAAGAATTTACAGAAAAAGAAGTGAGAGAGGCGATATTCAAAATGGAACATAACAAAGCCCTAGGACCAGATGGTTTCCCTGCGGAGTTCTATCAAGTCTTCATGGAGCTAATTAAAACAGACTTAATGGCACTTTTTGTAGATTTTCATAAAGGTTTATTACCTTTACATAGCTTAAACTTTGGTACAATTATTTTACTTCCAAAAAGCACTGAAGCGAAGCAGATACAACAGTACAGACCAATTTGTCTGTTAAATATTAGCTTCAAGATCTTTACCAAAGTTGCTGCAAATAGAGTCTCCAAAATAGCTTAAAAGGTGATTAGCCCATCACAAACGGCTTTTCTTCCTGGTAGGAATATTATGGAGGGAGCAATGATTTTGTATGAAACCTTACATGAGTTACATACCAAAAAACATAATGGCATAGTGTTTAAAATTGATTTTGAAAAAGCATACGACAAGGTCAAGTGGGATTTCCTACAGCAGACTTTGAGAATGAAAGGTTTCTCACAAACATGGTGCAATTGGATAGAGACATTCACTAAAGGTGGAAATGTAGGAATTAAAGTAAATGATCAAATTCGCCGATATTTCCAAACTAAGAAAGGTTTGGGCCAAGGAGATCCGTTATCTCCCATTCTATTTAATATAGTAGTGGATATGCTAGCGATCTTGATTGGTAGAGCAAAGGAGCAAGGGCAGATAAGAGGAGTGGTACCACACCTGGTGAATAACGGTTTGTCTATTTTGCAATACGCTGATGACACAGTTATTTTTCTATACCATGATGTCGACTAGGCAAGGAATTTGAAGTTATTATTATGTACTTTTGAGCAATTGTCTGGACTTAAAATAAATTTTCATAAGAGTGAGATACATTGTTTTGGATAAGCAAAGGAACAAGAAACCCATACTCCCAAATCTTCGGATGCCACTTAGGATCTTTTTCTTTACGCTATTTAGGAATCCCAATGTATTTTCGTAAATTAAGAAACAGAGATTGAAAAAAATAGAAGACAAGTTTGAAAAGAGGCTTAGTGGATGGAAAGGTAAATTTCTATCGGTGGGTGGACGTCTAGTTCTCATTAACTCAGTTCTATCAAGCTTACCTTTATTTATATTATCTTTCTTTGAGGTCCCAATGGGAGTACTTAAAAGAATAGATTATTATAGATCAAGGTTCTTCTGGCAATACGAACAGCAAAAGAAAAAAAAATACAGATTGGCTAAATGGGATGTAATCTACCAACCAAAAGAACAAGGTGGCCTAGGCATACTAAAATTAGATATACAAAATAAATGCTTATTAAGTAATTGGTTGTTTAAACTGAGTAATGAAGATAATGTATGACAGGAACTTCTTAGAAATAAATATCTTAAAGATAAACTACTTGGTCAAGTGTTCAAGAAACCAGGGGATTCACAATTTTGGATGAGCCTTATGGGTGTCAAAGACGACTTCCTAAAATTAGGAACATTTAGAGTGCATTCGGGGGAACAGATTAGGTTCTGGGAAGATACTTGGTTAGGTACGAAACCTCTACAACAACAATATAGCCTTTAGTCCCAAGTAAGTTGGGGTAGGCTAGAGATAAAACCCAAGAAACAAAGTCAAGGTTCAGGCACGTTGATAGCTAGTCTCCAGGCGCTCCTATCACAAGCTATTTCTTTGGAAATATTCCACTCCTTGAGGTCTCTTTTCACCACCTCGTCCCAAGTCAGTTTAGGCCTCCCTCTACCCCTCTTGACATTATCTACCCGCTTTAAAACACCACTACGCACAGGCGCCTCGGGAGGCCTTCGTTGGACATGTCCAAAGCATCTCAGTATGTTGGGTTAACTTTTCCTCAATTGGTGCCACCCCGACCTTCTCTCGAATATCTTCGTTCCGGACTCTATCCCTTCCTGTGTGCCCGTAAGACCACCTCAACATCTGCATCTCTGCTACACTCAGTTGTTGGACATGTCGCCTTTTAGTAGATATCCAAATCTGTACAACATTGTGAGGAAAAAAACATGCTACTGTTGCATATGTGTTTAGTTCTACTCCTCTGAATGTCTCTTTTAGGAGATCATTAGTGGGAATTAAAACAACAAACTGGTACAACTTAGTAGCACAAGTCCTAGATGTTAACTTGGTTGAGGGAAGAGATGTCTTCATGTGGTCATTAAATAAGAAACACATGTTCATAGTGAAGTCCATGTATAAGCACCAAATCAATCGTGATATAAGAGTATCGCAGGAAATTTGGCAAATTAAAGTACCATTGAAGATAAAAAATTTTCTTATGATATTTGAAAAAGGGGATTATTTTGACAAAGGACAACCTAGCTAGAAGAAACCGGAGAGGAGATACAACTTGTAGCTTCTGTAGCTGTAGGAAGTCTATTAATTATCTCTTTTTCGATTGCGTATATGCTAAATTCTTGTGGAGAGCTGTCCACTTAGTATTTGGAATTGCCCCTCTAAGATGTTTTAGCCAATTATTTGGAAGATGGGCAAAACGAGGACAAGAACCAAATCTGTTTTTATTGATAGGTGCAGCCGCATTATGTTAGATAATTTGGAATACTAGAAATGAAGTGGTTTTTGATAAATGCCAACCTAAAACTTTTTTGCAGGTTTTGTTCAGAGGAACATATTGGCTCATGACATGGGCCAAGTTGCAGCGACATGAGAGCGACCAAGACCTTTTGAGGATGACATGCTGCTCCTTAGAGATGGCCGCTCTTTGTTTTTTTAATTCTAATAGATGGAACAATAGATTTAGGATTGGCGTTTAAAAAACTCTTTATTTTTCTATAATTCCTTGGTTTGGTCTTGTAATAACTTGGAACTGATCCCTTCTCTTTAAGAAGGGTGAAGCCGGATAGTTTCCATTATCTAAAAAAAAATTAGGGCTGGCGGTGATAGCAGTACATGGAGTAGTAGATATCATTTATTTTATTTGTGATGTCGAACCTGCTACTGATAATGTCTTTATAATAAACTAGTATTGTTTGTTTTTACATAGTTTATTTATTTCCAATCTAAACAGCCATGTTCATATACCATCAATTTATATAATGGTCCTTGGAAGTGGAAGACTGAAGGCCGGCGGCCTGCTCTCTGTATTCGTTAATCAACAATAGTCCTTGGTAGTGGAAGACTGAAGGCCGGCCTGCTCTCGTTTATTGGTTAATCAACAGTAAATACACACAGCCGTCCGACTCCGGGCTTCACGCTGGTGAGTGTATGACATTCATGCAATATTTACTGTGTGACCATTCGCTTGGCCTTGACTTGAAATCCGCACAGCGTCAGTATAAAAATGCATCTATCCCCAACCCAACTCATCCACTTCTGATCTACCTGAGCTCTGCGGCTGAAGCCGACGAAGCAAGAACCTAGCAACAAGCATCTTCGTCAGTCGACTCAAGTACTCTCTCTCTCTCTCTCTCTCTCTCTCTCTCTCTCTCTCTCTCTCTCTCTCTCTCTCTCTACTAGCAGTCTCATTCATGCATGTCCGTCGATCGGTTCGTGGTGTCGAGTGATCGCTATGTTGCATACTGTCAGTGTCATGGTAGCAATATCTTAAGGGAGAGGGTAATTGACTGCAACTTGTGGTTCATATCTCATATGATTTGTTGGATCTAATTAAGGATTAGTTGGATGATGGAGATTATTGTAATTGTTCATCATTTTTTTTCCTACGAGGCAATTTGTTCATCTCTATATCAGAACGATGGAGTAGAGAGTATTACATAGGACTTCTTGTTACGTGTCCTTGCCATACTAATTAGATGCTCCTGGGTAATATCTTGCGTATACTACATACATGACTAGCATGATAAACAAAGATAGTCCGAATCGTTATATCTATTTAGTCAACCTTGAATGTTGATTTATCTTCTTTTACTACCTACAGTGTACCTATACAATGTTGCCGTTTTTTTATTGTTTCTGGGCTACCCCCCTTATGTAACACAAGACATGAACATTTCGGTTTACAGCATATGATGCATGGATGTACCCATCGACAGTTTAGGTGTTGTCTTACCATTTTCAGCTGTTGACGTTTTTAGGTATTGACTATTGTTGTATAGCCTACACAAAACCAAAGGATAGCGTATCTGCTGTTAATTTTAGTTGCTGGTAGAAATTAAGGGCTGCTTATATTCTGTGTTTTGCAATTAGATCGATACGTTATATAACAACTCTAAAAGTGTGCAGTATTCAGGCAACCTAAGGGTTGCCGTTGTTTTCCTCAAAAAGGTGTGCAGTAGCTTCTGTATTGTTGGTGTCTTAACTTTTTTTTGGCATTTGCCAGTTGTCGATTCAATTCCACTGGAAAGTGTTCAGCAAATGAGAAGTTCTTTATCTTTTCAATTAATGTACATAGCTGATGAGTGAAGCCAGTAATTTTTACTGTTCTTCATTCTAGCTAGTACCTGTTGGAATCGTTGGCCTTCCCTCTTTTTTTGTACATAGCCTAAAATTAAAGCTAATTTATGGCATGTTCTGTCTAAATATTAGAATGCAGATTTTTGTGAGAAGCCCCACCGGCAGGACAATCGCCCTCAGGGTCCAACCATCAGATACCTTGTCAACTGTTAAGTCGAAGATTCTAGAGCAACATTGCCTTGTCTTTGATGGAGTGCAGCTGGAGGACAGACTTACATTAGCCGATTATGACATCCAGCATCAATCCACACTTGACATGCAAGAAAAGATGCAAATATATGTAATGGAGACGCTAGTAGGCAGGACAATCACTCTTGAGGTTGAGAGCTTAGATACTATTGACGACGTGAAGGGCAAGATTGAAAGTATGGAGGGATTCCCCAAGATTCAGCGATGTCTCGTCTTTGAGAACAAACAACTGGATGATAGCCGCACCTTGGCAGACCACAACATTAGGAAGGAGTCCAGCATTATTCTTGTCCTCCACCCATTTCCAAGAGAGGTCTCTTTGTTTCCAAGAGGTACGATGTGGATCTTCGTACAGATGCAAGAAGGGAAGATTCCTCTTGAGATTGAGCGCTCAAATACAGTCGACTATATCAAGTTCAAGATATATGAGAAGTACGGCACTCGCCCCATACAACAAGCCATCCTCCATGACGGCGGCATAAGGCTGAAGAACAACCGCACCCTAGCGGACTATGACATTGAGGATGGAGATACGCTTGATTTGTTGCTCTGCCTTTGTGGTTGTTGAGATGGATAGCATGCATGATTATGCAACAGCGAGTGTTCTTCTGCTGCAGCCTTCTTTGTTTCCCGTAGTGGCATGCTATCAGTAAAACTATCCTTTCGTATCGCAGCAGTCTTCTTTCTTTCTGATAGTGGGATGTTATCCGTATTACTTTTATTGTAGTACGTCAACGAGAGTGAGATCTTCAATAAAGGGTCGGACTCCCACTCTAATTAGGTGGATAATCCAAACTGACCATGCAAAACATTCGGCACACAATGGTTGGAAAAATAAGAGCCATTGATTCCTATCTATGGGTGATAAGGTCACTGGGAGATACGGAGATATCCTAAGAAAGGCGTAGCAGAAGAATATATTATTTTTCTTAAAATTAAATCCTTAATTGAAATCCATGGGTACCATTAATCAGCCAAAAAAAGTATCATGTGGTGCCATCAGGTACCTTCCGACCATTATAAAAACTCCTCATGAAAGTCATAATGTAAATACTCCAACCAGATTTTAAGCATTGTTAGATTCCTAATATAATACTCCTCTCTTTTTGCTAAAAAGAAATGAAATTTCGGCCAGAATTTAAGCACTGTTAGATTCCTAATATAATACTTTTTTGCTAAAAAGAAATAAAAACTTATTTGCATAATTGATTTATTATTAGACTCCAATAATAAAAAGAAACATACTTGACCTGCTTCTTTCGTCGATTGAGCAATATTCTATCTCCAACCGCCAGGATGTGCGCCATATGCCCACAAGCTGGCTACTCGGGCGTGGAAGCCCTACATCTTTGAGTCCTGATCTTAAGATGGGGGAAGTCAAACATAGACTTATCGATAAGTATGACGTCTATCGTTGAAAGAATAAATCATAAAATAGAACAGAAAAATATGAGTACGCGTGCTCGAGTCGAGAACTCAAAACCCAGATGGATTGATTCTGCAACAAGAAACTTTAGTCGAGGGCAACCTTGCCATCTAAAACATTATAGCCTCCAATAGATATGTGCAAGAATTTCATAGTGTTGCAAACCGCAACTAGACTTTCATCCTGACGACAACTTTATTCATCTATCTCTTTGTTATTCTATCTATAAATGAACGAGTAGAATTGAAAACGTTTCTCACCTAATTTGGGTCCACCTTACCCCTCACGCTGGACCCACCTATAAGGGTCAACAGGGGTGGAAAGGGGGTCAAACCCACAAAACTGATGTTTAGAGAATGTTTCTGCCAAAATAAAATTATTTTTTGTTACCGTGATTACGGCTTACCCAATTACGAGTACCCACGCTTGCCATCACGCCACGCGTCTATTGCGTGTGTGTGTGTTTTTCTTTTTTTGAGGAATTATTGCGTGTGTTTGTTGTGCGTGTGGCGTGAAGCAGTAGGCCAAGCCCATCCAATCAAATTCTCAGCGGGCCGAGGCACAAATAAATTTCAAGCACAAGTGATGAGCCGTAGGCTAGCTAACTAGGTGGGCTTTCCTAAAAAAAGGCTAACTAGGTGGGCTTGATAGCTGAATCTGATTCAGCGTGTGGGCTGCGTATGAGGCTTATCATCACATTATATATCCTATCGAAATACAAATTAACCTGGACATCACTACTCTTTAGTTACTTAGAAATACGCTCTCGCTTCAAACAGGAGTCCTACCCAAAGAAATATGTATCCTTGCAAGTGAATGCAGTAAACATCCAAGGCAACAGCAAATTAAATATTAGAACTGTTACCCAAACAGGCATATACGCATACATGGTATATCAACATGTCTTTCCAATGTGTAGTTACTCATATTTACGTATCAATATATCTCCATATCAATATAACTTGTGTGTGTCGTACGTGATTGGATAAATCGGATCACCATACTCCTCATACTAAACCCGACTGTAAGGGTCAAGTGTGGTCGGAGGGGGTGCAAATCTATCAAAATTGCGGTTATAGAGCGTTTCTACTAGATATTAAATATCTCATCGTTTCAGTTTCTTACCCACTGATTATAACCTTTATATCACGTGCGTGTCGCACGTGCGTCTTTGCTAGTACTTCAAAACAAAGACTGTTTGGTACTTTATTCATCTATCTACTAACGTTGCATATTATTTATAGAGAATAAAACTTCCACTGAGAATTTCTTTATAATAGAGACTGTTGTTTGGTGACAACAAAAGTTTGATCACTGTATAGTATTTCAAAAATACAAATCCAATGTGTGTAGCATTAATTTTAAATAGTTTATTCCAATCCAAACAGCACTATATCCAGATACAATCAGTAATGGGCCTTTGGAAGTGGACGGCCGAAGGCCGGACTGCTCTCGTTATGTCGATCTCCTGCTATTTTGGTCAATAGTAAAATCCACACGATCACCCGACTCCGGGCTTCGCGCCGGTCAGTTCGTGCAGTATTTGCTGCACGTCGCCCTCGATTCACTTTTCCTTGACTTGAAGTCCACACGTTCGACAATCGAGTGGAGTATAGAAAAGACGCAATATCCCCAACCCGGCAACCCTAACACTCGTCCATTCCATTCTTCCTGGCGGAAGGATTCAAGAACGCACACCCATCCTAGCAACAAAGCGCCTTCCGATCTTCGTCAAGGTTCGCGAGCTGTTCAAGATTTTTTTTTTCTATCTCTACTACTAGCAGTCCCATTCAGTCGGTGATCTTTGTAGCGTTGTCAGTGTGTCAAGTGTAGCATTATTGGAGAATTAATTGGCCGGAACTTGTGGCTCATCTTATACATTATGATTTCCTTGTTGGATTTAGAGATTGGTTAGATGGAGAATATTGTATTTGTTTATCATTTTCTTGCGGTAAAATTTGTTCATCTAGATCAGAACGATGGAGTAGTGTATTTGATAGGAATTCTTATATATCATGTTTCCTTCCCACGGCCGGTTACAAACTGGAGGCTTTTACTGCTAGCTTATATCTCTTGCATAAATATACATAAAGGAATAGCATGATAAACAAAGATAGAAATAATCTAAATCGCATGAGCAGATTAGCATATGATCTACTGTTCTGTAATCTGTATAAATGATATTTGTTCACTAGATTTCTATTTTTGCTTCTACTGCCCGTTGGAATTACTGAAGTTTTTTTTTCTGCACAGCCAAAAATCAAAGCTAGATTAAAGAAATTTCTCTAAATAAATTATGATGTTTGGTTCCCTTGTTCAGATGTATATCTTTGTGAGGAGCCCCACTGGCAGGACAATCCGCCTCAGGGTCCGACCATCAGATATTGTCTATACTGTTAAGGCAAAGATTTTGGAACAATATGACCTTGTCTTTGATGGAGTGCAATTAGAGGACAACCTTACATTGGCTGATTATGACATCAAACCTGAAGCGACACTTGACCTCCAAGAAAAGATGCAAATATATATAGTGGAGACGCTGACAGATCCAATGCTCCAGCGCCTCCACCTTCCAGCTTGAGTGACCCGTCGAAATACATGATCCAATGCTCAGGCTTGGTGGTGACGACTGGGAGATTGTGCTCGGACCACTCTGATATGAAATCAGTAAGGACCTAAGACTTCATGGCCGTGCGAGAGCGGAACTCGATGCTGTATGTTCCGAGCTCAACGGCCCACTTGGCGATACGCCCTGTGGCGTCTTGATTATGAAGAATTTCGCCAATAGGATAACTAGTAACCACAATGATCTTGTAGGTGTCAAAGTAGTGCCGCAATTTCCTGGATGTCATTAGGACAGCATATAGGATTTTTTGAACTTGAGGGTACCTGGATTTGGAGTCCGAGAGGACTTCGCTCACAAAGTACACGGGTCGTTGAATCTTCTGAAGATGACCCTCCTCATCACGTTCGACGACAATGACGGCGCTGACAATATTAGTGGTTGCTGAGATATAGAGCAAGAGATCGTCGCCCGGGAGCGGTGCAGTGAGCACAGGTGGTGTAGTCAGGAACAGCTTGAGCTTGTCGAAGGCGACTTGAGCTTCCTGAGTCCACTGGAATCTGTCTTGCTTCTTGAGTAGCTTGAAGAACTCAGTCCCGCGTTCTCCTAGTTTGGAGATAAAACGGTTGAGTGCAGCCATGCAGCCTGTAAGCTTCATGACATCCTTGACGGTGCGCGGTGGCTCCATGTTCATGATAGTTGCGATCTTCTCTGGATTAGCCTCGATACCGCGTTCGCTGATGATGAACCCAAGGAGTTTGCCGGATGGAACGCCGAAAACACACTTGGTGGGATTAAGCTTCCACCGCCATTTGCGTAGGTTGTCGAACGTCTCGGTGAGATCAGCAATGAGATCCTCGGGATTTCTTGTCTTGACTACCACATCATCAACGTAGGCTTCAACATTTCGGTGAAGTTGGTCTTGAAGACAACCCTGTATCGCCCGCTGATATGTGGCACCTGCATTTTTCAAGCCAAAAGGCATGGTTGTATAACAATATACGCCATATGGCGTGATGAATGAAGTTTTAATCTGATCCTCTTCTTTCAGCGATATTTGGTGATACCCTGAGTAACAATCGAGGAAACAGAGTAGGGTGCACCCGGCGGTGCTGTCGATAACTTGATCCATGCGAGGAAGCCCGAAGGGATCCTTCTTGCAATGTTTGTTGAGATCAGTATAATCAACGCACATTCTCCATTCATTTGAATTCTTTTTCCTTACAAGAACCGGATTGGCTAACCAATCCGGATAGAAGACTTCTTTGATGAAGCCGGCTGCTAATAGCTTAGCTAGCTCTTTCTTGATGGCTTCCCGACGCTCTGTGGCGAATCTTCGGAGGCGCTGCTTTTTGGGCTTTGCGCTCTCGTTGAGGTCTAGCTTGTGCTCGATCAACTCCCTGGGGACTCCAGGCATGTCGGAAGGCTTTGTGGCAAAGATGTCCGCCTGGGCTCGCAGGAAGTCGACGAGCGCGCTTTCCTATGCAGGAGTAAGGGTGGAGCCAATCACTGTTGTCTTCGTTAGATCTCCTGTTTGGAGATCGACTGTCTTCGTGGCAACCTTCTCCACAGGCTTGATAGCTCGTGTCTTCTTCTGCGTCGGGGCATCATCGTCTTCTTCGACGATGGTGGCGGCCAGGGGTTGAAGCTCTTGGCGATCTATGGTGGACGCGGCTCTGACGGCGTACTCCACTGTCTCTTTGTCACAGAGGTAGGAGCGCTTGATGTCACCGCGAAGGGAGAGAACGCCGTGAGGCCCTGGCATCTTCAACACCAGGTAGGTGTAGTGGGGGATGGCCATGAACTTGGCCAATGCTAGTCGCCCAAGGATGGCGTGATAGGACGTTTCGAAGTCTGCAACTTCGAACTTGATGAAATCTGTACGGTAGTTCGATGCCGTACCGTACGTGACGGGCAAGGTGATTTGCCCGAGGGGGATGGCAGCTTTCCCAGGCACGATGCCGTAGAAGGGAGTATCTGCCGGCTGCAGCGCGCTTGTGTCGAGGCCCATGGACTTCAGCGTCTTGGCGAAGATGAGGTTGAGCCCGCTGCCTCCATCAATCAGAACCTTGGTGAGCCTGCTGTTCGCCACCACGGTCTCTAGGACGAGAGGGTATCGCCCGGGAGAAGTGATCTCCGCCCATTGGTCCTCTCTGGACCAGGTGATGGTGGTGTCTGACCACCGTAGGGGTGTAACCACCGCTGGTTCTGCTGCGTAAGCCTCGCGCTGTGCGTTCTTGCGATTGCGCGAGGTGTCGCTGACTGCCATGCCTCCGAAGATGACGTTGACAGTGTTGGTGATATCTGGGAAACCGTTGTCTCCCTTGTCGTGCTTGTCGTCTCCGTCCCCATCCGACCTCTGCCTCTTGTTGGGCGTGCTGAACGTTTCCCGAAGGAGCGTGCACTCGCCCATGGTGTGCTTGCTATCGGGGTGGTAGGGGCAGCGCTTCTTGAGAAGTTTGTTGAATTCTTCCCTTCTTTGCTGCGGAGACTTGGCGGCGCGAACGGTCTGGACGGTTGCGACCGTGTTGTTTGGTCGCTTTCGTGGGTTGTTGCCGTTGCGCTGGAAGGAGTCGTGCGGCTGATCCCTGCTGTCTTCCTAATTCTTGCGACCAGGGTTGTTGGGTCGTTTGCCGTAGCGCTCCCGTTCTTGATCATCGGTGTCCATCCAGTTGGACACCAGTGCGCGGAATTCCTCGAGGTCACGAGGACGGTTGTGACCGAAATCACGGAAGAGGCTGCGGTCGGTCATCCCTTCTTGAAAGTAGTCGATGACTTCTGAGTCGGGGATGGGAACGCAGGATGCCTTGATGGCGAAGAATCGCCTGTTGTAGTCGCGCAGGGACTCGTCTGGCTTCTGTTTGCACGCGCGGAGTTCATATTTGTTGCCAGGGCGCTCAAAAGAACCCTGGTAGTTGGAAACGAAAGCCTTCTTCAGCGCGTGCCAGCTGTCGATGGAGTCTGGATGAAGGGACTCGAGCCAGGTGAGAGGACCTTGCTCCATCGCAACTGGGAAGTAGAGCATCTTGGAGATGTCGTCGCCCCCTGATGCTTCAATTGCAGAAGAGTATCTGCGCAGCCAGATGTTTGGGTCTTGCTTCCCGTCGAAGTTGGCGATGCCTGGCGGCTTGAACTTTCGCGGGAAAGAGCTGACGCGGATGGCTCGTGTGTAGCATGGCAGAGCATCGGGGTTGGGGGCGTCGCATCTTCCTGCAGAATCCGCAACGTGGGAGGTAGCTCTCCCCTCTCTATCCGGATGATGTCGTTGCGGGCGTCGTTCGGTGTGACATGAGAGCGGGCTGGACGGGGTTCTTCGCGACGCTGGGACCTAGGGGGTTCCTCGCGAGGACGGCGGGGTTCTTCACGAGGCCTGGTCTTGTCCTTTGTTTGTCCTGCGGAGCTGCCGTAGTGGCTACTCTGACGCCTGGCTGACGGTGCTTGGTGGCGCGAAGAACTCTTACTTTTGGAGGCGGAGCGGCCTCCGTCCAGGCGATCAACCATGACCGCTGCGGCTTCTAGGCGGGCTTTGGCGAGGTTGATCTCAGGGGTAGTTTGGAACCCCTCGAAGACGCTGACCCCGAACAAGATGTTGGCCACAGGGGAGTTGAAGATGCCTTCCTTGTCGAACTCAGAGTTGAGGTTTTTCCTCTGAATGAAGCGACGTCGGAGGGCACGGTTGCGGTTGCGCTCGACACGGAGTTCTCGGTCCGCATCGGTTTCTCCTTCCTCTGTTGGAGCGTCGTCAGAGACAACTTTTTCGTCGCTGTGATCGTTGAGGATCACGCAGGACTGGCGACTGGGGTTGGTAAGCCCGGTTTTTCTGTTACTCGTGGCAACAGGGAGTTCTCTGCCTTCTTGGAAGGGTAGCAGAGGTAGAATGTCCCGTACCGTGGAGGGTACGTTTGCTTCGAGGAGAGCCACCTCGGGATCCATGTCGGGCCAATGAACGATAACCCCCGAGGGAGTTGAAGTCATGACAAGATCCGAGGTTGCTCGGCGGGGTTGGAGAACCTTCTTCTTCAGGTGCTTCTGGTGGATCGCGGCTGAGTTCGTTAACTCGAAGGGAAACTGAGGTGCACGCGATCCACGTGGTGAAGTCTTCGTCCCGCGGGGGCTGGAACCAGGGTTCCTGGGTACCCGCGGGGTTGCTGTCACGGTCCTGATCGTTGAACCCTGGCGGGACTCGGAAGTGATCCGGAGTCCGCCGGGGAGTCGTGGACACGTGGCTTGATCCTGCCCCTTGACAGGGGTCGAGTTGACGTGGTCGGCCCGGGCTTGAATCTGCTTCGGGCACCATGTACTCCTCCGAGTAGGATACGATCCAGAGATCGTGTCGGAAATTGAGGTTTTCCGAGATCCTCGCGGAGTGGTTTGCGCGCGTGGCGAAGCTGGTGCAGCCACCACGTCGCGCAGTTGGTGTTGGAGCTCGCCTTCCTGGTTTGCGGTGCAAAGTCAGGAGCCGAAGATGAAGGAGGCGCCTGCCTCGAACTTGGTGACGATGGAGGCGCTGAAGGAAGCCATCGACTCTTTAATGAAGACTCGACGAGGATATCCCACAGACGGCGCCAAAGTGTCGGCGATTTATGCTGACTAGGTTCTCGAGGGGGTGCCCCGAGAGAAGGGTTTAGGGAGAAGTCGTCGAGAATCTAGAGCCGAAGGTGACAAGAGACGGTTTAGACAGGTTCGGGTCGCCGGAGCGTAATACCCTACGTCCTGTATGGTGTATCTTGTATTGATGAGATTGTTTTGGAGGGGGTCCCTACCTCCCCTTATATAGTCCGGAGGGTAGGGTTACATGGAGACCGTATAGGACTAGGAGACTTTTACAAGTTTATCTCTAATTCCCTGATACAGTCTATCCAAACCGACTAGGACCAATCCTTGTCTTGTGCGTCAAGTCTTGTACATGGGCCGGCCCATAGGATGGGCCGCCAGGGTTGTTTAGTCCGTCAGGACTCTACACCCACACGCAGGACCATCACTCTTGAGGTTGACAGATTAGATACAATTGACAGAGTGAAGGGCAAGATTTTAGACATGGAAGGATTCCCCAAGAGTTATCAGTGCCTCATCTTTGAGAACAAACAGCTGGACGACGGCCTCACCTTGGCAGACCACAACATTTCGAAGGAGTCGACCGTTCTCCTTGTCCTCTTCCCATTTCCAAAAGGCACAATGCAAATATTCGTGACGATTATTATACAAGGAGCTGGACGGACCATCCCTCTCGATGTTGAGAGCTCAGATACAATCGACCATATCAAGATGAAAATATATGAGAAGGAGGGTCATAGCCCCTTCCAACAACGCTTCATCTTTGATGGCATAACGCTGAAGGACGGCCACACCCTTGGGGACTATGACATTCAGAATGGGGATACCGTCCATTTGGTGCTCTGCCAATGTGGTTGTTGAGATGGATGGCATGCATGGTCGTTGAACAACAATGGGTATTCTTTGCTGCAGTCCTTTATTTCTTTCTTTCCAGTGTGGTGTCTTATCAGTAAAACTATCATTGTAGATTTGTAGGGCGTAAGTATTGCCATCTTCTTCATTTCCAGTGATGGTGTGTTATCTGTAAAACTTTCATCGTAGCATGTTTATGTGTCAGATCTTATATCAGAGTCCCTGGGTCTTTTTTGGCATCCATAAGAAATATATATTTCTGTTTTGACGAAACCATGAGAAATATATACAGGGCGCATTTAACAGCATAAGCAAGTTGAAATGTTGGAATTCATGACGTGGAGTTGGGAGAATCTATACAGTACAGTATTTGATCCATGAATCGAAAACAGCATTTCTGAAAAGAAAAGAAAACAAAACAAAACAACATAGCACCAGGTATTAACAATGTGATCTGGAGGAGGCATGGAGCACGTGCCATGCAAAATGGAAGATTTCCTTCTGTTCTGTGAACCTGTCTAAACAAAATTGCAGTGCAGTGAAACTCTCGTGCACGTTCCTGAGCACCGGTCCCTCGCAAGGCAAAGCAGAGAACGCCTGGTGCGCAGCCGCCGGCAAGAGGCAGCGAGCGAGCGGAGACGACAGGCCGTGGGCCGGGCGCGGACGACTTGCAAAGAGGTCTTCCTGGAACGGGCCGGTGATGGGCTAGGCCCGCTTATGCTTGCTTCGGTTGTCTCGCACGTCTGTCTTTCCTATCCTATCCTACCTTGCGGTTCGACGTCTGCTTATTACAGCTAGTCAGTCACTTATCACGACGATAGAACAAAATAGTGGGGACGATTATTGGTTTCCTGACAATGATATGGGGTAGACGGAGAGAGATGCGGCTCGTGGAAAAGAAGAGCAGATCCGACACCGACCAAACTGGCCTCCCAAGGCACGAAGGGCTGACTTCAAAATGCCAGCCGCCCTGGCCTCCCCGTTGGCTGACGAGTACGAGACACGCAGGCCACACGTCTCTCCATTGCTATCTCCGCCTAGTTTTGGCCGATCATGTCCTGGGCGCCTCTGGCTGGTCCCTCCCAGCATTTGTCCGATCGTGTTCTGGGCGTGTATGGTCCCAGAAAACGCAACAGTGGCCACAGACAGCATGATCGACCAACCCTCGCCTTCGTCTCAGCCACACGAAATCTTCCCCACCCATCCATCAAGCTATCGAGGTCATCTGGATCTAAACGCTACAGTTGGCAGTGGCTTGTAGCATCTCTTGCTCCTGGAGCCTCGCAGACTGCAATTACCATTAGGAGCATGTGGCTTTTGTCATTTGAATGTGACTGGAATTACCAAATGTAGTCGCACTGGAACTAACCATAGCCATGCAGTGTAATCAGAACAACATGCCATACCAAATGACTAAATGAGGCATCTCCTCCCAGCCAACTAAACCACCAAAAGGTGCTTAACAAAACGAGGCATCCTGTTCTTCCAGCTAAACCACCAGGCACCAGTAGAAAAAAACCATCAAAACGAAAAGCGTGCGCCAAGACACTTTCTGCCAGACTGCCACCGACTTATCGACGGCTGGGCGGTCATCAGATCAATCAGAAACGCACAAAATGGCCAACCGAACATGCCACGGAAAACTGTGACCAATTTACAGATACCAGAATTTCAATTGGTCGAGCAGAAAACACAGAGGCAGGGCGAAACATCGAAGTGTATTCCAACGACACAGGCTCGTCTATGCAACCAAACCGACTAATGACAAAGCAAAATTACAACCATATTCTTCACAAGTAAAAAACTAACTCGGGTCCATATTAGCAACTTCGTTACAGGACGGCAGCAGCGATGTGTAAACAAATGGCAACTCATGTCCCAAAACTTGGCATGAATCCTGCCGCCTGATAGCGGACGCACCATTAACATTTTTATTCTCTGCATAGACAAGCAGCAGCAGGCCACGGGAACCATCAAGCAGAAGCGCTCTACTGGGTCTTGAAGATGTGGCGGATGAGGTCGACGACGCGGTTGCTGTAGCCCCACTCGTTGTCGTACCAGGAGACGAGCTTGACAAAGTTCTCGTTCAGGGCGATTCCAGCCTTGGCGTCGAAGATGCTTGACCTGAGAGGAAACAGTGAAATGTGGAAAAATGATTAATACAACGTAGAGCATTACTATAGCAAAATGACAATGCATCCTAAAAGATTCATTGAGCAATTAATCCACTCAATCCTAGAAAGTACAAAGCAAAGCCCATACCTGCTGTCACCAACGAAGTCCATGGAAACCAAATCCTCCTCCGTGTAACCCAGGATACCCTTGAGTGGCCCCTCAGACGCAGCCCTGCAGAACAATAACAATTAAGTCAAAAATGTTTTGCAATCCCTAACAAACAGATTGTCAAACTACATTACATCAGCAACAGTGCAAAAAGCAATGACCAAGGAGCCCCACTCCATGACAATAGATCATTCTAAACAAGAAACGTAGTCATCACATGGATGGAGTTCGATTAAAGAAAAGGGTAACTTACTTGATGGCCTTCTTAATGTCCTCATAGGAGGCTGCCTTCTCGAGTCTAACAGTTAGGTCAACAACAGACACATCCACAGTTGGCACACGGAAGGACATACCAGTGAGCTTGCCATTCAATTCAGGAAGAACCTTGCCAACAGCCTGCCAGTCAAAAAATATAAATACACAAATTAGTATGCAGAACACCAACTAAAATAGAATATATAGCGATTACCACCACCAACACCCCCCCCCACACACACACAAAAAAAAACATAAATAAAGACTATAGGCAGAGTATCATCTGATGCATCCACTGCAGTCACTAATAAGACCTTTTAACCCTCCATGCCAATGTACGACCATGCTCTTATTAGGCTCTTATAGTCAGATGGACCGAACAATACAGGTAAAAAACAATGACCTAACTAAATGGTCAAAACAGCTAGCAACATTGTGAGTTTGCCGTATACCTTGGCAGCACCAGTGCTGCTGGGAATGATGTTAAAGCTGGCAGCCCTTCCACCTCTCCAGTCCTTGGCCGAGGGTCCATCAACAGTCTTCTGGGTGGCTGAGATAAGTATAATGCTGTCATTTCACAGCCAACTACAGGTAAAATCAAAATAATCCTAGAAGGAAAGCCTGCTCAACAGCCAAAGACAACTCACCAGTGATGGCATGAACGGTCGTCATCAGACCCTCAATAATGCCGAAGTTGTCATTAATGACCTGTTTATGAAATTAGAATTCATTAATAAACTAATCTACATCAGAAGTCCATGAAACTAGAAAAATGGCTCAAAGAAGAGACAAGACACCTTAGCGAGGGGAGCAAGGCAATTTGTGGTGCAGCTAGCATTGGAAACAATGTTAATATCTGAGGTGTACTTGTCCTCATTGACACCAACAACGAACATAGGTGCATCTTTGCTTGGGGCAGAGATAATAACCTTCTTGGCACCACCCTATTATTCAAAGGAAAATGAAGCTGTCAGAATAATCCAATTGAAATTTCAAGTAATGTTTTAACTTCTGTAAAACAGGGAAAGTTGCACAGCTCACAATAATCTCATGCAAGTAAAAAAGAAACATGTGAGGAACTACAAGTATGTATAATCACAAAACTCGTTTTCCTGTTTCCGTAACAGTACTTTAAAAAAATGATGCCACTAAACAGCCTCTAAAGATTAGGAAAATGTATTCCAAATATCATGTTATTACAGCATATGAGAAGCAAAATGACAAATTGAATTGAAAGAAAGAAGCTAAAACTGAACACAGCTAAAACTTGTGGACGCCATAAGCTACAAGGGTGTAATAAATAAATAAATAAATAAATAAGATACTCATGAAAATTAAGACACCACTTGTTAGCCCAACAGCAAGTGTAACATATCACTTAACTTGCTCCAAGCACGAATACAATCACCCCCATATTGATATATTCAGGAACTAGGGAGAATATAATACATGAACTGCATGCATTCTAAATCAGTAATAGGCAGCAATTATACCTTCAAGTGAGCCGCAGCCTTGTCCTTGTCGGTGAAGACACCGGTGGACTCCACAACATACTCGGCGCCAGCCTCACCCCATGGAATTTCCTCTGGGTTTCTATTGAATTGCAGCAGTACAAACATCAGCTCACAACTCGAACAAAGAAGTTGAATCCATATCCTGAAAGAAGCAGTAACAGTGGACTACCTGTAGCCAAAGACGGTGACTGGCTTCTCACCGAAGAGGAGGGTCTTAGTGTCCTTGAGCTTGATGTCACTGTGCTTCCAGTGGCCGTGCACGGTGTCATACTTGAACATGTAGGTCTACATACACAAGGCAGAGATAAACATATCAATCATGAGCACAGCACACAAAATTCAGAATTCAGTACCATAACAAAACTAGACACAGTGACAAGCACTAAATCTGCGACACCTCAAGCTGCACATACCAACTGACAGGATAAGATTATAATTAAGCAGAAAACCAACAAATCCTGTAAGCCGTAATTAACCACCAAAGCATGCTACATCACGAATCGGCGCTAAAAACCACCACAAAACCCTATGAACCACCAGATCTACACATGACATCGAACATACTAAGACTCAAGGATTGAGGCGCGTACCATGTAATCCGTCGTGATGAACGGATCGTTGACGGCGACGAGCTCGACATCCTCGCTCTGGAGGGCGACGCGGGCAACAAGCCTGCCGATCCTTCCGAAACCTGAGCCCCACGGAGGTGCAAAAAACACACTCAGATTAGTCCAATTCTAACCACACAGAGAACAAAACGACCATGAAGAATCAGTAGAATACGCAAACTCACCGTTGATTCCGATCTTAATCTTGCCTGCACACCCAGAAATTCGACCGAAAAAAAAACAAAAAAAAAAAGGTCAGCAAAGCCCGTCGCGAGTACGAAGCAGAAGGGAGCCTGAGATATCGGAGATCCGGCGGAGGAAAGAGCAATTACCCATGGCGACGGAGTGCGGCGAAGTCGGCGACGGAAGGGGATGCGCGAGGTGGCTGGCTTGGGATGGAGTGTCCACTGTCCACAAGAGGCGGATATGGGTAAGGTGGGGAGGGAGCAGCCACCTTTATAAGCCAAAACCAAGTGGAGAAATGGCAATTTCTTTATACTTAATAATATATTAATAATTGATCAATGGGGAAAGCAAAATGCAATTTTGGAAAGGATGTTGAAATTCTGAACAAATGGGGCGTAATTATTCTGGAACGAGGTGCTTTCTTTCTCCAGAAGAAGGCCCGGAGTCTCGAAGGAGCAGGCCCGGCGAGCTGTCCCGTTGACGTGTAGGTCCGGACACCGACGAGGCCCACGTGTCATTGGTGGGGTACGAGTGCGTTGGGTAGGTGAGATCCGTGGCCGCGTGTGGTTTGTGGCGCAGAAGAGGAGGAAAGGTTTTTCTTTTCTTGGGGGACAATAATAGCGGTAAAGAAACCCAGCTGACAAAAAGAAATTGAGTTTCTTTTTAATTTTCTTCAGAAATCAGAAATGGAAAAAAAAAGAGAATTATTAGTCTTGCTTCAGCCGCCGTGACACGCAGCGGGGTCCGATCGCTAACGGGGTTTGGGCACTATTGCTAGTATTTGCTAGCGTCGAGTTCGACCCAATTCTGATGAAATATGATCTAGGCAACCAAGAAACCAACCTTGCTGCAAGGTTAAGTGTTTGGACAATTAACCAGCCTGCAGTACTAGTGTAACCGTGTAACAGTGTGAGCAAGAATGATTCTCCAGTTACCAGGGTAGATCACAAGACAACAGCCTCGCTGTCGAATTAACATAGGGAAAAGGAATCAGAACCAGAACGCCACAATCCACAGAGCATCAAAATCAAAACGAACTTAGTGAGGCATCTCATTCTTCCAGCCAGAAAACCATCGAAACGATTATCTCATTCTTCCACCCAGAACACCATCAGAACGATTAAGCGAAGCTTGCCGCCGTGCGCCAAGGCCCTTTTCTTCCAAGCAATTTGTTGGCCGTTTAATGGCTAGAAGAGCAACCTAAACAACGCAGAAGGGACCAAAGCAAAGGCGTCCAAGAATCCAATGCCTGATATGCACATGTGAGAAATGCAGTCAGCACAGAAGAAACACAAGACTGCACAGAAGAAACACAAGAACAGGCGAAACATAAAACACTTTATGCTCATCTATGCAACCAGACCGACTACACAGCAAAATTACAACCGCACTGTTTATATTCTTCACAAGCAAAAACTAACTCAGGTCCAAATTAGCAACTTCATTACAGGTAAGAAAAACAAAAGGCAACTCATGTCCCAACTTCGCATGAACCCCTGTGTCATCCGACTCGGGAGGCACCATTCACATTTATTCTCTGCATAGACAAGCAGCAGGCAGGCCAGTCCACAAGACCGCAAAGGCCATGGGAGCCATCAAGCAGAAACGCTCTACTGGGTCTTGAAGATGTGGCGGATCAGGTCGACAACGCGGTTGCTGTAGCCCCACTCGTTGTCGTACCAGGAGACGAGCTTGACAAAGTTCTCGTTCAAGGCGATTCCAGCCTTGGCATCAAAGATGCTCGACCTGCGCAAAAACAGTGAAATTGGGGTTAATAATACATCACAGACAGCAATGTGGCAGTGCACCCTAGAAGATTCTTGAACAATTAATCATATGATTCCTAGAAGGACCCAAAGCAAAGTTCACACCTGCTGTCACCAACGAAGTCCGTGGAAACCAAATCCTCCTCCACGTAACCCATGATACCCTTGAGTGGCCCCTCAGACGCAGCCCTGTAAAGTAATAAAAATTAAGTCACAAATGTTTTGCAACCCCTTACAGATTACAGATAAATGGCCAAACTACATTAGGCCAGGAACAGTGCAAGAAACAAGGGACCAAGGAGCCTCACTCAATGACAAACATGGCAATGGATCATTCTAAACAAGAAATGTAGTTACATAGGTAAAGATTAATTTAAAACAAAAAACTAAGAAAGTACTTACTTGATAGCCTTCTTGATGTCCTCATAGGAAGCACCCTTCTCGAGTCTAACAGTGAGGTCAACAACGGATACATCCACAGTAGGAACACGGAAGGACATACCAGTGAGCTTGCCATTCAATTCAGGAAGAACCTTGCCAACAGCCTGCCAGATATAAATATACAATTAGTATGCAGAACGGCAATTAAATTTCTTTGAATATATAGAATGGTTACTGACTTCACACTCAGCTGACAAATAAGGTCAAATAATCCACAAGTTATTGGGCTCTCATAATCATATGGACCGAACAATAAAGTCCAAAGATATAAGCTAAACTAAAAGGTCAAAACAGTTTGTCTAAACAAACCACTGCAGAAAATAATCAGAAAATATTAGCTCGCGGCGTGCAACATTGCGAGATTGGCAATTACCTTGGCTGCACCAGTGCTGCTGGGAATGATGTTAAAGCTGGCAGCCCTTCCACCTCTCCAGTCCTTGGCAGAGGGTCCATCAACAGTCTTCTGGGTGGCTGAGATAAGTATAATGCTGTCATTTCACAGCCAACTACAGGTAAAATCAAAATAATCCTAGAAGGAAAGCCTGCTGCATAGCCAAAGAGAACTCACCAGTAATGGCATGAACGGTCGTCATCAGACCCTCAACAATGCCGAAGTTGTCATTAATGACCTGTTTATGAAATTAGAATTCATTAATAAACCAGTCTACATCAGAACAGCAAAAACACCTAGAAAAATGAGTCAAAGAAGAGACCACACCTTCGCAAGGGGGGCAAGGCAATTTGTGGTGCAGCTAGCATTGGAGACAATGTTCACATCTGAGGTGTACTTGTCCTCGTTGACACCGACAACAAACATAGGAGCATCTTTGCTTGGGGCAGAGATAATAACCTTCTTGGCACCACCCTATTATTCAAAGGAAAATGCAGCTGTGTCAGAATCGTCAAATTGAAACTTCAAGCAAAGATTAAACTTCCGAAATACAGGGAAAAATACACAGCTCATAATAATCTCATGCAAGAAGTTAGGATCAGCACGAAGACAGTACATGCATGTATAATCATGAAACTAACTTCTTTAGTTGGTTTTCCAGTATCTCAATCAGTGCTTATAACAAAAAGACTATTAAAACTGAACAAACTGGAGCCACTAAGCAGCCTCTAAAGAGTAGGATAGTGTATTCCATATATCATGTACCAATCCAATAAAAACGGAGCCGCCACTAAACATAGCTAAGACTTGTGCAGGTCATGAACTACCAGGCTCTAATAAAAAAAAGAAAAGTTATTCACGAAAATTAAGAAACCACTTGTTAAGTCCAACAAATGGTGTGACACATCACGTAGTTTGCTCCCAGCGCGTATACAATCAGCCCAAATTCATACATCCAGTAACTAGGGAGAATGTAATACATGGAACTCCATGCATTCTAAAACAGTGATGGGCAGTAATTATACCTTCAAGTGAGCCGCAGCCTTGTCCTTGTCGGTGAACACACCGGTGGACTCCACGACATACTCGGCACCAGCCTCACCCCACGGGATCTCCTCTGGGTTCCTGTTGGATTGCGGCAGTACAAGCATTAGCTCACCATTGAAGTTGAATCCATGTCTGAATGAAAGAAGCAGTAACAGGATGTGCTACCTGCAGCCAAAGACGGCTACTGGCTTCTCACCGAAGAGGAGGGTCTTGGAGTCCTTGACCTTGATGTCACTGTGCTTCCAGTGGCCGTGCACGGTGTCATACTTGAACATGTAGGTCTACACAAGACAGAGATAAGCACATCAATCGTGTGAACAGATCACACAGAATTCAGAATTTAGTACCCTATCAAAACTAAACACAGTGAGAACAGTACACCTGCTACACCTCAAGCTGCACATACCAACTGACAGGATAGTATGTTCTAATTAAGCAGCAAAAACAACATATCCCTCCAGATCCATGGAATCCCAGTACAGAGTCGAAGTCAAACAAGCTTTGGAAGCCAGGATTAACTACCTAAGCACACTACCTGATGAATCGGCGCTAAAAAAACCGCCACAAAACCCTATAAACCACCAGATCTGGCAACGAGCAGAAGTCAAAGGATCGAGGCGTACCATGTAGTCGGTGGTGATGAATGGGTCGTTGACGGCGACGAGCTCGACATCCTCGCTCTGGAGCGCGACCCGAGCAACGAGCCTGCCGATCCTTCCGAAACCTGAGCCCAATCACACGAAATACACTCAGATCAGTACAGTTCCAACCACACAGAGACCGAACAAGCACGAAAGATTGGTAGGGTAGTTCAAACTCACCGTTGATTCCGATCTTAATCTTGCCTGCGCATCCAGAAATCCGCCCGGCAAAAACCGAAAAAAAAAAGTCAGCAAAACCACTGTTGGCTAGATCCGAGCACAGAGCAGAAGGGAGCAGCGATTAGACGGGGAGATCGGGCGCGGGAGAGAGCAATTACCCATGGCTGGAGGGGGTGCTGCGACTCTGCGAGGACGACGGGGATGGGGAGAATGCGCGAGGTGAGGGGGAAGTGTCTAGAAGCGGATGAGGTGAGGTGGGGAGGGTTTAAGCGGCCTCCTTCCTTATAAAAGCCAAGACAGCAGACGGAGGCGAGGGAAAGAGAACTCCTTTTTATTAATCTGTTAACTAATCAAAAGGAGAAAGCGAAATGCAACTTTGGAATGCACAATTTCTAAACAAATGGGCGCAAATTTATTCTTCTTCTTGCGCCACAAACCACGCGCGGCCGCGGATTCACGCCTACCCGGACGCAGGTGTGTCATGCCCAATGACACGTGGGGCTCGGCGGTGTCCGGGCCTACACGTCATCGGGGAGCCAATGACTCTTGCTTTTTCTTTTTTTTTCTTCTTGGAGCAGAGCAATAATGAAGGTAAAGAAACCCAACTGAGAAAAAGAAGTTAACCCTTTTTTTTAGTTTCAATTCATTTGAGTAATAATAATGATGGGGATATATATAATAATAAAAAGGAAAGAAATACGTAGTGGTGATGCTTGAGCCGCCGTGAACCGATCGTTTGGGGTTGGTTGGAGACGGGAACGGACGGGCGGAAAGTGGCCGGAGAAGCAGGGTGGTACGGCGGCGCACGGGAAGGGGCAGTGTCCGACGACGGCGACGGCGAAGGACCCTCTTGCATGCTCGGTCGTGGTTGTCCGACGCCGACGGCATCGAATCCACCAGGAGCCCAGCCCACTTTTGTGCGTGGCAGTGCCACTTTTGAGCTTAGTGTGCGTGGTGGCGTTCCGATGACATTTTTTTAAACCAAAACACAAAGCAAGCTTTGCGTTTTTGCAGGCTTACTCAGCATGGCCGTCGTATCAGAGAGAGAGAGCTCCTCTGCTTTCAACGATGAGTGACACGCTGCTCGTACTCGTATCCATACAGACACGTATAGCACACGTGGAATATGGATCCATGGCGCGGTGTATAGATGGCCAAAAGGCCCGAGGCCCATGGGCCGCCCGTCAGCACGAGATTTTGGCCCGGTCCAAGCCCAGCATGGCACGAGATTTTTGGGTCTGGGCCGGCACGGCCCGTATGTAGTGCCGGGCCTGGGCTGCCTCCTCGGCCCAGCGTGTTGGCCCGGCACGGCCGAGGCCGAGGCCGGCCCGAAGTGGCCCGACGTGCTGGCCCAGGCCCGACAGCCCGCGTCATATGTAAGGCGTCGCGCCTGCTGCCTTTCCCATCCCAAACCCTAGCTCTTTCTGTCTTTCATTTCTCTCCCTCGCGCCGCACCTCCTCGTCTCCGCCTCTCCAGTCTCCACCTCCTCTCCTCATCTCGCCTCGACGACCTCGACGCGCGGATTCTTGCCGTTGCGGTCTTCCTCCCCATCCTTGACGGCCAAATCTACGCCGCCAGGATCCTCCTCCCCCTCTCTGGTAACCGGATCTACGCCGCCGGTAACTCCGGCCGAAACCCTAGCCACCTTGGCTTGGGGCTTTGGCCGGGCCGGTGCGGCGCCTCGACGACTTCGACCCGCGGGTTCTCATCGTCGCCCCCCTCCTCCTTCTCTCTGGTCGCCGGATCTACGTCTCCTTCCCCTTCTTCACCTTCTTTGGCATCGACGGCCATCTCGGGGCTCCGACGTTGCAGGTACGTCTCTCGTACCTACTGTTTTTCTTCTTCCTCGCTTCACCTTCCTCGTCCTCCTCTTATTTATTTGTTCTTGTTTATTTTTTGCGCAGGTCGTTGGCCGGTGCGTAGCACCGTGCGAATGCGGCGCACGGCGTGAGGAACCGGAGGCTCGTGCCCTGGGTGGGCATGGCATGCCGCGGCACGCCGGGCCATCGTGCCGCCCAGGCACGGCCGGGAGCCTGGCGTGTCGTGCGTGGGCCACGCCTATGGCACGTAGTGCCGCCCAGCACGGCGCGAAAGTGCCGTCGGGCCGCGTCGGGTTGGGCCGCATCAGGCTGGGCCGCGTCGGGCTCGGGCCATGTTGGGCTGGGGGGCCCATTTGGCCATCTACAGCGCGGTGGCAGATCTGGCGTTTCGGTAATTCGGGCACAGTGGAACGGTGACAGTCCACGGGAAAGCGACGGGGGGCATCCCGTGTGTGCTGGCTGCTGCGTCGCCGCCGTGGGTCCCCTGCATGTGCGACAGGCGGATATGCCATTTCGGGCTCCCGATAATCTCGAGGCTGCCACGGCGAATATGCTCCACACATTCGGGCCCTCTCTTGCATGCTTCGGTTTTCGGTCACGAGTCCCCCGGCCGCCGGAGCAGGCACGACACGACAGGGACCCGAGTTTTTTTTTTTTTTTTTGAGCGTAGACAGGGACC
The DNA here is from genome assembly GCA_015342445.1 of Digitaria exilis. Lineage (NCBI taxonomy): Eukaryota > Viridiplantae > Streptophyta > Magnoliopsida > Poales > Poaceae > Digitaria > Digitaria exilis. The sequence goes on along the minus strand of JACEFO010002268.1, from coordinate 497,424 downwards.
CGAGTTTGGAACACGTCCACGTCAGGACGTACACCACCGGCGGCCACGGCCGCGGCTTTCAAATCCCGCCGGAGCAGGCGGCGGCGGCTGCTGCTCTCAGTAGGAGTACTTCCATACCAGTTCGTCAAACTTCTGCACGGGGCGATTGGAAATTCGCGTGTAGGCGTGCGTGCGTGTCAAGAACGAAAGGGAACAAAAAGGAATAAAAAGTGGTCGGGTCAGCTTGTTCTAGGTGCATCACGGACGCGACCAGGATGCATTTTCTTACAGGTGTTTTGGTTGAGCTGCTGACAATGTCCTGATCGATCAAGCATAAGGTTGATGTCATGCCGGCGTAACAAGCCACGAGCGAGCCAGGATCGTGGAAGGTGCTGTGCCGTTTGGCTTCCTTATATTATTATTATTGAATTGATTCGTACTAACAAAATAAATCAGCAGCCTTCAACGCTGATTAGTGATTGATTACGTATGCAAAATACTAGTATACCACTACTACCGGGTCCGACTTTCCCTCCGATTAGCCATTATTGAAACCACGTTTCCCTAGCCGAACCTCTGTGTGTGTGAGAGTATTTTACGGGCACTAGAAAAAAAAAACCTCCTGCTCGTCGTCGTCTTCTTCTTCTAAACAAGGCCCGTGTTTTTAGAGAATCAAGACCCACGTTGCCACGAAAACTCCAAAGCGTTGGCCCAGCACTGCTTTCAGCCACGGGGATTAGTGATTGCTCTGCACGTCTTTGGAAGCAGAGGAGACGATCACGATGGCGGTCACCCGCCCCTGCGGCTTAGCTCATCTTACTTTCCAACTATACAGATAAAATATATGGTATGTATAATGTCCTAGAGCAAATTCGTATGGTCCAAGAGTGCCTTGTGGCAATGCCTAGAGCAAAAACCAACTCTGAATGGTATTCTTCAGCAAATTTTACCAACACGGGATGTTGCAATAGGAAAGAGCATCTCAAGCGGGAGCTTACAAGTGGGCTCCTACCTTTAGAGCCAGAGAAAAAAAAAACATCTCCAGTTGGGACTCTAAACTCTCTCATATTTTATATGTCCTCCCAAATTTCCCCTCCAAGCATATAGATTTAGGAGCCTCTCATTCTCCCTCTCAAACCATTATCTTCCTTCTCAAACCATGGATACCACCATTTTACATGCCTCACTAGTGTATGGATGCATGCCCTACTGGAGTTAAATGCAAATTTGAGCTCCTAAATTTTACATGTAGACCTGTAAAATAGGATTTAGGAGCCTAAATTTTACATGCCCCACTGGAGATGCTCAACCGAACTTGTTTTGAATGTCAGTGCCTTGGAGCTCACCTTCCGCGTGTAACAGCCTCACCATTTCCATGAGCAGCTTTGGCCATTCACAGTACAAGATCTCCTCGACGTCGTCGTCGTCGCTATAGTCATGCATGTGGCATCTCACGTTCCTATTGAGCCGCAGCTGGTCGTACTGAGTCCTCTCGTATTTGTTCTGGACATTGACAACCCACTGATTGATTCGTTCATTTGCAATGGCAGTATCCAACCAGTCGTTCTCGTAGGGGAGCTTTGAAACTATCCTCTTCCTCTTAGCTTGGCCGGCTTCCGTACGACCAAGGCATTTGTTTATTTTGTCGCATAGCATGAGGAAGACCTCGGTTCTGTCAACAGAAATAGAAGAATCAGTCTAGGGAACACAACTGATAAAAATGTAAACTTCAGAAAACTATAACGATTTGCGATGTTATAAAACTCTGTTTTGATGTGCATTTCAGAAAAACACAACGACATTAGCCTTAAATTTTAGGAAACTACAACATTTATATCCTATCCTTCCTGTCAGCCTCAAAATCAAAATCTTTCTCATACCGTGTGGCTAACATTGGGGACCGAGCGTAAAAGCTGCAGTGCTTTGTACAATGTGTCTAATTAAATTGTTGTAGTTTGTTTTTAAATTAGTAACAAATTTGTAGTTTTCAGATATAAGGTTAGTTTTATGAAATTTACTCACAATAAATTAGCTTGTGTTCATAGAGACAATTAATCTGAATAAAAGATTACCGGTTTTTCATGGGCAGTAGTGCAGAATTGTTTACAATTAAGAAATAATCTTGCACTGTTAGAGTGTTCCTCCTCAAGAGCATGATGAATTCCTCATAGTCGGGAGGCAATTTGGTGATATCCCCACCTGAGATACTAATCAAAACAAGTAAGACCGTAGAGAGGTGCTTGTAATCATCTCGCACACGCTCGATGCTAAAGTGTTTACTGGTGAAACTGACGCCCCTTAGCTTGACAATCCCAGTACTGCTGATCCAAACATTAGGCACCTGCAAAGGAGCAGTAAGGTACTTGCCAACTGCGTGGTGGCTATTCAGTATCAGTACAAGCTTTCTGCTGATCCTCGTTGCTTTATCAGATAATCGCCAGAACTTTTTCGTTGTTCCTAACACTGGGACCTCGATCAGCATTGGATTGGCCTTCGCGTAGCTCACCGAGCTACAGAGATCCTGGGCAGATGATTCATCGATGTCCTTGGTGCTATCAACACAATAACAAAATGAGTCACCAAAGAGAAAACAGAACTAACACGAGATGGAACAGAGAAAAAATTCTTAGCAACTATCTAACAAAGCAACAAGGATCAGCAGCTCACTTGCATCTACACAGATGAGCAGGCGCTTCGTTCGCACATACTTCACTGCTCCTTTGCTGGTTTCCGACACCATCAGCCTACCGAAGATTGACGGTCAATTGGTCATGCACATGAAACCGAACGCATTCAAGCAAAATAATTGTACAAGAGATTGATCTCAGTAAAAACGCAATGGTCCGAGAGGTTTGAAAGAGTATCCATCCAAATTTTATCACGGAACAACTCAGGAGTCTCTTTCCGATATGGAATCTCCCTTTTCAGTGGGAACGTCGAAAGAAAGAAAGAATTATGTGAAGGTCAAATGGCTGTGATGAGATTCATTATATTTGCAACATATATTGAATTGGCACATTTTGAGGTTAAAGCCGGGCACTTCTTCCCATTATCTAGAAAAAAAATTGAATTGGCACATTTTGAGGTCAAAGCCGGGCACGTCTTCCCTATCTAAAAAAAATGAATTGGCACATACGCACGTCAGGTGACCAACAAATCGTCAAAGGATGACGATAGTTTACCTTCTGATCTTGATATCACTGTTATAATGTTACTGTAAATATAGCTTTTGGTTCCCTAAATTAAATACGTCACCAAGGATTTAACATTTTAATAAATTATAAATGGCGACACTTGGAGGTAAGAATACCAGCAGCAGTCTAAACACATACAGTAGAGATAACGAGAGGAAGAGAAAGTCTTACCAAGTTAACGGGGTCTTGCGGCGCGGTGACGCCATGAGGACCTTCTGCCCATTGCACCATCTAGCCAGCAAAAGCGCAATAAATAACAATTTGTAAACTTTGCAAGCTCTATGTCAAGAAAGAAAAATAAAAAAAATAAAAGGGGGGAAATCCAATTTTCACCCTCCAATTATCACAAAAGTTTGGTTTTCAATCTTAAACTATAAAACCAAATATAAGAAAAAAAAAGTCATCGAACTATCAAAACCAGACAAATTTGGCCCTTGGGTGGTTTCGGAGGTGATTTTACATTTTGTGAAAATTAAAGAGAAAATGTTTTGTATTAAAAATGCAAATTCACATTCCTAATATTTTTTAAAAAAGAAATAACAAATGGTAACTTGAATATATAATATCCAAACAATTCCAAAGAGCGCATCAATAGATAGATGCCATTTTTATAAATCTTTTGTACAAGTTTCATATTTTTTTATTTAAAATGAATTAGTTATAATTTTTTTATATTAAATTTGCTTTCTAAAATTTTCACAAAATGGAAAAATAGAAAATCAGCTCCAAAACCACCCAAATGGCCAAAATTTGCCTAGTTTCGACTGTTGGATGGCCTTTTGTATTCGGTTTTGTAGTTTAAAGTTGAAAACCAATTTTTTTTATATAGTTGGAGGGGGTAAATATGCCACCTTGTCATAGGAAGCTGCACGCCTGAGCGAAGCTTTGGTATAGTTAGGGTCTATCTTGAGAGCTTCATTGCAATCCTCAACAGACTTCTCCCACTGCTCTAGCTTGAACCAGCAAGCTGCCCTATTGCAGTACAGGACTTTATTTGTAGGATGTTGCTTGAGGCCTTCACCATAAGCTAGGCAAGCTTCTTGAAATTTTCTCGAGTTGTAGAGGTCATTCCCTAGGGATCGTGCTCTTGCCACGGCTTTCACTTTGTTATGCATAGTTACCACTCGAGTGTTTGCCGGATCTTTTACCCTGGCCTTATCTATGGCGGAGACAGCATGGTCGAACCTGCAAAATGCTTGCGAGGGTCTAGTATAAGTATCAAGCTACAACAGGTAACCTTCATGTACCTGCTACATAAGTCACATTTGGAGTTTGAGGGAGCGCAAATTACCGTCCCAATGCCATGTCAACTTGCGCATGTACATACAAGATATGCATTGGCATGGAATCCACAGAACTTGGTGCCTGAGGAGCACGAAAATGGATAGTCCAACTTGGATGCACTTGAGATAGCCGAATCAGCTTCATCGAGCAGATTGAGCGGAAGAAAGGCTTCGGCTTTAGTGGCCAAGAGCTACAAATGCACGTGAAGAAGAATGTTTTTCCATAAAAAAAACATGGTTAATCAATATCAAGTTTGGTGAATGAAAATTGAAGGATGAAATGTAACCAGAGCAGAGGAGTCAGCTCCAGAAGTAATAGCAGCGTCAGCTTCCTTAAGTACAGTCTTCCAGTCCCCAGCTTTCCGTGCATCCAGACACTTCCCCAAGTGCTTCTTCACTGTTTGCAGCTTATCCAACTCTATGGGATCGGGCTGAGGCGACGCCAGGGAGAGGTGCTTCAACGCATCCTCGATGTGTCCTAGCCTGAATGCAGTTCAGTAAGATCAGATGAACAATTTGCATCCGTGCTACAAAAAAGGGAAAATTTATATATATATAAAGAAACCTGATATGCAAGGAGGTGAGGCGCTGGTGCGCGCGGCCGTAGGAGGGATCGATCCGGAGGGCCTCCTGGCAGTCGTCGACGGCCTCACCGAAGCGGCGGAGGCCGGTGAGCGCGGCGGCGCGGTTGCCCCGACAAGCGGCGTTGTCCGGCCACATGGCCAGCGCGCGGTCGTAGAGCCTGAGCGCCTCCTCGAAGTGGCCCTTCTTGTACTCTTCGTTGCCGGCCCTCTTGACCTCCTCCGCCTCCGCCTTGGAGGTGACATTAGAGCTCGAGATTGGGAGGCAGTCGCCATGGTGGTCTTCGTCATCTTGAAGAAGCGCTTCGGGATGTTGTTTCTCATGGACCATCATATCGCCAGTTTGCAGCTGCTTCCCTAATTACTGATCGACCCTCTTCCCTTCTCTGGTTAGTTACTCTGTGCTACTAGCAGACTGGCACCAAGCTAAAGAAAAATGTTTTTCTTTACCTAATAAGCTAAAGAAAAATGTTGAGCTCAAGGGAAGGGGGAAAGAAAGTTGTGATGATCCCGATCGACCACCAACTGAAAGCCAAGAAGTGAAGGAGACTTGAGCTGCTTGACTTGAGAGAGTGCTTCTTGACTTTGCTCCTACTGCCGACAGTGGCGAAGGCACAAGCTCGAGCGCTTGACTTGAGCTGACCCGACCAAAATACGTTTTCCCTTTTTTATTAAAAAATATGTTGCGTTTTAAATTCAATTCTCTCAAATTTCTCGCCCATGGAACACACAGTCTTTGTCCCTATACTCGGTGTTTGGATAACTTCGGATGTTTTCATGCACGTTGAAGCTTTAATTTGGGTCAAATGAACGAATTATTGGTACACGCACTAGCTGGAAAAGCTTTTTTTGAAAGCAGTCCCAATATGCTTTTCTGGATGATGTAACATTCTACTCCAGCTATCCGAAGCATCCAGATACTAATAATAATAAACAAAACATATCTTCATTCTTTATAATGTCTCATCATTCAGAAAGATGACGCTTTTGTCAAAGGTGAGTTTTGGTCCGGTTTAGCAAAAGGAGGAGGTTATGTAAACCTTTTGTTACTTTAGGATGTTATTTGGATGTAGTATATACTTGGAGGTATAAGACGGCTGTAGCTTGTGTGTCTCCTAACCCGTGTCTCCATCCGTGTCTCCGAGACAATTATAAATTATTTAAATTAAATTCTGATCACACCATTGTGTTTGTTATAATAAAATCTTCAAAACTAAACCACACTTGATCATGTTTGAACTATATTTTATTTTTAAAATATTTTTAGGTTAAACAAATTATTTTATTATAAAAATATTATATATATATATATAATCCAAATATGGTCAAATGTGGTTTAGTTTGGAAGATCTTATTATAACAAACACAATGATGTAATCAGAATTTAATTTGAACGATTTATTTCATGTTAATTGTCTCGGAGACACGAATAAAGGCATGGGTTAGGAGACAGACAAGCTGCAGCCGTACAAGACACCGGTATCTCCTCAACATGCTGAGACGTGGTGCCGCCGTTGCCTTGCCTGAGGACGGGAAGTCTTGCTTCGTCCATTCTTCGGTGGCAGTGGTGGTGCCGGAATGTTATATATTGTATGTTTATATTGCTAGTCTATTGTTTTTTAAATAATTAGAATAAAAATAAATAATATGTAAATAATTTCAAATGGTGCAGTATATAGGTCACATTTTAGAAAAAGCATTGGCGTCGAATTCATTTTTTAATTTATAATAAATTAGTTACGGTTATTTAATTTAAAATTAATTTTTGGAAAATAGAAAACAACCTTCAAATCCAACCAAAGTGTCAATTTTTTTTGTACGGTCTGAATAATTAGATGGTCTTCTATGTGCTTTTCTAGTTGTGGGTTGAAATAAAACTTCTGTAATAGCTGGAGGATAAAAAGTTCTTAGGAAATTAAGGCACAACTTGCTAAAAATTCGGAATGTGTAAGCATTGGCCCAACATAGGTTTCAGGCTTATGGGCTGTGCCATAGGCCGGCCAGGCACAGTCGTTTTCCCTTCTTTTTTTTCCTGTATGGAAAATTTGTTTATGCGAACTTGCTACCCGTGCTAGGGAAAACAGTGTGCTTGTTTTGCACTTGCGCTGATGAATCATATCTGGTGTTACTAATGCCATGTTCAGATTCCCAACTATTCACTGTTCATTCTAACTTTTCACTATTTATTTTCACTATTCCTCCCTCACAAAACACGTTTCCCAGCGAATGCTACAGTGTTTTTCTTATGCTACAGTGTTTTTTCCTACGATCTAAACACACCCTAACAAACACACCCTAACAAGCAATCGCAACAGATGTTTTCGTCTGTCGCCGTGTCACTCTGCCGCCTACAGACACCACCAACAGTTTTTGTTCGAAGAAGTTGTCGCAGCCTAGCCCTGCTGCTGGTGGTCATCGATCCTCATGGAGGCGAGCAAGCTCGCCCGCCCCGTCCGCCTGTACTCCCCTTCCTCCGCCGTGCGCCGCCGCAGCTCGTCGAGCTCCGCCGCGAGCGCCTCGCACGCCACGTCGCCGGCGACCGCCGCCGCCGACGAGGTCACCTTCTCCCGGCGAGCGGCGAGGATCCTCGCCGCCTCGGCGAAGTCGCCGCGCTCCGCCGCCGCGTGGGCGAGCGCCACGTCATCCGCAGCATCCACGCGGTGGCGCTCCTTCTTGACCTCCGTTGACGTCAGCTTGTCCATGTACTCGTCATGAGCTTCCACGGAAATATCCTGCTCGGTCGCCACGTGTCTGTAGCTGCAGCGAACGGCGATGAGACGGCTGCCGACGTAGTCGCCGACGTCACCGCCATCGTCTTCGTCGTCCTCGTCCCTCGGCGCGTCGAGGAAGAAGAGGAACCGCCGCTCCTCGTCGGCGTAGAGCTCGCCGACGCTGACGCTGACGCCCTCATCGTCGTTGACGTCGTTCTTGTACACGCCGGACTTGACCGCCGTGATGGTCAAGTCGAGGTGGTCGCACTCGACCTCGATCGAAACGTCCTGCGCCGTGACGGATCGGAGCCCGCCGACGCAGCGCGCCATGGCGTCCTGGAGATTGTTGTCCTCGACGAAGGTGAAGGTGCCACGTGTCGCCGACGAGATGCCGTGCAGCGCCACCTCGTCGTGGTCGGAGCCAAACGCGAACGTGTGCACCGGCGTGCTACGCTGGCCACCGTCCTCCACGAGGTAGAGTGGCACGAGGTCGCTGTAGTAATCTGTCTTCTTCTTCCTCGCGTCCGTCGTGTCGCGGCGGCTGCGGCGGCGACGAGACGAGCTGTGGTGGTCGTGGCCGTCGGAGAGGAGGATGACTCCGTCGACGTTGTTGCGGCGCCGGCATTCTTTGACGACCTTGGCAGCCTCATCGAGACCGGCACGGATGTTGGTCTTGGTCATCTCCGTCGTCGAGCCTTCGCCGGCGACGAGGGATTCCACGGCGAGCTTGGCGGTGGCCTTGCCGTCCTCCGACATGCGCGTGAGGGGGAGGACACGGCGGACGACGTCGGAGAAGGCGACGACGCTGAGGCGGTCGCGGGGGCCGAGGCCGTCGACGACGAGCTCCATGGCGCGCTTCGCCTCCTCCAGCTTCGACGACATGCTCGCGCTGACGTCGAGCACCGCGACGAGGTCGAGAGGCGTGCGGCGAGCCTCCTCGTCGCCGACCACCGTGGGTGCCTTGACGTGCACCATCGCCGCGAAGGTGTCGTGCTTGCACGCCTCGTCGTCTTCGTCCTGGGTCGTCGCCAGGTACTCGCAGTGCGTCGTGACGACGAGCACACCGTTCCCCGCCGCGGCCTTCGCTGGAGGCGACGACTCCACCCGCCGTCGTCGTGCGGGAGCAGTAGTGCTGGGCGGCGAGGAGGCCCATGCCCCCGCCGAAGACGAAGGGGCGCCTAGCGCTCATGCTCATCGTGAACGCCGCCATGGAGTAGCTCTCGATCTAATCTACTACTCGTGGGAACAGATCGTTGTTGCACCCCATAAATAACGAGGAAGTATTGTTTCTTTGTGGAATATATATCTCTGTTTTACGAACCAGACCTGTCTAGGGCCCGGGTACCAGTTTTTTTTCTCGGAAAATGAGGGCAAGTACAACGGCGAGACGACGGTCGTCGACTCGTGCCCTTCAAAGCAAAATCGTCTGATGTGGCCATCATTTATTTAGGAAAGAGAGAGCTGCCGTCGCCTTGCTCGTCTACGGCAGTCACGCGTGGTCCGAGGTGAGGCGCTGAGTCCCGGCACGTGTTGTACGCCCGGCTGACGACGACACTGATCCGATGCGCCCGACTGCTTTTTTTGTTGGCGGCAAGCAGTGCGGGGCTGGACGGCGTCGGAGGGCTTGAGGCTGCCGATGGCGGCGATGGTGGAGGGAATCAATCGGAGACGGCACGACGGCGTCGGAATCGATGGCGAGCTGCTCACGGCCCAGGCGGATGCGTGGTTGCTGCGCTGACCTTGCCCGGTCGCCCCCGACATGGAGCTGGAGCTGGAGCTGGGCTTCCCGCGCACGCCGCCGGTCGGGCAGACCTGCTGCTCGCGTAGAGCTGCCATGAGGCTGCTAGCTGCTGGTCATGCTGCTCTCCTGGATGGATCGAGGGAGATTGGGAGAAAGAAACTAGCACTGGAGAGAGATGAGAAAAGAGTGAACGGGAGAGAAGAGATAAGGATGGTATTTTACAGCATAGCCCTTAAAAGAGATAGAAAACAATAGAAAGGCCCTTTAGATAGTTGGAAAATGTGAAGTAACCGCACAAGAGGTCATTTAGTTTAGTAAATCCAGAACTTAGATTTTTTTATAGTGGTTCATAGGGAGTCCTCGTTATGTTTATCGGACCGTAAGCAGCAAAATGGCTACAAAGATATAATTGTATTAGATCAACATGATTTACGTGTCAACAGATGAATTAATACTCTTACAGACAACCAAATAGATAGCAGCTGTCTAAACTATTGTACAATCTATCTATTCAGCAGTCTCTATGCTGCAAAAAGACAGCAGCTGTCTAAACTGTTGTACATGCCCTGAGTAGACGGCGAAAGATGAAACGTCGCCTAGGGTACTGTCGGGGCCGTACAGGCGGCGGATGGCAGTCTAGGAGCCTGCAAGATCGATTAACGAGACGGTTTCGTAGGGAAACGAAACGTCGGCCCTGTTGACTAATCGTCTCCTCACTCATGTGCATATGGAAAATTCATGAACTGATTCGATAGATGTTAGGCTTTCATGATTTTGGTGTGGTATATGCTTGTGATTTCTTAATTTCTAGTTTCTTAATTTCTTTTGATGTTTTCATAGAAAAACGATAATTTTGGTGTGGTATACTCTCTCTGTCTCAAAATAAGAGTAGTTTGAGAACCGTATCTGTGAGGCCAACATAGTTCTCAAACTACTTTTTTTTAGGACGGAGAGAGTATGCTCGTAATTTTGTCACGTACATATATGATCCTAGCAAATACGTGATGTGCTCATGTGCAACCGTTCCCTACCATGGAACTATTGACAGATCCACAAAATCATGGAAGGGGGTTGAGTTTTTCCCTCTTCCTTCGGGTACGTTTGGATTGAGCCCTAGCTGACCCTGCCAATCTGTTGGCTCGCCAAAAAGTTGGCGCACAAATCAAGCGCCCGTATTCCGTCCGCAGTTGGCCAGAAAAAGCTGAAGAGCCAGGTACCCGAAGGATTGGCTCGCCAAATATCGGCATCGATCCAAACCCATAGGTGTGAGCAGGTCAACACCAATTTATTGGTAGGGCGTGTGTTGGTGAGAATCCAAACGTGCTCGAATCTCTCCATGTTTTTTTTTCTTTCTTCTCTCTCTTATTCAACTTTGAAGCTCTCCATTATTCATCTATGGTGTCTAAAAGTATGAGGGGGAGGGCTATAGTTAATGAGAGGATATTTTAATCTTTTATGAGTTTTAGCATGTTTTAGCACCTATTGGCTTGCTAAAGGCTTAAGGCCTTTCTGGACTCTAACTAAATTTAGCAAAAAATTTGTTAGATGTGTTGGATCTAAAGTTGCTAAACTTTAGCAACTAAACTTTAGTTGCAGGATCCTAGTCAACTAAGGATTGGTGGACGGCCATCACCACAACCCCAGCCATCTATAGGAAAGATATGATGTCGCTAGTCATCCTAGTCACCTGGGAGATCTAGAAGGAGAGAAACGGAACTGCCACGCTCATGGCGACAATCAAAAGTGAGGTCGCTGGCTGGATATAGCAAGGGGCCAAATCTCTGGCGTCATTAATTTTGAGAGAATAGTGTTTTTACTGATGTAACAAAATAGCCGCTAGCCGTCAAATGTACACTTCTTGTTTGTCAATAAAATTGGCACCAACTTGTGCCCATTCGTTAAAAAAAAAATTTAGGACGGACTGTGACACATATAAATGGAATTGTTGCTTGAATGTGTGTGCGTGGAAAAACTTAAACTAGTTTGTTTGACTTAATGATTCATATGCGAAGAATGATTGCTCTAACAAATGGAATTGCTCGTAGGCCTGGAGGCAGTCCACCGACGTGAAAACGAGACAGTACACGGCGAGGGGACGCTCCCGTGCACCCTCATGGCCGAGGCGCTCCAGAAGCTGTTCGACGAATGCTGCAGGGACGGACGAGACCTGGAAGCCGGACGAGGATTGCTACGTGGACGATGCCCTCAACAAGATTTGGGGGGATGAGGGGCGTGCCTTGCTGCTGGTGACCGCCGGCGTGCCAGCTCGTGCCTTGCCGCTGGGTTCGTGGCAGGACCACGGCCTTGCCGGACGCTCGCCGGAGTTTGTGGCGGCGCTGCTCAACAGCCAATGCCCCTGCATCGGGGTGCTGTGCATGTGCCCATGGTACCACCACTTCGACGCCGGACGAGACGACACGCTGGTGTACCGCGGGTGCCGCGAACGTGACATGGGCCTGGCCGAGGAGCTCTGCGGTGACCAGGTGGTGTCACACGTGGTCGTCTGCTTCGCCTACCGGTTCTGTGGTGGTGGTGATTAGCAGAAATGCAGAACCAGCAGATGCATGTGCTGGTGCGGGACAACCACTGGCGGCAGACAACGGCCCGCAGGCCGCAGCGTTGGGTCGACGTTGAGGGCTCAGCGTGGAGTATAGATGGCCATATGGGCCGCCCAGCCCGACACGGCACGGACACGGTGCAGCATGGCACGACGCGGCCCGGCACGGCGAGGCACGACGGCCCTTCGTGCCGTGCATGGGCGGCACTACGTGCCGCAGCCGGAGCCCACGCACGGCACGCCGGCGTCTTGGCCGTGCCTGAGCGGCACGATGGCACGGAAGTGGCCCGCCGTGCCGTGGGCTCGTGCCAGCCCGTCGTCGGCCGAGGGGGTGGAGTGAGCGCCGAGCGGCAGCTGGCGGTCGGGGAAGAGGGGAGCACACGCCGGTGCTTGGCAGGAGGAAGGGGCGCAGTGGGAGCCAGGGCGGCGGTGGTGGCCAACCGGGTGCTGCAGGAGCCGTCGGCGAGGGAGGAGGCGGGTTGCGGCCTGGGGGAGGTGCGACGACAAGGGATGAGTAAGGCACGGCCAACATGGCGGCACGCATCGACGCGTACGCAGCGGTGGCGGCGGCCAGGCCGTGACTTGGGAGTTCGGGAGAGAAGGGCGACTAGGAGACGGGATCACGGGACTCACGGTCACATGAATGAGAGGGCGATTGGATAGAGTAGCTAGGGTTTTATACGGGCCAGATGGGCCGCGTGTCATGGGCCGCCCATCATGCCTTCTTGGGCCGTGTCCCGTCGTGCTGTGCCTGGGCGGCCCACCGTGCCGTGGCCGTGGCCCAGGCCCGGCACTATAGACGGGCCGGCACGGGCACGAAGGCCATCATGCTGGACCGTGCTCGTGTTGAGCCAAAAAATCGTGCTTTGGGCCGGCCCATGGGCCTCGGGCAATATGGCCAACTATAGCGTGGAGAGCCTGATCGATTAGACTACCTTCCTCTGCATTTGGGTGATTGTTAGATAGATACTGCACCTTTGGTGGCTCCGGTCTTTTTGCTAATACTAATACTATCAATAGTATACCTTGATGAGCTGCTGCTATGTTAGTTTCTGTTAACTTGCTGCCTGCGCTGCGGAAAAATTGTGTCTTTGGTTTGCTCTGCTGATTGCAGAACCATCTGGTCTGCTGTGACAGGCGCTGTTTGGAGCAGAGCACGTCACACATGATCGTTTCGTCTGTCACGGCGTCAATAGGATCAATCCTCAAACCAAACAAGAACGGGGTAAACCCATGAGTTGGGTGGATAAGGGTAAGAAACTGAGAGTAGGTAAACAAAGATTTCAGACTAATAACATCCTAAATAAGCAATTGACCAAGCCATTGCAAAATCCAGAAGGCAGCATCAATGTTTTTTTTTTCTCTTGACGCCAAAAGACATCCGATTCTGCCTAGCGTTTGATGAGCGGTAAAAGACGCCGGTATCTCCTCAAGGACCTCAACATGCTGATACGAGGTGCCGCCGCTGCCAGCCTTGCTTCCAGCCGTGAACGAGATGGAGGTGCATCCTTGCTTCCTCCATTCTTCATCGGCGCCGGTGTGGTCGTCGGCGCCGCCTCGCGCTGCCGCAGCCGCTGCATCTCCCACAACTCCTCCATCTTCCTCATCGCCGGCGTCGTCGCCAACATCGCCGACGATCCCCGCTGCTGCGCGTGCACGCTCTTGCTGGCGAGCAAGCACTCGCGGCCCGTCCGCATATACTCCCCCTCGTCAGCCACACGCCGCCGCAGCTCGTCGAGCTCCGCCGCGAGCGCCTCGCACGCCGCGTCGCCGGAGACCGCCGCCGCCGACGAGGCCACCTTCTTCCGGCGGGCGGCGAGGATCCTCGCGGCCTTGGCGAAGTCGCTGCGCTCCGCCGCCACGTGGGCCAGCGCCACGTCATCCGCCGCCTCGACGCGGTGGCGCTCCTTCTCGACCTCCGTTGACCTCAGCTCGTCCATGTACTCGTCACACGGTTTGACACAAATTTGCTGCTCCGTCGCCACGTCTATGTAGCTGCAGCGAACGACGATGAGGCGCTTGTCGACGTAGTCGTCGACGACGCGGCCGTCCTCTTCGTCCCTTTGGACGTCGAAGAAGAAGAGGAAGCGCCGCTCCTCGCCGGCGTAGAGCTCGTCGACGTCGACCCAGGCCTCGTGGCGGTCGTTGGAGTTCGTGTAGACGCCGGACTTGACCGCCGTGATGGTTGTACGGTCGGGCCATTTGCACTCGACCTCGAGATAAACTTCCTTCGCGGTGACGACCGGTGGTAGAGGCCTGCGACGAGCGTCGCCGCCGGTGATCATCACCATGGGTGCCTTGATGTGCACCACCGCCGCGAACTTGTCGTGCTTGCACGCCTCCTTGTCTTTGTCCGGGATCGTCTCTAGGTACCCGCAGTGCGTCGTCACGACAAGCACCACCCCGTTCCCCGGCGGCGCCGCCGGCGTTGTGTACTTGGCGGCGAGGATGCTCTGGAAAGTGTGGCCCATGCCGTCGAAGAAGACGATGGGGCACCGTCTGGCGCTCACCATGCTCGTCGTGAACGCTGCCATGGAGTAAACTCTCGATTCAATCTACTACTCATGGGAACAGATTATTGCCGCACCCTAAATAACGAGGAAATATTCTTTCTTTATGGAATATATATAAGGTAGTACAAATATTTCTGTTTTACAAATCAATATATATGATATGGCCAGGGACCAGGACGACGGCTAAGACTACCAGGTTTTTTATTTTCGGAAAATTACAGAAGGAGTCCCGAGTCCCAAACGAGTCATTGTTTTTGGGCAAAAATGTATATGGTTTGGTTGCCATACGTGTGATGTACTTGAGGAGCTTGGTATTTGTTGATGTCACATAGTTGCAAAACTCAATGCAAGAAATTGTGGGATATGAAGTTTGGCTGCTGGCTTTTCTAGAAGCTAAATCATTTAACTTAATAATAAAATAATCTATAATTACATACAAAATTAGAAGCATAAGTTGTCAAACACAATAAATAAACTCAACACGTCCCTTGACTGCCCAAATGTGCCCATGCTGCTTCGTCCATGGTCCACATTAGCTATATACTTATATTGGTTCTTCGCCTATATTACTAAACAAACTAAAAATGAAACAAGCTAAGCATTAATAAATAGTGACAAGTTTCATATATAATCATATGAATCCTAGCCATTCCTATCTATATTAGCAAGAAAAAAAATATTAGCATTAACTAATACAATAACTTTCTAGCCACCCCTAACTATGAACCTAAATGTTCAATGCCAGCTATATATTATTGTACAGAAATACAAAAGAAGAAAACAATCCCTAAGCAAACTAAATATGCATGAATGGGCGATCAATTGTTGACTAATTAACACAAGAATTGATGAAACCCATAAGAAAATGCATGCATGTACATAATACCAAATCTCTCTAGGTACAAATTTCTCTAGGTACAACGTATAAAACATAGCGTACTAGCCATTATATAAGGGAGGACGAATTTACTACCTTTTAGAACACTTGGATGGGTGGAAGTCTCAATAAAAAATTGAGAATTTAGACAGCATATCCCCTCTAATGCGCCATTGGAGGAGGAAGAAGCAGCTCAGTATGGAATGGGGCAGCTGGCTCGGGGAGGATGAAGCTCTGGTTTTTATCTGCGCGCGCGTTAGCATCGCCTGGTATAATAAAAGGCACAATGGGAAATTTAGCCGTTGCCTCCTAGTTTCTGTGCCTCTATTTAAGTATCGTTGGTGGTTCCTGTCGTATTAAAAGCCCCATGTATTATATAACTAGCTAGTACTAAATGACGCTTTAGTACCAGTTATATAATAACTTGTACCAAATAAACGTGGACAAATATGGGTTTTTCTTCAAAGTGTCCCTCTCTTATTTCAATGAAGCCGCAAACTAGAGTAGGCTACACCGCCAGCTGCGTCACCTTCTACTGGATAGTGGTGTCCTCTTTGGCTCCCTCTAGAAAAGAGGGCTACTAGTGCTTGCCTGTAGCTGTCAGCCTGATTTACATCGTCATGTGTGCCATTGTGGCAAAGAAATTATTCCGTAGGCCAGATCTTGACCTCAAACATGGGAAAGGGCGCGGTGGGAGGGCGACGGAGGGGTCCGGAGGGAGTGAAAATTGGTTGTCTTTTGACGTCACGAGAAAAAAAAATGGTGCTATGTTCCGAATTCTGTGATGGTTTGGTCAATAGCTTATTTAGGATGTTATTACTTATTAGTGATTTTTTTAAAAAAACCATGAAGTCTAAACATTTATTTTTGGTTTACCTGCTCTCAATTTACTCGATCCGCCTTAGGTGCATTTAGTTTCACCCACACCCACCCAAAAAAACACTATTCATCCCACCCCTCCCACTCACAGAACACTATTCATCTACAGTGTATTTTTGGGTCTATAATGTTTTTTTGGAGAATCTTTCCCAATCTAAACACACTTACTCGTCGATCCTAGTGACGTGGCGACAGACGAAGAGATCATATGTGACATGCTCTGCTCCAAATAGCGCCTGTCACAGCAGACCAGATGGTTCAGCAATCAGCACTTCAGCAGAGCAAACTAACCACACAAATTTTTCCGCAGCGCATGCGGCAAAATCAGCCTATGCTGCTCAGCTGCACGGCTCCTATTGCACCTTCAATGCCAAGGCGGTATGGGCTGCAAAAACTGAAGGCAAGCACAAATTCTTCGCATGGCTACTTGTACAGCAAAAAATCTTGACAGCAGATAAACTAGCGGCATGAAACTGGAAATGCGACCCGTGGTGTGCTCTATGTGATCAAGTTGAAGAATCGGCACAGCACATCTGTCTACTATGTGTATTCGCGCAGCAGGTTTGGGTCCTTGTGGAGCAGTGGTGTGAGGGTCTGGTGCAGGTTCCACGAAGAGATGTCTCAATTGAAGAATGGTGGAATTCGTCAATGGCAAGGCTCCCGGACAGCATCAAACGGAGAAAGGTAGCCATAATGATCTACACAACGCGGAATCTATGGAAAGAGCGCAATAGACGAGTTTTTGATGGCAAATCAGCAACACCACAACGGGTGCTAGCATTGATAAAAGGAGGAGATGAATCTCAGAGCTACCGCCTATGATGGGGTTGAGCCTCCCATTGTATCTTAATGTTATCTTTTTCTCAGAGTTTAGAGGTCTTTTGTTTATTATGTAATCACAACTATGTAAGAACCCGCATGCTTCTTCTTCTTATATGACATAGCAGTGCTCCTGCTACTTTTTTTTTAAAAAAAATCCAGAGAAAAAAAACGGCGGGAAATTCGGGGAATTCTCAACTACCGTCTCGACCGCCAATTATGTTACCTTGGAGTTTCGTTTAAGCCCGTCAGGCACATATACCTTGGAACCCCAAAACGTCGAATCCTATATGGTGAAGGGACTTTTGCAACTATGTTGTCAAGTAGTACATTAAAGTATGTAAAGGCTAAGAAAGGCAAAATAGATGCCATTTTGCCAAAAGTTTTGCCATTGGATACAAACATCCCTAATGGAAAAACTTTTGCCATCTATTCTTGAGGGAAAATTTTTTTCTCTTTTTGCTGTTGCCCCATGGATCCTTTAAGGGGTGTTTGGATCCATGGGTAAATGGCAAATGACATCTATTTTGCCCCTTTTTTTTGCGATTGGCCTCCAAACACCCTCTAGACAAAATGGCAAATGCAAAAATAGTTGGCAAAAAACTCTTGCCTCCAAAGTGGCCCAAAATGTGGGCAAATGGGCAAAAGTTCTTGCATTTGCCCTTTTGCCAAGGGGGTGTTTGGAGACAAATGGTAAAAAAAGGCAAAATAGATGCCATTTGCCAAAAGTTCTGCCATTAGATACAAACACCCCTAATGGCAAAACTTTTGCCATCTTTTCTTGAGGGTAAAAATTTTGCTTTTTTTGGTCTTGCCCCATGGATCCAAACATCCCCTAAACCACATTCGTTTTTGCCAAAAAAGAAAAAGAAAAAAACCCAAACTGGGCTCCGTTTGTAATTTTTCCGAAAAATAAACTGGTAAGCCGGGCCGTCCAGGTCATATTGATCGGTTATTGGAGATATTAGGATCTAGCTTTTTCCTATTAATTTGTAACAACATTTTTACTAGCTTATATATATTCCTTAAATAAACAATATTTCCTCCTTAATATCAGTGCGACAATGCAATGATCTGTTCCTAGATTGGATCAAGAACTTACTCCATGGCGTTGACGACGAGCATGAGCGCCAGACGGTGGTGCCCCGTCGTCTTCTTCGGCGGCATGGGCCACGGCCAGGACGTCATTTTCACCGCCCAGTACTGCTCCGACACGACGTCGGTGACGCCGCCACCCCTTGGCGACGACGACGAGGAGCCGGTTGAGCCGCCGGCGGCGGGGAACGGGGTGCTCGTCGTCACAACACACTGCGAGTACCTGTCGACGATCCCGGACGACGAGTACGAGGCGTAAAAGCACGACACCTTCGCGGTGATGGTGCACGTCAAGGCACCCACGTTGTTCGCCATCGACGACGAGGCTCGTCGCACGCCTCTAGACCTCGTCGCGGTGCTTGACGTCAGCGCGAGCATGGCGGGGCCCACCAACAAGCTGGAGGAAGCGAAGCGCGCCATGGCGCTCGTCGTCGACAGCCTCGGCCCCCGCGACCGCCTCAGCGTCGTCATCTTCTCCGACGACGCCCGCCGTGTCGTCCCCCCGACGCGCATGTCGGAGCACGGCAAGGCCACGGCAAACCTCGCCGTGGAATCCCTCGTCGCCGGCACCGGCGAGACAAAGACGACGACCAACATCCGTGCCGGTCTCGACGAGGGGCCAAGGTGGTCGAGGAATGCCGCCGCGACAACGACGTCGCCGCCATCATCCTCCTCTCCGACGGCTACGACAACCACGGCGCTTGTCACCGTAGCCTCCTCGACACGAGCACCAACACGACAGAGTACAACAACAACCTCGTGCCACCGTACCTCGTGCGCGACGGCAGGCTGCGGTGCACGCCGGTGCACACGTTCGCGTTCGGCTCCGACCACGACGAGGATGCCCTGCACGGCCTCTCATCAGCGACGTGTGGCACCTTCACCTTCATCGACAACAACAACAACAATCTCCAGTACGGCGGGCTCCGATCGGTGACCGCGCAGGACGTTTGGATCGAGGCCACGAGCAAATACCTCGACTCGACCATCACGGCGGTCAAGTCCGGCGTGTACGAGAGCAAGGTCATCAGTGAGGAAGACGCCGAGGTGTGGGTCGGCGAGCTGTACACCGACGAGGAGCCTTGCTTCGTCTTCTTCCTCGACGTCCCGAGGGAGGACGAGGACGGCGGCGACGGCGACTGCTACGTTGGCACGCGTCTCATCACTGCTCGCTGCAACTACATTGACATGGCGACCGGGCAGCCTGTTTCCGTGGCGCCGATAACTGAGTACATCAAGGTGGCAAGGTCAACGGAGGTCCAGATGGAGCGCCACCGCGTTGAGGCGGCGGATGACGTGGCGCTCGCCCACGTCGCCGCCGAGCGCGGCGAGTACGCCGACGGTGGGAGGATCCTCGCCGCCCGCCGGGAGACGGTGAGCTAGTCGGAGGCTGCGGTGGCCGGCAACGCCAAGTGCGAAGTGCTGGCGGCGGAGCTTGACGAGCTGCGGCGGCGCGTGGTGGATGAGAGGGAGTATAGGGTGCATTTGGTTGGTTGAATCATTTGATTCATATATGGAATGGTACAAAATAATAATGATTCTTTTGTTTGGTTGGGTGAATTGTACCAACTCATCCAGGATGAAGTCATCCCACCTAATATATTGTTGTACTAGCTAGAGTGAACCAAGTGGTTCAAGCAAATTGGTTGAATCATTCCATCCAGGATCATTCATTCATACATCATGTGGTACATGCAACCAAATACACCCTAGGCGGACGGGCCGGGCGAGCTTGCTCGCCAGCATGAGCGCGCACGCGCAGCAGCGGGGCTGGGCGATGTTCGCGATGCCGGCGATGAGGAAGGTGGCCGTCCGAGCTTGCTCGCCAGCATGAGCGCGCACGCGCAGCAGCGGGGCTCGGCGATGTTCGCGACGCCGGCGATGAGGAAGGTGGAGGAGCTGTGGGAGATGCGGCGGCGGCGGCAGCGCGAGGCGGCGCCGACGAAGAATGGAGGAAGCAATGATGCGCCTCCAGCTCGTTCATGGCTGGATGCAAGACTGGCACCTCGTCTGAGCATGTTGAGGAGATACATGGGGCGTCTTGTGCCATCCATCAAGCCCTAAGCTTGACGTTTGTGCTGTCTTCTGAATTCTTTAGTGGTGGCTGTCACTCTAACCATTTATTTTGTTTCTGTTATGGTTTATATATTATTATAGGTATTTTAAGTAAACATGTCTACTTTGTGTATGTTTGATAGTAGATAGAAGATCGGAGGCAACAAACGTGTCTAATCGATCAGGCTCTCCACGCTGAGCGTGTAGAGCGTAGTGAGCTCCTCAACGTCGACCCAACGCTGCGGGCCGTTGTCTGCCGCCCAGTGGTTGTCCCGCACCAGCACATGCATCTGCTGATTCGTCAAGTCATCATCATCACCGCAGAACCGGTAGGCGAAGCAGACGATCACGTGTGACACCACCTGGTCACCGTAGAGCTCCTCGGCCAGGTCCATGTCACGTTCGCAGCGACCACACCCACGGTACACCAGCGTGTCGTCGCGTCCGGCGTCGAAGTGGTGGTACCATGGGCACATGCACAGCACCCCGATGCAGGGGCCATGGCTGTTGAGCAGCGCCGCCACAAACTCCGGCGAGCGTCCGGCGAGACCGTGGTCCTGCCACGAACCCAGCGGCAAGGCACGAGCTGGCACGCCGGCGGTCACCAGCAGCACGGGCCTCATCTCCTGTATCTTGTTCAGGACATCTTCTACGTAGCAATCCTCGTTCGGCTTCCAGGTCTCGTCCCTGCAGCATTCGTCGAATAGCTTCTGGAGCGCCTCGGCCATGAGGGTGCACGGGAACGTCCCCTCGCCGTGTACTTTCTCGTACTCAAGTCGGTGGACTGCCTCCAGGCATACGATGCAGGCGACGATAGAACACGTGCCTACGAGCAACTCCATTTGTTAGAGTAATCACTCCTCATATATATCATTAAGTCAAACTAACTACAGAGTAGTCTAAGTTTTTCCACACACACATACAAGCAACAATTCCATTTAGGCCATGTTCAGATTCCCAACTATTCACTATTCATTCCAACTTTTCACTATTCATTTCAACTTTCCACTATTCCTCCCTCGCAAAACACGTTTCCCAGCGAATGCTACAGTGTTTTTCTTATGCTACAGTGTTTTTTCCTACAATCTAAACACACCCTTATGTGTCACACTCAGTCCTGACATATAAATCATTTTAGTTTATCTTAAGGCGTCGTTTAGATTGTTCAACTTAATTTCCACTATTCATCAACAACTTTTAAAAAAAAAATTGTTTTGAGAGGAAACTCTGTCTCTCACCTTTCACTGCTGCTCCAATGGGCGGCCTAGACAAGCTTCCCAGCTCTTTTCTTCTGTCACGTGTCCGATGGGCTTCCCCAACGTTGTACAGTCAAGTCTGAATGTGTTAGGCCAGAACAATCGGGCCAGTATTTGGATCTCCTCGGCATCCGTTAAAGACTTCTTGAACGCCGCATAATAGAGCCTGGTGCAAAGCCACTGGGCCGATATCTTAGTCTTCGCCCAAAGCCACTGGGCCTTCTCGCCCAGAGAAAAATTTCCGGCCCAGAAAGAAGCTTCATCTTCTACCTCCTGCTGCTGTATATATGAAGGGAAAAAAATAAAATCAAATCTTTGTATCGGCTTCGTTCTGCATGCACGCACCGGCACCGGCAGAAGTTCTTCCGTTCCGTGCTCTCAACCCATGGATGTACCTCTAAATTTAATAAAATATTTATTAAAAAATATAAATTGATAGATCTTGTTATCATCATGTAAAAATTTGGGATTGTTAATTTTTTACGCAATATGAAAAACTGCTATTCTTTAAACTAGAATCAATACTGTTTTTTCTCCTTCTTGCACAAATTTTTTATACCCTTAATTTTTTCATGGTAATAGAAAATAATATGTCCTATCTATCTGTATTTTTTCAATGATTTTTTTAAAAAAAATAGAGATGTATCCACGTATTAAGAGCACTCGAGCACCTCAACCCGAGGGAGCACCGAAACTTCTTCCTGCAAGTCCAATTCTAAGCGATGCCAAAATTTAAAGTTGGACCATATTTAGATCTCAAAGCGAAAACTTTTGACCCGTTATATCGGATGTTTGACAATAATTAGAAGTATTAAACAATATGTGCCAGACCGTGGTTTTTGGTGCTAAGCAGTGAGCAGAGAAGAAATGGGGCCAATATAGTAACCTCAGCTGGAAGAAGCGTCAGGTGCCGTGCGTGCCGCGAGCCCGCCGGCCGAAGCAAGCCGCCGGCGGCGCCCGCAATGCTTGTGATAAGCCTGTCCATTATCTCTGGGCGATCGGACGAGAGCGATCGAGCTAGCCGTACGTACGTGTTTAGATGGAGGAGATGCAATGGCGAAATGAAGTAAGTTTCTCGTTGAATTGCTGTATATTTGTAGCTGATCGGAGAGGAGGCCTGCAGTGTGAACGAAAGGACGGTCTTTGCTAGTCTTCTGATCATGCATGTACCATATTATATGACATCGTTGGAGGCACCGATCAGGCTTCAGTAATTAGAAGGTGCACCTAGCTAGCTTAGTACCCAAGGAATGGTAGTAGTGCCGTTTGGTAGAAAGAGCACAAACGTGTGGACAAGTTAAAATCCGCGTAAAGAGAAAGTTCATTTCGTAGAGAGTAATGAATGACTCCCATATGTTATGGAAAAAGACAAGCGTCAATTAATAACATGTATTCTTCCCCAAAAACTCATAAAGCCTCTAGATTCACGTCTTTTATTTTTGGAAAAAGTCCGATTTACACCATTGACCCTTCAACTATAACAAAAGTCTGATTTTCAACATGTAGCTATGAAACCGGACACAAATGACTCCAACTATCAAAACCGTACAAATTTGACCCTTTGAGTAGGGCCCCACCAGCTAGCAACTAATCCAAGCTATCAAGGTATCCAATTTTTTTTCGTGAAATTTCAACAAATACCAAGCCCATTATGTTAACAAGTCTAGGACGACCAAAGGGGGGATTGATTTGGTCGTCCTCCCCCGTTCAAAACCATCCCCCGACCTCCCCCCTCCCGTTTCTTTTTTCACCGCGAACCACCCCACCCCCCAGCCAATCACGTCGCTCTTCTCGTTTTGAAAAGCACTGTCAATCACGCGGCGAAAATCGGTCTCCGCCCACCCGTACACCCTCGGCCCTCCGTCCAGCGTCAATCACGCGACGCACTGCGGCTGCCGGTGAACCCTTGGCACTACTGTTCCGTCGGCCACCCTGCGATCGGGATCGACGTCCACACCCTGCTGCGATCGGCAGCAAGCAGCATCCGACTGGTGATCCGGTCCAGTCGTAAGGGCGACCGACGTCCACGTATCGGCCATCGACGTCCTTCCGGCGATCGGTGTCCACCCTGTGCCTCCCGGCAACATGGTGCGGACGGCGCTGCATCTGCTCCTCATTGAGTCATTGTCTGCCTCTGTAACGTCCCGCCACTTCGGGCCGGGCCCGTCTACCCTGGCAGCTCTTTAGGATCCTAAGAATGCCCCCACAGACCAATACATGTCTTTTCTGCGCACTTTGTCCTCACTCATGCGCACCCGGCACACTTTGTCCTCACTCATGCGCACCCGGGAATGACTTCCCGGTCGGTCACCCATCCTAAGATTGCTCCGGGCCAAGCACGCTTAACCTCGGAGTTTTTTTGGGATGAGCTTCCGAAAAAGATGTTGCAACTTATTGGTATGAGTATCCTTATCAATCCTATTAAGCCCTGGGCCGGGGTGTTACAGCCTCCTTCACCCGCAGTACTGCACTCTGGTCTTCGCCCAAGGTGCGCTGCCCCCTTCCCACCTAGCCACCGTCGTACGAGTCTCTGGTGGATCTCGAGTTCTCGACCCAGTATAACTCAAATCTTCAGACAGTTGCATCTTAGTCTGTCACCCACATAATATGCTTTAGCAATTAGCACTTAGCAGCATCTCATTCTTATCAGACCATATGCGTGCCATCTCCCACCCTGCGCTACACATTTGCGGATTCGGGATTTCATATAGGCTCTTTCTCAGATACTGCTAGGCCAGCCATTTTTGTTCTCTGCTTGCTTTCGAGACTACTCACTAACGAAATATTAATTTTAGAAGGCCAAGAAAAAGACCCTGCTAATCTGTTCGTGCAAGCCTCGATGATTATGAATCAGAGGAAGTATGATGGGGCGCTTGGCCTGATAAATGCTGTGCTGGAAGTTGACCCAAACCATTCTGAAGTTTACAGGTAGTGTGGATCCGTGCTTCGTCATGAATTTTGCTCGTGGACTGATTGCAAGCCACCATGCCATGGTCCTTCTTGAATACAGTGTTAATGGCTAGAGTAGTAACCAGAATGCTTTCAGCTTCTTTTGTCTTCAAACTTGCATGTAGCTGATATAAATTTTCATTTTGTTCTGGCCTGACAAGCAAGAAAAAATGGACTTCACATCTGTTTTAGTGGGGACTCTAATTCTGTTGCAAGAGCATATTAGTCCCTGAAGAGGAGTCCCATAGAAGGATAAAGCAAGAGAACACGTTCACTAAAGCGCAAGTCATTTTACACATGATAACTTGTGTTCCTGTTCCTTGTTCCTTGCTTTATCTTATGTGCAAATCCTTGTTTTTTAAGGAATTATCTCAGCTTCTGCAGGCACAAAGCTCATTACAGAGGAAGATGAATACAACATGGATACACTGCTACTACGTCATCGTGCCTACTATTTCCTTGCCGATCATGATGTGACCTTAAGGTAATTTAGAAAAGCATGTGCATTTTCTTGATACGCACCCAATGCTCTCTAGACAATATTCAATAGTACCTTTTGCTTAGGCACTACCAGAAAGGGCTTCTCATCTTGACCCATATCATTTAGATTTGAAAATTCTTTTGAAAAGGCTAAGAGTGTGAGTGTCATTTCTTCTAATGGATCAATTGAAGTACACGGTTGACTCTTGTAAGGTAAATCAAATGTGCATGCAGGCTGAAGATGCTGAAGATAATGCTGCCAAGGGTAAGCTACGTGTGTCACCGGTAGGAGCGGCGCTGGAGTGACCAGCTAGGCGCAGGCCGAGCTGAAGGTCACCAACGGCGAGGCCGGGCGCCTGCGTGCGGCACTGGATTTCTTCGGATGGAGGTCTACTTCATCGTGGCATATATGTGGATTTCTTCGGATGGAGGTCTGATTCGATCTTTTTTATTGATTTCTCGTGGTGGCGCCAATGGTTTGTGCATGTAGTAGAGAAATTCTGGTCATGGAGTGGCATGATTCTTTTCCGTGTTTCTCATTTGATTCCGCGGAGCAGAACACCAACACCAGTGACTGTACTCCAATCAGATTCTTTTAGTAGACAACTTCCGATCGCTTATGGTGGTGCAAAAAATCTTAATCTAATTTCCATCTTCTCCTGCACGCCGATTGGCTACACGGCGTGGTTGGTTCGGATGAAAGCGGCGGTTGCGAAGGCTGGACCGCTGCGGATTTGTGATTTTGAAAGTGTTCTGAACAATACAGCTGTTACTTGGCATCTCCACTCTTTTTTTTTGTTATTACAATTAGCCAAATATGTATGTGATTTGATTATCTCGAATTTATTTTCTTTTATGAGTCTCAAGTTTCATGTTCGAGTATGTTAACATTTTAAAGCAACAGAAATTTTCAATGGTAAATTTCACATCTAACTTCATTATCAATTTTGTTTGGTTTTTCTTGCAATTGCATATGATGTACCCTGGGATTATCTCTCGCTGACGTGAATCTCAGACTCGAACAAGATCGAGGAGGTAAGAAATTGAGGAGCTGCAGTCACTTTTTTCATACAATGGCTAGCAATTCCATCTTATGAATATTTTACATCTTGCTGATTAGAAGATGTTTGTTAGATATCGTGCTAATCTTGTACACGGTAGTCTACTTTATGATAATTTTGGGGTCATCTGGGCGAGTGTTTGGCCGTGTGTTGTTGAGTTTGAGGGGTATGATTCTGGTAGAATTAGGTTTTATCTTTAGGTCATAATCTATGAAATGATTTTTTTTACTCTTTCAAATTTCTCCAAATAAACTGTTGAGTAAATGGCCTGCAATGTTTCCACGGAACTTTTTTGAATACTGCTTTTCTTTCAATTTTTTTTACAGTTTTATGAAAACTATTTTTATCTATAAATCATCTATTGTATTCCTCACATTGGACTCACTTGTCAGGGAAAGATGATTCGGGAGGTGGATACGACGATACACTTGGCGTTGCTTGTAGAAAGGAATGGGTGCTGCCACTGCCAAGGAAAATGAAGCCAGGAAGGCTTTTTTATGGACGCAGTTCATGCAAGGAAGGAAAGACACAACACACGCAAGGAAGGGAATGAGGGGGCACAAAGAAGGAAAGGCCCAGCTCGCACAAGGAAAGAAAAGTGCATCTCACACAAGGATGGAAAGGAGGGGACGCAAAAAAGAAAGGCATAGCTCGCACAAGGAAGGAAAGGCGTAGCTCATGCAATGAGCGAAAGGACAGGTGCAAGAAGGAAAGGCGCAACTCACGCAAGGGAAGGAGGGATGCTGAATCAACATGATTGATGGGCGGGATTGGCCGTGGGTACAAACCAGGGTATAAAAATTGTTAGGTGAAAAAAGTTGGTTCAAAATGGTGGAAACATTTTAGAATTGTTAGTTTTCGTATATGTGGCTCCTTTCGTCCTCTTCCTTCACGGACCCTTTGTGAGAGGTACGGGTGGCCTACTCTGGGTGCGAGTTATTTCCAATTCATATTCTCTTTACAGTATAGATTAAAATAAGAAATTCTAACACTGCATAATTGAATTGAATGTAATTGTTCTAACTTAATTATTTTTTATTTTGTTTCCTTTTAATAGCATGTGCAAAAAACACTATTGTTATAAATTAGTTATTTTTTAATCTAATTTGTTTTAATAGCACGTGCGTGTCGCACGTGCTAAAAGACTAGTGTACATAACATAACTAGTGTGGGAATAGCAAACCATACCCTTTTTTTTGCCAAAACAAAACAAAAACTGACTCGATTGGGGTCTCCTTTTTCTAATTTCCTGGAAATCATAAAAGAAACTGGCAGCCGGGCCCTGGCCCAGTCTATATTGATCGATCCGTTATTAATTGGAGATTGATTTCTAGAAGTATTGTTACTACCTGGCCTGTTCCAGAAATAAATAATATTTCCTGCTTATAATCGGACTGTGACAATGATCTGTCGTTCCCAAGAGTAGTTCGCTCAAAAAAAAAAAGAACAAACTAGTAGATTGGATCAAGAGCTTACTCCATGGCGGCGTTCACGGCGAGCATGATCGCCAGGCGGTGGCCCGTCGTCTTTTTCGGCAGCATAGGCCAGAGCATCCTCACCGCCCACTAGAACTGCTCCCACACGACTCCAGACGACGACGACAACAAGCAGCCGGTGGAGCCTTCGCCTCCGGCTCCGGCGAACGCGACCGGGAACGGGTTGCTTTCCATGACGATGCATTCCATCCCCAACGACGCGGCGCACGACGGCTTCGCGGTGATGGTGCACATCAAGGCGCTCACACGCTGGTGCCCGGGAAAGAGCCGACGGCCACTCTCGACCTCGTCGCGGTGGTCGACGTCAGTGCGAGCATGTCGTCGAAGCCGGAGGAGGCCAAGCGCGCCATGGCGGTCGTCGTCGACGGCCTCGGCCCCCGTGACCGCCTCAGCGTCGTCGCCTTCTCCGACGAGGCCTGTCGCGTCCTCCCCCTCACGCGCATGTCGGAGCACGGCAAGGCCACGGTCAGGCTCGCCGCGGCGTCCCTCGTCGCCCTCGCCGGTGGCACCAGCTCGACGAAGACGACGACCAACATCCGCGCCGGTCTCGACGAGGCGTCCATGATGCACGAAGGGGAAAGCCACGACGACAACGATGGTTGCCGGCGTCATCCTCCTCGACACGACGAGCACGACGACGGACTACGGCGACCTTGTGCCACCGTACCTCCCGCGCGAATGCCAAGGCTGGCGGTGCACATGTTCGCGTTCGGGTCCGACAACGACGAGGACGCCCTGCACGGCATCTCCTCGGCGACACGTGGCACCTTCACCTTAGTCGACAACAGCCGCCACCACCACGCGTCGTCGTCCAGTCTCCAGGACGCCATGGCTAGGTGCGTCGGTGGGCTCCGATCGGTGACGGCGCAGGGAGTCTGGATCGAGGTCGACTGCAGATGCCAATACTGCCCCGAGATCGGCGTCGCGGGGGTCATGTCGGGGAGCTACGAGAGCAAGATCGCCAGCGACGAGGACGCATGGGTCAGCGTCGGCGAGCTCTACGCCGACGAGAAGCGGCGGTTCCTGTTCTTCATTCTTCGACGTCGAGAGCGTCAACACCGCTAATTACCCGTGCACACGTCTCTTCAAGGCTCGATGCAAGTACTTGGACGTGGCGACGGGGCAGTACGTTACCGTGGAACCGGGAGAGGTGCAAAGGCCCGTCGACGCCGGCGATGTCGGCTGAGGTCCATCGCGTGGCGGCGGCGGGGGACGTGGCCGCGCGAGCTTCCTCGCCAGCAGAGTGACCCGTCGATCGGTGCGGCTCCCGAGTCCCGAGGCCTTTGCCAGCGGCGGCAGGGAAGCAGTTTGGGTGGGTCGGCGTTGTTGGGGACGCCGGCAATGAGGAAGATGGAGGAGTTGTGGGAGATGCGTTCGGGACCCCACACAAGAATGGAAGTAGCTAGGCTGCTGCCCCTCCAGCTCCTTCACGGCTGGAGGCAAGGCTGGCAGCGGCGCGCGGCTGGCACCTCTCATCACGTTGAGGAGATACCGGCGCGCGCCTTGTACCACGCATCAAGCTAGCCCTAAGCAAAATATGCTGTCTTTCGGCGTCACAAGAGAAAAATTGATGCTGTCTTCTGAATTCTGTAATTGGTGCCTGGCAGTCTAGCACCCTAACCACAATTACAGAGGACGTACTACCTCCGTTCCAAATTAAAATTTGTTTGATATTTTTTAACCCAATTTTGACCGCTCGTCATATTTAAAAAATTTGTGCAAACATGATCAAATTTAAGTTATTCTTGCAGTTCTTTTAGTAAAAAAAAGTAGGTCATAATAAAAAGTATGATATTCTACACAATTTTTTTTAATAAGACAGGTGTCAAAGTTGGGGGTTAAAAAAACATCAAACGAATTCTAATTTGGAACAGAGGGAGTAGATCAAACGGAGCGGCAATCCATTTTTTCAATTGGTTGCTTATGTTTTTTTTTTGTTTTTTTTCACTGAGTAATGAACTGTTATACCAGAAATCTAAACTATTTGGATGTGGGATCCGGTGAGTATGATGAAACTTCGTCAGATCCGGTGTGGGATCGATGGTGACAAGGGCATAACCGCATAGGTTTTCATTGCGAGAGCATAATTGTTTTGGGACAAAGAATTTAAGGATTGGTTCGACTTTTTTTTTTTTCTAAAGGGACTGTCACCAAATTGATTTGGAGCCCCTCCTCGGATGGCATATATAATTAATGTCACCTAAGCAATGTGTGTGTGTGTGACACAAGGGGTCGAGTTAGCATATCATTGGTATCGGGCTGCAGTACGAATTAATTTAGTAAATGACGATGGATAATTACATATATATTCCTAAGTCAACCAAGTAACATGCTAGCGTTAATAGTTTTATAGGAGCAGTCCATAGTTCATACAGAATGCTCCGCTTGACCTGCCTATAAATACCATCTGAAACTCGCTCCTATGAGACTGCAAGAGCATCTGATTGTTATCATCGCCCTAGCTAGCTTGCTTGCTCAATTGATCCTCAGTCCATAATATTTAAGCTATAGCATACATATAGCTACGTGCAATGGCTTCCGCCAATGCTCTTAAGGTTGCGGTCATCACCATCCTTTGCGCCATGCTAGTCCTGTCGTCCATGGGGCAGCCCGCCATGGCAGAAGTTTGCAGGGATAGCTGTTCTCCTGGGTGCACAGAGGTTGCAAATGCATCATGCCGCATTGTGAGTGGCACGGTACCATCTGCAAATCAGGGATGCTTTGATACCCAGTATCAAGTGTGCATGGACAACTGCTTCATCAGTTGCAGTGCCGTCAAATGCCAGCAGTGATCGAGCTCATTGCGCCCAATGCAAACCCTCCACATGCGTGTTTTGTGTGCCAATGTTTGTTGCAGTTGTTTTAGCTGCTGCTGTGTTGTTATTTTGAAATATATGTCTCTATGTAATAATCCATGGATACAACCCATGGTCCGTTTACATTATGTTCTGGTAAATTTCAGTGATAAGTGTTGAAAACTAGTTTATCTGCGCATGGATGACCAGTACTGGAACTGTGGATGTGCCACCATGTTTGTTTCCATATACAATGAGTAAAGTTATGCTTGTGCATGCTTCAAACTAAATGATAATCCGATAATTCTCTTTTCATATTTAATCATGATTGTTACTTAAGATGAAGGAAACGATTCTATTGTGTCGTACACACAATAAACACGGCACGGGATGGTTATATGGTTCTTCGTCTATTGTTGGATGTATTTATGGACTCTAGCCCCCATCCAAGACGTGGGAGCATGATATATGTTGGGTGATATCTTGCAGAAGTTTCCATGTTTATTTTGGCATACCTGTCATGTGTCCGTAAATTTTAGGAGCCTGTACTTTAGCTAGGTTGCACAGCGTGGATGTACTTCAAAAAGCCGCTGCCCAAGAGTCCTCAGAGTCAGCTTGAAAATAACTGCAAATATTCAGCTTGTTAGCAAGCACCCTACCAAGAAGCATAAATCAATAATTGTCCTGCAAAACGGCAAAACCAATTGCCACACCCGTCCATGCAGTAAGCACCTTGCCAACAAGAGGAAGCGCATGCATTCACCAGCTACCCAGTTAGCAAATTTTAACTGGCTGGCCAGTAGGCATCCACATGTTGCAAACAACAATCTTCTTGTGAGTTGCTTCCCAAATAATGATGATTTGGCTCACTAATTAATCTGTAAGTGACCTATCTCTAATAAAAGTAATAAAAAAAATAAAAGTTATCTTGAATCAATCATCTTTGTTGCATGAAACCTCTAAATTACGTAAACTATAAGTTAAGTTAATCGCAAATACATGCAATCAATTTTTTTTGTTCTCTATGTATGAAACCTTATCGTGCATAATGGAAGTACGCATATTTTCAGAATATAGGTAACTAAATTCATTGTAGCACGCGGTATGGAGCATTTCTATAGAGTACACCCGTTTGGTAAACTTTTGTACGTCCAGGAAATCCAATGGTTAAAATCACTTGGATGGTGGTTCACATATCGATCAAATGGCTTAAAACACTTGGTCGACCAAATGGGTGTTACTCTGAATCATTTTCCCGCGGTATGAATGGTCGGCACAAATATTAAGTTCTCTTGGAGTTATCATCATGCACATGGTACATATTTGATTTACATATTATCTCTGACTTGTGGATTGATTCGTGGTCCAAATAAATTGTAAGTTCCCTCGAACCTGACGATTTGATTTACTTATAACAATCATTGAGTCAACTCTCTCTCTCTCTCTCTCTCTCTCTCTCTGACACATGATCGTTTGTCTAAATAAATCAGAAGTTCTTTTGAATCTATCATAGATGTGCATGGGATGCATGATTTGGATTTACTTAAAGTAGAGGTAAGTACGTAAGGTATCTACGCACGCAATGAGTCACTGGTCGGTAGCCTAAATAAATTGGAAGTTCTCCTTGAACACATCATGATTGGATCCACAATTTGATTTAGAATATAGGAAACTAAACTCTATGACGCGCAGTACTCTTGAATCTATTTTGTGCAATTAATAGATGCATGATTTGATTTAACTAACAAATAATAGGAAGGGTAAGATTCTCTCTCTCATGCATATCAATGAGACCTTTCGTCTTTGTAAATTAGAAGTTTTCTGGAGCCTATCATGTGCACTTGATGCATGGTTTTACTTACTTAAAATAAGGTAAGTAAACTCCGTGTACCTGCGGCATACGTTACTTATACCTATCAAGTGCATTAGATGCATGATTTAACTTAAAATATCAGTAAATAAACGACTTAAGCTGTTGGTCCAAATAAGTAAGATGTTCTCCTAAACCTATAATGTGAACTAGCTAGATGCTTGATTTTATTTACTTGAAATATATACGTAAGTGAGATCTCTAAGCATCCAATGAGTTGTCGGTAGCCTAAATAAATACGAGAAGTTCTACTTAAGCCTGTCATGTGCAATGAATGCATAGTTGGTTTCTACTTGAAATATATAGGTATAAATTCTCTTGAACCTAATGCGTGTGTTGGATGCATGATTAGTTTACTTAAAATACAGATAAGTGGAGACTATCAGTGAAAGGGGTCTTGGTCTAGCAGTTAAGGCACCCGAGTAGCACCTCTTATGTCCTGGTTCGACTTCCCGTGAGAGCGGCTTTGTGCTTTCAGCGATAGGTGACGTGGCTGTCGACAACAAGGCGCCTGTGGTGACTTTGTCAATCTCAAGGATTTACCGGCTCAGTCTTCGAAGATGCTCATAGAGGTAGGATTTACGTATGTTCATAGGGGTGAATGAATATGCGTTGTAAGTGTTTTAGTTGTACTGTATAACCATAAAAAAACTAGAGCTCTATCATAAGTTCTCTTGTACCGTACCATCAGTGCGTTCATACGGTTTTTTTTGCTAAATGCCTTTAAATTTCTGTAAGTTTTGAGATAAAAATATATGTCAACATCAACTGTACAGCAGGGGAGTCCTCTCTACTGATTATTTTTATTGAAAACCATATAAGCTGTTTACATGGTTTATACAGGGTCTTAGGCCCAAAGCAAGACCCTAATATTATTAGTTGTGTACACAGTAAAAGAAAACAAACAATGAATATATTTATTCCATATCATGTGTATACATATATAGCTACGCGTAATTAATAATGTATTTACCATTATCATTGCACGCTAATATGTTTTACATGTGCATAATTTAGTGCATCATCTAGTATGAATACGTACTCATGGCGAAGTCAACACGTACCATGGTGCATGTTACCTCCATCCAGCTAAGAGCTAACTAGACATACTCCTATATTCCATGCCGCTTTGCTGCATATAAATAGCATCTCCTGCCTCCATCCCATCAGCAGTTGTTGGGCATCACACAATCTAGTAGCTAGCTAGCATCGTCAAATCTTGCTAAGCTTACCCCGTCCAAGAAAAAAAAAAACTCTTGCTAAGCTTAGATCCATATATCATTCTTGGCATCAATGGCTTCCGTTGGTGTTGCAACTCCCTCCATGCTCAAGATGTGCGCCTTTGCTGCTGTTTGCGCGGCGCTGGTGCTCTCCTCCGTGTGGCAACCTGCAGTGGCGGATCTGAATCCCAACTGCTCAGGATGTGTTGACGGTTGCAAGGCGGTCGCGAATGCTTCATGCTTCGGCGTCGGCTGCAGCGTACCTGCGGGTTATGACTCGTGCTATACTTCAAAGTATGGTCCGTGCTCAAGCAGCTGCTACAACATGTGCAGTGCTTTGGGAGCGTAAGATAATCAAGCTCTACATCACCATCGGCCCGGCCAAGCAGGGGTGTGACGATTTCTGTGTTGTTACTTCCAGTTTACTATTATGCTACAATAATAACGAATGTATGCATGGTCATATTGCGATTTCATCTCCCTACGTACAATGTTGTACTGTATGCTATTGTGTGGTAACCCCTTTATTATGCAATATATATGATGTCTCGAAAGAATCATCCAACTCGTGGCTTTTCAACTTTGCTAAATACCAGTGCAAGAACACATCAAACATATGTGACCGGAGGATTGACCAGGGATGTGGTCGTTCAACGTGTGAAACCTATGGTTCATTATTAACAACATCTAGATTAAGATTTTTGGTATGATGCATGAAATATCATCAAGAAATCAAAAGACAACGTTTTATACATAATATGTCTGAATTCTTCAACTGTCCGTGGAGTTCAGAGTCAAATTCCTTCTTATTTAGTAACGATTTTGTAATCGCGGTCGACTACTTGTTTTTCATCACTAATATTCAGACTCTGCAGCAACAGCGACGGCAACGGGCTCCGACGCCAACTGCCCCAACCCTCCCCACCTCGCTCCTTAGGTCGCGACGAGGCGCACGGATCTATGGCGGATTCGCCTCAGCCCCCCTCGCTACGTCATGCTGACCCCCCCCTCGGACGACGACTACGATGTCTTTCTGAATACTATAATGGTGGTTGTCACCCTAACAATCAATGACAGAATATGAAGAGACAAGAGAGGTATATCAGACGGGAAGTTGCTTTTTTTTTGTTTGAGTAATTTACTGTCTCGCGACCATGAATGACTGAGGATGTTTTTCATTAACATGGAAGAAGAGAGCATGATACGGAGCCGAGCAATGCCGGAGGCATCCATTGTTCGAAAAAAATAGAAAAAAAATGCAAAAATGGTTACATTGCTTCAATTCCATGTTGGTCTTCCCACCTTTTCCCCTTCTTCTCTAACTCTGATAAGTTTTAGGGTTATGAGGTATGAGGTATCTGTGTCCAACACGCTTAAAGGAAACCCCAGGGCGGCATAGTTGGCAGTTGAGACGATGGTGAGACGGGACAGTGATGATGGACCCTGGCTGGGCGTTGTAGGAGAGAGGATGAGGGCAAGCTCTGATGACGACTTGGCCATGAGAGTAGCCGAGACGATGGCGGCATATATGATGACATTAAGAATCTACAACCATGATATCTAGAGCGAAGCTCGCCAGCCACAATCATGATATTTAATAAAGATGTAAATCAAGCAGACAACTAGGCAAGTACTATTAACCCTCTTTTGTTGAGGTAGAGCTGAAGAGGACACCAGTATAAAATACAGGGGCGGATCCAGGATGTGGGAGGAGGGGAGCTGATTTTTTCATTTCTCTCCTTTCCCTCTTCCTCTTCTTCTTCCTCCTCATCTTCATCTATGGCTAAAATTACTTGGGGGAGGGGGATTGTGGGGCTCCAATGGAGTTCATGGGGGTAGGGGCTCCAGCACACCCCCACTCCCCACGCTGGATCCGCCCCTGATCCAGTAGAAGGTGACACAACTGGAGGTGTAGCCTCTCCGGTCGTTGCTGCCTGCGGCTGTGGACATTGGTCAATCACGCAAAGGTGTCGGACTTGGATCAACAACGTGGGGTGGAGAGGGTCACAACCAGCGCCTGGCGCCACCGTGCGAAGCAGACAGGGCAGATGCCAGTGGAGGTAGAACCCGAGTCGAGCTTGATGAACACGTACGCGATCACAGAGCGCCATGCGTGCTACGAGGAACTATATTGCTCAGAAAATACGGGACAACGACCAATAATTCAGTGCTTTATATAAGTTTATTCAAACGATCAGAGCATGCAGTCCACATCAACATGATCACATATCTATATAGCTATGTAAGCTGGATAACTAATCTACTACTGGCCGGTGCCGCCGTTGAGGGTGGCTGTTGCCGCCGTTGCCGCCGCCGCCGCCTCAACCGGTGCCGGTGTGGCGGTGCCCTCGTCGTGGCCGGTGCCATAGTCACCGCGGAAGACAGGCACCATCGCGGACGGTAACACAGCCAACAATAGACAATCCTTGCTGCACTTTCATCGGCAGGAGGAGTGCCGGCGGCATTGCCAGACGGCTAGGCCACCAGGAGCGAACCAGCCCTCGGCTGACTGGCCTCAGCAGGAGGAGTGTCGACAGCAGTGCCGGCCACCGTCTCGTCGGCAGGACGAACACCGGTCACCTTGTTGTCTGCAGGAGGAACACCGGTGGCGGTGTCGGACGCCTTGGCCACCAGGAGTGCACCAGCCCTTGACTGCTTGCAGAGGCAAAGGGAGGGGGTGGAGGGGGGGGGGCGCTGGCACCTAATAGTCCACTAATATCTCGTTTAGGAGTAGTTCATTTAGTGATTTAGGAGCAGCCCACTCACAGTGAATGTGAAAAGCATCGCCCTCCGCTTGATCTCTGCAACTTCCTCTGGCAGTTAATGTGAAAGGCGGATAAGTTGCCAGCCTGAACTTTTCATTGATATATAGAGTATATGCTAGTTTTGGTGTACACGATTTAAGATAGTATTAATAACACCTAACTTTTCATACAATATTGTTGGCAAATTCCAATATAGGCGACGAGTATTTTGTAAAGGAGATTTAAAGTGTTTTCCATGTGAGAAGAAGGCTATTTTGGGCTTTATTTCGGCCGGTCAACTATGAGCAATGTTTTGTGGGCTGGTGAAAATGGGAGGAAGAGCATCTGCAGGTCTCTATCCAAGTCTCTACTCTAATTTTAGGAGGGGAGAAAAAAAAACCAACTCCAGTGGGGATTGCAAATGAGATCCTATTTTGCATGCCCTCCTAAAATCCGATCCCAAGACCATAGAAATAGGACCCTCCTATCCACCCAACTACCCATAGACTCCACCAAACTTTATTAATTTCTTTTTTCTTTTTAATCGTGGGTTTCATAGGGAATAGGAGCTCATACAGAGACTCCTATTGGAGTCAAGAGCAAAATTGGACTCTCAAATTTCACAATCAGACTTGCAAAATAGCATTTATGAGCCTAATTTACCTACCCCCACTGAATATGCTACCGCGACACGTCGAGCCCGAGCATGGGCGCTCGTCGCTCCACGATTCGTCAACACTGTATGTGTACGTGGCCGACGACAGGTACATATAGCATATTCAATTCTCGTCACTTTGATTTCATATCCACCGTATGTACCATTGTGGCACCACATTTTGGGGTACAACAAATCTGGATCCCGTTAAAAAAAAGAAGAAAAACAAAAATCTTAATCCTTATTACACGCGCGGTTACAGACTTACTGTGACTGTGGGGGCTCGTTCGTTTTCTTCGGAAGAAAATAGGCCCAGGAACTGTTTCGGACCAGGAACGAGTGAATCCAAGGGATTCACTTGATCCAGTTGTTTTCGTTCCCGAGCTTAGGAGGTGGGGAACAAATTCCAGACGTGGGCTGCACAAAATGGCTAAGATGGGCCGGATCCGTTTACCCTGTCAGTTTCAACCGACCAGCTATTTTTCTATGGGCCGGATTCAAAATCAGGCCGAATCAATTCGCTCGGAATGGACCTCGTTCCTGGGCGTTCCGATGCAAACGAACGAGCCCTGAGTAGAAAATAACTACTCTGGTTGCGACTTACTACTACTCTGGTTTCTACAGTACACAAGATGCAAGTTCCAAGTGCTAACCAATTAGCTGCCAAGTGCCAACTATAGGTAGCACTAGCAGGTGGCCTACTCCGGCCGCATCGAGCTGCTGCTATCTGCCTGCTAGCTAGCTACTTACTACGACCTCGACGCCGATCGGAAGCGAGGGAGCCGCGCGGTGGAGGCCGGAGGTGCAGACGACGCAGGCGAGGTAGAAGATGGCCGAGTCCGCGGCGTCGCCTCGGCCATCGCCGGCGAGCAGGTAGCCGCGCTTGAACCGGCGGCGACGACCCTGCTCGCCGGTGCTGCTGCAGCGCAGCAACTGCTCCTTGATCGCCACGATGGCGGCGTCGCCGCGCCGCCACCTCCGCCTCTTCGACCCGTTGCTAGTATTCTCTTTGCAGCAGCTGGCTGCTGCTTGCTCGCCTGCTGAAGAAGCAGGCTGCTCGCGCCGGTAGACGATGACCCTGCTGTGAACCATGGATGGATCTCGTTGAGGGGTGTGGGGTGTGTGTGTGGTGTACGTCCTTTTTATACAGCAGCACAAACGGCAAGGGAAGAGGAGGAATAAGACTTAGAGAGCAACGGTGTTATGGGTTTCAGTGCCATTAAATAACGCTTTGTATTTGATTTGTCCATTGTAGGCGATACGAGTAGCAGATCTCGATTTGAGAGGACAGCAAGTACGACGATGGATCATTGTTAATCCTTTTGTGTAGAATCAGATCTACGGTACTGTAGATGCTTAGGCACGGGAGCAGGAAATGTGGATCGGTCGCATACTACGTGTCAGCATCAGGTTGCTGCGGCGGCGCAGCCACGGCGACCATACATCCCCCTTGGATCACTCACTACTCGAGACGCGTGCAGTGCAGGAGGAACTGAAGAAGCGTCTGATCCGGTGCCATGAATCTAGTACACCCACAACGAGCGAGGTGAGGTGGAGGGAATGCTTGTGCTATAGCTTGTCCGATCCTGCCAGCAGCTGCGTGCAGTGTCGTATCACGGGAGGGGGTATGGTAACGTACTCCATGGTTTGATTTGTTTGTCCATGTACACTATGATCCCATTCGATCTCTGCTATCGAGAAGCACAGCACGGACCTATTGCTGTTTGCAGCAATCCACAGCTCGACCAATTATTCTTGTTATCGTGTCGTACAGCTCCTTAATTGGAGTACGTACGTTGTACCACGCACGATCCTCAGTTACTCACGCGGCACGCGTGACGAATCCAATCGATCGGTGGCCATTAAAGGATCCTGCAGCAAGCCCCATGGCCCATCCATTTGGGTGGCACTGGCGATTCGCAATGTGCAGCAGAAGAAGCGAACCCGAGGACTCCGATGCTAAAAAAAAAAACCCCAGAGAACCCGACCTACGACGGGTGGCCCAGTGGGCTGGGCCCAGTGCGTGTGTGTCATTAAAGGCCAGCCGCAGCGACCTACAAACTCAGATGATGATTCAACATGAAGGCCGGATTTGTTCCAAAAGAAAAAAAAAACATGAAGGCCGTCCAAACGCCACATTGAGCGGGTATTGCGCTTTGCGCGCCGCAGGTCCTATAGATGGACTGATCCTGCAGATAGAATTGTTTATATACTACGACTCAACTTTGTAAAGTTTGAATTGGACTAAAACATTACACTTAAAAGCACATGAAAGAAAATCAAGAGGTTGAACTTGAGAATTTACAATTACCAGTGAGTGATAATATTTTCCTTTCGTGCAAAGGAAAAATCTTTATAATGCAGGTACGTCTATCAGAAGATAACCCATCTGGCCATCTCATCCCAAAGTGCTGAAATAGAAGCCCAAGTGCTAGCCTACGATTGGTGTGCTGCATGCTTCTCTGCTCCAATCAGTCAGGATTAGCCGTATCAGAATTCAATTAATACATTAAAAATTTAAAAAGTTATGTCAGATACACAGAAAAACATTACGATGTATAAGCTCCAAATATTCGTCTTTTAGTGCAAGCAAACCACTACCTGTATGTTTCTGATGTGTGTTAGAATTTCTACGATTTACTATCTTTTTCTTCTCGCGTGTCTAAGTTAATCAATATGCTTCAAAAGAAGTCTCCAGTTACTACGGTAAGACTGTTGTACGCAAGAGAGACACATTGATTTAGTCAAAACTGTAGTTCATGATCACTAGCTATATAGTCGAATATTGGGCCAATAGCACACACCCAAACATTGTTACCGAGCTATATGATCAGGCTTTTCACTAAAGGCGTAGAGGATTCATAACTTTGCAGGGCGTACAATTGATCAAATAGGCAGGAAGAAATGCTTTATCCATCGTGTGGCCTTTGCAAAGGGCGTCACTGATGGTCAAGTTAGCATTGGCTGGGCAGGTTTCCTTCCTATCTTTGGCCAATCATGGTCGGTGAAATTTTCTGTTAAAAGGAGATTATAATAAACTAAAGTATGTCTAATCTAGATAGATAGAGAGAGAGAGAGAGAGAGAGAGAGAGAACAATCTACAGGTTAGGTAAAGAATTAGATGGAGTCGATCGCTGTTCTAATCTTTAACTATTGCGGTGTGAGTCGACTTCTTGATCTTCGCACGGCGCAGGTCAGATGGATGAATCAGTGAAAGGGAAACAAGTATTTAGACTCTCTCGCATACGGTCGACCAGCAACTTGCAACCACAAGTCGTCGCAGACGTTGGATAAGTTAGAAGTTACTAAAACCAGGACGCCGCAGTGGCCGTACTATTACCAGGGGCGGAGCTACCCGTATTGATTGTTGATTGGTGTCAGCTGACAACGATGCTTTGTTGTAAGCTTGATTGTTGATTAGTGGAAAATCACTGTTTATGAATGGAGCTGACACCGGTATTCAGTAGAGCTGACACCGTTGGCTTGGTTGCCTGGCTCCGCCCCTGACTATTACCATCTAGCTTACTAATTGCTCCCAAGTTTAGCCCTTCCTTGCCGGTGGATCGGCTTCGCCTCACTCTCCTTGCGTGATCTCCACCACAGCTCCACAAGCACGCCCAAGGCCGCTGATCAGTCACAGGTAAGCTCGCTCACCTCTCCACATCTCTTCGAGGCTCGTGTCTCTCTTGTTTAGCTGTTTAATTAGGTTCAACAAATTGACAGACAGTATGAGACATAAGTGTTCCATCGATCTGCTTGGATTCTTGATATTCAGCTACTTTATGTACAAACTAGTTAGATGGCCTGTGCAAATAGCGCGGTTAGCTAGTTTTTCTAGGCTAATATTTATTTAAAATACACCAATAAACATCGAGGTAAAAAAATACCTCATATTGTATACTTATATGTTACTACTGGTACAGATCATGCTATACACGCCTAAGATGGTCAATTGTCGTGTCTATTTACCGCTTGCATTGTTGTCTTAGCCCAGATCAACGGAAAGTGTTAGCTTAGGGTAAAAAGGTCAGATGAAGATGATGAAGTAAGAGAGCATGCATACTCCAAGCAATCTAAAAGAAATCATGCGGCCTCATCGTCTTCCGTCTAACAGAGGGATAAAAGGGTTAGGTGAAGAAAAAAGAAGCCCTAAGCTGACCGGATGCTGAGGTGGCGAGCTAGCATGGCCATCCAGGTGGGATCAGGGATGAAAACGAGCCGTCTATCAAAGTTTAAGGACGAAAACGGACTTTTTGATAGTTTAGGGATGAAACTGGGTCTTCGTTGATAGTTTATGGACGTAACTGGCTATTCCACCTTGAATTTAATTTGTCTGTTTGCCAAATTATCGCCGAAGCCAACCCCGAAGAGAACGAGTTCTTGTTGGATTAAACCTCATTCCACCAATCAAGTTTCTTGGATTGAACTTGCACGCTTGGGCAAGTGAAGCATTCATAATTATTAACCTTGGACCGTATGTATCTATTATTTTTATCTGTAAGAAATCTGGACCATGTTCTATCCGTATCATTGGACAGTGTAGACTAAATCTCAACTAGAGTTGTGTTCTAGCAATATTTCCATCGATAATATATCTCAATTAGAGGTGGATAGTTGGCCGTTAAATTTATTTGTTTTCTGATTTTAGAACTTGTTTGTCCTATTAGATATGGGCTCTTTGGATCATATACACACACACACGTTTTGTAATACTTCCTTCCAAGTGGGCTGCGGCTGTACAGCCCAGCCATTCGGCTGCAGACCAATCAATCAGACTCCTCTCATTCACTCCCGTTACGTCTGCAGCAAATCCTGTAGCGGTTGTTGATGCCGCTGTTGTACAGCTGCAGCACTGCGGCTGCG
This sequence comes from Digitaria exilis, assembly GCA_015342445.1. Lineage (NCBI taxonomy): Eukaryota > Viridiplantae > Streptophyta > Magnoliopsida > Poales > Poaceae > Digitaria > Digitaria exilis. The sequence continues at coordinate 455,751 of JACEFO010002268.1, read as the reverse complement.
CATCTAGTTTTTTTAGGAACTCTAGGGTATAATTAATCCTGTAGTTTTTTTAGAAACTCTAGGTATGTTTATTCTGACCTAAACATTATATTAGATTTGTGAAAAAATAAGATATAAAGAAACCATGACTAGTTGATTATTAGATTACATCGGCACATCGCATGTAAGCTTGCTCCATGCTCTCACATAGAAAGTTAGAAATCATGGCTAGTTTTTTTTTCTCACATCCAAAGTAAAATTTAAGGAGTTGGACACCAATGCCAAGGGCGAGCTCCTTAGTTTTTTCTCTATTAATTATGCCTCGTGAGGATTAAATGCTTTGATATTTAGAAAGATATCTAATTAGCCATAGTAAGATTTCCTTTCTAATAATGTCAAGAGTTATTTTTTTAATAGAACTTTTTTTTTGCGTAAAAGAGGAAGCTTTATTGATTAAATAATGTCTTTACAAGCAAGAGTAACAAGAGCTTCCGGAATTTAATAGAACTATATATATGACAGAACCACATGAGCCACTTTGTTATTTGTAAAGATGGTGACGGCAAGGACGACATAGCCACATGCAAAAGCTGCAACAATTCGTTCGGCGGTGAGACGAAGAACAACGGGACGACTCACCTCAAGCGACATAATGAGCGGACTTGCACGAGACTACTGAAACAACCAAGGCTATCTCACCTGCAGTCCGGCGAGCCAAGCAGCAACAACACTCTCAACCTGCAGGAAGAATGCACTGCCGAGCTTGCTCAGATGATCACCTTCCATGGGTATCCTTCCTCCATCGTGGAGAACGAGTTCTTTCGTAGCTTTGTACGTGGCCTCAACCCTAACTTCCAGATGCCTTCACTTGCTGCAATCGAGGGCATCTGTCACGATCGCGCCAAAGACACGATGAACCAGCTGAAGGAGACGCTGGTGTGCTGCCCGGGACAGATCAGCCTGGCTACTGGGACAGCAGAAACTGGCCAGGAGAGAGCCCTGTACATGGCGTGCCAGTTCATCGACGACGAGTGGGCCTTTCACAAGAGGATCATGCAGGTGTTCAAGGTGGTCACCTTTGGTCCAGACAACCACAGCTCGTTGCAGGGAGCGGAGGAGATCTGTTTGCAGATTCCTGAATCGATCCAGAAGAAATTCTCGCTCCAGAGCACTTCAACCAAGCTTGGAGATGCAGTTGGACGCTGGGGTCTTAAAGGCCGGCTTTTCAGCGTGGCATGGGATCAAGAACTCAGGGAGCACCTAGAACGGAAGAGTTTCCTAGATGGCTGCTCCACATTTTCCTCTGAGGTGTACTGTGTTGCCTACACCAGCAACGTGCTGGACTCTGTTGCAGCCACGTTTCTTGAAGGACTCAACCCCAACTTTGAAATGGCTTGTTTGAAGGCCGTAAAGGACTTGCATCTGAGCCATGAAAACCGCGCTCGGTATTTTTCAGAGCTTGGCCTGCACCACATCGGGAGATATCGCCATAGATGGTACTCCTACTACTGCGCGCTGGAAGTACTTCACAAGGAGTGTTCAGAGAATAATAATGCTAGTGCCTGCACACCAATGTTCCAGGACAGCATATTCACAGAGCTACTTCGCAAGATCCTTGGGACGATCTATCGCGCCATGGAGACTATCTCTTCTCCCAACAGGCCAACCTCCAACCTCTGTCTGAAGGAGCTGATGAACGTGATGGCCGTCCTTCAATCTGAAATCATGGGTTTGTATGACCTCTCCAAACTTACCGATCACGCAAAGATTGGGGGTTTCATTCCTGGGAAGAACGCAGGCACCGTTCTCCAGGAGGCATTTGGTGCGTTAGCAAGATTCCTGCGTGAAGCGCATATGTACCTGTCGATACCTGTCGTGTTGGACCCTCGGTTTAAGCTGGAGTACGTGACCACCGTCCTGAAAGATTTCTTGCAACCACAAGCTGAGGTCAAAATCTCCGGTGTTAAGGAAGCAATCGAAAGTCTCTTCGATACGCATAGGCGCAAGCTCCGCAACCGCAACGACATCCGCAACGGCGAGGGCACAGGTCGCATGGCAGCAGAAATTGGATGCATCGAGACAATGGACATCGATAACAGCTGCTACTCGCAGGAGGGCATCACGGAGCTGGAGAGTTACCTGACAGACGGCCTGGTCGCTCGAGACGAAGGTGAAGCGTTCGACGTTCTCATGTGGTGGAAGAACAACAGCTGCAGGTACCCGACGGTGGCTAGCATGGCGAGGGATGCTCTGGCCATGCCTGCGTCGGATATGCTGTCTGCACAGCACATTGCCCGTATCAGGAGCATGATGTCCAGCTACTGCCTCACATATCCCGAGGCACAATCGGAGGACTAGGCTTCTCGCTCGTTTGATCACTGTATGGTTTTGTACTAGTTTCTTCAACATTCCTGTGTTACGCTTTAAACTGGGCTCAAGAAGTAGTGGATGCGTACTTCCAATGCCTGATATATGTTTATGTGAGATTACTATTGCTTCCTTCAGTTGGGATTGTAATAAGGGATTTCCAGACGATCAATAATTGTAGTGTGCATATTTTGGCTTCAGTTGGGATTGTAAGAAAAAGACTTTTAGACGATGCAGTGTAGACGAATTTAGCAGCGAGAAGCTGCTGTTTGCAAGTTTTACATGGGCAGACATAACGCAAGAAGGCCACATATGAGCCGCAGGGTATTGTGCTTGGCGCCGGTATGGCCGCGCAGGCATGGCGCTTTGCGGCCTGTACGTCCTCTGCCCCGCTCACCGCCTTCTCGTCTCCTCGCTTGTTCTTCTTCCTCCATCGCCCTCTGCTGGCTGGCACGTGTTTTAAGTGTTGTAGCTATTTGAGTGCGTGGTGCCATTGGCATCTGCAATCATGTGCGCGTCTTCTTGATCGCATCTTCAACTGTGAGCTTGGCACCTTTTATATCCTTGTAAGTTTTGTTTTTCCCAGATCAATCAACCATAATCGTAATCGCCATTTTATTTCTAGAAAAAAATTAGCCAGTGATCCAACATCTCGATCAACGTGATGTCGTGGCACAACACTAGCAGATCATCCAGAGTCATCAAAAGCTAAGATCGATCAGTAAAATAAGCCTTCTTTTACGATACACAACACTACTACTGCCAAGTAATAATAGTATATGGTATGAATTAGATCTGACTATTCATTAATAAAGGTAAATTAGAATTTTGTGCTTACATAATTAAGTAACGTGTCAGTATCCACTGGACTTTTCTTATCACACCACACAAGCAACTAGCTAGAAACACAATTTCAAATTCTCACATTACATTACATATTTCCATTTACAAGCAATTTTCTTATATGACACAACCAAACAGTGATTATGGAATAATAACAATCATAAAAGTGAATTCGCTTGGCTACAAATAAAATGAGATGACAAGAAATCCACCTTAACATGCACGCCTAGAACTTAAAGCACTGCGTCTTAGGCATATCTTTCCCACATGCAAATCTTGATGGCTATGTACTGGTGGTACTGCTACTGCCACATTCATCAGCGTATTTCCTGTGTGATCTCTTCATAGTTTCAAGTCTTTCTACTACATCTATCATCTCTGGCCTTCTGTCCACGTCGAGGTTTAGACATTCTACTATGAGCCTTGCAAGTTCATCAAGTATTTCAACATCATTTTCTGCTAAAATTTCACTGTCAAACAGCTCGATTGCTCCCTTCCCCTCTTTATAGGCATCGGGAAAAGCTTTAGCCAGTCTTCCATTTCCACCAAAGTCATCCCTTTTTCTTGTTAGAAGTTCCAAGAGTGTAACTCCAAAACTATACACATCGCTCTGCTTAGTTAACAAGCCAGATTGGAGGTATATTGGGTCCATATAGCACATGTCCCCTACCACAAAATTTGTGTGTGTTTTATCTATGGCGATAAGCCTCGAGATACCAAAATCTGAAATTTTTGGTGTAAAGTCGTTATCCAGAAGTATATTGCTGGGTTTAATATCACCGTGCAATATAGTGGTAGAAGTTTTTGAGTGCATATAAGCCAGTCCTTCTGCTGCTCCTGCAGCAATGTTCAGACGTTTGTCTAAGCTTAGGCTCATCTTGTTATTGCCATGTAAAATGTCATGAAGGCTTCCTTGTGGAACAAATTCATATACTAACATTGGTACATCCACCTCGAGACAACAGCCTATGAGCCTGGTGATGTTCTTGTGGATGACTCGTGACTGAATGATAATCTCATTTGCAAACTGCTTCTCTTGCGACTCTTCGACGTTGATAGACTTTTTAATTGCAACTACCTGGCTATCGAGAATCCCTTTGTAAACCTCCCCAAATCCTCCTTTTCCAATAACATTGGACTTTTGTATGATTGGCTTGAGCTCCTCTTTTTTGAATATTTTAATGTTATTAACCTTTTCAAGTATAGGACCACCATTCTTCACGAAAAATTCTCTCATCTTCCTTTTCTGGAGAGCGAGAAGCCTAAGCAAAACTAGGATGACCACTATGGACGCTGTGCCAATTACACCTACATGAACAATTGCCAAAAAAGTAATATACTCTTCAAATTTTTTTGACACAAAATGTACAACAATTAAATATGTGTAAAGACAATTGTGTTAAGTTAAATTTGAAAACAAGTATCAAATACTAGGTATTACTTGTTTGGACTGGATTCCTATAAACTGGAACAAGTACCACTTATTCTGAGCTAATATATTGTTTGTCAGTTAGAATGAAATTTTTTTTTTAATATGCATTGCTGGCACACCATCCAATATATGATCACGAATAACTAGATAGTTCAGATCCAATACTAGCAAACATATCAAGTGATGGAAAACTAGTAATAAAAAAATACTTACATGACACTCTATTTATTGCCCATTAAACCCCACCGAGGACTGGCCTAGAGCTTCATGATGGCACAAGTCATGTGCAGGAGGAAAAGTAAGTATAGAATTCATGTAACCTTTTGATAATTTAAAAGTGTTGCCTCATTTGTTAACTAATGATATGGACTCACTTTTAAATATGGCAACATATCAGGTGCAAACCAATCTTTCCGTGCAAATCATGCAAACTTCAATCTGGGTCACACGATGTTGATCCAAGGGTGTGACCCCTCCCACCTTCCTTGAGCGCACCCTTGGATCAACATCGTATGGTCCAGATTAATTAAAGTTTGCATGATTTGCATGGAGAGGTTGGTTTGCACCTGATATATTTCCTTTAAATATTATTATCACTGAGTAACATAAATGATATAGCTCCTTACCAAGTGTAGTTGCAACGGCTAGGAGAGGAAACATCGTTGTGCATGTTCCATTTTTACCATCACCTTTCGTTCCAAATTTGCACTGGCAATCATAGCCCCCCATCTTGTTCTTGCATATCCCATGGCAAGGATACAAATCTCGTAGCTCAGGTTGTTTATCCCGAAGCATACACTCATCAATATCTGTAAGTACTTTAGTTAGTTAATGATATGAAATGTGTGATTTACACCAATAACTTAAGTACAAGTTAAGTTTGATGACGCTTCTATAGGATTCAGTCAGTCAAACTTGGCTACAGTTTGATGACGCCTGTTTTTTTTACTCGAAAAAAAAACCCCCCTTGGCTACAGATTGATGACGCATGGTTGGTACGCTTGAAAAAAATTGCAAGTTAGAGTGCTATATAAAAGATTGTTTCAATATCCAAACGACCTACATATATATGTAAGAGGGATTACATGTATGTGTTGCTGTAAAGTTGACATGAAAACTTTGTGGTTATCTGCCCCTTTGTCGCTGCTCTCCTGCCAGTTTGTTTCAAGAAACAAAACCGTGCGGTTCATCTCATTTTCTCATAATGCGAACTCTATCTCTACTTGAAAGTCATGTGATTCTTTGAAGTGGTACTTGTGAATAACTTAGTATGTACAATAGGGATGATTAGTATCTCAGGAATTGAACTATGAAGCAAGCAACGAAACTGAAATAGTTGCATATATGTTGATCCATGTGCATACCTTGGCATCCACCGGCGATGTAGGGGTTGCCATCGTAACCATCCTTGCACATGCATAGATACCCCGGAGGTCTGGTGGCGTCAACGCAGCGGGTGTTGTCACTGCGGCAAGCCACCGGCGGCGCATAATTGCCCTCCGGCGGACACGAACCATTCCTGATGGCCCAGTCCAGCACGATGGGTGTTTTCCTTGGAAACTTACCGACATCATAGAGGTCCTGGAGCGAGAAATTGTACCATGACCTCTCCACAGCCATGGTGTAAGTGCACGGGAACTCAAACCACATGGTGTTCCTCTCTCGTTTCGGGCCGACCGCGATGACGCCGAGCCCCGGTGGCAGGCCAGCCTGGCAACACCCGAGCCCAGCCGAGCACGTCCCGTTCTGCGCCGCATCCGGCGTGTCGAAGAGCGAGGTGCACGACGCCGACACGTTGGTGGTGCTCATGGAGCCGAAGACCCTGGCCGTGACACTCTGGCCGACGCCGATGAGCACGTTCCTGGTGGCCGAGAACACGTAGGTGCCCTCGTCAGAAACGTTCACCTGCATGCTGAACATGTTGAGCTCGTGGTAGCTCTCGTTCAGGCTGCAGTCGGAGCTCACCGGCATGCCCACCCTCGCCTCGCCGTGGGCGACGTCGAGGTCGATGAGATCCACCGTCCACCAGCTGGCGTTCGTCATCGGGATAGCCGCCGGGTTATCGCTGTCGCCGATGTAGTAGCCGGTCATGTTGTAGACGAGTGGCACGGCGAGGTTGGCGCCTGGGGCGGTGAGCTCGTTGCAGACGACGAGGAAGCTTGGGTCGAAGTAGCAGCCTTCCTTGGTGCCGAATGGGTAGGGGATGCTGATGTTGCCGCACTTGTCAGGGCACCCAGGGAGGGCGATCGGCCGCTGATCAGCAGCTTGTTGTTGATCGACGGCGGTGGCCGGCGCGGCGAGTGCGGCGAGCTGTAGGAGCATTGCTAATACCAACAGCTTGTTGACGCTGCTGCGTGTGAGAGTATGAGATGGTCTGTGGGTGATCATCTCGGCAACAGCACTGATAACCTTTGTGTAAAATGGAAAACATGGGACTGGTCGATCTTGGGCAATAACACTGATTATATATACTCCATGAGAGTACCAATGATGGTTGCAACAAGGCAATAATGACAAGAGTACAAGACTCACAAGAGGGCCACAGAGCTGAAGACAGGATAATAAAGAATTGGAGCATGTTAGATGGAATGAACAGCAACAATGCTGGTCTCTCTGTCGGTTTAAAAAAAAATGCTGGTCTCTCTGCTTGAAGATAGGGCAGTTTTCTGTTATAAAGTAACATTTTTATTATATTTTCAAGTGTTTGAAACCGGATTATTTCCTCATTAAACTATTCATATGGGGTTAAGGCATTTGGATATGATTCAAGGGCCGTGATTCAAAATAAAATGAACTTGTCTACTTAGCTCTGTATAGGTCCATCCATATATATTCGAGTCTTTGAAACAAAGTCAGTGGCCAAAATATTGATGGTTTCTCTAATTTTTCATCTGGGATAGTTATAGTGGGTAATATGGCGAGATATCAATCTGGTCACTGCTCCCTACATTCTAAAATCTAGGTCATTTTGTCATATTTAGATGCCAAAATGACACGATTTTGGAATGAAGGGAGTAGGTGCTATTTTGTGCACTCACTCACTCTATCATTTCATATTGCCTCGACCTTTCTTCCACTAGATCTGCCATGCTGAATCCTCAATGACCATATATTCTCTCTTTATACTTTTATAACAATTTTTAATGCATATCTTACATGTAGTACGAGCATTATGTCCCTATATGAGTATGTTTTCTCTGTTACAGTGTTTATAGAATCTTGTAGACATAAACAATAATCTCCTACGGTCTAGTATTGGTGGGGGCGAGGGACTGATAGGTGCCATCATTTTTTTTTTGAGGAATCAGGAGGGGTGCCACCATTGTTTGGAAGAACTTTATTCAGGTGTCTACATTCTGCACCGCTGTCAACTCGATCTACACGTCAATGCAATCATTTCACTAATCCCTTGATGCGTTCAGTCACTAATCCTTTGACTTTCTTATTATATATTTATCTCCACTGACAAGAAAATGAGGATTAGATTCTTGCATTGATTGAACAAAGATTAGCAAGCAGAGAGCAACATACTCTATCCAGAAAAATTCTCCATCAAGCCACCTGAAGCTCCGCACTCTTAAATCGGTTATTACACCATTATTCATGTACCTGATGTCAGTGATGTGTGCTTCGTCTAATCTGGCATGCAATCACACCATTTTTCATGTACTTGATGCGCTTCATGGATTTGTCTGGAATGAAAACTCGTCATCAGATTAGTACATCTAAAGTCAGCGCTTACAGCCAGGGGGTACTAGCTAGCTGGCCCATCAATTGCGCCAGGAATCATGCATCGTCATCTTCCCCTCGCTACCACTGCGAGCATGTTGGTTCTCTGTTGTTTAGGGTTACACGTCTTTGATTGCCATCTGGGCTCTCAACAAAATCTATAAAATTATGTCTCCACAGGCTGACTCTATGACAATCTGGGACAAAGAGCTCTCCCTTAGCAACGTCCACGGACCCATACCAGTCGACTGCACTCAATAAGTCTTTAATTTGATCGCGTGACATGGCTGGCTGGAGGTGTGCTGTTCAACGGAACGGAGATGATGATTCGAAAAAAAAACGGAACGGAGATGATGCGTGTTTGTTGACAATGGTGCGATACTTTGAGACGAACGAGGAGCTTAGGAGCCATAAGCGTCATTGGATTCTATTGTTTCTATTTTAATATTTAAATTATAGTTAATTCTATTTTTTTTAAATTACACGTACCTTGACCTGTAACTTAAATTAGGTCAGTGTATAGTTTACCATAAAAGTTTTTTTTTTAAAAAAAGGAGGAGGTAAGATATTTGGTAGTCAATCTACTCCTACTTCTCAACAATCTGGTCATCCTTCCTAGCTCATTAACTAGAACATCTGCTAGTGCTCTATTGAAAGAAGCGAGTTCTGGTGCATCTCTTGCTGCTGCTTATGAACCTTTCAACTGTTTAGGAGTTGAGTTGGAGATTTTACGAGTTGGGACTTGTACCGCCCGCCGTCCCCGGCCCCAAGGGCCAAGACCTCAGGTCAAATTACAAAGAGACAAGCCCGAGCTAGTCCCGTCGCCCCAGCCAAGATTAATAAGGGTTTTGTGTGCGAGAATTGGTTAAGATGCCGCCAACGACGCGGTCGCAGGCCGCAGCAGCGGCGGCCGCTCGTCGTCGCAGGGAGCTCGAGGCGCGGCGGGGAGTGTTGACGCGCCGCCTGGCGGCGCGAAGCAGGGCGAATAATAATGTGGCGCCCCCAGCGGAGAAGGCACCTTCTTCGTCCGTTATCAGGTCGCGGAAAAACAGCCGCGCCGCCGCCGTCGTGCTGGCCAGGCCGCCGGAGGAGGTGAAGAAGGCGGCGAGGGGCAGCTCGAAGGCCGCTCCTCGTGCATCGTGTCTGTGCGACGATCTCCTGCTGGAGATCTTCCTCCGCCTCCCGTCCCTTGCCACGCTCGTCCGCGCCGCCTGCACCTGCGCCACGTGGTGGCCTCCTCGCCGGGCTTCCGCCGCCGCTTACGTGCCCTCCACCCGCCGCCCCTGCTCGGCCTATTCACCACCGACAGGGACTCCATCATCACCGGATCGCCCGCCTTCGTGCCCGCGCGCCGCCACGGCAGCCTGGACGACGACCTCGCCGCCGCCATCCGCCGCGACGGCGACTTCTTACTCACCTCCCTCCTCGACGGCGACTGGCAGGTCATACGCAGCAGCTGCCGCCTCGGAAACCTCCTCCTCTACAATCACAAGGACAAATCGCTTGCCGTGCTTAACCCCTTGACTCGGCAGACTGAACGCCGCGTGCCTGATAATCTTGTCTCGACGAATTGTGTCATGCTCTCGTCATCCCGCGTGATGCTTGTTGACCACCAAGAAGACGAAGAAGGCTCCAAGATGAAGGCTACCGTCTACTCTACTCCATGGACGACACTACTGGGGTTTGCTTGGCGGCTACGCCATGGGTGGACATCCCGGCGTGTGATCACCTGCTTTATGGGATGGCCGTGCACTTGAACGGATCCGTGTACTGCGTTGTCCAGAATTGGGGATACACAGTTTCCATCGACACCGCCACCATGGAACTCACCGCCATCGAGCTGCCGCAGTGCGTGAGCCGCAAAAGCTTGGGTGTTGGTGAAACCAAGGATGGCGCAACCTGCCTTGTCTACTCAGATGGACTCGACGTCGGTGTCCTCATGCACACAAGGGATGCTGATGGTGTTCAGGAATGGGTGCTGGATAGGGTAGTCTCCATGGATGCAGAGCTTCGACGTGTCCTCCCCGCTGGCCAGTTTGATGCTCAAGTTTGTGTGCTGCAAGTCTTTGCGGTCAGGGATGGCTACGTCTATCTGTCAACATCAGTAACAGAACGAGGTCGTTATTGGCTCCTCTTACTGTGCTTAGGAACGATGAAGCTGGAGAAGCTGTTTCAGGGGAATTACAAGTGTAGTGGGACTCCGTACATTATGCCATGGCCTCGTTCTTTATTAGTTGGTACCTAACTAAGGAAGGTTTGCACTTAAATTAAAGGCGCGGCTCCCCCTGAAGCTTCAGGCATACTCCGTAATTCCGTAATATATATGCTCACTCTGTTAATACTAGTTTACCTCTCATTGTTTTGTTCAGTTTCTGCTTCAGCTCTGATATTGTAAGTCTCAAGCTTCTGTGTGACTAAATGTAAGGGTTCTTCAAATATACAGTACACAAGATATACATAGCAACCTTTTTTCAGATCACGTATAAAAAGGTTGTAAAGACAACAGGATCCAATATTGGAAGACCTGATCGATCACATAAAACAATTTTGGAACTGCTCTGTTGTTGTATTTCGAATAGGAAAAAGTCCACATTACTCCCCTCAACTATAAGCAAAGTCCACATAACCCCCTAAACTATATTTTAGTTCATTTTATCCCATAAATTATGTCACTTGGTCTATTCTACCTCCTAATATAATTTGTCTTTTTTATTTCTCCGTGCACAAGTGTCACATTGTGTTCAAATTTTACGAGATGAGAGTAGACATCATAATGCATGATACAAAAAATGAACCAGCAGTGGCATTCAGGGCTAGAACCAGCGATTGTCACGTGGCGTGCCAAAACTGCCAATTAATGTATCCTCTCAGGCATTTGTTTGTCCCGTACGTACATTGTTGTAGAACGAAATTAAATCCTCACATGAATAACATAAATTGGCTTAAAAAAACTTGCAGCAGGGTGGTGAAAGACAACCAGCTAGGAGCTAGCCTCTGTTAGTAGTTCTCGCTTCGCTGCATGCATTTTTGCAGACAACAATGTAGCGCAGTCCATTGCATTGCATGGTTTGGGGTTGGGGCTGGGTATCTGCAGGGTCTAGTTTCTGGTTCCGGGGGGCTTCACAGCAAGTGGAAAGTAGCCTATAAATACAGGGTTATTTCAAGTCTCCCTCCTCATCTCCTCTCCTCGCATTCGTTTCTCTGTACCCCTTGTCGGCGCCCCAGCCACATTCTACTCATCTTCTCGCAGTCACCTCCGTGCCAGCGCCGCCGGGCGTCGACCAGCCACCGCAGCCAAGCTGGCCGGGCATCAACCGTGACATGCCGGAGATATCTCCCACGGCTGCATGCATGGTGGCGTTCGTGGCGTGGCCGCCGATGGCTGTCGCAAAATTACCGGAGGCGGGAGTGGTTCAAGACGTGCGTGTGCTGCCGAACCCTGAAGAACACGTTGCTGACAGCCATGCATGTTTGTTCTCGTGCAAGGTGGCAGCCCGTCATGCCGTGCAGGGCGCAGGTGGACTTCAATTTATGGTGTAAAAATTTCAGCGAAATTATAAAATTGTAATTTTTATATCCTATTTCTATTCACAATCCAATATATAAACATGTATTGTGGTTTGACCGGGTTAATTTGGCTCCGGATGCTTTATTTGCTGGTAATATGCTAGAAGCAAAAACTCGTCAATCGTGAAGGTATATATGCATCATGCAGGGGTAGGTACGTACGGTCAATTGGTGGTGGATCAACCATGCATCCTGGTGAAGTCTCCTCAATCACATGTTCACCAAATGTTTCTGCCGTTTTTGGCAGGTTAATAATTTGGCTCCGGCTGCTTTGCTTTGCTGGTAAGCTGGTACAAGCAAAAACCCACCTTCTGGCAATAAACTAGCTAGCCGAGCCAAAAAACGCACCGTCCTAATGAAACATTTTGCTGCGGCCGATAACTGTGACTCAATATCCCGAATCCAATGCCATGGCATGCCAAGAAGGATCAAATTAGCTATGGATTTATATTCTCTTATAATAATACTTCAATATAAAGGTAGATTTTTTTAGTGATTTATATATCCGCCAATAACACATCCATAAATACTGGTTCTTTGCACTGAAAAATAACGTATGCAACCGCATTTGAACCAAGGAAACCAATATGTGTGATTTTTCCTGAGCTATTAGGTGCCGGGTCAACCCTTCGATAAGCCAGAAGCTAACACAGTCATCCTTATGCCAAACCTGGCCGAGTGGGGTTCGGACGTAGCAGTTAAAATCTCGTTTTCTAATATGATTTTAGACTATAGGATCAACTTTTGAATAATTTGAAATTAAGAAATAAAATAATTTGAAATTAAGAAATAAATTACATACCTGCACATGTTCGTAACTCCATTTCTCTAAGTCGCCTATACACAACAGAAACTTGGCGACGAAAAGTCATATTGGCGTCTATATCCTTCACCAGTCAGCTGGTATATATATACGTGACCTCCACAATTGTCTGTCCCTGTCGTCACTCGTCACAGCGTTGGACAACTGCTATAACCTTCCTAGTAATTCGTAGCTAGAGTCAAAGTCTCTGATAACAATCTCGATCCCCTCCTGGCACGCTCCCCTCCTCCATCGTCACTTGCCGCAGCTATATATATATACATATGTATATATATATATATGTATATATATATATGTGTATATATATAAATGTATATATATATATATGTTGGAAAATCGAGGTGGCCCTAATACCCACTCTGTGAGGACCTACACCTAAAACACACACCAACTCACTCTAGAGTCAGTCAGCTCTTTTAATTTCTAATACTTAGTGCACCAGGTCCTTTGGACGGCAGAGCCGTCTTTTCACTTCCGGGAGGCAGAGCCTACCAACAGATGAAGCTGGCTTCCGGGTGGCAGAGCCAACCTACGATAAAGCCCAGACCTGTCGTGATCCCGGGTGGCAGAGCCAACCTTCGATAGATCACTTTTATACACTAAGCACTTAGAAACTATGAAGCTTAACCGGGAGACTAACACTCTACAAAGACACACTCTTTATTATTGAAACACCAATATTACAAAGGAGCACTCACACCTTTAGGTGGCTATCCTAACACCACTACACACTCCACTCTACCTAGCACCTCTCTTCTACCATGCTCTCTTGGATGATATATATCATGGCAAGGGAGGGGGGTTCTATTTATAGGGCAAGGGGGACCATGGGGTTGAGACAAGTGTCCCCTTCTAGAGAATTCCTAAATATTACACCATTTTCTAATTTACCTAATTACTAATTCTAGAGTTCTCCTTGAGAAATATCTTGCTCTTGTATTGTTGGAGAATGTTCTAGAAGCTTTGCCTTGCTTCCTTCAACACTCCCCCTCAAGGCAAACTTCTTTTTAGAGTTGTCCTGCAGACCATGCCGAGCGCCTCTCGAAACTTCTCAAACTTTGCCTTGTTAAGACCTTTGGTGAGTATGTCGGCAGTCTGCTCATCTGTCTTAGTAGGCACCATTATGATCTCACCCTCAAGGACCTTTTCTCTTATGTAGTGATAGTGAACTTCTATGTGTTTAGTCCTTGCATGAAAGACTGGATTTTCTGCCAATCGAATGGAAGATAGATTGTCACAGAAAATCCTTACTTGGTATTCTGTTGGCTGGTGAAGATCCTCCATCAACTGCTTAAGCCAGGTGCTTTCTTGTGCTGCCATTGCTGCTGATCGATACTCTGCTTCAGTACTAGATAGTGCCACAGTTGGTTGTCTCTTACTGCACCATGATATGGCTCCTGATCCAAGACTGAAGAAGTATCCCGTAGTTGATCGCCGTGTGTCATAATCTCCGGCATAATCGGCATCACAATATCCCATCACCTGGCATTCATTTGTCTTCTTGTATATAATACCAAAATTGATGGTGCCTTTGACATACCTGAGGATACGCCTGACTGCATCGAGGTGAGGCTTCTTGGGACTACTCATATATCGACTAACCACTCCCACCGGATATGAAATATCAGGCCGAGTTAATGTAAGATAGATGAGACTCCCAACGAGTTGTCGATACATAGTGGCATCTTCTATATCCTTCCCCTTGTCTCCTTGTAGTCTCACATTAGGATCCATAGGAGTAGAAATAGGTTTGCAATCAAGCATCCCATACCTTTGCAAAAGGTCCTTGGCATATTTCTGTTGTCCCAGAAATAGCCCTTCCTTTGTGCGCTCCACCTCAAGTCCAAGGAAATGTTTTAGCTCTCCAAGCTCCTTCATTTGAAATCGCACCGAGAGATTTTCTCTTGTCCTTTGTACTTCCTCGGACCAATCTCCAGTTATTATCAAGTCATCAACGTCGACTAGGACTATTACTAGTCTACCTTCATTCACCTTAACAAATAGGCTAGAATCTGATGGAGCGACATTGAAACCACTTTGTACGAGGAACTCACCGATCTTCCCGTACCATGCTCGTGGAGCTTGCTTTAATCCATAGAGTGCCTTCTTCAATTTGCAAATATACTCAGGGTGAATTTTGCTCTCAAATCCCCTTGGTTGCTCCATGTAGATCTCCTTGTCAAGTTCGCCATGTAGAAAAGCGTTCTTGACATCCATTTGCCACAGCTTCCAAGACTTGCAAGCGGCCAATGCTAGCAAGACTCGTACAGTTGTAATCTTTGCCACCGGACTGAATGTTTCTTCATAGTCTAGCCCATATTGTTGAGAGAAACCCCGAGCAACGAGTCGAGCCTTATACCTCTCAATTGAGCCATCGGGACGAGTCTTCACTTTGTAAACCCATTTGCAAGATATAGGTTTCACCTCCTTTGGTCTTGGCACTAAATCCCATGTTTGATTCTCATTTAGTGCCTTAATTTCTTCCTCCATCGCCTTACGCCACTCGGGGCCTTTTTCTGCTTCTTCATATGAGGATGGCTCAATAGGTATAGACTCATCAACAAGGGCAGTATTAGCATACCTTGGATTAGGCTTCCTTTGCCTTGTTGTCCTCCTTGGTTCTTGAATAGGCTTCTCAGGCTCTATTTGTGGCGAGTGAGATTCCTCCGAGGTCATATGTACACCAGTCTTCCAAGGACTCTTGGCTTTGCTTGGCGAACCCTCTTTATCTTCATGTGGAGTTGGTGCTTGCTCCTCTTCTTCTTGAACTTCTTCTGGAATCTCCTCAAAATTATGTGAATCTGGCAGCTCGACTTTCTCAGGGGACCACCATGCCGAAGCTTCATCAAATACCACATTTCTTGAGATGTGGCACCTTCCTGTGGTTGGATCGCAGCACCTCCAACCCTTTCGTGCATCATCATAGCCAACGAAGATGCATCGAATTGCCTTCTTATCAAACTTACTCCTTAGATCATCCGGCACGAACACATAACAAACACAGCCAAATACTTTGAGATGGCTGACTACTGGCTTTACCTTCCATAGAAGCTCATGAGGTGACTTGAATCCCAGTTTGGGTTGAGGTAGCCTATTTATTACATAGGCTGATGTCCTCATACACTCGGCCCAGAACCTTCCAGGTACGTTCTTGGCATGGAGCATACTTCGGCAAGTTTCTGCAAGATGGCGATTCTTGCGCTCCGCCACTCCATTTTGTTGTGGAGTATTGGGGCAAGTCAATTGCCTTTTTATCTTGTGCTCCTTAAGATAAATAGTGAACTCATTTGATAAATACTCTCTCCCATTATCAGTACGGAGGCATTGAATTTTTATATTAAGTTCACCTTCAACTTTCTAAAAATTGCCACACCATCTGGCCCAAAGAGAACATATTTCCCCTCTGCTGTCAATTGTGGGACTGACAGCAGATTTTTCTTCAAGCCAGGGACATGATAAACCTTTTCGAGTTGGAGTTGTTGAGGACCATACCTTGGGACGACCGCCTTCCCGACATGAGAGATGGATAATCTCGAGTTGTCTGCCATTAGCACCACTCTCCTTCCTTTATAGTCGGCCATATCATTCAATTTCTTGTCGTCACTAGTCATATGGTTGGAGCACCCTGAGTCAATGATCCAATCCTCCTTGTAATTAAGTGTTGGATCTGATGTTGCTGCAAAAGCATGTGCCTCCATGTCCTCCTCCAACTCATTTTCTTCAATTTCTTGAGAAAACCCAGCTTCAACATCCCACTCTTCTTCATTAGGATATGCTTCCTCCTTCTTTTTCTCTTGTGTGATGGTGGCCATGTTTCCTTCAAAGCGTCTTGTATTCCCTTCAAAACGCCTCCTTGGAAATCGACATTCTCGAGCAAAGTGGCCCTCCTTACCACAGTTAAAGCATCCATCCTTTCTTGGTGGTTGTTGCTGGTTTTCTCGTTTATGGGCTCCCCCTGCAAAGTTACTCTTGTTCTTCGGGTGATGCTTGCCACCTTCCATCCATCTTGGCTTCGGCCTTTCTTGTCCCCGAGGTAGAGTCTTCTTCTTACTCGTGAAAAGTGCCTCCTCTTCTTCCTTTATAGTCACGCCTCCCATCTTTTTGGCTAACTCCTCCTGATTAGCCAGTAAATTTTCTAGCTCCACTAATGAAGGTTGAGTAGGCCATCCACTCACTGCGGCTATAAAGCCTTGAAATTCGGGTCTGAGACCATTGATGATGATCCTCCTCATACGGGCCTCACCAACCTTCTCATCTGGTGCGAGCTCAGATATCTCTCGACAGATAGATTTCACTCTTGTGAAATATTGCCCAATAGTGAGAGTGCCTTGAGAGATACCTGATAACTCCTTTTCCAAGAGCTGGAGACGTGCTTCATTCTTCTTGGAGAATAATTTCCCCAGAGTCTCCCAAGCTTCCTTCAGGGTCTCTACATCTCGAATGTGCTCTAGTAGGTCCTCCTCAATGGTTGTCTTCAACACGAACATAGCCTTGCCGGCCTTGATGCGCCATTTCCGTAAGGACTCGGCGCTCTCCTTCTTCGAAGCACCTTCGCCACTCTCCTTTGGTGGAGACACTGTTTCGGCGCCTGCAACGACCTCCCATAAGTCTTGGCCTTGTAGGTAGGACTCCATGCAGGTCTTCCAATAGCCATAATTATGGCTATTGAGCTTCTTAATCCCACAGCTTGCGGTAGAAAGATCCGCCATGGTAACAAACGCCCAGCGTCAAGTTAGCTTTCTTGGTCCCAGACCAATGAGCTTCACAGTCCCAGACTGTGCACCGGCAGAGTCTCCCCTTAGCGCCTTGATATTGCACCGAACAGCAAGCACCCTGTGCTCACCGAGTGACCTCCTCCAGACGGTCCCTGACCGCCCGGCTCTGATACCAATTGTTGGAAAATCGAGGTGGCCCTAATACCCACTCTGTGAGGACCTACACCTAAAACACATACCAACTCACTCTAGAGTCAGTCAGCTCTTTTCATTTCTAATACTTAGTGCACCAGGTCCTTTGAACGGCAGAACCGTCTTTTCACTTCCGGGAGGCAGAGCCTACCAACAGATGAAGCTGGCTTCCGGGTGGCAGAGCCAACCTACGATAAAGCCCAGACCTGTCGTGATCCCGGGTGGCAGAGCCAACCTTCGATAGATCACTTTTATACACTAAGTACTTAGAAACTATGAAGCTTAACCGGGAGACTAACACTCTACAAAGACACACTCTTTATTATTGAAACACCAATATTACAAAGGAGCACTCACACCTTTAGGTGGCTATCCTAACACCACTACACACTCCACTCTACCTAGCACCTCTCTTCTACCATGCTCTCTTGGATGATATATATCATGGCAAGGGAGGGGGGTTCTATTTATAGGGCAAGGGGGACCATGGGGTTGAGACAAGTGTCCCCTTCTAGAGAATTCCTAAATATTACACCATTTTCTAATTTACCTAATTACTAATTCTAGAGTTCTCCTTGAGAAATATCTTGCTCTTGTATTGTTGGAGAATGTTGTAGAAGCTTTGCCTTGCTTCCTTCAACAATATATATACCACGGCAGCAGCCACCAGCTACGCCGCCCTGTGATCCTCTCTCCTCTCTCTCATCCAGCCTCTATATATACCTCGATTTCTGCCGGCGACGACCAGCCATGCTGCCGTCCCCGGAGATATGGCCCACGGGCCCTCGCCGCCGTCCCCGAAAATGTTTAAATTCAATGTGCTTTGACAATTTATTCAAAAACAAATTTACAGTCACAGACACACATCCACTTACCATGTGCGGCAACGTCGCGAACTTTTCTAGTTTTTTATATCTTATTTCTACTCACAACCCAAGATAGAAATATATATTGAGGTGTGATAGGTTAATTTATGCAGGCTGCTTTGCTGGTCCTACATACAAGCAAAAAGTCGTTAATCGTGCAGGCATGCAGCATGAAGGGGTACGGTCAATTGGTGGTGGATCAACCATGCATCCTGGTGAAGTCTCGCCAATCGTTCCCTCATATGGTCATGCAAGGTGAAAGAAAAAATGGCACTTTACCTTGACTCATCTGATGCGTGTTCACTAATAACTCTTCCCGCCGTTTTTTATTTTCTCCAACACCTTTGATTCTATTCCCACTTGCTCTCATGTTCAGGTTAATTTGGCTCCGGCTGCGTTGCTGGTTAGCTAGTACAAGCAAAACCCACCTTCTGGCAATAAACTAGTTAGCCGAGCCAAAAAGAGCAACGTCACATAGACAAGTTGTCTTCTCGTGAAGGCGTTTGACATTCTAATCCGAGCGGCAGGGCCATTCTCATCTGATGCGACAGGGGTATCGGTGTATCGCACGCGGTGAAGCTGAAGTGTGGCTTCAGTTGTTGTGCCATTCTAATCAAACATTTTGCTGCTGTGCCAACAACTGTGGCTCAATATCCCCAATCCGAGCCAATAAGGATCAAATTAGCTATGGATTTATATTCTCTTTTCTAAAGCGGTTTTATATATAATAATACTTCAATAGGTAGATTTATTTTTTAGTGATTTATATATCCGCTAATAACACATTTTTTAGATAAAGGAAAGAATCCGGCCTCTACAATTGTATACAACCCAAATATTACAAAATTTAACACCTCAGCTTTAATTGCTGATAACACGAGGGAACGATCCGAAAGAGAAATTAAAATTGCTCCAATCTATTATTATGTTTTCATCCTCGATTGGCATGATCCAAAGCGATTATCTCTAGCATTAACCTCGCCTTCAGGAATATCTCCTTCGTAACATCATCACGCTGCAGCTGGGACCAGAAGCGTAGCCAATATGCCCCCCTGAAAAGAGCCTGCATAAATGATGAATACCTAGATTTGTTAAAAACAATATCATTCCGGCATCTCCAAATAGCCCAACATAGCGCAGATGCTCCCACCAAAATCAACGGTTTTAATTTTTTATCTTGATTTGTTAACCAATTCCCTAGCATATGGGAGACCGAAATGGGTGGGGCTAACCCGGTTGCATAGAAAACTAATCGCCATATCTCCTTTGCATGGTGGCAATAAAAAAAGAGGTGTTGTATTGTTTCATTATTATTACAAAAACAACACTTTTTGCTCCCTTTCCAATTCTTCCTCGCTAAATTATCTTTTGTTAATTCCGCTAATAACACATATCCATAAAATTGTTCTTTGCACTAAAAAATAACGTACGTAACCGCATTTGAACCAAGGGAACCAATATGTGTGATTTTTCCTGCGCTATTAGTTGCCGCATCAACCCTTCCATGAGCCACAAGCTAACACAGTCATGTTTATGCCAAACCTGGCCGAGTGGGGTTCGGACGTAGCAGTTAAAATCTCATTTTTTTAATCACATTTTAGACTATAGAATCAACTTTTGAATTTGAAATTGAGAAATAAAATAATTTCGTTCGCACTATTATAGGTATAGTGAGGAATCCTTCCATAATATGATAATTAAAATATACTTTTGTTCCTCATAACATTTGTCCAGTAAAACATTTTATTTAGGCCTATGTTCATAAGTATCTTCTCCTTATAACCATACAAATATGCATTATCTCGATATGTGTCTTTAGAAGTTGTTTAAGCAGTGTTCATGATTGCGGGGCTAGGTCATAGACTGGGAATATTTATCATTGTGTCCTTCACATCGGATTCTATTTTGTTTTGGTCCAAATACTTACTTTTAGATAAACAGAAGTCCGGTTCTTTTATGCAGCCCAAAAATGTATGAAACCTAGTCGATTACAAGTTTCTTTTTAATATAATTGGCAGGTTCGTTTAAAGAAAAGAAAAAAATAAACTTGCTCGCATGTTGATCTTTTTACCCAGACCCTAAAAAGGTCATCACCACCATTCGGTGAAATAATGAACCAATGCACGAGGCGCGCATATATATTGTTACCTGGCTACCTGCACGACGAAAAGTCATGTTGACGTCTGGTTCCTTCATCAGTCTGGTAAACCAGGTGCTGTGGCCTCCGAATAATCCTAAGTACCATACTACCATAGCTAGGATTAAACGTAGCCTCCACTATCTGTCTGTCCCTGTCGTCACTCGTCACAGCTCGAGAACTCTATAACCACGACTACTTCGTAGGTAGCTACAGTCAAAGTCTCCGATCACAATCTCGATCCTCCTTGGCACGTACTCGCCCCTCCTCCATTCTCACTCGCCGCAGCTATATATAGGGCCACGGGAGGAGCAGCCGCCCAGCCAAGCTTCTCCCTCTCTCATCCACCTACTATATATATATATACTAGCAAAGACGCACGCGCGACACGCACGTGATACAAATGGTATAGCTCAAGATAATTAAAAAAACCAGAGCGATAAGAAAAATATTTAGTGGAAACATTCTCAAACATGCAATTTCGATGGATTTGCACCCCTCCCATCTCCTTTGGCCTTTACTGATGGGGTCTAAAATGACTAAATGAGAGGTACGATAGATCATATTTCTATGAGAAACGTTTTTAATTCTACTCTTTTTTTATAGATAGATGTATATGTGTTGGCAGAAACGTATTATTTTTTTAAGGATAAACAAGAATTACGCATTATCGGAAAAACATATCTCATATTCTCATTATGGAAGGATAAAAAACAAGTGGTACCGAACAACTCGAGCTGTCTCTCCATGATTTAATCTCACTTCAATCTCTATATTAATCTTCCGCAAGTATATAATTTCTTTAGTTTACAATCTCGTGCTGTCCCATATGTTATTTTTTTTTGCTTTTTATTTATTGTTTTTCTCAAAAAACTTATCTTGTCCGCTGCGTGGTTACTTTTCTCACTCATAGCTGCTATCGTTCTCATGGCCATACTGCTTGCCAAGTTTGGTCATGCCGCTCAAAGCAAAAGCTCTACCGCTGCTATCGTTCTCATGGTCATAGCTGCTATCGTTCTCATCGTCATTCCTTGTGGAGGTTGATCCCCCACGCCGAATGTGAGACAAGCGATGATCGCCAAGAAAAGCACACAATTTTCAGATCAACACGAGTACACGACAACGGGCGTGGACGATGATGGGTCAGACAACGTTTCACTTGCCGTTAACTATCTTCAATGTGGGTCCAACACGTCAGCCACTCAGCAGCAGAGCAGAGGGTCCCAGATGTCGGACACATCTTCTTCCAGTCGAGCGGCGCAACGCACGCAGACTTAGAAACTTAATTGCCGGTGATTCACAGAGCACCTCCACGCATCCAAAACTGATGTAGCAAAACCAGATACGCATCGAGCTAACCATGGATTGATTTGAAGGAAAAAACTTAAGAAATCTATGTCCATTTGCATTGAATCGGATCAGATAGTTTTCCACTAATTAAACTCGAGACAGGAGAGATGCACAGACGGCTTGCCTGCGGTGCGGATCCGAGCTGGCTCGAGCAGACTGCTCCGGCAGGGGACTCCGCCGGGGGCCGAGGTCGCCTGTTCCAGGCCATGGGGCTCGTCGGGGTTCAAGCTTGCCACAGACGGGCCGAGCTCGCCTTCGTCGTCAGTGGTGCCTCCAGCTCTCACTCGGTGGGCACCCCGCGGCGGGGCCGGCAGAGGCGCGGCAGCCCGGGTGCCATGGAGGCCATGGGAGGCGACAACACAGGTGCCGCGGGCGGCGGTCGGCACCCCGTGGCATCTCGCGGACAGGAGCGATAAAAGAAGATCCGATAGTATAAAAGAATAAAACGATTTTGGGAAATGGAAATAGATTTCGTTTCGGTGGGTAGAAAAAACATAGGTGACAAAAAAAATTAAATTTTAGCAGAAACATATTCTAAATATCAGTTTTGATGGGGTTGATCCTGTTCCCACCTCCATTGACCCTTATAGGTGGGTCCGACGTGAGGGGTATCGTGGGCCCAGATTGGGTGAGAAACGTTTTCAATTCTACTCGTTCTTTTATATATATATATATATATATATATATATATATATATATATATATATATATATATATATATATATATATATATATATATATATATATATATATATATATATATATATATATATATATATATATATTACCTCGATCCGTGCCGGCGACGACCAGCCAGGCCGCCGCGCCCGCGGAGATATGGACCGGAGTTGCGGTAGCCGCCGGGGGCTCTTTTTGGCTGGAGGTGTGCTCCATTTCTCACCTTCCCTCTCATGCATGTTCTACTAGTTCAACTTCTAGCTAGCACACCATGGACATTCATCACGTACGGTGATGGCGTCCGCGACTATCGGAGGCGCGTCTCGTGTGCACGTTTTTTTTTCCTTTCCTTTTGCGAGGAGGGGGTGTGTGGAGATTGACCACTCCGCTCACTGTGGCCTTCGCTTGGAAGGTCGCCGGGGTCATGCCCTTGCCGGTGGCGTTCCTCGTGTGGGTGGTGGCGTTCGTGACCATCGCCGGTGGGGCGAGAGTGGCTCAAGGCCGCCTGTCTGTGGAAGCTGACCACACGATGCTCACCGCGCCATACATCTTCGCGTCCAGGAAGCTAGTAGTCGCCGCGGGTGGTACATCTCCTGGCTAGGGCACCGTACGTTGGGAAGGGTTTGCATGCGTACGTTAGTAACGTTACACAAATTAACCCAAACCTATACACCCAATAGTCCTGAACCCATTGCGATTATTGGCATTAGAGGCGCGCGGTCACGGGTCACTCACATGTGCAGACTAGTAGAAACTGGTTTCCAAATTACGGTATATATTGCTTAAGACAAGACGTACGTCCGACGGGGGTAAAAAATCGGACGGGGGCTCACATAACGTCATGATTAGCATTACCACAGGTGCAACCATTAAAACACACACACGTTAAACTCTCACTTCGATAGATGCCGCGGTGGGAAATTTTCTAACATGCATACGGAAATAGTTGCGGCTAGAGTAACATTACAACCCCAGTGACTCATGTTACGGTGCAAAGCTTTTACGTCTTTTTGTTGCGATAAGCATACGATAACGTCGTAGTAAGTGAATGGTTTCCATCTATATGATGTTACAACAATAAATATCTTAGGTTGCAATATTGTGTATTGATTGTGTTTTACATTTTTTATTATCTGCTAGAGAAATATATATTTTATTTTTATAGGTTTTATGATATTGCAACTATAGTTTAAAAATATCGAGATTATAATTATAAAATATTACAAAAGGTAAGTCTAGATGTTGCAAACTTCTTTTGTTGGTTACAGGAAGTTGCGTGAAACATGGTGTCTTGTTGTGGTGGGAATTCTATTCTCAGAATGGATGCTAGAGTTATTTTTATGCTTATTGTTTTAATGTTACATTAGACGATTTCCAATGTTACGTTAGTTAACTTTTGATGTTGCGACGAGTGTCCCATGGAAAAGGGTCTATCTAATAGTAGTACCGTACGTTATCCAAATGCATCAAAATTTTCATAATCTCTTTTCATATCAAAATTTTATCACAACAGGCATACAGAGATGTTGTGGCTAGAGTAGCGTTACAAACCCAGTGAATGGTTTCCATATTACAACAATAAATATAAATATTACAAAAGACAAGTCTAGATGTTGCAAACTTCTTTTTTATTTGAGAATGTTGGGTGAAACATAGTGTGATGTTGTGATCTCTTCTTAGGTCGAATGCTAGAGTTATTTTTTTTACATATATTTTTAATGTTGCTATAGACGATTTCCAATGTTATATTAGTTATTAACTTTTTATGTTGCGACGAGGGTCCCATGGAAAAAGGCGCTAGCGTTAACGTTATCCAAACTAGCTAGCTTCCTTGCAAAGTCGCAATGAACATAAACATATGCTGAGTCAACTAAACTAGTTACGGTGATTAAGTAGCGATAGATTTCAGTGACTCGGTTTTGGGGTTGCTGTCGGTCTTCAAAAGGTTTGCAAGTCTTGCACCGCTCCGAAGATCTTTGCCAAATTTTTGCAGCGGATGGCTGACCAATGGGCGTCCGTGTCCGGGAAAGTGAAGCAAAGGCGTACGTGGTCGCCGCAGTCGCTCTCCGTCACGCTGTGCCGCGGTCAAGGACCTGTAGGCGTGTAAAGTACCGCGTGTCATTTTCGGTCCCTGTCCCTTGATGGCGTCTTGACCCTGCATTCTCTACCGGCAGGCTTACGAGATGCACTGATGAGCTAATCGTACTGCTGTTGCAAGCTAAGGTATATAGCTAGAGAGAGAGATGAGGATCGATGGTGACTTGCTGCTTATGAAGGGGAGACAGGTTGAATTAGCATGGAGGCTTTAATTTGGTGAACACCAGTGTTAGTGAAGCGCAAATGCAGCAATGGTCCACATGCATGGTCTGAACACATGCGCACTGCACAGGCAAGTCCGTGGTAGATGCTATAAGTAAGCAGTGTGATTGTCAGGCAGAAGCATATAGTTCTCACAAGTAAATGATCTGTATATGATCTATGTTTTGCATCTATCAAATGGCTGGATTCTGGGTATAATAGCATTTTTTTTAGCAAAGATATAACAGCATATAGAAGGCAAAGATCATTTAGTTTAAAATATATCTTTTTTTTTTACAAAAGTCTTGTAGTTCATAACGATAGGTAGTATTGTTTTTTATGGGCGTCATAGACTTATGAGGTTGTATGGTAGGATTAAGATGTTATGATATTTTTTTAAGTTTGGTTTAATACAATTACTTAGCTATGGTAAATATTTTAACGGTCTAAAATTCTGAGTTGATGTAAAAGTAACACATAGGCTACCCTTTATATGTTGAACCTTTCATGCAGATAATGTTGTTAGAACTTGAGTTTTGTGAGCGACTTAAGTTTAATTGACGAAGAGCAACCATAAGTGTATATTATAGAATCGGTGCTCCAAATATTAGAAACAAATATTGGGAAGAAATTTTTTTTTTTAAAAAAAGAAGGCTTATGGAAAAAAAATTATGAACAGTATCGGGTGGGACCCACTTGTGAACAGTATCATGTGGGACCCACCTATGAACAGTGTTGTGTGGGACCCACCTATGAACATTGTCGTGTGGGACCCATCTATGAACAGTGTAGTGTGCGACCCACCTGTGAATGCACAATATCATGTGGGTCCCGCGTGGAGCCAGAGCTCACGGGAGCGCTCAAAATCTTGGCGCGTTAGTATAGTACTTCAACGTTAGTATAGTACTTCAATTTAATTCAATTTATCAAACTTTACGAAATCTCTTTGCTGATCAAGGCCTTTTATTATTTTCATGAAAACGTGAAATTCACTTTCCACCAGGCTGGAAATTTCAAGGAGGGCCAAAAGATACACCAAATACTGGCCCAGGGGTGGCGCTGGTCCAACACATTCAGACTCGCCCATTGGGCTGGTGAAGCGGCAGAACAGCTATGAAGCTTGCCTGGGCCAGCCCATGGAGCAGACAATACCTGGTGAGAAATCTCTCTCTCTCTCCCCCCCCTGCAAATTCTACTATAACAATGAATTCTACTATCACAATGAATCAATGTCTCTCTCCCTCTAGTTCCCAAACAAAGACTCTCTCTCATACAGTGATACAGATAGAGTTGTCCATTTGTGTTGCCATGTGCCCATGTATATGCGTTGTGCAGGTACTTGTGCCATCGTGGCCTGTACCGTATGCGTCGAGGCGGTCCATCGGCTGGAGCACGACAAGCTCCACGGCGAGGGGACATTCAAGTGGAGCGCTGCGCTTTCGGCGCTTGACAGGCTGTTCATCGCATGCATCCTCGACGCCACGTGGACGCCAGCGAATGGTGCCAACGTGGGCAAGGTTCTGACCAAGATTCAGCAGATGGGCGGCGTGCTGGCGACCTCCACGGCGCCGTACGCCCTGCAGCTGCCGCTGCGCTCGTGGCGGAGGCACACGTGGCACGACGGCTCCAGGCTCTCGCCGGAGCGCGTGGCGGCGCTGCTGGACAGCCATGGCCCCTGCGTCGGCGTGCTCTGGGTGTGCCCGTGGTACTATCACTTCGACGCACGTGGCCACGACGACGCGCTGGTGTACAGCGGGTGCGGACGTGGCGAAGATGACAGGGAGCAGAGCAAGAGGCTCTACCCTGGTACGGTGGGGTCGCATGCCGTCGTCTGCTTCGCCTACCGGTTCTGCAGCGGCGGCGGCGACGAGATGCACGTGCTTGTGCGGGACAACCATGAGGCTGCAGCGAATGGCCCACAGCGCTGGATCGATGTCGAGGAGATCGACACGCTCTACACACTCAGTGTGGAGCGCGCATAGACCTGGCCTTACTCCTGGCTATGGCATCTATGGGTGATCGCAAGATCACTTGTGGTGGTGAATATTATGTTGTGGGTTCACCCCCTGTCGCTTGATCCAAATTGGAGCAACACCGTGGATGAGATGATCACATCGGCGGCCGTCCTTCGTCCTTCCTATGGGCGTTTCTGGGGCTCCGAATCCGACTCCGAGTGCGAGGACCTTGGCGTTGTGGAGGAACACAGTCGGACGATTCCGTCATCGACGCCGCCGCCGCCATTGCTTCCGATTCGGAGTGCATTGCCTTCGTCTTCGTCTGCGCCGCTGCCTTCAGTTCCAATCGGCAGTGCTCTACCTCCAACTGATCGGCAGCCAGCGGTTTCTCCCAAGAAGCTGCATAGAGCAAAGCCGCCATGGATTTCATTATGGAAGGGACCATTGCCCCGTGCTAGGGTCTCGCCGGTGGCGACCCTCGGCGAGTTCTTTCCGCCGGCGCTCCGAGCTTTGGGTGTGCAGGACGAAGCGACGAAACCGGATCGTGATCCGAGGCTTTCGCGGTTTAACCCGCGGACGTCACGCAACCCGGGCCCACCGAAACGGTCTCTGCAGGCCAAATCGCTACTAGGGTTTCCATCCATCGATTCACAGCCGCCGAGTCCGGTCTCTCCACGTCGTTGCCGCCTCGTCAACGCCTGCATACCGCCGCACCTCCTCTCTCCCACGCCCTACCGCGACGCGCTGATGGCGGGGAGGGGGCGCGCTTTCCGCCGCCGCGGCCATGGTGGCCGTGGTTCTCTAGGGGGCGCGGCATGGCTTCGGCTGCTGCACAGCAGCAGTCTGCTGCTCCCCTGCCGCGGGTGTCCGCAGTTACTACTCCGCGGGCGACCATGCACCAGCCGCGGGCTGCCGATGGCCCTGCAATTCGTGGGGGTCCGACACCGCGTGGTCGGGCGGCTGCACCACCACTGCATGAAGATGGAGACAGCAAGCTCCCAGGCACGGGCGGAGCGCATTCACGGGCAGCCGGGCATGGCCGCGGCCGTGGTCGAGGCGACCGTGGCCACTTTGCTGGTGACGACGAACTGGAGTTGTCTGCCAACGCCCCTGACATCGACGCTGCGGCAGGTGACGCCAAGGGGAAGCGCAAGCGCACGGTGGAGTGCATTATTTGCACTGATGAGCATTACACCAATCAGTGCCCTCTTCTCCGAGGACCGAAGCCGTCCGTAGCGTACTGTGCTGCCTCAGATGACAATGGGGGATTTTTCTAAATTCAAGCTGCAAATGAGCAAGACATTGTCTCAACGGAGATTTCTCCCGTCGCCGCCCTCATCACTGTGGAGTCCGGTAATGTCTCTACGCAGTTGCTTTTGGATACTTTAGCACGGATTGTTCCAGTCCCCTGGCAATGGGAAGTGCAGGAAGAGGGGCACAATTGTTTTATTGTTCTTTTTCCTACTAAGGAGGAACTGACTCGTATGGTGGCTATTGGAACGATCACGACAAAAAATAAAGAAGGTACCTTTTCAATTGAAGAATATGTTGATGATGTTCAGCCCATCAAAGTCCTGGATCAGGTTTGGGTGACTGTCACTAAGGTGCCGAGAGCGCTACGCTCTTTCCTTCCACTTTGGGCAGTTGGAACTATGATTGGGGTTACTCAGAAAGTGGATATTTATCACTTACAACGTACTGGGGAGATATGGATCCTTGTGGCTGTTTTGGACATTAAAAAAATTCCTAATTTTGCTGATGTCTGTGTCAAGGGTTGCATGTACCGCCTTTATTTCAAGCCGGGTGAGGAAGTCAACAATGTGGTACAGCAGGACGATGACGATGAGGACCTGCTCATGGATGAGGACAAAGGTAATGATGCAGATGGGGATAGGACAATGGGAGATGCTAAACCCTCTCCAAACCCACAGGATGGTGCCAATGGGTCCGCTACTACGAACTCCCATTTTCCTACTAGCGGGCAAACCAGCGGGCAAACCCACAGGCAGGCGACCCTGATCCAAGAGGCAATTGATTTGGCTTGTGAGCAGCTATTTGATGATATTAGCATCAAGGTCATGCTGGAGAAAGACCCTGGGGACTGGAAAAAGTACAGCCCGTTGACGGATGATGAGCAAAGGATGTACAACACTATGGTGTCGCCCCCTATTAACCCTCACTCTTTTTTTCTGATGAGCTTCAACAGGACGCAGGGAATTCTGGTACCTTTGCTTCTGTGAGCGGGATCACGTCCTTTGTGTACCCGAAGGTGGATCAGGAAGAGGGGGCTCTCACGCCCATCCCCTCTCCTTTGTTGACACCTAACACGGAGGCTCCGGTGGAGCCAACCTCGTCGCCCACCACTGGAGCCCCGTTTCAGGTTTCAGCTTCCCTCCCTGAGGGGGAGTCGACGGCTGCAGTTACAGCCTTCCTCCACGCTGGAGAGGGGGAGACGATGGATACGGCAGCGGTGGGAGGTATTGCTTCCCCCCTCGCTGAGAAGGAGCCGACAACGACTCCGGAGGCAGATGGTGCTCCTGCTTCCCTGCCCGCTGGGGTGGGGGCGCCGGGGCTCCTTGCGTCAGCCCCCCTTCTCAAAGGCCGTGGGGCGGCGGCCACTACGGCGGCGGATGGAACTGCTGCTTACCTCCACGCTGAGGTGGGGACGGAGGCGGCTTCTGCTTCACCCAACGCTGGGGTGGGGACGCCGGTGACCATGACAGTCACTGGTGCGACTTGCTGTGATACTGATCCTTCTCTCCTCCACGCCGGGGGGGGGGAAGGGGAGATGGCTACAGCTGCTGTTGAGGAGACGCCCAAGGAGATCACTGAGGACGATGCCGTGGCCACCACTGAGGGAGCCACCGAGTCGGCGGTTCCAGTTGTGGAGACCACGGTAGGCATACCTAGGACGGTTCCCCGTCGAAGCAGCAGGAATGCGGGAAAGGCGGATGAACACACCCTACTCAAGGCGGAACGACTAGCAAAGAAGAAGAACCTAGAAGGTAATTCATTTTCCAACTTTTCTGATTCAGTTATTGTGTCAAAACTTGGTAGGGTAGGCATCAACTTAGCTACTTCAGATGTTGCTCTTATTAAAAATCTAGAAGTAGATAGATTAGTTTTGAATGCTAACAAATGTGTTAAAGTTAAATCTACTAATCTCATAAGTGATGATGAAAGGGAAGAAAGACTGGACGATGTTCTCAGCCACGTTTGTGGTAATTTAAATGAGAACTTGCTCGACACGGAGAATGATCATATTCTAGATCTTTCTCCTATCAGTCGCAAAAAGAAATATAATAAAGCCAAGAATTCAAAAAAAGGTAAACTTCCCAACAAGCCAAAAACCCCCTCAAAGATTATCCTAAAATGAAAGGGGTCTTCTGGAATAGCAGAGGTCTTACAGACTTGGCTAAACACAGATACTTGGCTGAATTAGTTAAGGAGGAGCAGATTAATTTTATTGTTCTCTCTGAAACTGGTCGTGAGTCTTTCCCCGATCACGTCCTCAAAGGTTTATGTGCTGGACGTGACTTCCTTTGGCATGCTATGGCACCCCATGGTAGATCAGGGGGGATTTTACTTGGAGTTGATCTTAGCGTGTTCGATATTGGGGCCATCGATGAGGGTGATTTTTATGTGAAATTTACCCTTAGATACAAGTCTACTGATTTTAAATTTGTCCTTTATTCTATTTATGGACCAGCCCAATTACAAAACAAAGGAGCTTTTCTGGCCGAACTCGCTAACACTTGCTCTAAGGAGAATCTACCGTTTCTCATCGGCGGGGATTTTAATATTATGCGAAAACCAGAAGATAAGAGCTGTGGTGAATTTGACCACAAGTGGCCATCCCTTTTTAATGCTGTCATCGAGTCTCTTGATCTTAGAGAAATTGTCATGACAGACCGCCAATATACCTGGGCGGGTCCAGGGGATAATCCGACTTATGAAAAACTTGATAGAGTTTTAGTTAGTACGGAATGGAAAATCAATTCCCATTGACCATGGTCGAAGCGAGAGATCGGAATATTTCAGATCACACTCCTTTAGTCATATCCACAGGTACCTCCACTCACCAGCTAGGAAACCGACCTTTTCGGTTCGAGAGGGGATGGTTCCTCAGGGAGGGTTTTTACGATATGGTGGCTGATATATGGCGATCAGAAAACTCTGGGGCTTGTCCACTGGAGAGGTGGCAAGCTAAGAGCCGTAGGTTGAGACAACATCTGAGAGGGTGGGCGTCTAATCTAGCGGGTTCTTATAAAAAAGAGAAAAAGACCCCCCTTTCCCTTCTGCATGATCTTGATAAAAAGGCAGAACTTGATAGGCTGACTGATCAGGAGATCGATTTTAAGTTCTATCTAAAAGAACGTTTAGTTTCTCTTTTGAGGGAGGAAGAGCTTAGGTGGTATGAGAGAGCTAAAGTTAAAACGCTCTTGGAAGGTGATGCAAATACAAGGTTTTTTCACCTTGTGGCCAATGGCAAACACAGGAAACAACATATCTATAGGCTTGAAGATGACCAAGGTCGGGTTGTTAGTGTTAACCAGCTTAAGAGCCACATCACTAATTACTATAAAAATCTGTTTGGGAACCCTGAAAATACAGAGATAGCTTTGATGGAAAATCAAATTCTTGTTATTCCACAAGTTTCGGGGGAGGAAAATGAGATCCTCATTGCCGATTTCACCGAAAATGAGGTGAGAGAGGCTATATTTCAAATGGAGCATAATAAGGCTCCTGGACCCGATGGCTTCCCAGCGGAATTTTATCAGGTGTTTTGGGGGGTGATCAAAGATGACCTTATGGCCCTTTTTCATGAGTTCCATAAGGAAGCGCTTGATCTCTTTAGTCTCAATTTTGGAATCATTACTTTAATTCCAAAAATTGAGAACGCCACTAAAATTCAACAATACAGACCTATTTGTGTCCTGAATGTTAGTTTCAAGGTTTTTACAAAGGTTGGAACTAACAGGTTGAATAAAGTGGCAAAAACAGTTGTGAGACCAACCCAAACTGCCTTCATGCTAGGTAGGAATATTATGGAGGGTGTCGTTATTCTACACGAAACAATCCATGAACTTCATACTAAAAAAGCTAATGGAGTTATTTTTAAGATTGACTTTGAAAAGGCTTACGATAAAGTCAAGTGGTCTTGTCTCCAACAGACTTTACGTATGAAAGGTTTCTCACCTAAGTGGTGCAGATGGATACAAAACATGGTGACGGGAGGGAGTGTGGGAATCAAAGTTAATGATGACGTTGGCCCATATTTCCAAACAAAACGGGGGCTCAGACAGGGAGACCCTATGTCACCAATCTTATTTAATATTGTCGCCGACATGTTAGCTCTACTTATTGATAGAGCAAAAGCGGATGGACAAATAAGTGGGGTTATACCCCATCTAGTCGATGATGGTCTCTCTATCTTACAATATGCAGATGATACCATTATCTTTCTTGATCATGACCTTGAGCAAGCAAAAAATCTGAAGCTCCTGTTATGCGCATTTGAGCAGTTATCAGGGCTAAAGATTAATTTCCACAAGAGTGAAATCTTCTGCTATGGTGAAGCCAAAGAGATGGAACCTTATTATACTTCTCTCTTTGGTTGTAATCAGGGGAATTACCCTTTTAGGTATTTAGGTATACCAATGCACCATAGACAACTCCTCAATTCTGAATGGAGTAAAGTGGAAGAACGTTTTCAACAAAAACTCTCATGTTGGAAGGCCAAATACCTTTCCTATGGGGGGAGATTGGTCCTGCTTAACTCTGTGCTTAGCAGCCTCCCTATGTTCATGATGTCTTTCTTTGAAATTCCTAAGGGAGTCCTAAAAAACCTTGATCATTTCAGATCAAGAATTTTTTGGCATGGCTCTTCTAAGAAACACAAGTACAGGCTTGCTAGATGGGACATCTTGTGCCGTCCAAAGGATCAGGGTGTTCTTGGTATCTTAAATTTACAACTTCAAAACAAATGCCTTTTGGCTAAATGGCTAGTTAACCTATTGAATACCGATGGGACCTGGCAATCTTTGCTAAGGAATAAATATTTGAGAACCAAGACCCTTACGCAAGTATCATCTAAACCTACTGACTCCCACTTTTGGAGAGGCCTCATGCATACTAAAGATGAGGTTCTTGCTAAGGGTTCTTTTGTTATTAAAGATGGAACTAGCACAAGGTTTTGGGATGATACTTGGTTAGATGATAAGCCTCTAAAGGATACATATCCATCCTTATATCATATTGCGCGCAATAGGCATGTAACTGTCTCTAAGGTTATGACGTCTAGACCCCTAAATATATCTTTTAGACGGTCCCTGGTAGACAACAACCTTAGACATTGGCTTCAGCTAGTAGCTCGGATTTCTAATGTTGCCTTGGTGGATGGTAAGGATTATTTTAAATGGCAGTTGACGAAAAATGGTTTATTTACTGTCCGGTCTTTGTATCTTAATGCCATAGATACCCATCCACCTTTTCGACATAAGAAGATCTGGAAACTGAAATTACCTCTGAAGATCAAGATCTTTCTTTGGTTTCTTCAGAAGGGTGTCGTTTTGACAAAAGACAACCTTGCAAAGAAAAACTAGAAGGGGAGTCAAAAGTGTGTTTGTTGCAATATGAATGAGACAATACAACACCTTTTCTTTGACTGCCCTTTAACTAAAATGTTTTGGAGAATTATTTTCTATGCTACTAATTTGGACCAACCGAGATCTATTAACCATATGTTTTGCAATTGGCTTAATAATCAATGTAAGAATTTTAAGCAACTGATCTGGGTTGGTGTCGCTGCTTTTTGCTGGGCAATTTGGAGATGCCGAAATGATGTTGTTTTCAAAAAGACGAAATTTAATTCTCTTTTGCAGGTTATCTTCAGGGGAGCATATTGGTTACGCTTCTGGGCCCAGTTGCAGCGTGAGGAGCACGCTAAGGACATCCTCATCGCTACGAGCAGGAGATTAGAAATTATTGCTCTGCAGTTTGCCTATGGAGGATGGAATAATTTTTATCGTTTACCTTAGTTGGGCACTTGTTTGCCCGCTCTTCATTTATACTCATTTTGAGTTTGAGGTGTACTCTGTAATTTTTGGCTGTGTACATCTTCGGATGTAGAGGCCGGATTTAATTATCCATTTTCTAAAAAAAAATTATGCTGTGCATGCTGGTACAGTATTTTACTAGAGAGATGATAATGTTTGAGGTGATTTGCTGTGCCCTACCAAGATATATGGGCTGTTGGCTTTATTTCCTTTCGTTTGTTATTTTATCTTCTAAAGAAACTGTACATTCATACCTATAATAAGCTCTATTACTTCCAGGCAGATGCATGAATAATTTCATTATTACTCCGTTATCTTAAAGTACCTTGGTTGCCTGTTATGTTATCCACTCCTTGGAACCCAGAAAAGCAATGAAAAACTGCGATTTCCTTTCTGCCTTCCATAAGATCTTAGCTTCCATACCTTCTTTCCAGTACATGAGATTTCAGGTCACAGAGTTCGCTGGCTGGTGCTTCTGTGTGGGAGCGTGTGAGAAGGGTGCAGAGCCGTTTGATGGCCGATCAACGTTCGAGGCCAAAGGACATCCCTTTTACATAGTTTGCAACTACGTTAGAGGATCCGGTTCCCGTTGAACCCATCTAAACTTGTTAAAAGACTAAAATACTCTTTACATATATGTTTATGGAAATGTCCCACTGTCATCACACAATCTGTCCACAATTAAAAATGCATGGTAGGATAGCCGAACCAGTTAAATTAGCTGGTGATCTGATCATCCCTAGTTGCTCTTTAGCTAAAACTACGGAAATGCTTTAGTGATTAGCTAGCTAAATTGTAGCTCAACGAATGGATCTAATTAAACGGACGGGCTAGAACCAAGGTGGCGGAATTAAGTATAGGAATAGTAGTATAGGTAATAGAATCCTCGAAGAATAAGTGAATAATGTAATGGACGGCGTGAGGCTTCCTATCCCTGAACAGTTCGTCCAGATATGCTCCGCCTTCCCTGTTCGCATCTGCAAATTACCTCGCCTCGAATGTCGATCACCTGTAAGTTCTCCCCCATTTCCCATGCCCATAGTTTGATTCCATTCGTCCCTTGATATCTTGTCGTCTAGAATTATTATTATTTTCATTCTCTACCCTTCGATTTGATCACAAACTCACTCAGATTCTTTTCTTAGCACAACATTTATATATATGTGGCGGAGGTTTTGCAATTGGCCTATAGATCGAATAATGTCTGCAGAGGTTTTGCTATTGACCTATAGATCGATTAATGTCTGCACTTTTCTGTGTATTTATATTCTTGTCTCCTGTAGTGTTTATATTCTTGTCTGCTGTAGTGCTACTACTGGTCTACTGCATCTGCTCATCATCTCACATACAGAGAGCAAACTACAAATCTTGCTCGTTTCATCTGTCAGACGCACATGGCAGAGGCGAGTAACCAACAAGGGCGGCGGCGGCGCAACTCCATCCGGCGGCGGTCCGGCGTGTGGAACCACTTCGCCAGTTTCAAGGATGACGTCGGGAACGACAAAGCTCGGTGCAACCGCTGCAAGCAGGTGCTCGGCGCAAGCACTAGAAATGGCACCAGCACCCTTTGGATGCACGTCAGGATATGCTGCAGGGGAGACGACCAAGATGCTGCTCCTGCTCCTGGGCACCTGCAAGACAGAAATGCAAGTAGAGACCTTGCTCGGATGATTGCTTTACGCGGCTACGATCCGTCGTTCGTCGAGGACGGTTACTTCAGGAGTTTCGTGCGCAGCCTGAATCCTGAATTCGAGGTTCCCTCGCGCGTCGCCATTGAGGAGATGTGCGATGGTATCTTCGACGAAGCAAGGAGAGACCTGTCGGACAGGCTGAGGAGATGTGCTGGGAGGTTCAGTTTGGCAGTGGGCAAAGCTAAAACACCCCAGGCAGCAGGGGAAGTCACGTACATAGCCTGCCACTTCATAGATGACGAATGGAAGCTTCACAAGTTGGTCCTCAAGGCTCTTGTGGATGCAGCAGGAGGTTCTCGCGATGTGGCGGATGGCCCCATACTGGGAGTCAATGTGGCATATGAAGCTGCGAATTATGTCATCGATTCTGTTATAGAGCTTGAGGGTAGGCTGTCCATGGTGGCACATGATATTACTGACAACGATGCTCACGCCGCACTGAAGGATTACATTGAGGAAGCAAGCTGTTCTGCTCATGGAAATAATCCAAGTTGGACCACTACCACCTACGTCGACAGCGTGCTGCACTCTGTCGCTCGATGCCTTCGTCCAGAGTCAGATGATTTCCCTATCAGCTTGTACAAGTACATGCTGGATTTAAATCTGACTAGACATGAGCGCCTGCAACTTCTTTCAGAGCTTGGCCTAGACTGCGAACGGGCATACGACCAACCCTGGTGCGCATGCTACCATTCCTTGCAAGTCCTCGGCAAGCGGGGTGGCTTGACTGGCCTTGTACGCGCAGACTTGCAATTTGAAAAGCTGGTGTGCAAGGTCTGGGAGCAAGTATACCGCGGAATTCAAAGGATTTCTGCCTCCACCTGTCCCACTTCCAATCTCTGTCTTGCAGAGTTGCTTAATCTCAGGGAAGTTTTGCAGACTGAAATAGCAACCATTGGGGACCAATATGGAGATAATCACAATCGTGTCCGATATATTCTTAGCAAGGCAAGTGACACCCTAAACAAGGCTTTACAGGATTCGTACCTGATCTGGTCAGTGCCACTTGCACTGGACCCCCGGTACAAACTCAGCTACATTGAGTTCAGTTTCAAAAGAGCATTTGGTTCAGAAGCCGGAAAATACTTCACCGAGGTGACCGCGAAGATCAGTAAGCTGTTTGCAGATTACATTAAAGAGCATGGTACAATCACTGGTGCAGATCATTCAGGTATTGCCAATGCAGCCACTGCTAGTGCAGGTCCATTGGAGCAAGCATGGAATGAGCACTGCCGTTCACAAGGTGTCATGACGAGTACTCAAGTTAACGGATGTTGCCCAGGAACCCAAACGGAACTGGACCGTTACCTGCAAGATCGTCAGGCCCCTGCAGCCGAAGATTTCGACCTTCTCAGCTGGTGGAAGGTTCATAGCTTGCAGTATCCGATGGTTGCTCGGATGGCGAGGGATGCTCTAGCCATGCCCACATGCAGTAAGCTTTCTTCTGACCAACTCGCCCAGGTTGGGAGCATACTTTGTGGTTATTCCAAGAAACCATTCAGGGCTTATACTGTTTCATAGTTAGCATCGTCATCAGAATGAGGTGACATGATCTACTAGCTCATATAAGTAGCATCTAAATAACTTTTGAGCAGTTCCTCATGTACCCACACCCATCAACTCCAGTGCTCTCTTTTGTCAGGTTTCATTGTTCTTCACCTGATAATTCAATTGACTATTGTTCGTTAGAATGATGATGGCCATGAGCATGGCCCAACAGTTCATGTATCTTTTTAAGATATATTGGAGGCTGCAGGAAGCACCACTAACAACAAATTAGGGCTTGTTTAGATGCATGCTAAAAAATTAGAACTTAGGAAAACATCTAAAAAATTAGATCTTTGCACTTGTATTAGGTGTTTAGATCATTTTCTTATTTTTTTAGCAAACGGTGTTTAGATCCATTTGTTAATTTTGAAGTGGGCCCCACACATATGGGTTGCAACCATCGGCTCTAGGGGACGAGCAGGCTCACAGATAGGCTGGTTTTAATGGACCCCACACGTTTGGCCCAACAATGTCTCTTGGTAGGCTGATCTAATTTTTTATATGTGTTTAGATGAAGTTGAGCTATATTTTTAGCTTTTAACGCTCCAACTAAACAATCAATCGACAAAAATCAAGCATGGAACATCACCACCAAAAGCTCGTCAATAACAGAAAGAACAAGTGAAATCAATGTACTTCAAATACATTTTGTATGATCTCACTGTAGCAATGGATCCACATCTGTTCCAGCAATGATATAGCAAAAAGAAACAAGATGCATAAGGCCTCGGCAATGCTGTTTGGAATCGGTGACCTTCTTCAGCCTTCATTACCGTGGAAGAGCAAAGCCTAGTGCATTGTTTTGAAACAAAACAACAGAGCTCCATCAGAAAAAGGTGCAAAGAAGTAGGCGTTTTTGTGACAACCAGAAACAGGCAAAAGAAATCTAAGGACTGCAAGAAGATATGCTACTGAAAAATAAGAAACTCATAGTTAAATGCGAAACAGTGTGCAAAATCAAATTTTTGTATCTGGTACTCTGGTAGAGATGACCCAGCATCATAATAAACCTCACTATAATAGCACGTTGATACCGTCAGAAAACAAACTGTAACCAGACATAACAAACTAAAACTCAACAGAACATATAAAATGCTCCCTACCCCCACAGAATACTTCATGGTTTCTGTTCTGGCATTGCAATACTTTGCTTGCAGCTGGTCTTAGTTTACTCAATTAGAAAATTAGGTTTCGTACTTTGCATAGTTTCCACTACAAATATTAACAGACATAAATTTGCTAGCCAGTTCCAACAAAAATTACCCTTACATAATCATCAAGATTATCAAAGTGCTCTATTACTGCATACAATGATAACAGCCAAACTTAAACAACAGTCAATGGTTCCCACTGCGGTATGCAGTGTTTCTTCTGCAACAATGCCAACAAAATTTGCCAACGAGCCTAACACACTGTCACACTCACACCCTACTCCTTATGGAAGAATGGGAATATGTTGAAAATTATATCATGACACAGTAGCATGTGAGCCATTCTCTTTCACGTGGTGTCCCTAGCCATGATCAGATGCGCTTGATCAAACCTAACAGCAAGATTATGAAATAGTTATGAAAATGAATTTTGAAAAATATAAGAGAATTACTTAACAACTTATGTACTTCCAAATAATAACTATAATAATTTGGTATTATCCTCAACAACAATTAAATGTCCAAGTTAACTAGTTACATCAACGCATGGACTTTCTCCATAGGGTTGAAATCCTTCAGTTTTTGTAAAGGCCCTTTTAGAATTTTAGGATGATCTAAATGTATAGAAGGCAAGAAACATGCTAAGGAGGAAGGGGGTCTCCATTATTTAAGTCCCTACAAGCAGATAAACACTATGCCTTGCCTTGGTTTTATGAATTGAAATGATACACACTTGTCAGAGATGTTTTATGAATTGAAATCATACACACCACAGACATGGTTATTGTAGATTTCTAATTCTATTACTGCCAACAAGCAATTCAGTACTCTTGAAGTTAACAAAGTTAACAGATCGGCACTGTAAATCCAGTGGCTTGATCTACCGTGTTCAGTCTAGATAAAAAAGAGCTTATACTTTTGTACTCCTACAACAGTATAAAATGCGCTTTTGAAATAGAAATGCAACAACCGAACCTCACGGGTAAGCTTGATACGAAATGCAACACGTCTCAATTCTCACACGAGCAAAGCAGGACATTTCATCATCAGGGAACACAAAAAGTAAGAGTCAGCGGCAATCTACATAGTCTTCCGCCTAGTTTAATCATATAACGCCAGGATAAGGATGCAAAATGATTCACCTTGGGAGAGGCTGCTCCAGCAGGCGGAGTCGGCGGCGATGCAAGACCGCAGCCGCGCGGCCGCCACCGCGCTGTGCAGCGGCATGAGCGTCTCCAGGCTCGCCAGCGCCGCCGCCACCACGGGCCTGAGACAGGCAAGATCAGGAAAGGCACCCCATTTTCGAGCTTCAGATCGAATCGCTTAGTGCAAGGACCTAGTTAATGGCAACAATACGTAAAAAAGGATTAAGGGGAGTTATGAGCGTGACCTGCGGATGGGCGGCGGAACAAGAGGAGACCTCGCCGCCTGAAATAGCCTCTCCGCGGGGGATCTCGACCGGAGCGCCGCGGACCTCACGGCGGCGGCGGCGGCGGAGCGGCTGAAGGACGCCATGGTTTCTCGCGATGAACGGTGGACGCGAGGTTATGCCTAATTGGACTGGGGAATCTTCTTTACAAAAGAGCCTGGGCTAGGCCCAATTTTTCATATCTTTGTTGGCCCAACTCTTTGGAGCCCATCAAGAAAGAGTTGCAGCCGGAGAGGATCTTAATTTGCAGCCGGAGAGGATCTTAATTTGATTGATCATGGCTGATGAAATAGCACGGGTTAGATGATCCATCATGTCTGTAATCTTCTGCGCCGTGTCTCCAAATTCGTCCTGTTAGTTAATTTGTTCCTCCATCCATACATCTTCTACTATACAGTGGCGGCGGAGTTTCAGCATCATGAGAAAAGTGGTAATCACGCTACTTCTTTATCTATGTATATATACATTTTCTAGCTTGCTTTCTTTACCCCGTTATTTATATAATTACTATGCCGTGAGAGGGTCTTATTAGTTAGCTAGAATAACTAAGTCCTGCCAACTGTTTTGTTCCCGTATTTCAGGGCAATGAAAGAAGATATATTAGTGGCGCCCGAGAGGAAATATTTATGGCTTGTTCGGTTCCATTGGATTCAATCCGGGCCCAGAATGATAAATATAACAAGAAACTTATAATTGGTACATCTAGAGACCGGGATTTATTCCGGGTCATAAACTAATTTATTCGTGATGGATACATCAAGAGACCCGGAATGATTCCCCACCTCTTGACTAGTGGATTGATTCCTTGTCTTTTAGTGTCACTATCTTGTGTAAATTAGCTCTTGACCCGAAATGAATCCCAGTCTCTTATTGTACCTATCATAAATTTCTTGTTATATTTTCATTTCCGTCCCCGATTGAATCTGATGAAACCGAACAAGCCCTTAATCTCATTCAGAGGGACCGTAACAACAACATCAACATCTACTTTGATGGTTGGTCAGGCTTTGGAGCAACCACGGTTCTTAGATCCGTAGCACAAGTGCTTCCATCTACGAAGGATCCTCCTCCGGAATTATGCTTCGGGAGAATTACTTATGTTGATTGCTCAAGTTGGACAAGTAAGAGGGCGATGCAGAAAGTGATTGCACAGCAGCTAAGACTTAACTATAAGACCATGGCCATGTTTGATGAGCAAGACGAGGAAGATGACTTCAATGGAGTGGACCTTGGATCTAGGGAAGCGATACGGAGTGTCGCAATAGTGATTGATCGACACCTGAGGGAGAGTAGATTCATGATGATTTTCATCAATGGGGGTGACAAGGAGGTTGTCCTGGGTACGCTTGGTATTCCTCAATCTAGTGACAACGTAATAATATTATGGACTTTTAGTGCCAGGCTCGTGACAATGCATACATGTGGACACCTTCATGAGATAGAAAGGAAGTTAAGATATACAGATGTATTTCTTTGGACCGGTTATCTTGATAGTTTGCCAAATTCAGAATTTATTGCACTATTGCATCAAGAGGCTGCTAACATAATTGCTCTTTATCCATGTATGTGGGGTATGGACCTGGCAAGAGTGGTAGATTGTTGTCTCTATGGGCTACTTTTGATGTATCACACTTCTTGTAGCAGCACTGGATTTGCTTGGTCAGCTCATGCTTCAAACTTTTGGATATGCGATGGGATCATACAAGGGAATAGAGCATAGGAGATCAGCAATGCATTGGATACAGAAATAAGCTTCGAGGGCTATAATGTGGTTCATGATGTGCTTAGAAGGCTCAACAGAGATCGTAAGAGCATCTCCAGCCGGGCCCTCAAATGGGCCTCTATTCCTTATTTTAGTCTCTCACTTGATAAATCATCTCTAGCCAGGCCTCTAAATGAGCCCCTATTTTGGGGAGGCCTCCAAATTGTGGCCCAAAGCCTCTAGAAATGGAGACCCTCCAAATTTAGTCACCCCACTAGAGTTGGAAGCCCATAAATTTTTATGGGCTGGCTTATAAAAGGAATATAGAGGCTCCAATTTAGGGGCCCGGCAGGAGATGCTCTAAGACTTTGATCTTTCTAGTTGACAGCAGGCTTATTGACGTCTACAAGGAGAGGCCCTGTCGTTGGATTTCTATCACCTCCTTGTGGAATAACAAGACATAGGAGGAGGTGCAAACTGCATTGGCAGTGACATCTTCAATCTTCTTAGCATTTAATAACAAACATGATCCAGTTGAATTGCCAAATGGCTATTTCAAACAGTACACCAACTTGGCCGTGTTGGTTCTGTCCTGTTGTGCCTTCAATTTTCTATCACCTCCTTTCCTCCACTGCCACACATTAAGATTCCTTGGATTAGATCACTGTAAACACAAAAATAGAGTAATAGAACTTGAAGAAGGAGGTGGTTGTGCAACCACGTGGGCATTTCTCAAGAGTGTGCATGTTATTGACCTATACTACACGGAGTGGGTTGAGATATTGTCTGAGGAGAAGATAAAGCTCATGGCTAACCTCATGGAGCTAAACATAGAGGGAGTTAGGTGGCCACGGTGCACAATCAATCATCAGATTCAGAAGAAGTTTAACCTCCAACGACTCAGGATCATCATGTCGACGTATAACGT
Source organism: Digitaria exilis (assembly GCA_015342445.1). Taxonomy (NCBI): domain Eukaryota; kingdom Viridiplantae; phylum Streptophyta; class Magnoliopsida; order Poales; family Poaceae; genus Digitaria; species Digitaria exilis. The sequence goes on along the minus strand of JACEFO010002268.1, from coordinate 413,313 downwards.
CGTAGCAGAGACAGAAACAACAGATATCGACAACTCATTTCTTCTTATGGACAACACATGCCTAGAAATATTTGACCTATCTGGCAGCAATATCAACATAATCATAGGAAGAAATATAGCAGCAAGCATATCGAAAGCAAGACGCCTCCAAGTGCTTATTCTTGATGGTTGTGATGGTTTGGGTGATGTCATGCTTCCTAACAACTCCTCCCTAAGGTCATTCAGCTTTAATGCCTATGGAATATCAGAATGATCCCATTGGGGGTCAACTGTAGAGCTACCACCAAAAATGTTCTGTCCAAAGCAAGCGTCGGCTGATGCTGACAAGAAGAAGGGTGTTGTGAAGACCTCCATCGTATCTCTACAAGGATGTGCATGCCTGGACAACTTGTTCTTGCGTGGGCTTCCCAATCTCATGGAATTGGACCTTTCGGGATGTGCAATCAAGGTGCTTGACTTTGCAAGCATGGTGGTGGATGTCCCAATGCTCAAGAGGCTCTTCTTGATAGGCTGTGAGCGCCTTCGTGCGATAAAATGGGGTGATAAAATGGCAGGGAAGCTGCAGATGATTTGCATAGACACACGGCCTAGGAGTGGGATGTTACTTGAATGTGCTCGTCCTCAATGGTGGAGGAAAGGGTGGGGCCACTAGGGCCGTGGCCCCACTCGTCAGCCCATTTCTTACACTACAAGCACTGTAGCATGAGGGTTCTGCCTATCTCGCAAAGTTGGCCTATCAAATATAGCCCGGTTCTCTCGGGAAGTGGGCTTGGCTAAGACACTATAACCGTTAGGGAGGGTTATGCCTGCTTCCGATCCAGAAACCTTAGCGGATTGTTTCTAACTAGGGAATCTTTGTAAAGGCCTCGTAGCGTCCCTATACAGTCACACCTTGATTGTGTGGTACGTGCCTGATCAGCACAGAGTGGTTGGGTCTAAAGTTCTTCGGAGCTCTTACGCGAATTGTGGTGAAAGTGTACAACCTCTGCAGAGTGTAAAACTGTTATAACAGCCGTGTTCGCGGTCATGAACGGTCTGGACCCTCACGTGATTAATCTATCGGAATATGAAATCAAATCATTGCATGCATATGTTATTAGTTATGTTTATGTTTATTTTATGCTAATATATGGGTTGGTATATACTTATATCTTAGTAAATAGTTGCTTGTTAATAAAACTTGACCAACTAAAATGCTGACCGCTATAAACCAAGCCTCTCCTTGATAGCTTGCATATTTCCCCCACTTGCTGAGTAATCCTTGCTTATATTGGATCAGAAGGTAATAATGAAGCGGAGTACCTCAGTGATCTTGATGAGTTCTAGGCGTGTGTTCCACCAGTCAGATGCCTGTGGAGTGCTTTTGGAGTTGTCGTCCTTAGTTATCGTGTGAACCAGTTTAATTTGGCCTTTGTGTCTTAGTCGTGAGTGTAATAAATACTTTATTTATTAAATATTCGTTTGAGTACTGTTTCTGTTATTCACTCACGGTCTATCATATGTGTGTAATTTGATCCTGACGCACATATGAGATGTACTCGGTTTTTTTTTTCTAAAACCGGGTATGACACAGAACTGGCGAACTGTAGCCGCACGCCCTCCACTGATCTGTGCAGCTGCTTGAGGAACGCTCGCCAGCGTCTCCACTGCAAGTCTGCAACTGGCTTGGGATAGCTCTCAAGGATACAAAAAGGATTAATGGGATCTGAGCCTGACCCGCTGATGCGTGGCGGCGCCACAGGAGACCACGCCGCCTTGAACAGCCTCACCGTCGGGGATCTCGAGTCACGACCGGAGAGCCGCTGCTGACATCACCGCTGGCGGCGGAGCAGCGCAAGAACGCCGGGCGGCCGCCTATGGTTAGTTTCTCTCGGCAGATGGCGATGGCGAAAAAGGAGGGTCCATGATGGATTGTTTCTTTCAAACAAGGCCTAAAATATCTCGGCCCATAATTATAAAAAAATAATATCTCTGCCCAACTCTAACAAGCCCCTGGTCTATGATCGGCCCACTGGGGTAGAGCATTTTGGAAAGATTTTCCTTTTCTGTTTGCAAGTTTGCATTAACAACATTCATAGAAATGTGCCATTCGGACATTGTCACAGCAATAAAAGACTCTGAACAAATATTTAGGCCTACATACAACTTACAAAAGGGAAAAAAAACACATTTTGTTTGTACTGAAAGTCTGAAGCTTGCCCACTCGCTTTTTGTGCCGTTCCATTTTCCACAAAACCTTTGTGTTCAATTCGAGCGAGCTAGTGCCAACGAAATTCGCTAGAGTAAAGTGAAATGGATTAGGTAAATGTTGCTCGCACAAGCAGGTGGACCGGACAGAGCGGCAGCCAGGCACAGCAGCCCAGGCCTTTTGCTGTGTTCAATAAATTGGAAGAAAAGTACCTTTTTTTGGGATACGTGTTATGGGAGGGAGATGAATAGGAAAGGTGAAAAGATAATTTTTAGGGATGCGTAAATAAGAAGTAAAAAGTGAACACAGCCTTTGCTTTTATCGCAGACACTGCCCTGAACCTGAAGCTGAATACGACACCTGTTTCTCCCTCACATTTGTACTAGCTTCTGGGCTCAACCGTGACAACAGGGGCAGCTAAGCTAACCACTTTCAGCCACTTTTTCACTCCCACTCACTGTCTCGCTGTGCTAATCACTATTCACCATCCGTCCATTATCCATTGCGGCCGTGTTTAGTTGAGAGGAGAAAAAGAACTTTTTTTTCTGGGATGCGTGTTATGTGAGGGGGATGAATAGGAAAGGTGAAAAAGGAATTTTTAGGAATGCGTGTTCTGTGGGGGGAATGAATAGGAAGTAAAAAGTACTTTTAGGAACTAAACAGGGCCGCATTTCTTTTTCGGATGATGAATTGTGTCAAACAAAGCCTGCCCGACAAATCTTCAGAAACAGCTGGGGGGGTGTTATTTTGACCGAGGGTTTGATGTTCAGACCGTGTCTATCATTGGTCTCTTGCTCGTGCTGAAGAATAAAGGGATTTGATTTGGGATTTGACAAATCCTGAAATGGTGACCCAGTGCAGGAATGCGCGTCTATGACTGACTGTCTCTGGTCAATTCTCTTGCTAGTGCTTTGTTGGACCTGCTACAAGTCTACCAGCCGCTCAGTGGGGGCACCATTGGCTTCTCCCTTTTGTTTTCTTATTATCCGTGTGTGATTCTCTACATGAGTTCCATTAAAATTTGTTTCTGCCGCCTTGTTTTCTTTTGGGTACGGAGTCACCCGCTGAGGGTACCACGGATACGGCATGGATGTTTTGTTTAACATTCATTTATTTTAAAATTTAGTCTATGAGCTCAGGTTCAATGGTTTTAGAAGGCTTTTACCTGCCTCAATAAAACTTGGTATGTTTGTACTTCAAAAATCATACGAAAGAAAGCGGCATGTGTGTTTGTCTTTTTGTATGATAACATTTTTTTTCTTTTTAGTCATGATATGTTCGCTTGTCCTATGAATACCTTCTATTGGGCTATTAAGTCAAAAGATTGAAGGACGAGAGGGCAAGGTCCAATACAAAGAACATAACCAATTTGTTTTGTTTGCTTGGCGCTACTTGATTGGTTGCTAAATGTGACAATAATAGTAAGTCGTCTCATGAGTACCATCAGGCATGTTTTATTTTATATGGTTATGTATGGGCTGCAACATAATATTTTTTTTATTTCCCATATATATACAGGTGGACTAATAGCGACATAACCTTTTTAAAATAAAAAACCCTAAAACATAAACTCTACATCATTTTTCAACTTTAGATAAGAAGATCCCGACATAATGATGAAGATACAAATCATTGTGCAAGATAATATACTATTGCAAACCTATTAACGAGTAGCAAAAACAAGTGCATATGTATTTTCCCCTTATACATATGCTATACATGGCCTAGATACATTTTTACTTGACTATCTGTTCATGGAGTAGCAAAAACATATTGGACTGATGTAGTATTACATACCCTAGAAGATTGTATAAAAAAAGCATAGAATGAGAATATACGAGCAATTATAAAGGGGAAATTACGAATATATGTCGTGTCACCATCTGTGTGGTGGAGGCGAAGGAATTGTTGAGCGCTGCTGGGTGCACCACAAATTTTACGGCCGTCGTCTATCCATCCAATATCATCCATTCTCACGAATTTGGATTTGGTCCAAAAAGGCCTCGCCGTCGTCTTTAATTTCCTCGCCCAATTTGGCTCCTCGCCTCCTCCTTCCCCCACCCACCCTACTGTCTCCCTCCCCGCACTCCGCCCGCCCGCCGGCCCCCAAGAAGAGACCCGAGGCGAATTCCACCCAAATCCCCACAGGCTTCCCGCACCAATCCACCCAATTCGCAGCCTCTCGCGTCTTCCACCGGGCCAATCCGCGCGGGAATTCGTGATAAAGCCGCGGTTTTTCTCCGCCTTTTGCTTTCGTCCCCTTTTCCTTTTTGACACATCGCCGGTCTGGCCCTTTATTGCGGTTCCAGATTGTGTTTTTCCCCGTCGAAAGGCGCGGTCTTGGGAGGGCGTCGATCGCGGATTCGGCTCTGGAGGCGTCGATTTGATCGCGAGGTGCGGTTTTCATTTTTTTCCCCCAAATTTTGTTTCGTGGTATTTGTGTGGAAATCGACGGTTCAGCTTCTGACGGTGTTCAATTTGATTAGGTACGAGATTGAGATTATGGATTTGGGGAAACTTCTATAGTTTGATTTTGATCGGGGGTTTGTTTCGGGGGTCAATCCGTCATGATTAAGCAAATCCTCGGCCGGCTTCCCAAGAAGCCGGGCAAGTCCGGGGACAAGGAGTTTGCCGGAGCGGGCTCGTCGCTGCCCAGCCCGACGGCCGATGCAAGAACCACCACGGATTTGACCATGTCTAGCAGGCTTGTCAATCCCAACAGCTATGCCTCCACGGTAACGAATCCCGGCCAGAATTACGGGGCCAGGACCGCCGGCGCTGGTACTGGCTTCAGCAATGGATTCACGGCCCCGGCTGCATACGAGGCGCTCCCAAGCTTCCGGGACGTGCCGGTGTCTGAGAAGCCGGGCCTGTTCCTCAGGAAGCTGGCCATGTGTTGCGTGGTGTTTGACTTCACGGACCCGACCAAGGATGTCAAGGAGAAGGAGATCAAGAGGCAGACGTTGCTTGAGCTTGTCGATTATATCACCTCAGCGACAGGGAAGTTTCCGGAGCCTGTTGTGCAAGAGGTCATCAGGATGGTGTCTATAAATTTGTTCAGGGCACCGAGCCCTGCTCCGAGAGAGAACAAGGCGCTCGAATCGTTCGATTTGGAGGAGGAAGAGCCTGTCATGGACCCAGCATGGCCGCACCTGCAGATTGTGTATGAACTGTTCTTGAGATTTATTCAGTCCCCTGAAACGGATGCGAAGCTGGCCAAGAGATACATTGACCATGGCTTCATTATCAGGCTTCTTGATCTCTTTGACTCGGAGGATCCTAGGGAGAGGGAGTACTTGAAAACAATACTTCACAGGATATATGGCAAGTTCATGGTGCACCGTCCATTCATCAGGAAGGCAATTAATAATATATTCTACAGGTTCGTATTTGAGACAGAGAAGCATAATGGAATTGCGGAGCTGTTAGAGATTTTGGGGAGTATAATCAATGGTTTTGCTTTGCCGCTCAAGGAAGAGCACAAATTGTTTTTAGTCAGAGCATTGATTCCGCTCCACAAACCAAAATGTGTTGCCATGTACCATCAGCAACTGTCATACTGTATCACTCAGTTTGTTGAGAAAGATTGCAAGCTTGCTGATACTGTCATAAGAGGTTTACTGAAATATTGGCCCATCACGAATAGCTCAAAGGAGGTGATGTTTTTGGGTGAGCTAGAGGAGGTACTGGAAGCTACTCAGCCAGCAGAATTCCAGAGGTGTATGGTGCCACTTTTTCGTCAGATCGCCCGCTGTTTATGCAGTTCTCACTTTCAGGTAAGAAAGAAGGCATACCAAAGTGCCAACTATATCATCAGTGTAGATATTTACTTGTTAATAGTTCATGAAACTTTTCGTATTCAAAACCTGGCTCATTGCTTGGGACATGACTATCATAGTATCATTATAAGTGCAAGTCAAGTAATCTCAGTCTGTAGCAAACGATGAGTCATAAGTGTAAAGTGCATACTAGTTCTGTTCATGTTGACACGTAAACAGTCATATTGACCGTGAGCCACCTTCAACTTGCCACTTCACGTGATGGAATGTTGGCAGTACAGAAACTCTGCATAGTGTCAATTTCATTTATTTCTCATTACTTTCTTTATATAAGCCAAGCCATACAATTTATTTCTGAGAATTAAACTGTAATGGGACCTATTTGTTCTTATAATCGTTCCTTATAAGTTAGGCTGTCAATTCTAACTGCCCTTTGAAGCTTCCTTTGTACTACTTCAAACTCAAACTCTGTACTTTAAAATCTGATTTAAAGAAGCTTGGGAAATGAGTTGCCATGAGTACTGTAAAAAATGGGGCCTACTGTAACAATTCCAGTTTGCTATATGGAAACTAAGCTCCTTCTGAAGTCATAATTCACTTTTATCCCATTGCGTTCCATCTATGTATGTAATACTATTTGTGTCAACTGTCAAACAGTTTGCTCTACAAATATCAAATGATGGTTTACCAAGTTGCTCCTCATGTATGCTCTCAAGTACCATTGCATCATTTCCAAATATGATGTAAAGAAACTGAATAGACATCCTTAGTTTCATCTCATATCATCTCAGTACAGTCACTTGGTTTTCTTGTTGGATATATTTCACTACTTATCATACCAATGTGGATTCCGTTATGGAGAATCTAATTCCTTTATTCCTAACATGACTTTTCTGAGTGAAGCAGTCGAGGAGAGTAGTCATGGCTCTTCCCTGTTTCTAGAGTTTCCAGAAGGCACCACCCAATGTTTCCTTGACCACTAAAAATCTCATTTTGAGCTTCCTTTTTTTTTTCTCTCTCTTGAATACGCAGGAGAGCTATGTATCATTTCATCAAGAAAAGAATAAAAGGGCACAAGGGCCCACACATTCACATGCACATACACAACACAGGCACCCAAGACATTAAGAATAGTGTGCCCACTAGAAAGAACAAAGTGTGAACAAAATAAGGACTAGGACCAAAACAGCCTAGACAGCCCCTTTTGACAGACCTTGGAGCTCCTTAGCTTCAGCAGCACACCAGAGAGTTCCTCAGAAACTTTCAGGACCACCAAGTTCACAATTTTGAGCTTCCTTATTATTGCTGTTAAATTGATTATCACATCTGGTTGAACTCATGGAACACAGTATCTAACCGTCAAGAAGAACCATTTGTTTCTCAATATTTTATTTGATGATTTCATATTGGTGTTTGACTGTTTTCCAAGAATCAGTGAAAGAACAGCCTATGTCTTCTAGTAATTCCATCAAACAATTTGCTCGAGAAACTAACCTTATATAATTTCTTCTTTTGTTTTTCAGGTGGCAGAGAGAGCTCTCTTTCTGTGGAACAATGATCATATCGAGGGTTTGATCAAACAGAACAGTAAGGTGATACTGCCCATAATCTTTCCTGCACTAGAACGAAATACAAAAGGCCATTGGAACCAGGCAGTTCAAAGCTTGAGTCTAAATGTTCGTAAGATATTCATGGACCATGACCCCACACTGTTTGAGGAGTGCCGAAAGAAGTTCGAGGAAGCGGAAGCTCAAGAAGCTAGTGTGAGGTCAAAACGTGAGGCTATATGGAAGCGCCTAGAAGAAATTGCCTTGTCAAAGTCTACTCAGGGAAGCAGCACATCTTCCTGAGTTCATCAGCAGAGCTCTATCTAGTCTTACTGAAGGCATATGCGCAGATCTTTCTCACTGGATCAAGTTAGATCGCTGATGTAAGTGCTCATGGATTGCTGGTTGCCTCGTGTTACTTGTTACCGAAAGTTTTACAGGCTGACATGTAAATACGAGGTAGGTGATGGGCTGCAATTCTGCAAAGGTTCAACAGACCCTTGTGTTCAGTCAGCTCTGTGCTCCGCTGATGACGATATCGGTTTCATCATCAGAAGACAAAGGAAAGGAGGCAAATGATCTGTTCTGGCTGGCTTTCCTGAGATGCAGGTGACACATTGTGCAGTTTAGTTTCCGGAGATCCGGGGATGTTTAGGAGCAGATGAAAGATCAGCAGTTCTGGTAGCTCTTGCTCTTGCTTGCTGATGGTGATTTTTCTGAGATGTAATATGCTTTTATGTATGAATAGTAGTCGAAGGCCATGCCTTGTGATAATATGTAATCCGGTGTACATGTGTTTTGCTTCTGTCAATGTATACAGAAATTTGGAATGAGCAATGCTGATTGTCACCTGTTTCAATCAAAATTTGGTGTCCGGAGCTTATGTTTTGGCTTGCATCATGATCTGCATTGTTTTTTGGGTTGATCTGCATTTTTTTTGGGGTTAAATAAACAAAATTATATGCATTTCATACGCTTTAATGCTTTATTGCCATAACTTTTGCCGGCTAGTGTGTTTTTATCAAAATCCACACTAGAATATGCCGGCGTGAGATTCTTTTTAGCTGTTCCGTAATAATTCTTACCTCTTAAACAGAGTCTCACCTCTTAAACATGCGCAGCAACTACTTTACACCTATCACTTTCCCGAGCAGCTAAGCCATCAGGGTCCGGTTGTAGTCCGCTTCAACCATGGCGATCAGCGGCGACGACGCCAGCTTGGCGACGCGGTCCCTACACGCCTCCACGTCACGCAGCGCCCTCTTGTACTCGCCGTCGACGTCATGGCCACAGTGCTCCGGCAGCCAGTTCCTGACCCTGTCCATGGCCGCCTCGGCCTCAGGGTACCTGCCGCCGACGCAGAACGCGTATGCCTCCTTCTCCTCGCCGGCGGCGATCTTCGCCGTGTTGCCGAGGAAGTGCCATGCCATGGCCATGGTGTCGAGGTAGGCCCACAGGGCACGCCACGTGGCGTGGTACGCGTACTCGCCAGCCTTCTCGACAGACCCAGCGGGGCTCCCCACCTCACCCAGCGTGTCCATACATAGCTGGTACATTCTCGTCGCCGGCGATGGCGCCGCCGCGCACGCCTCTCGGCAGGCTGCCTCCATGGTCATGTTCTTGCGAGCGCCGGGGCACTCGCCGGAGACGACGACGGTGAGGCTCAGAGACAGAGCCACGACGATGGGGACGAGGAGAGACATATTGATGGCACCGTGCGAAATGATTTGCATACCACCATTTGAGATACATGTTTATAACTATATAAGCATGGCTGCATGTGAATGTAGTGATGGATTCGTTTATTGATATACTGTATGCACAAATGGCCTTGGAATAAATGATCCCGAGTAAATATCTTGCGGATATCCAACTGGGCTTCTAAACTTTTATAGGCTTCTAGCTAGTATACTCGTAAAACCTACTGGTACATATTTTCTATAAATTCATTATAAATATGAAGGTTTTGGACCAGGCATAGGACATATCCAAATTAAATTAAAGGACACTGAAAAAGGCAGGTTGTTTGCTATAGGACACACTCTCTTTGAAGTGTTTACCAGGCCAGGGAAATGAGGGAGACCACTGGTTTGGATATCAAATGAGGTTCAGTCCAATCTGAATGTTGCTTAGCTTAACTGAATTTGATAACACAAAATATGCAAATCGTCCCACTGCCAAATGGAAGCAGAGTTCATTCCTTGCTATACTGAAAATGGTGTGTATGGTTACTGGTTAGATACTCATGAATGATAACCCATAATCCTGAGAACGCTCCCAAAGTTGCTCTGGGACAGTTCTGTGATGAGAGTGCCTGGGGAGTTAGTTCCCTCCAACACTCACTTTTAGCTGCCAAATTCTTCAGAGAAGTTTAGTCTAGCTGAACTACTTGCACCGAAAATCATCTGATCAACTAAACATGAGATATTGGAGAAAACCAAATCTTGCTTCGCTTTCACAATAAGATTTGGTTCCATCCAATTCTCAAATTCAACTGCCAAAATTAAATTCTGAATTCTGATGCTAACTAAGTCACCATGTCTACTTGATTTTACGAGCAGAGGCGTTGAATGTAAGATATTGGAGAAAACTGAACTCCTGAAAATATCAGAAGACAATAAAGAGTTTAGTTCACTACAACTCTTAACATCAGAGGCAGCTAATTAGATGTTGGGTTGAAGGTGACATGCTTATGAAGATGTGCTTTTATATACCAGTGCAACCTGAAGCTCCTGTGCTTCTCCATTCTGATACTCTGACATGCGTTGTGCATGTCGGAAAAGAAAATCTCCTTTCTAACAAACCATGACCAGAAATATTATTGTGAATCTTTTTCTTTCCAGATCTGTCAGAAAATCTGGTCAACGATATATGTTCATCAACATGGTATGCTCCATTTATAAATGACTTTAGTACTGAATATTAAACATAATCGAATAATCTTCGACAAAATAATTCTTGACCCGCATTTCCAATAAAAACATTTGATTGGATAAATAGCCTCGAATAAAGGAGCATCATCAAGGTGTACATGTGTTCGTTTCCTTCCATTTGCACAGAAATTTGGTATAACGCTTTAATTTGCTGGCTGTCGGTACCGTGGACTGCTGCTGAAGTGAGCGTTGAGCTTGTAGTATGATCTGCCTAAAAACCAAATAAAAAGGTTTGTGCTTCATACTTTTTTATTATCATGGCATTTGCCCATTAATTTGTTCACCCCATAAAACACACGTAGGCATAACTCGTGATGATCACCCATACGGCCATACCCTGAAAACGGCATCTAGACCTAAAGATCAGGGACACTATTTAAGGAAAGCAAATCGTTTGCAGCTGGAAATTTGTGTCCCTCCAACACTCACCTTTAGCCAGGAATATTTATCTCAGCTCTACGAGAACAACACCCAATATTTCATTTACAGCTCCATTCGAATTTGAGCTTGCATAGTTCGAAAAGAACCAAATAAAAAACTTGCATTGGAGACCTTTTATTTCCACAAATTTTTGCCCATTCATACTACAGTCATACCTCTTGACATACACAGTCACTATACCCCTATTTTTATGCCTATCAATATACCAAGCCGGTAAGCCACCTGAGTCCTGTCGTAGTCAGCCTTAGCCATACCGAGCAGCTGTGAATCCGGCATCTTAGCCAGATGGTCATCCCTGCACGCCCTCAAGCTGCGTAGTGCCACCCTATACTCAGCGCCGAGGTCAAGGCCACAGCGTTCCGGCAGGCGTGTCCGTACCCTGGCCAGCCTTCTCCAGGTCCTGTCCATGGCAGCCTTGGCCTCATGGTAGCTACGGCTACACTGGTCATATGCCTTGTCTTCGAAGCGATGCTGAGTGCCTTCCTCACCCAAGACATGGTGAACATGTAGTCCTGCCCGGCCTCCACCGCGGCGATGAACGCATACTCCCAGGCCTCCTGGAGCGATTAAGTCTCTAACTAAGTAAGGGTATGTGTGAGTCTCTGAATGGCTCCTTTTCTTTTCTTCTTCTATTAATGTAATGATATGTAGTTCTCATGCGTGTTCAACATTAATGATATGTAGTTCTCATGCGTGTTCAAGAAAAAAATATATTTGCCAAAAGACCCCTAAAGGAAGGTAGTTTCGTTAGGATATATTTTCTTTGCAATATTTGACCAGGCTGGGTAAATAATTCTGAATTCAGAGGAGGTCTTTAAAAAAATATACAGAGGAGGTTCAGTCCAATCTGAAGCCATACGCACGACATGTTAATTATCTATTTGGAAATATTCAGAGGAGGTTTAGTCCAATCTGAAATCCCTTCGACTAATGGATGCAAAGAGCTCGATCCTTGGTTTAAGTAACTGGAAATGCCATATGTGGTCACTAAAGAAAAACGCCACCAAAGTTACATTTGGGACAAGTGAAGATGAGACATTGGAGGAAACCAAATCCTGTGCATCTGCAGATTTGGTTCCATCCAACACTGACCTTCAGCTTCCAAACTAGATCTTCAGCAAAGTTTAGTGTATATGCTCTACTTGCACTAGGCACCATTTCATCAACTGGACGTGAGATATTGGAGGAAACCAAGCATCACCTGCTTTCGCAACAAGATTTTGCAATGGCTACTGATAGAGGCGCTGAAGAAGACGTTGCAAAAAACTCAACTCCTGAAACTTAACAAAAAACTCGACCTGCGGGGGTAAGACCGTCCCTACGGCTTTCATTTGAGAGAGAAGACCTTCTCACATAGGTCGAGAAAACCCCCGAACCCCTGTCCCACCCTTACACAGCGGCACCGTTGCCCATGTGAGACGACCAGCGACTTGGGCCGGGCCTTAGACCTATGCTTTGGTGTGGTGACAGACGAGGGGATTTTTTTAACCCCAGCCTGGACAGTTCATGAACTACTCATACCTTCAGAGGTTGCTAATTAGATGTTGGTTTGAAGTGCTTCATGCTCATGAAGCTATCCTTTTACATAGAAGATTACCACTGCAACCTAAAGCTCCTGTGCTGCTCCACTCTGATACTCTGACATGCGTAGTGCATGTCGAGAAAAGAGATTCTGCTTTCTAACAAACTATGATCACAGTTATTGTCAAATTTTTTCTTTCCAGATCTATCAGCAAATCGGGCTTGTGGTAGTTCATCGACATGTTGCACATTTTGAAATGGATTTAATGTTGAATATTAAACACAATCAAAATCACCATCGACATAAAAAATGTTGACTGGCACTTTCAATAAAAATATTATTGATAATCCCGGACAAAGGAGCATAGTCAAGGTTGCTTCCTACCTTCCAGTTACACAGAAATTTGGTATTGTGAACTAGTAGCGTTGAGCTTGCATCATGATCTGCCTAAAAACAAAATAAAAAAAATTGCATTTCATAGTTTTCATTGTTGCTATGACATTTTCCCATTAATATTTGTTAGACCAAAGGAAGAATTATATTAAATCAAAGCTGAGTACATCATCATGTCACACGCACAACAATCTCAAAGAAAATAAAATTACAAAGATCAATCAAGTATTGCTCTCCATCTTTGTTGTACTCATGCATTATGCAACTCCATGACCTAATCTCAAACATGTATAAAGATTCACATAGAAGGTGGCACAGACTTCTATATACTCAACAAACAGGCTGAGAACCAACCATCCAAATAACAACGACCAACATCTATGTAGGCTGGATGGAACTTGATCTTATTCTTTCATCTTTCGTCTTCTTCTCCTTTTGCCATCGATGAAGAAGAGAGATTGACCTCAATCTATCCAACCCAACACTGATCAACATCAACTTGAGGTGTATTCTCTCAAGCCTTTCATCATGATTAGATCTAAGCACGACAAAACGAAGAAGGACCTAGAGAAAGTTATTCCACAATAGCAACATCATCTCTACCTCGATCCTCAAGCTAAACACCCGTTAATTGGATAAGGACGATACTAATGGCTTGTAAATACAAGGTGAATCAATCTTATATCATCATTATCTTTGTAACATTCAATGAATTGATGCTATGCCATGATGTGTGTGAATTTTCATTTTCAGAAATAAATACATGGATGAAAAAGAGTGTCAATTATACATAGAAGGCATGGAGGACTAAAAAAGTTGATTGGGGACTAAATCCAAGTATTCCCAACATCCTCCACCAGGCCACCACGTCACATTTGGCCCAAGGAAGGAAAGAGATCAAATCCAACATGTTTTGGAAAGGCTGGAATCGGACTGCAGGACATGGGCAACTTGCAAGGGCCGCCACGGCTTCACCCGGACTCTGTTTTGAGTGTTCAAGTACTTAATGGAAATCTTATCAAGTCTACTTTCAGATGGATCGAGACTCATGTCTGTATCTTCTCTGAGCCGGCTGCCATTGTTGATTTACTACAGAGATCTTTTCTGCCCACGGTGCTGTGTCACCTGGTTTTGAAGGCCCATTAGGGGCGCATCCTAGGGTTGATGGATGATCCCCACCATGTACTGATCATCTCCTACCCCCTCATATACCTCCATTAGCCGCCATGAACAGATTGTGTTTTGTTTAGTTGAAAGTTTAGCCGTTGCTACTTCCTTGTAGATGTGTGTGTTGACTAGACCATTCGTTCTACTTGTATCCAGAATCCCACTTTTGTGATTTCAGATTGGTAATCATCTCCACATTTGCAATTGAGTTTCTCATTCTAATTGTTCTTCGATTGCTTGTAGGAATTACCCTAGTGGTTTGGTTTGATCGTGCTCCACAGGATCACAGCAACCGTTGGAGTTGGTGTATCGGTTGCTAAGGCGCAACATCCTTGGATGGTTGTAGTCCGGCCGTGAATGTCTCTCTAGTCCAAATCGAAGTTATCCACCTCTTATTGAAAGATCGGGACTCAAACCCTAGCGGGTTCCCATCAGAGAGGGAGCTCGAGGAGGCCAGTCGGGTTGGGAATAGATGGGATGGCAGGTGGGCCCGTGAGGAGAGTGTGGCAGCCACACGGTTGCCAACAGCTTGCGTGCCAGGCCACTTGGCGGACCGTCCGCCGGTAAGCAGAAAAAGGGATTAATTAATTCTTAACTATGCCTTTAATGTATTATTAGTACTTAATGATGCTCATGATGACATACTTATTCTTAACAAAGTTTTAAGCTGTTGCAACCCATACATTGAAAAAGACCCCAAACGTTGCATCTCGGGCTAAATATGAGAGACACCAGAGCTCATCTTCATCAAGGAATTTCATTTACAGTTCATGCTCCATCCGAATTTGAGATTGCATATATATCATGAATTCATGATCATTTGAGAAGAACCAAATCAACAAACTTGCATTCGAGTCCTTTTATTTTCATAGTTTTTGCACACTGATACTATGGTCGCCCTCTTGACATAATGACCCGGTCACACTACTTTATGCCTATCAATTTACCGACCATGTAAGCCACCATGGTCCGGTCGTAGTTGTTCTTAACAACATCGAGCAGCGGCGAGTTCGGTAGCTTGGCCAGACTGTCCCTGCACGCCCCTAAGCCGCGTAGCGCTGCCCTGTACTCATCGCCGAGGTTGACGCCGCAATGTTCCGGCAGCCCCTTCCTGACCCTCTCCAGCCTATACGAGGTCCTGTTCATGGCGGCATCAGCCTCTTGGTAGTCATGGATGCACAACTCATATGCCGCCTTTTCCTCGCCGGGGATCGACGCGTTGTCAAGGGCGAACATCATCCCAAACACGGTTAAGAAGTAGCCTTGCTCTGCCACCAACACGGCGACATACACGTACTCGCTGGCCTCGTAGATCGACTTGCGGCCGATTACCTGATTCCGAGCCCCCAGTGTGCCCATGCAGTCCTCGTACATGCGCATGGGTTTCCCGGGCATCGCCTCATGGCAAGCAGCCTCCATGGTTATGTTCCTGTGGGCACCAGGACAGTCATCGCCGACGGCGACTATGGTGGAACAAAAAGAGACTAGAGCCACGACAACCACGACAAAGAGGGACATGCAGATCATGGCTATATGGCTATATGTGCCAAATGTTTTCTTAATTTGTAACAACTATTTGAGAGAAGATACATGTATATGTAGCATGTAGTAGTTGACCCTTGCAGTCATATGAAAAATATTAGAAGAATCCAAATGTTGGATTCTAGTATCCTTGTAGCTATCTGTGTTTTTTTAATAGGAAAAACATCCCTTGGGCAAGAACTTGCACATCCAATCTTCTAGATATTTCTCAAGACATCCAAAAAGAAGATGGTTTTGCTGGAGGATACACTTTCATTGCAATATATGACAAGTTTAGGGAAATAATAATGGAACTGAATTCCATACGAGGTTCGGTCTAATCTGTTACCATAACTATGGCATGTTAATTATGAATTTGGAAATATTCAGAGGATGTTGAATCCAATCTGAAATCCATTCCCCAAATGGAGTCATATGACAAATATTAGGGTATCCAAATGTTGGGTACTAGAATCCTTCTATCTAGCTGCCGCGGCTATGGATGGGCTCACTATGCCGGTGGATGGGCTTGCTAGGCCCATGAATTTATTATTATTATTTTTAGTGGATTAACCGAGGTAGGCATAAAACCGCCTTGGTAAATCACTCTTTACCGTGACCCATTCTGAGAGGTTGCAAAATCCGCCTCGGTAAATCACTTTTTCCTCCACGGTTAATCTTTTTTGTAGTAACGAAGGACACCCAATATTTCATTTACAATTGATGCTTCCTTCCGAATTTGAGCTTGCATATATCATATCATATCATATCATATCATATCATATCATATCATATCATATCATATCATATCATATCATGAATTCATGAATATTCGAAAAGAACCAAATAAATAACTTCATTGAGACCTTTTATTTCCATATGCCCATTGATAGTATGGTCACCTCTTGATTAAATGCTGAAGAGTTAGTCATGTTTTTCAATCAGATTTGGTTCCCTCGAACATTCACTTTCAGCTGTTAAATTCTTCACAGGACTTAACTGCACTACTTCACTGAAAATCATCTGATCAACTGAACATGAGATAGTGGACAAAACGAAGCCTTGCCTGGCTTTCACAATAAGATTTGGTTCCATCCAATTCTCAAATTCTACTGCGAATTCACCATGCCTACTTGATTTTGCAATAGCTACTCATACATGCGCTAAAAGATGTTGGAGAAAACTGAACTCCTGACAGGCTGAAACTTTAACAGAAAACTCGTTCAGTTTACCTTGAGAGATAAGCTAACTAGATGTTGGTTGTTCAAAATGCTTCATGCTTATGAAGCTGTCATTCTATATACCAGTCTAACCAGAAGCTCCTGTGCTACTCTATTCTGTGCGTTGTGCATGTCGACAAACTAAATTCTGCTTTCTAACAAACTATGACCATAAATATTTACCAAACATTTTCTTTCCAGATCTTTCATCAAATCTAACCCATGGTAGATGCTGGATTTGGGGGGAAAAAACTCTGGCTGGACACCTTCCACCACATCATTCTGTACTCTTATTCACACCACTTTTACACAATAGTCTTTACAATATCACTAATTACAATACTATACTAACACTCTCTCTCAAGATGGACTAAAGATATTCAACATGCTCATCTTGTCACATGCCAACTCACAATCCTTAGGACCTAAGCCTTTTGTGACACAATCAGCTAGTTGATCACGAGACTTAACATATTAATGCCCCACTATCCATCTCTCCACATGCTTCATTCGGTCAAACTGAACTGGATTATTTACTATATTAATTGCCACTACATTGTCATAATGAAGCAACATAGTCTCATTCTTCAACACCCGAAGCTCCTTCTAAAATCATTGGCTAGTAAATATATGAGTAATTACTATACGCGTTAGGCTTGGATGGGTTGCAAAGAGACACATGATTTATATTGGTCCGGAAAGAATATCTATATCTAGTTGTGAGCTTATTGTAACACCCTAATTTCATCACATTAAAAAAAAATCAATTTAGGCAACCATTTTCTTAGTTTTATTTGTTTTAGGGAATATTAAATTGCAAGTTCAAATTTTGGCCCTTAAATATTTAAACAACATTTAAATTAGAGTCATTAAAGTCTTTGTTGCATTCATGCTGATTTGCATATTTTTGAATGCTTGTTTGAATTTGAAAAGGTTTGCAAAAGTTTAAACTAAATTCAAAACCTTTCTTTTCTCTCTCTCTCTTTTTCTAGCCGGCCCAGTTTTCTTTCTCGTTTCCTCGGCCCAATTCCTCTTCAGCGCAGCGCGGCCCATTTTCTCTTTTCTCGGCCCAACTCGCGCGCGCGCCGTGGCCCAGCCGTGCTCTCTCCTCTCTCTCTTTTCGCGTCGCTGACAGGTGGGCCCCGCGTGTCAGGTCGTCTTCTTCCTCTCGCCGTGGGCGAGTAGGACTCCGTTGAGTCCGAGCGTCGCTCGACTCCGTGTCGCGTTCCTTGGCGTGTTGGCTGGGGATTCTCCGGGCCTTATAAGCCGCCGCCCCGACCCTCTCGTTCCCCTCAACCCAAAAGCCCGAGCCTCCGCCGTCGCTTAGAGCTTCAAGCCGCAAACCCTAGGGTTCCGCCGTCGCCGCGTTTCGAGCCCTCGAGACCGCTTTCGCCGCTTCCAAGTCGTCGTCGAGTTGCGCGTGAAGGTAAGGAAGCCGCCAAGCCTCTTAGTTTTCTCTCTCGCTCTCTCGAGTCCCCGTCGAGCTCGCCGTCGTTCCGAGCCGCCGTTCACCGTCGCAAGCCCTCGCCGTGGCCCAATCCTCGTTTAGATCCCCTAAATCCGACTCCTCTCATCCCCAGCTTTCTCCCAAGCCAATCACGGCGAGAAACCGAGCTCCCTAGCATCGGATTCGCTCGTCTCCGGCGAGGTTCCGGCCGAGCGCCGCCGCGCGCCGCCGCGGTTCGCTCCCTTTGATCTCAGCCGTTAGATCTAAATCCGACGGCTGTGATTAGATCCAGCCGAACCGGTACGGGTCAGCGCTGAGTCAGCCGTGTCGTTTTGCAAAAGAGCCCCTCAGTTTTCTTAGAATCAACCCGCGGTCCAAGCCAGTTCAAAAATAATTAGATCTAGGTCCTTTTCTTTTCGTTTAGGCCCCTGAGCTTTCTAAAAATAGAACCCGCCGTCCTGGTTGGTTGTTTTTCACAAAAGTCCTTTGGTTTTTATATAAAATTACCTTTTAGGTCCCTGGTTTCTTCTGTTTAAGCGCCTGGAGAGTTAGTTTTAGTTCAAAGAAGCCCTAAACCTTGTTTTAGCCATATCTTGACCGTTTTAAATCCGTTTTGAGTGATCTTTGCGCTCACGCGATCGTCTCTTCATCAAGAATAGTTTTCGACACGTCTTTACGTCTTTAAAAGTTGTTTGGTGTATTGTTTTACTTTTATTGATTGAATGCTTGTGTGAATCGTTTAGAGAACGATCCGTTCGAGGGAGATCAAGATCAAGTCTACGAGGAGGAGCCACCGCAGTACTTTGAGCAAGGCAAGTGGATTTCGCCCTCAGCATACTCTTTTGAACCCATACACACTGCATGACAATAAAGTTTATATTTACGTTCGCGATGCATTAATTTGATGGGTCCTATTTAAGGATGACTAGTCTTTTACACCTAAGCCTTGATACACCGGGTTTACTTTCATGTTGGGTAGCTATGCTAGATGCTCAACCATGGTTTATGATGGGTTCTATCCAACATTGATGGATATCTTTATTATTTATATCTTGTTATGTTAATACAAGATCACCGTGTTAATCGGAACATGGAGAACCACCCAGGATTAACCGTACAACCACAATACTATATGGCTCTGGTCTTGGCTAATTAATTAGAAACCTTGGTTAGGAATGATCTTACCGAAAGGGCAGGGGGGTGGCGGTTGATGGTGTATAGCCCGGTTCTCTCGGGAAGTGGGCTTGGCTAAGACACTATACCCGTTAGGGAGGGTTATGCCTGCTTCCGATCGGGAAACCTTAGCGGATTGTTTCTAACTAGGGAATCTTTGTAAAGGCCTCGTAGCGTCCCTATGCAATCACACCTCGGAAGTGTGGTATGCGCCTGTGTGGTGCAGCATGGTTGGGTTTAAAGTTCTTTTGTGCTTTTACGCGAATTATGGTGAAAGTGTACAACCTCTGCAGAGTGTAAAACTGTTATAACAGCCGTGTTCGCGGTCATGAACGGCCTGGAGTCTCACGTGATTAATCTATCAAAACATGAAATCAAATCATCGCATGCATATGTTATTGGTTATGTTTATGATTTACTTTATGCTTACTTATTGTTAATATGGGGTGGTATATACTTATATCTTAATAAATAGTTGCTTGTCAATAAAACTTGACCAACTAAAATGCTAACAGCTGCAAACCGGCCTATCCTTGATAGCTTGCATATTTCCCCCACTTGTTGAGTACCAACCATAAGTGTACTCATCCTTGCTTATATTGGATCAGAAGGTAATAATGGAGCGGAGTACCTCAGCGATCTTGATGAGTTCTAGGCATGTGTTCCACCAGTCAGTTGCCTGTGGAGTGCTTTTGGAGATATCGTCTTAGTTATCGTGTGAACCAGTTTATTTTGGCCTTTGTGCCTTATTCGTGAGTGTAATAAATACTTTGTTTATTAAATCTTCGTTTGAGTACTGTTTCTGCTATTCACTCACGGTCTATCATATGTGTGAAATTTGATCCTGGCACACATATGAGATGTACTCGGTTTTCTCTCTAAAACTGGGTATGACAGAGTGGTACCAGAGCCGTGCTGACTGTAGGACGCTAGCCTAGTTAGAATGGTCGAAGTAAGGATTTAGTTTAGCAAGCCAAGTCAGTTTCTTTAGAGGTCTTATTTTATTAGTTAAAAAAATTCTCTGTCCTTCTTCTCTTTTCTTTGGTCACCTTCGCCTCTATTTTAATTATCTTTACTAAGGATCTCTCTCTGTTCTTAGATGGCCAAGAGTTTCCAGTCTGAACCAGCGCAGCCAGCCCCTTCTTCACCACAGATGGATGATGATGTGCAAGGAGATCCTGTGTGGATGTGCTATTCTGATGATGAGGATATACCTGATTCTGCTTCACCCACAGTAGATGTTGAAGGGAATCCAGGTGGCATTAGGAATGAAGGTGATAAAGTCTATGAGGATGAAAAGGATGATGAAGAAGAGCCCAAGGTGGAGATGATCACTTCAATAAATGAGCTTGGTGCTTTCCCACTCTTGCTTGAAGATGTTCTGGAAGCATTGGGCAACTACACCAGGCCACTCTACATAACGAATTACTGTTCCGCTGCAAACTACCAAGAGTATTACCATACTCAGGTTCATGTTAGGGCGCAAATGGAGAATGCCTCTCGCTTCAGGACTTGGTCTATTCATGAGTCAAGCCTTCTACATACCTCCTATGAAGCTGCAGTCAGTGACGCCGCCAGGAGGGCAGTGACATCTATCAGCCACCAGTACCAGGAGGAGCTGTCTCGCACAGAGTACCGTCACTTGCCTCGTCGCCGTCCAGGAACTGAGCAAACCATTGTAGTGGGAGGAGGACCAACAGCAGATCCTCGTCTCAATGTTCTTGCCCGAGTTACGGCAGCACTGAATACTGATTTGGAAGGTGTTATTAATGAACTTGCTCAAGCCCAGGAGCGAATTGCAGAACTTGAAGAGCAACTTGCTAAGCAACAAGGTCAAGAGGATGATGATGAGAGGATGGCCAATGCTTGGTCCCCGCCTCGGAAGAAGTGTCGCTTTGGAGCCCCTCCTTCCGTCACACAGTTTAGGGAATAGGTTATCTTTAGGTTTCTTTTGTAAAGTTTATCGTTAGAACGGTTTTGTGAGGTCGATCGTTTGTTTAATGCTTGTTGCTTGGATAAATGTGTGAGTTGGAATCTTTGTTTGTGTGTCTTTGGTTGTGGAGTGATGACCACAATTAAAGAAAAATGTTAATAAAATATTAGTTGAGTTTAATTCTAGTCCCCTCTTATCCTTTGATCTTAGTTCCTTATCTATCTCAAGCCTATCCGGCATCTATATCCTTTATTCTGAAATCTGCTCGCGCCGATATCCGAGACAGCAGTACTGTTTTGATGATTTCGGGAGCTACACAAATCCGTTTGACCTAAAACCAGTGGGGTTAGTTTCAGAATTTGATGAGTGATTTTCTGTGATTTTTCCATAATTTTTGGAAATCTGTGTCGAGGGAAACACACCAAAAGTTTTCAGGAACAGAATCTGTTTTTCCAGCTTGACACAGACAGCTTGATTATTTTGTATCCGGAGTTTCAGAGGTCCGATTGAGGTGATTCCAGTTGGATTGAATTCATAACTTTATGAGTATTGTTCTGGAATTTTGGTATAATTTTTGGATGCACGAATTGACAGTTATGGATGAATATTTAGGGAGGACAGAATCTGAGTGATAATAAATATTTGACTTTCCTCTATTTTGTTCTTTCGTCTTAACTTCAATGCTATCTTATACTCTCGCAGTAGAGTGTCTTTCCTTTACTCTTGTCTATCTGAGTATCATTCTCTGAATCATATCTATCTAACACTCAGATGGTTAACACCAGGACCGGAGGAGGTAGAGACGTTCCTAGTCAGAGGCGTGATCACGTGGTGAACCAGCAGAATCAAGCACCCCCTCCACCACCGCCTCAACCTGCAATGGATCCCGCAATGCAGCAGTTCCTAGCAACCCAGATGCAACTCATCCAGCAGCTCACTCAGAAAGTGGCCAATTTACAGGCACAGCAGAACCAGTCCAGCCGCCCAGGGATCATCACAGGCAGTTTTTGAGCCAGCATCCTCCTACTTACTCTCACTCTGCAGATCCATTAGATGCTGATGATTGGCTCAAGAATGTTGCAAAGAAGCTGAATATTGCTCAATGCACTGATCGTGAGAAGGTCTTGTACGCTTCAGAAAGATTGGAAGGCCCAGCAGCTGATTGGTGGGATGCGTACGTTAACGCGCATAACGCTCCTGACACTATCACATGGCAGCAGTTTCAGGATGCCTTCCGCACACACCATATTCCAGCAGGTGTGGTGGATCTAAAGCAGGAGGAGTTTCGTGCATTGGTGCAAGGAAGCATGAGTGTGTGTGAATATCGGGATAAATTCACTCAACTATCCCGTTATGCACCTGATGATGTGAATGACGATGCAAAGAGGCAACGTCGTTTCCTGAAAGGTTTGATTGGGCCTATTAAGTACCAGCTGCAGACTCACACCTTTCCCAACTTTCAGACAATGCTTGATAAGGCCATTGGTTGTGAGAATACACGCAAGGAGTTGAGTGAGCAGAAGAGGAAGTTCCAGTCGTCGTCGTCGTCAGGGCAGACAAGCAACACTCGTCCTCGCTACAATTCTTCACAAGGTTACCAAAATCGCTCAGGAGGTAATGGTGGACATTACCAACAGGGACAACAGGCACAACGTTCTGGACAACAGTCTCAGAGGTATTCTCCGCAGACACCTCGTACTCCTAACCAGCAGCAGAATTGTTCTGGTAATGGCACCCCACCAGTACGAACCAACAATCCAGTCACGCCAGTACCACCTAATGGTTGCTTCAAATGTGGTGATGTGGGTCACTATGCTAACAATTGTCCCAAGCGTAACCCCCAGACACCCCAAGCTCAGAGGAGCGATGGCCAGAGATCCGCTCAACCTTTTTCCCAGCAAGGCAACAAGGGATAGCAGAACTATGCTCGTGGCAGGGTCAACCATGTGACAGCTGAAGCCGCTCAGGAAGCCAATGACGTGGTCATCGGTATGTTCTCCATAAACTCAGCACCTGCTACAATATTGTTTGATTCTGGAGCATCGCATTCTTTTATTACTGAACAATTTGTGTCTGAGCATAACATACCTAAGCAACCCATGAAAAATATGCTTTTAGTAAACTCCCCAAATGGGGAAATAAAAGCTAGATACATATGCCCTCGAGTTAGACTTGAAATTATGGGGATAGAATTTCCATCCAATCTAGTGGTTTTGAAGTCTGAGGGAATTGATGTGATACGTGGAATGGATTGGTTGGGAGCTCATGATGGAGTTATTCAGTGTGCCAAGAAGGCAGTGCTATTCACAAGTCCACGAGGAAATCGAATGGAGTTTCAGATGAGTCCAGTTGTCCGAAGAGAAGCAACAATTAATCAAGTGAAAGGAAAGTCACTGGAGGATATCAGAGTCGTGTGTGAATTTCCGGATGTCCTTCCTGATGATTTACCAGGTATGCCGCCTGACCGAGATTTTGAGTTCATCATTGAGCTTGTACC
Organism: Digitaria exilis; assembly: GCA_015342445.1. Classification (NCBI taxonomy): domain Eukaryota; kingdom Viridiplantae; phylum Streptophyta; class Magnoliopsida; order Poales; family Poaceae; genus Digitaria; species Digitaria exilis. The sequence continues at coordinate 389,552 of JACEFO010002268.1, read as the reverse complement.
TGGTACTGCACCTATTTCAAAAAGAGCATATAAAATGGATGTTAGAGATTTAGCAGAATTAAAGAAACAGATAGAAGAACTTTTAGCTAAGGGTTATATCAGACCTAGTTCATCTCCATGGGGAGCCCCTGTTATATTTGTTGATAAGAAGGATGGTACTAGAAGGATGTGCGTTGATTACAGAGCTCTTAATGAGGTGACTATCAAGAATAAGTATCCGCTTCCTAGAATTGACGTTTTGTTCGACCAGATGAGAGGTGCAAAAGTTTTCTCCAAGATTGATTTGCGTTCGAGCTATCATCAAGTGAAGATTCGGAAAGAGGATATTCCTAAAACTGCCTTCACTTGTAGATATGGTCTTTATGAGTATTTGGTGATGTCGTTTGGATTGACAAATGCACCAGCAAACTTCATGTATCTGATGAACAAGGTATTTATGGACTATCTTGACAAGTTTGTGGTGGTATTCATTGATGATATCATGGTGTTCTCCAAGAATGAGGAAGAGCATGAGGAGCATTTACGACTAGTATTGCAGAAGTTACGGGAGCATCAGTTGTATGCCAAGTTCAGTAAATGTGAGTTCTGGTTAAAGGAAGTATCTTTTCTTGGACATGTCATAACAGATGGAGGAATCATGGTAGATCCGAGTAAAGTGCAGGATGTGTTGAATTGGAAACCACCTCAGAGTATTGCGGAAATCAGAAGTTTTCTCGGATTGGCAGGTTATTACCGCAAATTTATTGAAGGTTTCTCCAAAATTGCTAAACCCATGACTTTGTTGTTAGAGAAAGGACGAAAATTCAAGTGGGATGATGCTTGTCAGCAGAGTTTTGAGGAGTTAAGGAAGAAGTTAACCACTGCTCCAGTGTTAGTGATGCCTGATATTCAGAAAGGGTTCGACGTGTACTGTGATGCTTCACATGTAGGACTCGGATGTGTGTTGATGCAAGAAGGCAGAGTCGTGGCTTATGCTTCTAGACAATTGAGAAAACATGAGAAGAATTATCCTACTCATGATCTGGAGTTAGCCGCAGTAGTACATGCACTGAAGATTTGGAGGCACTATATGATTGGAAAACGGTGTCGAATTTTCACGGATCATAAGAGTTTAAAGTATATCTTCACTCAGAAGGATCTAAATTTGAGACAAAGCAGATGGCTAGAATTAATCAATGATTTCGATTTGGATATTCAATATCATCCTGGAAAGGCCAATGTTGTTGCAGATGCTCTAAGTCGTAAGAGTCAAGTTAATTCAGTCATTGGGAGATTGATATCACAGGAGTTGTGTTGGGAGATGGAACGACTTAACCTGGGTATCTGTGCTCATTCAGAAGCTGTGACTATGGAAGTAGAGTCAACATTAGAGCAAGATATCAGGAAGGGACAGTTAGAAGATCCGAAAATCGAGGAATTCAGAGCGTTAATTCATCCGAGAAAAACTAAGGATTTTACTGAGGATGAACAAGGAACAGTGTGGTTCAGAAATAGAATTTGTGTTCCGGAGAGTGATAGGCTACGAGAACTCATATTGAAGGAAGCACATGATTCACCTTATTCTATTCATCCAGGAAGTACTAAGATGTATCAAGATTTGAAAGAGAAATATTGGTGGTATGGTTTGAAGAAGGATGTTGCTACTTATGTGGCTTTGTGTGATGTTTGCCAGAAGGTTAAAGCAGAACACCAACGTCCAGCAGGTTTGCTTCAACCATTGAGAGTACCAGAGTGGAAGTGGGAAGAAATTGGTATGGACTTTATTGTCGGGTTACCTCGTACTCGTGATGGTCATGACTCTATATGGGTTATTGTGGATAGATTGACAAAGTCTGCTCATTTCATACCGGTCAACACAACATATACAAGTGCTAAGCTAGCAGAGCTGTATATGTCCAGGATTGTGTGTCTACATGGAGTTCCGAAGAAGATAGTGTCTGACCGAGGTACTCAGTTTACGTCACGATTTTGGCAGAAGGTACATGAGATAATGGGTACACAACTCAATTTTAGTTCTGCTTATCATCCACAGACAGATGGACAGACTGAGAGGACTAATCAAATTCTGGAGGATATGCTTCGAGCGTGTGCTTTAAAACACGGTCGTAGTTGGGATAGGAGTTTGCCATATGCGGAGTTTTCCTACAACAACAGTTATCAAGCTAGTCTTAAGATGTCACCTTTTGAAGCATTGTATGGAAGGAAGTGCAGAACACCATTGTATTGGAGCCAGACCGGAGAAAGTAAAGTGTTTGGACCTGAAGTACTTCAAGATGCAGAGCAGCAGGTACAGTTAATCCAAGAGAATCTCAGGACTGCACAGTCTAGACAGAAAAGTTATGCTGATACCCGAAGGAGAGAATTGATCTTTGAAGTTGGAGATTTTGTTTATCTCAAAGTATCACCTATCAGAGGTCTTTGTAGGTTCAAAGTCAAAGGAAAGCTATCACCTCGTTTCATTGGTCCTTTCAAGGTACTAGAAAGGAAGGGTGAGGTAGCTTATCAGTTAGAGTTGCCAGCTCAGTTGTCAGATGTTCATGATGTGTTTCATGTGTCACAATTGAAGAAGTGTTTACGGGTACCAGAGGAGCAATTGCAGCTAGAAGAACTCAGTGTGAAGGATGATCTGACTTATTCAGAGTATCCGGTTAAGGTATTGGAGACAGCAGAAAGGGTTACTCGGAATAAAGTAGTTAAGATGTGCAAAGTACAGTGGAGTCACCATACAGAGGATGAGGCTACATGGGAAAGAGAAGATGAGCTCAGTGCAGAATTTCCTCAGTTGTTCTCCGATCTTTCCGAATCTCGAGGATGAGATTCTTCTTAAGGGGGGTAGGATTTGTAACACCCTAATTTCATCACATTAAAAAAAATCAATTTAGGCAACCATTTTCTTAGTTTTATTTGTTTTAGGGAATATTAAATTGCAAGTTCAAATTTTGGCCCTTAAATATTTAAACAACATTTAAATTAGAGTCATTAAAGTCTTTGTTGCATTCATGCTAATTTGCATATTTTTGAATGCTTGTTTGAATTTGAAAAGGTTTGCAAAAGTTTAAACTAAATTCAAAACCTTTCTTTTCTCTCTCTCTCTTTTTCTAGCCGGCCCAGTTTTCTTTCTCTTTTCCTCAGCCCAATTCCTCTTCAGCGCAGCGCGGCCCGTTTTCTCTTTTCTCGGCCCAACTCGCGCGCGCGCCGTGGCCCAGCCGTGCTCTCTCCTCTCTCTCTTTTCGCGTCGCTGACAGGTGGGCCCCGCGTGTCAGGTCGTCTTCTTCCTCTCGCCGTGGGCGAGTAGGACTCCGTTGAGTCCGAGCGTCGCTCGACTCCGTGTCGCGTTCCTTGGCGTGTTGGCTGGGGATTCTCCGGGCCTTATAAGCCGCCGCCCCGACCCTCTCGTTCCCCTCAACCCAAAAGCCCGAGCCTCCGCCGTCGCTTAGAGCTTCAAGCCGCAAACCCTAGGGTTCCGCCGTCGCCGCGTTTCGAGCCCTCGAGACCGCTTTCGCCGCTTCCAAGTCGTCGTCGAGTTGCGCGTGAAGGTAAGGAAGCCGCCAAGCCTCTTAGTTTTCTCTCTCGCTCTCTCGAGTCCCCGTCGAGCTCGCCGTCGTTCCGAGCCGCCGTTCACCGTCGCAAGCCCTCGCCGTGGCCCAATCCTCGTTTAGATCCCCTAAAACCGACTCCTCTCATCCCCAGCTTTCTCCCAAGCCAATCACGGCGAGAAACCGAGCTCCCTAGCGTCGGATTCGCTCGTCTCCGGTGAGGTTCCGGCCGAGCGCCGCCGCGCGCCGCCGCGGTTCGCTCCCTTTGATCTCAGCCGTTAGATCTAAATCCGACGGCTGTGATTAGATCCAGCCGAACCGGTACGGGTCAGCGCTGAGTCAGCCGTGTCATTTTGCAAAAGAGCCCCTCAGTTTTCTTAGAATCAACCCGCGGTCCAAGCCAGTTCAAAAATAATTAGATCTAGGTCCTTTTCTTTTCGTTTAGTCCCCTGAGCTTTCTAAAAATAGAACCCGCCGTCCTGGTTGGTTGTTTTTCACAAAAGTCCTTTGGTTTTTATATAAAATTACCTTTTAGGTCCCTGGTTTCTTCTGTTTAAGCCCCTGGAGAGTTAGTTTTAGTTCAAAGAAGCCCTAAACCTTGTTTTAGCCATATCTTGACCGTTTTAAATCCGTTTTGAGTGATCTTTGCGCTCACGCGATCGTCTCTTCATCAAGAATAGTTTTCGACACGTCTTTACGTCTTTAAAAGTTGTTTGGTGTATTGTTTTACTTTTATTGATTGAATGCTTGTGTGAATCGTTTAGAGAACGATCCGTTCGAGGGAGATCAAGATCAAGTCTACGAGGAGGAGCCACCGCAGTACTTTGAGCAAGGCAAGTGGATTTCCCCCTCAGCATACTCTTTTGAACCCATACACACTGCATGACAATAAAGTTTATATTTACGTTCGCGATGCATTAATTTGATGGGTCCTATTTAAGGATGACTAGTCTTTTACACCTAAGCCTTGATACACCGGGTTTACTTTCATGTTGGGTAGCTATGCTAGATGCTCAACCATGGTTTATGATGGGTTCTATCCAACATTGATGGATATCTTTATTATTTATATCTTGTTATGTTAATACAAGATCACCGTGTTAATCGGAACATGGAGAACCACCCAGGATTAACCGTACAACCACAATACTATATGGCTCTGGTCTTGGCTAATTAATTAGAAACCTTGGTTAGGAATGATCTTACCGAAAGGGCAGGGGGGGTGGCGGTTGATGGTGTATAGCCCGGTTCTCTCGGGAAGTGGGCTTGGCTAAGACACTATACCCGTTAGGGAGGGTTATGCCTGCTTCCGATCGGGAAACCTTAGCGGATTGTTTCTAACTAGGGAATCTTTGTAAAGGCCTCGTAGCGTCCCTATGCAATCACACCTCGGAAGTGTGGTATGCGCCTGTGTGGTGCAGCATGGTTGGGTTTAAAGTTCTTTTGAGCTTTTACGCGAATTGTGGTGAAAGTGTACAACCTCTGCAGAGTGTAAAACTGTTATAACAGCCGTGTTCGCGGTCATGAACGGCCTGGAGTCTCACGTGATTAATCTATCAAAACATGAAATCAAATCATCGCATGCATATGTTATTGGTTATGTTTATGATTTACTTTATGCTTACTTATTGTTAATATGGGGTGGTATATACTTATATCTTAATAAATAGTTGCTTGTCAATAAAACTTGACCAACTAAAATGCTAACCGCTGCAAACCGGCCTATCCTTGATAGCTTGCATATTTCCCCCACTTGTTGAGTACCAACCATAAGTGTACTCATCCTTGCTTATATTGGATCAGAAGGTAATAATGGAGCGGAGTACCTCAGCGATCTTGATGAGTTCTAGGCGTGTGTTCCACCAGTCAGTTGCCTGTGGAGTGCTTTTGGAGATATCGTCTTAGTTATCGTGTGAACCAGTTTATTTTGGCCTTTGTGCCTTATTCGTGAGTGTAATAAATACTTTGTTTATTAAATCTTCGTTTGAGTACTGTTTCTGCTATTCACTCACGGTCTATCATATGTGTGAAATTTGATCCTGGCACACATATGAGATGTACTCGGTTTTCTCTCTAAAACCGGGTATGACACTTATGCCGCTTGCAGTTGATCTGTAATAGGGGGGTTACAAACGGCCGAGAGAGGGAGGAGTCCCAAGTCTCTAGTGTGTGCGTATGAGTGGAAACAATGTGGGTCGAATGAGTTGATCGCCTACCTGTAGTCCCTCCCTTCCTTTTATATATAATTCAAGGAGAGTGGGGTGTTTACAAGAACGTGCATGGGGTATAATAGAAAGAGTTAAGGGGCTGGATGCTAATATCGCTCCTTTCTTGGATTTCACGGTGGATCTTGTACCATTGCATCATTTCCAAATATGATGTAAAGAAATTGAATAGACATCCTTAGTTTCATCTCATATCATCTCAGTACAGTCACTTGATTTTCTATTTGTGGATATATTTCTTTTTTTTTGAACGAACATTTGTTGGATATATTTCACTACTTAAAAAAACAATGTGGAATCCGTTAGGGAGAATCTAATTCCTTTATTCCTAACATATGACTTTTCTGAGTGAGGAGTTGAGGAGAGTAGTCATGTCTCTTCCCTGTTTCTAGAGTTTCCAGAAGGCACCACCCAATGTTTCCTTGATCACTAAAAATCTCATTTTGAGCTTCCCTTGTTTTTTCTCTTGAATATGCATGAGAGCTATTTATCATTTCATCAAGAAGAGAATAAAGGGGTACAAGGGTCCACACACTCACAGCCACATGCACATACACAACACAGGCACCCAAGACATTAAGAATAGTGAGCCCACTAGAAAGAACAAAGTGTGAGCAAAATAAGGACTAGAACCAAAACAGCCTAGGCAACCATTTTTGACAGACCTTGGACCTCCTTAGCTTCAGCAGCACACTAGAGAGTTCCTCAGAAACTTTCGGGACCACCAAGTTCACAATTTTGAGCTTCCTTATTATTGCTGTTAAATCGATTATCACATCTGGTTGAACTCATGGAACATTGTATCTAACCGTCAAGAACAACCATCTGTTTCTCAATCTTTTATTTGATGTTTTCGTATTGGGTGTTTGACTGTTTTCTAAGAATTAGCGAAAGAATAGGCTATGTCTTCTTCTAGTAATTCCATCAAACAATTTGCTAGAGAAACTGAACTTTTATAATTTCTTCTTTTGCTTTTCAGGTTGCAGAGTGAGCTGTCTTTCTGTGGAACAATGATCATACCGAAGGTTTGATCAAACAGAACAGTAAGGTGATGCTGCCCATAATCTTTCCTGCATTAGAACGAAATACAAAAGGCCATTGGAACAAGGCAGTTCAAAGCTTGAGTCTAAATGTTCGTAAGATATTCATGGACCATGATCCCACACTGTTTGAGGAGTGCCGAAAGAAGTTCGAGGAAGCGGAAGCTCAAGATCAGCTAGTGTGACTGTGTGAGATCAAAACGTGAGGCTATATGGAAGCGCCTAGAAGAAATTGCCTTGTCAAAATCTAATCAGGGTAACAGCACATCTTCCTGAGTTCATCAGCATAGCTCCTCTATCTAGTCTTACTGAAGGCATATGCGCAGATCTTTTTCACTGGATCAAGTTAGATCGCTGATGTAAGTGCTCATGGATTGCTGGTTGCCTCGTGTTACTTGTTACCCAAAGTTTGCAGGCTGACATGTAAATACGAGGTAGATGATGGGCTGCAATTTTGCAAAGGTTGACCAGAACCTTAGTTCAGTCAGCTGTGTGCTCCACTGATGACATCGGTTTCATCATCAGAAGGCAAAGGAAAGGAGGCAGATGATCTGTTCTGACTGGCTTTCCTGAGATGCAGGCTACACATCCTGCAGCTTAGTTTCCGGAGATCCCGGGATGTTTAGGAGCAGATGAAAGATCAGCAATGCTGGTAGCTCTTGCTCTTGCTTGCTGATGGTGATTTTTCTGAGATATAATATGCTTTTATGTATGAATAGTGACTCGAAGGCTATGCCTTTTGATGATAATATGTAATCCGGTGTACATGTGTTTTGCTTCTGTCGATGTATACAGGAATTTGGAATGAGCAAGAGCAATGCTGATTGCTATCTGTTTTAATCAAATTTGGTGTCCTGAGTTTTTATTCATCATCATCTGCATTGTTTGGGTTCACAAAAATAAAAAGAATGCACTTCATACGCTTTATTGCCATAACTTCCGCCGCTAGTGTGTTTTTTTAATCAAAATCCACACTAGAATATGCCTGTTTGGATGTCCTAGAGATTCCTTTTAGCTATTTCCTAATCCTTAGGAGATCCAAACAGAGTCTCAACATGCGCAGTAACTACTTCACACCAATCACTTTCCCGAGCAGGTAAGTCCGGTTGTAGTCAGGCTCAACCATAAACCGGTTGCCCTTAATTGGCTGGGCTGGAGTGTATGCAGAACGTGCATGGACCCGGTATAGGAATTAGACTGAGCAAAAGCTGAAGTACGAGGAGACAGTGCACATGGACCTGGTGTAGGAATGGAACTAAGCAGCCAACCCTCCAGCCCAGCCAGCCTCCAGCCCAGCCGATTATGGGCAATCGAACAGGGCCATAGCGAGCAGCGGCGACGACACCAGCTTGGCGACACGGTCCCTACACGCTTCCACGTCACGCAGCGCCCTCTTGTACTCGTCGTCGACGTCATGGCCACAGTGCTCCGGCAGCCAGTTCCTGACTGTAACGACCCTAAACTTATAGCATAACATGAAGCATTCATGAGCATTATCTTTAGCATCTATAAAATTGTTTCCTATTTTTAGAAGGCCTCTAGGCTAAAAATTATTTTTACCAATAAAATGTTAATTTTCCGGATCATCCGTCTTAGAGTCGGAAGATCCGATAGTCTACTTTGACACGTCGACTTTTACACGCCTGCCATGTGTCCCCGTGGGACCCACCCATCATCCCAACTGTCCCAAAGGGGAGCTGAGCTGCAGCTCTCCCCTTCTGCCACCTCACTCTCCACTTCCACTCCCTCTCTCTTCTTCCTCTCTTGTCGAGAGGAGACCCCAAGGTTCCTCCACTCCTCCACCAACCCACCTCTCCAGAGCTTCACCAGAGGGTCACCGGAGTTCGACGCCGATGAGCTGCTCCACCACCACGTCATCATCTTCCCCAAGCTTGGAGCAAGAAGCTTCCCCAAGCTCCTCCTCCCTCCCCATTGCTCTCTCCTTCAAGCTCAAGGTCAAGAACAAGCAAGCCTCATGAGACCCTTGTTGGAGTTGTGCACATCACCAGTGAGCTATCCCCCCTCTCGATCCACCCTCCATTGCTCTAGGTTTAGAGTTTTGGAGTTCTTGGTAGAAAACTACCATTGATGAGTCTGAGCTTATAAACCCTTATGTATGTTAAATCCATCACTTGTAATAGAAGCTTGACACTCTCACAAACCCATAGAAAACAAAAGGCACCCAAAACGGATGCCGGAGCTGCCGCTGGTGAGCTTTTCTTTCCCGGTCACCAGGCTATTAGGATGATCCGGGAATGAGCCGGATCATCCGATTTTAATTTCCAATCCATGTCCAGAAGATTCGGTTCTTCTCTGTGTGAAACCGGATGATATGATATTTTGAGTCGGAAGATCCAAAAGTCACCTAGTTGACTTATATACCTATGTTTTCAACTTAAAGTATGTTTATATATGATACTAAGGCATTATAAACACATATTTAATCATGTCTATTACCTATCATTTCACAATTTCAACCAAGACATAGCCTTATTGATTAACTTCTCTAATCTAGGTTGTGACTAAAATAAATTTGTGATAATTTAAATGGAAACAATAGTGAAAATCTAGTTTATTTGCCTTCTCTTGTTATAATTTGTCATGAATTATTGTGTGCTCATGTATGAATATATTTTTGGCACTATATCTCATGTTATGCATTTGTGCCATCATTCCAACCTAGATTTATTTGTATCATTACCTTGATCCTAGAACCTTACAAGGCCTTTTCCTCTCATGATTCATTGCATCTCATAATCATATTCATTCATAAGCATCATTTCGAATTCATGCATTCATATATTTCCATAGAGAATGACGTTCCGGGTAGTTGCGTTGTGGAGAACCGAGTCTCAGGTAGGCACCCCTTTCCAACTATTTTCAGAATGTAAATTTGTTTATTGTTTGTGCATAAGCCTCCCTCTAGTGGTTCATATGTGATGTTTAGAGTAGAACCCAATAGACATAAGCCTTAGCTCTAGACCAACTTCTAGCTAAGTATGATTGTTGAATTATACAGACTAATTGCTTAGCCATGCTTAGCTGGTAGAAGTTGAGAGGTGACAAGGGCATCACCACTCGTGAGATATAGGAGTGTGTCTAATCATACTTGGATAGTTGGAAAGTTTTCGCCCTGTTCGGCTGGATGCTCTGCAGCCAGCGCTGGCTGCAGAGCAGCCAGCCGAACAGGCCCTTTAAAGATAATCAACCATGAATATGAGATGATATTTGAGCAAGTAATGTAGGACCATGTTGAGAGTGGAACTCAAATGGTTAGGCTTGCTTGAGTTAGTTAAGTACCGATGCGTCACCGATTTGATACTTGAACACTTATCATACAAACCACATGCTTAGTATGGGATGGGCAAGCTCAGTACCATAAGTCGCACCTTGCTATGGGATGGTTTGACACGGATTGTGATGAGGGGTAGATGGTGAATCCCGTTACCCATATACATCTCCGGTCACCCTCTCATCATGGGGTGTGGGTATGCGAAAGGTTGAGGGCATGAATTAACACTTATCCTTGGCGCTCGGATATGGTCGTTGGTCTTGCGCCTTATGTGGGAAAAGTTGTACACCCCTGCAGGGTTTTTGATCTATTGCAATAGCCACGCTCTTGGTTATGGCGCGCTCAAGTACTTTGACTTTAACGGAGAGTTTTGGAAAGAGCTTTTGGAAGATTGAGCTCATGGTTGATGATACATGATCACTTTACTTATGCAATTATTTTGGTGTATGATTTAGAGACTATAAATGCTATGCCTTTTGCTTATTCACTTATTAAAATTCACTTGCAATTTCATACTTCGATATTAAAACTTGATTATCCCCTGCATCCACCAAATATATATGTTTGGGATAAGTCCAGCTAGTACGAAATGTACTAACGGTGCTGTCATTAAGTTATTTTGCAAGTTGTCTTCTTAGGAATGATGCCCATGTTCATCCCGCCAAAGCCGGCAAACGGGGATGAATGGTGGTAGTTGATCAAACTTAGACAAGTAGTGTTCATTGGGCAAGGACATCATTTTTCTCCTTAAAACTCCTCTAATCTTCCGTTGTGTTACATCTATTGATCTAAGAAAAACATGGTAGGATAGCGACATAAACCTAGACTTCATTCAAGTTGAATTATAATATCACTTTAGTTGGTAAAAACTCTCATGTTCTAGTTGATATAGGTTGTAGTTTCAATTTAAGAAATTCATGTAAGGTGATCAAGACTTGTAATCCAAACTTTAAAATTATTACTCTCATGTATCTCTATGATGATATCCATTTTGTAAGAACGGTATGAAAGTTGATCCTGAGCTTTTCTCGAGGCGCATACCAGGGAATACTAGGATTATTTTGCTTAAGCCGTTCGGTCAATGGAAGATAGCACCAATTTAGACAAGGTAATTTGGGCGGCTGCTAACCCTGTCCCAGGCCGCCTCGGCCTCAGGGTACCTGCCACCGACGCAGAACACGTACGCCGCCTTCTCCTCACTGGCGGCGATCGCCGTCGTGTCCCCAAGGAAGTGCCACCCCATGGCCATGGTGTCGAGGTAGGCCTACAGCGCACGCCACGTGGCGTGGTACGCGTACTCGCCGGCCTCCTCGACTGACCCAGCGGGGGTCCCCACCACACCCAACGTGTCCATGCACTGTCACCGGGCATCGGCACCGCCACGCACGCCTCACGGCAGGCTGCCTCCATGGTCATGTTCTTGCGAGCGCCGGGGCACTCGCTGGAGACGACGACGGTGAGGCTCAGAGACAGAGCCACGATGATGGGGACGAGGAGAGACATATTGATGGCACCGCGCGAAATGATTTGCATACCACCATTTGAGATACATGTATATAACTATATAAGCATGGCTGCATGTGAATGTAGTGGTGGATTCTATGATGAGAGTGTATGGGGAGTTGGTTCCCTCAGACTTTCAGCTGTCAAATTCTTCAGAGAAGTTTAGTCTAGCTGCACGACTTGCACTGAAAATCATCTGATCAACTGAACATGAGATATTGGAGAAAACCAAGTCTTGCTTCGCTTTCACAATAAGATTTGGTTCCATCCAATTCTCAAATTCAACTGCCAAAATTAAATTCTGAATTCTGATGCTAACCATGTTAAGTCACCATGTCTGCTTGATTTTATAGATAGAGCCGCGTTGAATATAAGATGTTGGAGAAAACTGAACTCCTGAAAATATCAGAAGAAAAGGAAGTGCTCAGTTCACCACAACTCTTAACTTCAGCTAATTAGATGTTGGTTTGAAGTGCTACATGCTTATGAACATGCCCATTTATATACCAGGGCAACCCGAAGCTCCTGTGCTGCTGCATTCGGATACCCTGGCATTCGTTGTGCATGTCGGAAAAGAAAATCTGCTTTCTAACAAACTAAGACCAGACATATTATTGTCAATCTGCTTTCAAGATCTGTCAACAAATCCGGTCAATGGTATATGTTCATCAACATGGTATGCTCCATTTGGTACTGAATATTAAACATAATCAAATCATTTTCGACAGAATAATTCTTGACCGGCAACATTTCCAATAACAACATTTGATTGGATAAATAGCCTCGAATAAAGGAGCATCATCAAGGTGTACACATGTTTTTTTTAGATAATAGAACATAAAAGGTCCCAGCCGGCCTCTACACCATCAAAGATAGTATGCACAACAAGCGATTACAATCAAAGAGCTCTTAGGCTCACGAAGCAAACTTCACTAGGAAAACAGCAAACAAACAGAAAGTTCCACGAAGAAGATGAATATGCTGCTATGGTATAGAGGCCGAACATGGTACCAAAAGTCCACGGTACCGACAGCCAGCAAAATAAAGCGTTTCATACCAAATTTCTGTGAACAGAAATTTGGTATGAAACGCTTTATTTTGCTGGCTGTTGGTACCAATTTTGCACAGAAATTTGATATGAAACGCTTTATTTTGCTGGCTGTCGGTACCGTGGTCTGCTGCTGAAGTGAGCGTTGAGCTTGTAGTATGATCTGCCTAAAAACCAAATAAAAAGGTTTGTGCTTCATACTTTTTTTATTACCATGGCATTTGCCTATTAATTTGTTCACCTCATAAAACACATGTAGGCATAACTCGTGATGATCACCCATACACTACCACAGATTAGCCATCACAGCCAGCCGGTTTTGGAAAGCGTTTGATTTATAGCGGCTGCGTTGGTCTGGTTAACACAGCCGGTTGGGAACCGGCTGTGATAGGCCCTCATCATAGCCGGCTCGTGGCTGGAACCGGCTGTGATGAGGGTGCCCAGGCCAGGCAGCGTCGCGAGCTAAAAAAAAGTAGCAAAATAATTTTTTATGGGGGAGGGGGACCCCATCGGCCAGCCAATAGCCACAAGCAAGTCGCGCAACCTTTCGCGCGCTACGCGGTACCATATCACATTTTCATTCACCACATATTATACGAACCCGAGTGTAAATGACTTATTTGAGGGCCTAAACGAATTCAAATTAAAAACATGTCAACTACAGAGTTTCATAACTTTTCAAACACTATAACTTTTATGTTGTCAGTTTCTCCATCCGAGGCCGTTTGCGAAATTTGAATTTTAAATTTGAATAATTTCAAACTTGGTTATTGTTGACAATATGAATTCAAATGAAAATGTTGTCAACTATAATGTTTAATAACTTTTTGAGTTTTACAACTTTTATTTTGGTCATTTGTTCATACGACAAAGTGATAATAAAAGTGTTCACTAATCCTCCATCTCTCTTCTAGTTTCATACCGTTAACATATATGAGAGATATAGGATTTGTGAACACTTTTACTACCATTTTTTCCTACGAACAAATGAACAATATAAAAGTTTTACATCTTGAGAAGTTATACAACTTTGTAGTTCAACAGTTTTCAATTTAAACATGTTTAGGGCTTCAAAAATTGTATTTGCCAACTATAGAACCGGCTGCGTTGATCAACACAAACAGTTCGTGGCTCCAACCAGCTGCGATGGCTAGCAACGCAGCCGGTTGGTGGCTAGAACCGGCTGCGTTGATGAGCCCCTCAACGCAGCCGGTTCTAACCACCAACCGGCTCCGATGAGTAGCAACACAGCCGGTTCGTAGCTGGAACCGGCTGCGTTGCCCTCACTCCTCATCACAACCGGTTGGTAATATAAACCGGCTGTGATAAGGAGCAACGCAGCCGGTTTGTAAACCAACCGGCTGTGATGACCTTTTACAGCCGGTTGTCTCAAAACCGGCTGTAAAGGGACGTTTGATTTAAGCGAATCTGTAGTAGTGATACGGCCATACACTGAGAACGGCATCTAGACCTAAAGATCAAGGATACTACTATTTAAGGAAAGCAAATCGTTTGCAGCTGGAAATTTGTGTCCCTCCAACACTCATCTTTAGCCAGGAATATTTATCACAGCTCTACGAGAACAACACCCAATATTTCATTACAACTCCATTCGAATTTGAGCTTGCATAGATCGAAAAGAACCAAATAAAAAACTTGCATTGGAGACCTTTTATTTCCACAAATTTTTGCCCATTCATACTACAGTCATACCTCTTGACATACACAGTCACTATACCCCTATTTTTATGCCTATCAATATACCAAGCCGGTAAGCCACCTGAGTCCTGTCGTAGTCAGCCTTAGCCATACCGAGCAGCTGTGAATCCGGCATCTTAGCCAGATGGTCATCCCTGCACGCCCTCAAGCTGCGTAGTGCCACCCTATACTCAGCGCCGAGGTCAAGGCCACAGCGTTCCGGCAGGCGTGTCCGTACCCTAGCCAGCCTTCTCCAGGTCCTGTCCATGGCGGCATTGGCCTCATGGTAGCTACAGCCGCACTGGTCATACGCTGCCTTGTCCTCAATGGGGATCGACGCGTTGCCGAGTGCGTTCCTCACCCAAGACATGGTGAACATGTAGTCCTGCCCGACCTCCACCGCGGCGATGAACACATACTCGCAGGCCTCATGAATCGACCCGACAGGGGTTCTTCATCCCAGCGTGCCCATACAGAGCTTGTACATGGCCATGGGTTTCCCTGCCATGGCTTCGTGGCAGGCTGCCTCCATGGTCATGTTCCTGTGGGCGCCAGGGCAGCCACCGCTGGTGACCGCGGTGGAACTAAGAGAGACTAGAGCGACGGCAACCGTGGCGAAGAGAGATTTGTCGATCATGGCTATGGCCATGTGGCAAATGCTTGCTTTGCGTACGACTATTTAAGAGAAGATACATAGTATGTATAATATTTGTTTTTGTTGGGGAGACGCCCCTTGGAATCATGTTTTCTACTTTTACAGGCGAGACTGAAGAGTTTCGAATGAAGAAGATAAATGCGAAGCTAATTTCGAAGAGGCAAAAGTCGCCGGCGAAATCAGAGAAGTCAGGACGAAGCTGACAAACGTGAAGCTAATTCGAAGAGGTTAAAGCCTTATCGAGCAGGATCGAAGAAGTCAAGACAAAGAGGACAATGTTACGAGGCTGGGTATGGAATATGGAGATGCTGAAACGAGTCTATCATCTGCGACGAGGCTAGGATGAGGATTGGCGGGAAGCAACGGTTGTCCAAAAGCTAGACTATGTGTAAGAATTCTGGCGGGAAGTAACGGTCTTGTAAACATACGAGGTTGACCCCTATAAATAGCAGGTCAGCAGTAACTGTAGAGGACAATTTTTGAAGGAACGAGAAAGAAGTCAACCTTGACTTTGTTACTGTTTGTAATACTAGAAAATCCGTGTTACAACAGTTGGCGCCGTCCGCGTGTTAGGATCGAAATCAAAACTCACGATGCCACCAAAGAAAAAGCAACGATCTGGTGATCCACAAACTTCCAAAGCTCACGAAAATGAAAGAGAAAACGATGAACAACAAGTTTCACCAGACCAAGCCATTACCAATGATAACCAAAATCGAGAAGAAGCTAGCCTCGAACAACTCTTACAAGAAATCGAGAGGCTTAAGCAAGAAAAAGAAGCCCTGTTGAAAGAAGCGGAGAATCAGAGAAACGAAACCGAGAAAAAACGAAAAATCGCAGAGGCCAAGAATGAGCTCCAGAGACTCCAAAGCGAGCTCAATGCGAGCAAAGAAACTGTGCAAGTGCCCGAGAGAGAATACAACACCGAGACAACTTACAACACGGGTTTCAGAAGCTTCGACTCGAATTCACCATTATCTCCAGGCCTTCAAAATGCACCATGGCCAACTTCGTACAAGCCCATCACCTTGCCCAAATACAATGGTACTTGTGATCCAAGGCAGTTTCTGATGAGCTACGAAGTCGCTGTAGCTTCAGCAGGAGGAAACGAGCTAGTTCTTGCAAAATCATTCATCATAGCTTGTGAAGGACCGGCTCTTACATGGTTCACGAGATTAAGCCTAGGATCAATTTTCAGCTGGGAACAACTCAAGGCTAAAGTACTTCAAAACTTTCAAGGATTCAATAGGCAACTGCTAACCTCGGGAGACTTATTCGCATGCAAACAGGAGGAAAGAGAACCGTTAGCTCAGTATTTCAAACGCTTCATCCAATTAAAGGCCCAAACAGACGATATCCCAGACTCCATAGCAATTGATGCATGCATTCACGGGTTGGGACCAGGGCCATGCGCATCTGAATTCGTCAAAAACAAACCAAGGAACCTCCATGAACTCTTCCACGAGATGGAAAAATTTTGCAGATCAGACGATGATCACAGGAGAAGAATCAACGAAAGAGCCATGCTCAGAAAAGCAAACGGAAATTACAAGCAGCCCACATACGAAAAGCAGAACTACAACAGACCAACCCAAGTTTTCCACATAGAAAACGAGACTGGCCAACATAGTAACGAATCAAATGCAGCGAAGCAAAACTTCAACTCCTCAACCACACGAGGAAGAGGCGGACGAGGCAGAGGCCGTGGAAGAGGTCGAAGCCAACAAGAAAGCCAATCTCGATCTTGGTTCTGTCAATTCCATGGTGAAAACCCAGATCACGGTACAGGGAGATGTCCCATAACCATCAGAGTAAAGCAAGAAATGAATCAAAACAACAATCAAGGTCGCGCAGTTCAAACAAATTCTTGGCAGTGCGCCACCAACAACACGCCGAATCCGCAACTACAACACCCAACGAATTCATAATCCTTTTCAACATACCATCAGCCTCGTTTAGCTTGGCATCAAACCCAGACCGAGTCAAATCAACAAGCGCACAACTCAATCCAATCAACCGCAGCAAGAAAAGACGAAACCGTAATGCAAGCAACTCCAACACCGAATTCAACACCCGTCAAGGGTCCCATTCCCTCTCGCGGAATGATCCTGCCCATTGCCGGAGGATCTTCAGTTGATTTCGAAAGCAAAAGACAAAGAAAAGACTATTTCAGAAGAGTGCACGCAATACTACCCAATGGCCCAGTGATAAAAACCCATTGGTCGCATGTGCCAATAACCTTCACCGAACAGGATCTCAAACTCCAGTGTTATCCTCATACCGATGCCATGGTCATCGAAACAAACGTAGCAGGCTGGGAGCTAACAAAGATACTGATAGACAATGGCAGCTCAGCTGATATTATCTTCGCCAGTGCTTTCGACCAAATGAACATCAGCAGAAGTCTGCTACAACCTTCAGAAACTCCACTCATTGGCTTCGGAGGAAAAAGAGTCCAGGCCTTAGGAAAAATTGAACTACCGGTAACTTTGGGGGACCTGAGTAATCCCAGAACAGAACGAATCACTTTTGACGTAGTTGACATGTACTACCCTTACAATGCAATCTTCGGAAGAGGTTTTCTCAACACATTCGAAGCTATTGTACGACAAGCATATCTGTGCATGAAACTTCCAGCATCAAATGGAGTAATCACGGTTTTCGGAAACCAGCAAGTCGCAAGGGACATCGAGCAAGGGATTACTCCAGGCGAGAAAAATGTCAACCTCTTGCAGGCAGAAACGAAACAAAAAAGCAATGAAGCTCAAGCAAAATCGATCGAAAAGAAGCCACCGCAACACAGAGTGGAAAAAGTAAAAGAAACTATTCAAGCACAAGACACCAAGCGAGTCTCTCTCGATCCAGGAGTCGAAGGTAGAGAGGTCACAATCGGAGCAGACCTCTCCCCCCAAGAAGAGGAAGATTTGATAACTTTTTTAAGAAAGAATAAAGATGTCTTCGCATGGACAGCTGCAGATCTAAAGGGTGTCAGCAGAACCATAATCGAGCATAGTCTCAACATAAACCCGAAGACAAGGCCAAGAAAACAAAAATTGAGAAAAATGTCGGATGAGAAGGTAGAAGGAATAAAATCCGAAGTGGAAAGGCTATTAAAGGCAAAAGTCATCAGAGAAGTACAATACCCAGAGTGGTTGGCGAATACTGTCCCAGTGAAGAAGAAAAACGGAAAATGGAGGATGTGCATTGACTTCACAACACTAAACAAGCACTGCCCAAAAGATGATTTTCCTCTACCAAGAATCGATAGTGTCGTTGATGACGCAGCCAACAGCGAGATTCTATCCTTACTAGATTGCTTTTCAGGATATCACCAAATTTGGATGAAGCAAGAGGATGAGGAGAAGACAAGCTTTATAACACCTTTCGGAACTTTTTGTTTCGTCAGAATGCCAGAAGGATTGAGAAACGCAGGGTCAACCTTCTCAAGAATGACCAAAAAAGTCTTCAACTCACAAATTGACAGAAACATGTTAGCTTATGTGGATGACCTCGTCGTAAAAAGCATCAAAAGAGCGGATCATATCAAAGATCTCGAGGAAACCTTTAACAATCTAAGAATGTCAAACTTGAGCTTAAATCCAGAAAAATGCGTCTTCGGAGTAACCAAAGGAAAAGTTTTGGGGTGCCTTGTAACATCAAAGGGAATCGAGGCTAACCCAGACAAGGTGCAAGCCTTGGCATCCATGGAGGAGCCAAAAACGGTTAAGGAAGTACAACAATTGACAGGCAGAATCGCAGCTCTAAACAGATTCGTACCAAGAGCAGCCGAGCGAAGCCTTCCTTTTTTCAAAACGCTCAGACATGCACAGAAATTCAACTGGGGCGAAGAACAATCGAAAGCATTCAGAGAGCTAAAGCAGTACCTTGCGACAATGATCAAACTATCACCACCAGCACAAGGAAAAGACCTTCTCCTCTATCTTGCAGTATCAGAATCAGCAGTAAGCGCAGCAATAGTACAAGAAACCGAAATCGAGGGCATTCTGAAGCAGTTGCCAGCCTACTTCGTTTCTGAAGCATTATCTGGAGCCAAGAAGTCATACTCGGAACTCGAAAAAATTGCATATGCATTGCTCATGGCATCAAGAAAACTCAGGCATTATTTCGAAGCTCACAAAGTTACAGTCGTCACCAACAAACCTCTAGCCGAGTTATTTGCAAATAGAGAAGCTTCGAATAGGATTAGCAAATGGTCTGCAGAACTATCTGGATTCAATATTGAATTCGTAAGACGAAATGCAATCAAATCCCAGGTGTTAGCTGACTTCGTAGTAGACTGGACCTCTCCAAAGCTTGAAAATTCGGACGAAGATGAAAAACAATGGACAGTCTATTGTGATGGAGCATATTGTAACAAAGGTGCAGCGATCTCTGCAATACTGGTTTCACCAGGCGGAATCAAAACAAGATTCGCTGCACGATTGGAATTCAGCAATCAAGAAATTCAAGTCACAAATAATGTTGCAGAATACGAAGCGCTCTTGCTTGGGCTACGGAAAATGAAATCACTAGGAAAACAAAGGTTCATTGTGAAGACAGACTCAAAAATAGCAAGGGACCACATCGAAAAGGATAGCGAAGCTAAAAAGCCGGAACTAATCGATTACCTCGAAGAGGTCAGAGAAATGGAGAAACACTTCAAAGGATTCACGGTGGAACACATACACAGAAACGACAACAACGAAGCTGATGACTTAGCCAAGAAAGCAGCAAAGAAGGAAGAATTACCTGAGGATGTAATTTACGAGGTCATGACCATCCCCTCAATCAAAAAGCAGCATCTAGCACACATCTGCTGGGAAGATTGGAGAGCACCAATCATGGCATACCTACAAAACAATTTCACACCCTGTTCAGCAAGCGAGGCTAAAAGAATACCAGCAAGAGCAAAGGGGTACCAGATAGTACAAGGAGAGCTGTACAAGAAGGGGATATCAGCACCATGGCTAAAATGCATTGCAAAAGAACAAGGAATGGCGATACTAAAAAGCATACACGAAGGGATATGCGGAACACATATTGGTCCAAGAGCCCTCGCAGCAAAAGCGGTCAGGCAAGGAATGTTTTGGCCAACAATGATAAAAGATGCAGATGAAATAGCAAAGAAATGCGAAGCATGTCAAAAGAACGCAAGCAATCAAAGGATTCCATGTTCACTGTTGCAGCTCATCACACCTTCTTGGCCATTGCAAAGATGGGGAATAGATTTAGTAGGGCCTCTCCCAACAGCTCAAGGAAACTGCAGATTCGCAGTAGTTGCTGTGGAATATTTCACAAAATGGATCGAAGCAAAAGCTCTAGCATCGATAACTTCGCATACAATACAAAAGTTCTTCTGGCATAACATCATTTGTAGATTCGGGGTACCAAAAGAAATAACGGTAGACAATGGAAAGCAATTCGACAGCGAATCATTCAGAGATTTTTGCATAACAATGGGAACCAAAGTGAAGTACGCATCTGTATACCATCCGCAATCAAACGGTGCAGTTGAAAGAGCCAACGGCATCACTTTTTCAGCTATAAGGAAGATGCTCTTCGACCACAAAAAGGGAAAATGGATTGACGATTTGCCAATCGCAGTATGGTCACATAATACCACACAATCCAGAGCAACCAAGTTCACTCCTTTCAGATTGCTATACGGAACTGAAGCAATGGTTCCAGAAGAAATCAAGGCCAAAACACTAAGGGTAACACTTAGCAGTGACGAAGGTGAAAAAGAAATGGTGGAAAGGACTTAATCGAAGTCGATCGACTTGTTGCATCACATAACCTCGAATCATATCAAAGGCAAACACGAAAGTGGCGCGACCCAAAAGTAAAGATAAGAGAGATCAGAGTTGGGGACCTGGTAATCAAAAGAAAGCATAACGCAGAAAACTTATCCAAATTCGAGGAAAAATGGGAAGGACCATACATTGTCACCAGAAGCTCGAGGCCAGGGTCTTATCATTTGTCCACCGAGAATGGAGAAGAATTACCTCACTCATGGAATGTGGAGCAACTTCGCAAGTACTATAACTAGAATCGAAACAAATAAAGCTGTACAGTACTTTCCAAGTTTCAGTTCTTTTTGTAAAGGTCAACTTCGTAAATGTGCGGAACTATAAGCACAAATACGTAGCACCTCTTTTCTCTTTCATCACAAAAGGTCGTACTCTTTTCCTCACAAAAGGGGCTCCAGGAAACTGGAGGTGAGGTTTTTAATGAGGCGAACCCATGTAAATATCTCCAAAACATCAATAAAGGAGACTCCCCTAAAAGTACGTAAGCAAAAAATTCAACGAGGTTGAAAAATAACCTCGCAAAAGAAGACCTCGAGCAAAATAGCTCGAGGCCGAGGTTGAAAAATAACCTCGCAAAAGAAGACCTCGAGCAAAATAGCTCGAGGCCGAGGTTGAAAAATAACCTCGCAAAAGAAGACCTCGAGCAAAATAGCTCGAGGCCGAGGCTGAAAAATAACCTCGCAAAAGAAGACCTCGAGCAAAATAGCTCGAGGCCGAGGTTGAAAAATAACCTCGCAAAAGAAGACCTCGAGCAAAATAGCTCGAGGCCGAGGCTGAAAAATAACCTCGCAAAAGAAGACCTCGAGCAAAATAGCTCGAGGCCGAGGTTGAAAAATAACCTCGCAAAAGAAGACCTCGAGCAAAATAGCTCGAGGCCGAGGTTGAAAAATAACCTCGCAAAAGAAGACCTCGAGCAAAATAGCTCGAGGCCGAGGTTGAAAAATAGCCTCGTAAAAAGAAGACCGCGAGCAAGATAGCTCGAGGCTGAGTTTGGAAAAATACCCTCGCTAAAAGAAGCCTTGAGCAAAACAGTCCAAGGTCGAGATCGGAAAAACTAACCTCGCCAAAGAAATCTCGAATAAAATTCTCTAAGAAAGAGGTCAAAAACAATACCTCGCAAAAAAAAAAAGACCAATTGTCTAGATCAAATCAGGGGAACGAAAAAAGCAACAGAGTTGCCCTATTTCGAAATTAAAACAAGAGAACGTAATCTTTCAGATTCGTTGCTCGAAGTAAGAAGCAATGAATAAACGCAAAGGGGCTATCGAGGGAGGGGACGCCTTTTTCAAAGGCTAAAAAGAGAAGCCCCCATTTGCATTTATTCAAAAACAAGCTTTCATCAAGCAACTGACACATTAAAACGAATCACCTAACCTGTACCTTTCAAAAAGGACACAAGGTTAGGTGAAATCTTTATTTTACCAAGGGTCCAAAGACCACTATAAAAGGGAAGCCGGGAGACGAGCCTCGGCAAGAGAAAAAGCAAAGCAAATGAAAAAAGGAAAATTTTCCTAGAAATGAGAGGCAGCAGGAATCAAAGGAATGCTCGACGGCATGATCTGGCCAGGCCAAAGACTAACATCAGCATAGGGCCCATGGATGCTTCGTGCAGCAACGCCTTCTCAAGTTGTGCGATCCTGGAGAAGAGCGCATCCGCTCCAAGGTTTTCTCGAGTCAACAAGGGAACTAGAAGCCAATATATGGAGAAAAGCACATCCGCTCCAAGGTTTTCTCGAGTTAACAAGGGAATTAGAGGCCAAAGAATATTTAAGCGTTTCCTATAGCGAAAACGAAGCTAAAGGTCATGATCTTGTAGAAACAAGATAGTGTACAAGCAACTCCAAATGAAAATAAATTGTACGAGTCCGATGCATACACTTCAAAACAAAGACTGAAGATAATTACGAGGTTAATATAGACAACGAACAATTTCAATGTTTAAGACGCTCTGAAGTTCACAAACATCGCTCATGACTTGCAACAAGTTTTTTACATAAATTAGTTTCGACTCGCGACTAGATTTCTTCTTCTTCTTGGGGAGATTTAGTTTCGCCTTCTTCACGAGACGAATCCAAAGCATCATTTTCTTCTTCCTCGTCTTCTTCCTCTTTCCCTTCCTCGGTTTCTGCATCCTCAGTTTCTTCCTAGTGAAGAACAAAAGCAAAAGACTTAGAATTTTCGGCAATAATAAAAGAGAAGACGAAGCAAAGTTATATAGAGAAAGTTTTTTACCTTCGAAGAGGAGTCCTTAGCCATATCTCGCCCATAGGCGTTCCAGAAGTCTCGCAAGAAACGACGTTTCATAGTTTCGACTTCTTTTGAACAAGGCAAGGACAGATCTCCGAAGTCAGCAAAACGAAATCCGGGGCTAGAAACCCGAAGAAGCAGTTCCTTATCTTCTTTCTCGAGGAATCTGCCGAGGCCATCGGTGCAGGTGAGTGCGAAGTTGTCGCCAGCAATAGAAAACACGTCCCCGAGACCAGCAAATTCTTCTTCAATCCAAGATAAGAAGTTATCAATGTTTAAGTCCGTCGGAAGAGCGTAAGGAGTGGCTCCGAACTGCTTGAGTGAGCTACAATACGAATCAAAAATTCGTTTAATCTTCTCAGCGTCAAGAGTCTTGGACGAGGCTAGAGCATTTTCGGTTTCTTTCAACTTAAGCTCGAGGGAAGACACTTTAGTCTTAGCCTCTTTCGCAGCATCGGACTCGCGAACCACGGTATCACGTAGGTTCTCAATCACAGTCAGGTTCTCGTCGAAGTCCTTCTGCAAGGCTTTATATTTTCTATCTGTTTTGTCCCATTTGTCCTCGAGCTTAGTCAAATCTTTATGAAGTTTGTCGTTGACTTCCCGAAGCCTCTCGTTCTCCTTCTCCAAGAAATGAAGTCGATCAACAGCGGTTTTAGACTTTGAAGCACAAACCGCGTTGATCAACTTAACCTAAGGAAGCAAATCGAAAACAAGAAAGTAAGTCAAATATAAAGAAAGGAAGAAACGAGGATAAAATACCAAAAAGCAAGCACGAACCTTGTGCGCTGTGGAGACGCTCAAGCGAGATAGCTCTTCAAAGTTAAGATTTTCCAAAGATGTTTTGTAACCTATAAAAACGAAGACAAAATATAAGAATCAAAAACGAAACTAAACATGAAGTGATGATAGAATTTTTTCTCACCTCGCATTTCATCAGTATCTTCACCAAGGTCAACAAAAGAAGAAGCAACCAGGTCTTGAGGGAGCTTGGTAGATGTCTCTTCAGGGATCTTTTTACCCTTGACATCCACAACCTCGACCTAAAAATATCAAGCAAAATAAGCAAAAACAATAGAAGAAATTTAGTGGTCAAGTCCAGTACAACTAAAATTACTGACCTCGTGTTTGGCCTCGACTACTTTATCTTTCTCCACATCCATGGCCTCGACGGCTGATTCTGTGGAATACAAGCCGAAGTTATGCTCTAAGAGCTCAAGAAAGTTTGGATCGAATTCTCTTGGAGATTTCGAAACAACACTTGATATCGAGCCTGTCAGGTTCATTCTAGCACCGGGGCATTTCATAAAAGGAACAAATAAACCTTCACCCGAAGCAGCAGAAGTACCTGCTAAATCCTTCATAAACCCCGAAGTGCCGAGGTCACCACCAGCAATGCCAGCAATTCCGAGAAGTCCACAAGTTGCTTCAATAGTTTCTTTTTCCTTCTCAACTTCAGCTCCGGCTTCTGGACTATCCAGGAGAGACAAATTTACCTTTCGAGTCAATCGAGGTTTCTTGGTTGGTGCAGAAGTAGATTGTTGCATACAGGCACTTTTCCTCTTTTGAGCCTCGAGCAGCTTTGTCTTCGCCTGGGGAGCATCTTGACTCGAAGATATTAAAACTTTTGATGAAGTCTTTTTGTATCTTCGCGAAACGCCAGCTTGCTCGGATCCAATATTTCCAAATGGTTTCATGCGCTTCTGAGGCTTAGAAGGTTTTACCCTGTCCCCATACTGAACACCCATTTCTATCCACGGGCGGTTCAGACGACTTGTTTTTTCGAAGAAGTCAATCATTGACTTCTTCTCCTTTTCGGTGAAAGGACCAACCAAAGACCTCGCAGCCCATTCTACATTCGAAACAAGTTCGTCATCACTAACACCTTCAGGTTTTGTAAGTCCAAAAACAGCAAAGGTGGTGGGCAAGATGAAACCAGGAATTGGCCTCTCCTCAATTCGAAATGGTTTCCAGTCTGTTCCCAAAGGCCAGATTCCGGCAGCCAAAAACTCTTCAACAACATCACGGCCGGTGAGTCGTCGCGTAGCATGATGAAAGCAAGGACTGTTTTTCTTAAAAGACTCAGATTTTCTATCGAAATCAATCACGGTAGAAATTTCTATGTTGCCAAGAGGACCAGCAAATGGATAATGTACTTCGCTGGAGTTTGGTGTAGCGAAACCAACCTTAACATAGAACCAGGACTTCGGCCAGTTAACGTCCCAACGATTTCGCTGAGCGTAGGAGAAGTCAACTTTGGTAATCTTTAGGGCTGCACTTCGACGACGCGAAGTAAAGGTTGCAACACCAAACTGTCCAATATGTTCTTCGCCCCCTTCTTCCAGAAATACCGATCTCTTCTGAAGATGAAGCTCATTGTAACGACCGAAGGTATCAACGTCAATCTCACCACCAAATGTTTTCACTCCCCAGAAAAATTTTGACAATTGAACAAAAGAATTTGGTGTCAGTTGATGAAGCTTGACGTTGAATCGGTCAAATATCTGAGGTAGCATAGGGTCGCAGGGAAATCGAAGACCAGCAGTAAAGAAATCAGTAAAAACGACAGCCTCTCCAATCTGAGGATCAGGGGTAGTTTCGTGACCCGGAGCACGGCCAACACCAGCAGGAAAAAATCCATTTTGTTCATAAGTTGAAATCATGCCTGAAGTAACTGAGGACCGACCAAAATGAAGGGTCTTGGGAGCTGATTCTTCAACAAGCTCATCAACGCTGGCCTCGACTCCCTCTAGATCTTCGCTCCCTGGGTTAGAAGCCACAGGACTATCCTCCTTCTCCGCATCAGGAGTCGGAATAGCAGCAGACTCGATGTGGGCCATCCCGAAACTAATATCAAAAGAAATTAAAAACATAACAAAACAAGAAACGAAGACAGAGATTCTTCAAAACTAACCTTTTTTCAATTACGAAGCACTTCAAATATCTTAACAAGCAGCACCAAACAGAAAAGAGCGAAGGCAGAAGCACGAGGTCAGCAATGAGAGTTAAAGCAAAGCGAAGACAATTACACGAGGTCAAAAGTGAAAGCGAAGGTAATTTTAGGAGGGGGTAACTTCTACTATTTATAGGCGCGGTAAGTTCCGAAATTCGCGCCGTGGAAAGGCGCCAAGTAACCGCCAAATTTATCCAAGGGGACGCCTTTTGGGTTTCGTCCTAGGAGTTCGAGGGATGAATAGTAACAAACTCGAATCCAAGGACGAAGGGGCTACTGTTGGGGAGACGCCCCTTGGAATCATGTTTTCTACTTTTACAGGCGAGACTGAAGAGTTTCGAATGAAGAAGATAAATGCGAAGCTAATTTCAAAGAGGCAAAAGTCGCCGGCGAAATCAGAGAAGTCAGGACGAAGCTGACAAACGTGAAGCTAATTCGAAGAGGTTAAAGCCTTATCGAGCAGGATCGAAGAAGTCAAGACAAAGAGGACAATGTTACGAGGCTGGGTATGGAATATGGAGATGCTGAAACGAGTCTATCATCTGCGACGAGGCTAGGATGAGGATTGGCGGGAAGCAACGGTTGTCCAAAAGCTAGACTATGTGTAAGAATTCTGGCGGGAAGTAACGGTCTTGTAAACATACGAGGTTGACCCCTATAAATAGCAGGTCAGCAGTAACTGTAGAGGACAATTTTTGAAGGAACGAGAAAGAAGTCAACCTTGACTTTGTTACTGTTTGTAATACTAGAAAATCCGTGTTACAACAGTTTTCAGCCATCATAGCATGTATAGCAGTGGGAGTGTCTATAGTTGACCCTTTTATTTATTGATACTCTACTACTATATACATAAATGGTCACGAAATAATGTATGTATCCCCTGCAGTCATATGACAGATATTGGGGAATCCAAATATTGGATTCTAGTATCCTTGTAGCTAGCTATATTTTTTAGGAAAAAGTCCGATTTACATCCTCCAACTATAACAAAAGTATGATTTTCAACCTGCATGCAACTACAAAACCGAACACTAATAACCATCCAACTATCAAACCAGCAGCAAGGAATGGGTGGCGTGAGGGAGGAGAAGGGTTGCAGATATCTAGGCATTTTTTCCTAAATATTTTAATTATCAAAATGTTTTATTTATTAGAAAAAATTGATGGCTAAGATTTATTTGAGGTCTTACCTCTTAGAAGAAGGTAAATGGAGTATGTTAGCATAGCTCATCAAAACCCTAGAAATTTTGCCCTTAAAGTGGTTTCAAGTGTGGTTTTCTATTTTTTTAAAATAAATATAATTTAATCTAAAAAGTTCATAGATACTTCATTTTAAGTCAAACAATTATGAAACTAAGACAATTGTTTTATAAAAGTATAATCTATATGTTGGTACAACATTTCTAAGTTATTGACATCTTTTTTATTTATATTCCCGGTACATTTAGAAAAATAATAATACATTAGCAATATAAACAAATATATCCAAATAACTTCAAATAGTATACCATTTGATAGTTTATATTTTTAGAAAACTTTGGCATCGGTTTCATATTATTTTAATGTAAAAATAAATTAGTTATATATTTTTAAGTTTAAACCATAAATTATATTTCCATCAAATAGAAAACCACCTTTGAAAGCACGCAAAGAGTCAAATTCGTTTGGTTAATTTCGATACTTCGATGGCCCTCTGTCTCTGATTTTAGTCACATGCCGAAAATCAGACTTTTGTTACCGTTACAAGATATAAACCATATTGTTCCCTAAAAGCAACACCCAATGTTTCTTTTACCGTTGATGCTCCGTCCGAATTTGAGCTTGCATATATCATATCATGACTTCATGATCATTCAAAAGAACCAAATTAAAAAACTTGCATTTGGGACATTTTATGTCCATAGTTTTGCCGATTGATAGTACAGTCACCCCTCTTGACATACGCAGTCGCTACAACACTACTTTATGCCTATCAATTTACCGATCAGGTAATCCACGAAGGTCTCGTCGTAATTGGACTCAGCCATGCCCAACAGCTCCGAGTCCGACAACTTGAGCTTGGCCAGATGATCCCTTCACGCCTCCACGCTGCGCAGCGCCGCCTTGCACTCATTGCCCAGGTCAAGGCCGCAGCGTTCCGGCAACCGCTTCTGGACCCTCTCTAGCCTATCTGAGGTCCTATCCATGGCGGAATAGACTTCATGATAGTCTTTCACGCACAACTCATATGCCGCCTTATCCTCGCCAGGGATCGACGTGTTGTCGAGGGCGATCTTCACCATGAACACGGTGAGGAAGTACTTCAGCTCAGCTGCTTCGCAGCGACGTACACGTACTCGTTGGCCTCATAGATTGACTTGCGGCCAATTACCCAATTCCGAGCCCCCAGCAAGCCCATGCAGTCCTCGAACATGTGCATGGGTTTCCCGGCCATCGCCTCGCGGCAGGCTGCCTCCATGGTTATGTTTCTGCGGGCACCGGGGCAGTCGTCGCTGGCAGCAACAATGGTGGAACTAAGAGAGACTAGAGCCATGGCAACCACGACGAAGGGGGACATGTCGATCTTGGCTATGGCTATATACCAAATGTTTTCTTAATTTGTATCGATTATTTGAGAGAAAAATACATGTATATATATAGCATGTAGTAATTGGCCCTTGCAGTCATATACAACAAATATTAGGGAATCCAAATGTTGGATTCTAGTATCTTGTAGCTTGTATTTTTTTTATAGGAAAAATATCCCTTGGGCAAGATATTGCACATCCAATCTTTTCTAGATATTTGTCAAGATATCCAAAAAGAAGTTGGTTTTGCATGGAGGATACACTTTCTTTCCAATATATGACCAGCCTAGGAAAATAATAATGGAACTGAGTTCCATAGGAGGCTGGGTCTAATCTGAAACCATAACTATGGCATGTTAATTATGAATTTGGAAATAGTAAAAGGAGGCTCGTTCCAATCTGAAATCCATTCCCCAAATGGAGTCATATGACAAATATTAGGGTATCCAAATGTTAGGTTCTAGAATCATTCTATCTAGTGGCCGCGGCGAGCTGCGACCGCGGCTATGGATGGGCTCGACGGCCCTGTGGATGGGCTTGCTGGTCCCATGGATTTTTTTTATTATTTTTAGTGGATTAACCGAGACAGGCATAAAACTACCTCGATAAATCACTTATTTATCGTGACCTTAACTCCCATACGGTTGCAAAAACCACCTCAGTAATTCACTTTTGCCCTCCTCATTTAATCATTTTGTAGTAGTGAGAACGACACCCAATATTTCATTCACAGTTGATACTTCCTTCCGAATTTGAGCTTGCATCTATCATATCATGAATTCATGATTATTCGAAAAGAACCAAATAAATAAACTTCATTGAGAAAACTGCCAAAGTTAAATTCTGATGCTAGCCAATTCACCATGCCTACTTGATTTTGCAATGGCCACTGATACAGGCGCTGAAAAGATGTTGGAGAAAACTGAACTCCCGTTCCGTCACTTCCATAGTTGCCAACAGCATAGCAGAACAAAGGTCTACAGGTGAGGTGAGCCTCTGGCAGACCACCTTTGTCGCTGGATGTGGAGCAGTTCACGGACAGAGGTTTCAAGAGTCACCTTACTCCCAGGCGTTGCCGGAGCTCTGCAGAGAATGGGCAGAACAGGAGGAGGTGCTCAGCAGTCTCCGGTTGGATTTGCACTGCAGTCGGCGGAGACTAGGGAAATACGTGACTCTGAATTTCAGAGGTCTTCTAAAACAAGAAAAAAAAAACACAGAGGAGGTTTGTCAGTCCAATCTGAAATCCCTTTCGCTAATGGATGGAAAGAGCTCGCTCCTTGATTTATACAACTGGAAATGCCGTATGATGTGACCGCATGAAAACGCCACCAAAGTTGCATTTGGGACAGATGAAGATGAGACATTGGAGGAAACCAAATCATGTGCATCTTCAGATTTGGTTCCATCCAACACTCACCTTCAGCTTCCAAATTCTTCAGTGAAGTTTACTGTATCTGTTCTACTTGCACTACGCCTCATTTTATCAACTGAACATGAGATATTGGAGGAAACCAAGTCTTGCCTGCTTTCGCAACAAGATTTGGTTCCATCCAATTCTCAAATTCAATTGCCCAAGTTTTGGTTCTGAACTGCGATGCTACCTAATCTAACTCGCCAGATCCACTTAATTCTGCAATGTCCAACGGCTACCGATAGTGGCGCTGAAGATAAGATGTTGGAGAAAACTGAACTCCTGAACTGTCTGTCAGACACGGAAGAGTTCAGTTTCCTACAACTCTTACCTTCAGAGCTAGCTAAGAAAATGTTAGGCTTGGACTACTTCGAGCTTATGGTGCTGACCTTTTTATATACACACAATTCAACCCGAAGATCATGTGCTTCTTCATCTTGATGTTCCCTGTCATGAGTAGTGCATGTCCAGAAAAAAGGATCAGAAACAGTTAAGACTTTCTAACAAACCCTCACCAGAAATATCTTGAGAACTTTTACAACGCACAATACTACTATAAAAAAGGACTAGTATATAAGAATATGACGGCTGAGATTAATTGTATACTACTGTTTGTTGACCTGTAGTATAGAGTAGTATAGGGTACTTAGTATAGTAGTATAGGGGTATTATTGAAAAAAAAATAAATGGCATTGTTGTAGTTTTATTTTTTTAATATCAGCACTTCCAATTAATTAGATATAGTTTTGTATCTTTGTCAAATTTCTAATTTTCTCATTTCATCATGTGTGCTACGTCTGCCCACCGGCGGCCGCCTAGGGTTCCTGGCTCGGGCATCAATCGCCGGCCGAGGTACAGCGCCGGAGGTCTCCTGGCAAGTCCTGTGCCTGACTCACTGCCGCCGGGGCCGAGAGGCGGCTCGCATACTCCGTCGCCGTCTGATCCTATTCTACTCACCAACTTATTGTGTCTTTCCTCGTGGCCGGCGACGAACCTGCCGTCGCTCCCGCCAGCTCACCTCCCATGGCCCTCCCCACGTACTGCTGGCCTCCAGCCTACCACCAGGCACGAGTACAGCAGTACTACTCAAATCTGGGAGGCAATCGGATTTGTCTTGCAGGCCAGTGACCGCGACCGGCGATACGAAGCAGCCGAGAAGAGCAGGGAATTGTCGTTCATCAAGAAGCATTGGGTGTTCATACAGAAATTGCTGCACCCGTAAGTCCATGATCTCGACACATGCCTTCCGTCTCAGGAAAGAGCATTTCTTCAGTTAACTAATGAACATCTTCAGTTTCGTCAATTATGCGGTCTACAAACAGAGGAACTGAGGAAGTCGACATTCAACACACGAGCTCGTCGATTTCAATAGATAGCAACCATATTGAGTTGTTTATTTTTAAACTTTAAGAATACTTTGTTTTAATTATTTTGTTTCAGTTAGTGACCTTTCGAGTGGATATAGGTGATATGGTCCAGTTATGTAAGGAACATGAAAGAATGGATATGGGCGATATGGTCCAGTTCTGTAAGGAACGTGAAAGAAGAGAACTCGAGTAGAAGTGTAGAACCCTAGATTAGAATGATAGATATAGTCCCGCCATCAAGTTGTCAGTGTTTGTATCAGTGAACTCATTAACTTGCCTCCGATTAAGTTTCTGCCGTTGATGTTCTATCGTTTTTCTCCTAGTGTTCTTGATTGAAAATCCCTCTGCAGTTCGATCTCTTCCCCTTGGTTCTTGACATGTCGAATAATGCAACAATGAATTGGCATACCGAATAACAAGACACGGATGAAAATGGTGAAACATTTAGTTGATGGATCTAGAAACAACCCTGCCATACCAAATAGGAAGGATCACAAGAAACACTCGAATGCATGGGAGAAATTCAGCATAGCTAAATAAGACACTGATGTACAAATTAATGGCATTTACATTACTTTTATGCAGGGCCCAAACAAATTGGGATATGCATAGAAGTTGACGAGTCTAACACACGACACGTTAGCTACTACACACCCATAGGACAAGGCCGAATTCTGCAATAGGATTAAAAGACAAAGGATTAACAGTTTATAATATTTTGTTGGGGACACCAACGTCTCATTTCTTTTCTCTCACTCCAATTACAGTTCAACAAAGCCCGGAGAACTCTGGCTTCCCACCAGCTGATTCCATCGCTTTGCACTTGCGCAGTCCAATTCCTCATACTTGGGCGCCCCATCTCATCTCTATACCATCATTGTCTGAACATCAGCAATGGAGGGGTGCTTGCCAATTGCTTCAGCTTTGAAATACATGTCTGGTGCTCCTCCTTGTTGTGTGGGCACAGAATGTGCCAGTTTTGAACCAGACCAGCTATCATTCCCAGTAAGACTTCCATGCTTTGCCAAGCCAGGTTCTGAAAACAGGAGCATTTCTTAATTTACAAACCCCCAAAGGGTAGCTGAACTAATGATATTTACCACACAAAACTTGTTGCTACTAAGACAGCATGAACCAATTGATTCAAACGACATGCCAACATTCATACCTACAACCTGAGAGATGAACTCCCACTCTTTTGGTGACTGCTCACTCAAAAAAAAAAGACGGTGACTTGTTTCCATCTCATCACAGAACAAACTGGTTTTAATCTCTATATTTTGTCTCTTAGCAAGATTATCTCTAATCAGGACCTTATTTTTAGACAGTAACCAAAGCAAAAAAAATGCACCCTAGGGGGGATCTTCAGACTCCAAATATTTAAAACATACACTGGAAGTACACCTCTAAAATTATAATCTTGTATAGAAACTGTGAAGAATATACGCCATTAGAGTTAAATTGCCAAATCATGGCATCCTTCTCGTTACTTTCATCAGTTTACCCAGCTCAATGAATTGACGGAACAAGTACATTGAAAACATGGACAACTTCCAAAGTTTTGATGATTCTCTATGATGGCAGTACCACGAGGAGGAAAAACAAGAAATACATGGCTCATTTGCATAGCTTGAGCTTCTTGAAGAATAAATAAACCTGCGACTTTGGGTAGGCCGGCAGGGTGCTGCGGCTATGCATGTCAGGATGTAGGTTGTTCAATCCACAGCTTTATGCTGCACACCAGCCGCTTGCAGCCTCTCCGCCAAGTTCTTCAGCTGTCTCTCACCTCCAATGTTACCTATACAAAAACAATACTCACAATAATTTTTATTATTTATTTTCGGAATGAAGGAGACTTCAAATAAACAACGCAATTAACACACATTAGCATATACAGTGTCCTCCAATACAGGTAGGACTTTAATAAAACCACTAAAGCATGATTTTAAGAGCAGATGCAAGACAATGCCAAAGTTTAATCATGATGCAGACATGCAGTAGTAAACGATGGCCATGGTTCCCTCAAGTGAGCAATGGTTTCGTGTGCAAATCAATCAGCCAGACACAATGCGGAAACTCAAGGTCATCGACAACAAAAGTGAGATGCGCAAGAAGCTGGAGTTTGAGTGAGGCAAAACGTCGAACACGCCTTGTGCATCCTGTCGAGGTTATCCGGCAACAGCTCGTGCACTAGGATGGGGACTGTAGCATCTACACCGGGGGGACTGAGGCGGCGGCATCACGGCGAGGATGCCCCTTCCGGTACCACGCAAATATAGGTCCGTGAATCTGTCACCGGGGAAGCCGGGACGGTGGCCGTGCAGGGGCCGGCGGCGGTGGGCGGTGACATGTCGGGCCCGGGAGGGTGAGTCGCAGCCGGGGCGTCGGGAGGGGAGGGGAGGATCGGTGGCGGCTGGCACGGCGGCATTCAAGTAGCGGCGTAGGTGAGTCGCGGCTGGGCGTCGGGAGGGGATGATCGTGGCGGCACGGCTGCAGGCTGGGACGTCGGGACGCGGAGGAACGGCGTCACGAGGGGATGGGAAAAATTAGACGCCTAGTGATTACCAAGGTACCCTTGATTATAGACCGTTAGATCTTCTCTATACTCTATACTAATGCTTGGTAGTATTGTGCGTTGTAAAATAGCTCAATATCTTTGCCATGCTTTTGCATTTCAGGTACTTCTACATCCTGCAAATCATGCTCCAGGTACCAAATCTTAAATTACTGCTTTCTGATTCCTACTAAAACGAGACTATTGATCTTCCTTCATGAGATGTTAATGCCAATAAATTCAATACAGAATACCACTTTTACAGAACCAGTATAGGCTTAGCATCCATCACAGGTGACCGGATTCTCTAAGATCTTCTTAGAGCAGGTATAATGAGTCCTTGTCAGCCGGCGAAATGCAGGTCCATGTCATCAAATTCTGAGGTGGCGGAGCGAGAAGAAGAGAGAGAAGGTGGAGCGGGCGATTTGCCCGTCGCCGGCTGAAGCACAAGACCCGAGGACGAAATGCATGCATGCGGCCTGTACACGAGCAAAAGAGTCGGCACTTTCTTTCTTGACCAATGAATAACGTGAACATGCAAGCATTTAACAACTGAGTCACCAGCTGAATAGGCAGCCCGCTATATGAGATCAACTCGATGTATATTTCAGATGACGTGGCCTTGCTATTCGCCGACTGCTGGCGACCTTATTAACCATGCTCTTATTTATGTGCTGCTTCAGATTCTTCAGAGTAGCTGAAGAGTACATTGTACAAAAAGGCAAATTGCAGCAGGAATAGCAGGACAGTCAATAAAGTATTTACTAGGACAAACTTTCTTCTTAATTTTATAATAGTTTTTTTGCTATGCTATGGCCTCTAGTACATTGGTTGGATGAAGGTTTTGAGGAACAACTCTCTCTCTCTTACGCGCACACAGACACGAGTTGTTAACAAGGATTATGGCAGAAGTTAATATGAACCTTTAGTGGACCACGTTTGACCCTTTTTTTTTTGTACTTGGCTACAGCTTCAAGATTCCTAGATCAGCCCAAATGGCAAAATTATATCATTCTTTCTTGAAGAACGAGAAGAGGACTGCTTGTTAATTGCATCAGCATATGGGTATTGGGTAGTAAAAGTTTATATGTAAAATCATAAAAAAAAACTAACCACTCCATGGTGCTGGTAAATATGTTTAGGTTCAAACATTTCTGCAATTGGCAGTGAAATGTGAATTAATCTGATACACTACTTTGAATAACTCGAATTCACTGGAATTATGGAACTAGACTTCAGATATATTTCGGCATTAGGAAAGGGACCAAGGTTTCACGTGCATGTGAAAAATGTCAAAACGTTTCAATCAAAGTAGGACCAGATAATGGTCCTAATCCGAATTTTTGCAACCACAAAGCTGAACACGTAGAAACTTCCTCGTCCAGATGCAACGCACATTTAACTAATCAAATACCAACTACACGTATTCATATAAAAAAACGTTATATGGCAGCGAGTAAAAAAGTGTGGCACTACAAATTAAGCTGACATGAAAAACTAATTGTTCACCGAGGTTGAAAACGTTTTTCATTTTCTATTTATTTTAAAGTAATTGGTACTAATATGCACCAATATTTATCTACTTGGCATTGCCGAACAAATTTATGATCTGACCGTGCACTTTACTCTTTTTATTAAAGGTTTAGATGCACGAAAGAGATATATCCATGATATGCTGACTCGGTGCTTCATGTCATGACACCCTGTTCCCTTGCTTTGCTAAATCTGACCTTCAGTTATTCTCACCATATATATTTTTCTCTACTCTTGAATTCCATTAAAAACAAGCAAAAAAATGGAAATGGAAAGAACTTGCTGTCATATTAGAAATATTACCAGCATATTCTTTTCAAAATAAATAAATTCCCTACTAGACAGGCAGAATTACAGAATTAGATACCTTCCCCCATGTGCCACAATTATTGTTGTTCCTTCCAATCGCCCAGCACCAACACCTACTCCCACCTCAGCAACTGACACCATGGACCCACAGATACTGACCCCACTGTCATCCACCACATCTTCCCAAAACTAACCACCCAACGAACCCGCCGCCGCATTGGACGAACGTGCCCGTGCCGTTACACGCGGCCCCACCTGTCATTGGCGCATTCTCCCGACGGGCCCACACGTCATTCCCAGCCACGCGCCACACGGCCGCGCTGCGCGGCCGTCCTCCCCCCACCGACTTGTGGGCCCAGACGGGACTCGCTGGCCCATCCGTCAGAAGCGGGGCCGCCGGTATAAACGCGCCCGTTGGGGACGGCACTGCGGCAGCAGCTTCCTTGCCTACGCAACCACCTCTTCGGATTCGCCGGCCGCCGCTCCGCTTTCCTCCTCGCCGCTCACGGCGGCCAACCGCGAAGGGCGCCGATAATTCGCACCGCCCGGTAGCGCGCTGCGGATGCTGTGTCCTTTGGTGCTCTGAGCTGCCGCTTGGGGATCTGGGCTGCTTCTGTGACGGCGGCTGTGGTGGTGACCGGCGGCGGCGGGCGCCGGCGATGGCGATATCGGCGAAGGAGAGGAAGCTGAGCAGGCTCGGGAGTTGCAAGGGTGGTGCGGGGGTGGGAGGAAGTGGTAACGGTGGAGGTTCCCCCGCCGCGAGGGGTCACCGGTCGCCGGCGGCGGCGGGGCCACAGCGGCGTTTGTTCGCGGCGCTCTTCGTATTCCTATGCGCTGGACTCGTCGTCCTTGGCGGCGTGCACGTCATTGGAGGTGAGGCTTCATTTCCATTTCCTTCCTCCATGGACTTTCTGCCTTCCCCTTGAGTGAAGTGGATCTTGGTGGGGTTTAGGTGGGTCGCCGGAGTTGTACTGTCACGGGAATATTGTGCTCGGAGCGTTGTAAGATTATCAATGATTTGTGTAAGAAAAAACTCATTTTTTTATACCAATTTGGTATGTGGTTGGTGTTCGTTGTTGGGACGTGGGAGGTGAGAAAAAAGTCGGTTCCTTTTTGTGGGGGTCGCCATAGATCTGATGGGGTATACCGCTCGCGGCAAAATTGCAATTTTTCTGCTTGGATTCTTGCGTTTGTTCATGAGTTCATGGGAGCAGAGCAGTTTGGGATTCCTGGGTTGGAACGTTAGAGAGCAAGTATTTTATACTCGTGATGGTTTTGCGTTTGACTGATTGGTAGTGTAGCAGGAAAAAGCTAAAGCCTTCACATGAAGCATATGTGTGTTGTTGTTTCTGAATTCAAGCATGTTAAATCCGCTTGGTTTGTTACTTTTCTACAGACTTGCTGATGTTCTTGTCTCTGATGCAGCATCGTTCCGGCCGGTGCTCAGGACAGCATGGCCGTCGGCGACCCTGAACGCAATTTCTTCTGATGCTGGAGCCCAGCAAGCTGGGGGCGGTGCTGACACCGTCTTGCCGTCAGTCCATATTAGGCACGCAGTTTCCTTGCCAGACCGCGTTCTCCTGATCCTCAAGGCTGGTTCATCATTGCCAGCTCCTGAGCAGTTTGATTGTCTATACTCCCCTGCCAATTCCTCAGAGCTGCATCACCGAGCCCTCTTGGCTGTATCCTTGCCAGATGGATCCAGCCTCGTCCATTGCCCTGCGGAGCCATCTGGTGTGGATGTCTCTCTGTCATTGTCCCTGTCACCTCCTGTGGCGCCGCTACAATGGGACAGGCTTGTGTACACCGCGCTCATTGACGGCAAGGACAACTCCACCATTGTGTTTGCCAAGGGGATGAACCTCCGTCCTGGCCGTTTGGGAGTGGCATCACGGTATCAGTGCGTCTTTGGCCGGGACTTATCAAAGGCAAAGCATGTGCTCACCTCCCCTGTGATTTCTGCAGCACAAGAGATCTTCCGGTGTGTGACACCAGTTCGCATTCGCCGGTACTTGAGGATGTCAATTGATGCCAAAGGCAATGGAGACAGTGATGAGAAGCCTATGTTGGTCTCCATCAGGACAAAGGGCCAGAGGGACTCTACACTTCCCTCAATTGCTGAACCTGAGCCACTTCCTCGGTATAACAGGCATCGGCGGCAAAAGGCACACTCAATGTGTGTATGCACCATGCTGCGCAACCAAGCAAGGTTCCTCCGGGAATGGATTATTTACCACTCGCATATTGGTGTGGAGCGGTGGTTCATCTACGACAACAATAGTGATGATGACATTCAGCAGGTCCTCAATACCATGGATCCATCAAGGTACAATGTGACACACCATCTGTGGCCCTGGATGAAGTCTCAGGAGGCTGGTTTCGCACATTGTGCTCTCAGGGCCCGAGAGAGCTGTGAGTGGGTGGGGTTCATCGACATCGATGAGTTCTTGCACTTCCCAGGCAACCAGACTTTACCAGATATTCTCCGGAACTATTCAAACAGGCCACGGATCGGGGAGCTCAGGACTGCGTGCCACAGCTTTGGTCCATCAGGTCGGACGAAAATTCCCAAGAAAGGTGTTACAACAGGCTACACTTGCCGGTTGGCTGCGCCGGAGCGCCACAAGTCCATTGTCAGGCCGGACGCATTAAACCCGTCACTAATCAATGTGGTGCACCACTTCCATCTGAAAGAAGGGGTGAGGTATGTGAACATTGGTCAGGGAGTGATGCTGATCAACCACTACAAGTACCAAGTTTGGGAGGTGTTCAAGGATAAGTTTTCTGGGAGAGTCGCAACCTATGTTGCAGATTGGCAGGACGAGGAGAACGTCGGGTCCAGAGACAGGGCACCAGGATTAGGGACCAAGCCGGTGGAACCAGAGGATTGGCCACGTCGGTTCTGTGAAGTATATGATACCGGTCTTAAAGATTTTGTGCATGAAGTGTTCACAGATCCGGACACTGGAAATCTTCCATGGTAAATGGTGAATAATCACTGTCTTTGATCTGGTACGGATCGCCATATCCGGCATGGAGATACACATACAGGGAAAGAAACATAGAAAAGAGTTAGTAGAAGAGTGATTTGCTCTTTGGTAAATGTTAGTCCTAAGGTTTTTCATGTTCTTATTTCTTTTAGAATCATCTATTTTTTTTTACATATCTAAGCAGTAGAAAATTCTTTTGTAGATACAGATAGGTAGCAGGTTCACTGTAAGTTTTCTTGATGAAAGAGGAAATCAATAGGATGACTACTAGACTTTCTTTCTTCAGTTATTTTTACATTGCTGCGTGCTCATACTGATGGGTGAGACCATTAAAATCTCATCACCTGATTACATGGTCACCAACTCTGCAGATGCAAACATACTTTCTTTCTTCAGTTATTTTACATTGCCGTGTGCTCATGCTGATGGGTAAGAAAACATTAAAATCTCATCACCTGATTACATGATCACCAACTCTGCAAATGCATACACTTTTTTTTCTCAAGAAGACAGACTACACTCAATTCAGGAACCACAAGCCTGGTTAACAGGCAGTTTGTCGCGTAGGCAAGGATGGTGCACCATCCTTGGCTCGTTACTGTAGCCGTGGTCCTGGTTCCTGGAAGAATATTTAGCCTCTCCCTGCTCTTGGAAAAATCGCACCCAGAACATTTGCTTTACATGTACATAATGCAGCTTTATGCTTGGCAATTGGCATCTCTATCTGTAACTTGTAGCTTGGGAAAGCATCTTCTTGCATCAAATCAGCAAGTTCTTAAGATAAGGATGGAACCAGATCGGCATCCAGATCACTTTCGTAAGTCATAACCATTGTTTTCTTCTCCATCTCTGGTGACTGAACTTTCAGAGGTCGGCTACTCTACTAAAACTGACACATAAACAGAGTCTAGATAAAACCTAGGTTTCTTTTCTCTTTTACTTTATTGCCTCATTGATTATACTTTATTGTCTAAAGTTCATTGACAGGATGGCATTGCCTGGATCAAGGCCCCATTTCATTATTTTACCACTGTACCCAGGTTTATCAGGACAGATCGCTCATAGTGAAGTCAAAGGCAAAGGGAAGCAAACAGACATAACCCTTCCATTTGCACTTTTCCTACTCGCCGAACCCCTAGGCTAGTCCTTGTCTCTGATATTAGTTTTGCTGTAGTAATCAAGGGAAACTATGGGCAACAATAGAAAAGCAGGTAGGTGTTTGTGGATTGGTTTGGTGCCTTCTGGGGATGTTGCCATCTTGAGGAGGCTACTGGAGTAAACTAAAAATTTGAGCTGCAGTTTGGTACCACGTCAGTATAGTATGTGTAGGCATGTAGTATACAACAATGCATGTACCTAGACATATGAGCTGCCATGATACCTGCATACTTTTGCCTAGTTGCTTATTTCAAAAATGAAAAAAAAAACTTTTTGGCCTACTAGGAAGCTTGGAAGGTTCCTGCGTTGGACATCAGTGCCTGAATTTCTGGCAGGTAGGCTGGCACACCTTTGCCTGTCCCTCAGCCTGTGGCACAGCAAGGTTTCATGTACCCATAATAATGTTTCTGAAAGTGCTTGTCCAGTTTGCCCTCCTTAATCTAACAACTTTGCTTTAGCATTTAGCTTATCTATACTGTGAAGAAAATTCTGTTGCACTGTGCCAGCCCCAACTGCCTTTGTGCAAACTGGGGGAGGGATCATGAGTCAGTGCTGGGAAGCAGAGCATGTAGCTCCTCCAGGATCCGGAGTCAATAAAAGGTGCAGTGTACAACTGGGCAGGCTTGAGTTCTTGATTCATGGTACAGTACAGAAATGCTGCTGCAGATCCATGTGGACTTTTCGCTGGCTGAATCGATTTCAACTCCGCTTGCGTACTGTACTGGAGCCTGTGATTGAGGGTATCTACAGCCAGATCTGCATCATGGATTCTTCTTCTGGGTTCTGGCTGATAAATATGTCCAATCGAATCATCTCTGTACATTTGACACTCATTTCAGTACCATCGATCGCCGCCCTGCACATTTGCTGACAAGCTCGTGGCCTGAATCTTCTGAAACTGATTGTATTTTTGTGACAAAATATTATGGCTCCATGAATACTTGGAAAAACAGTTTTGAAAATCATAGAGTATCTGGACGAAACCGCAAACTGCCTTCGTCTAGCTTCGCCTGCTGGTGCCGGTGTGGCCGTGTGGTAGTTGCATCGACGACCTGCTGACCGGGCACGTCGATGGTTTGTAACTCGTGCCGATGCCGTTGTGATCGTCTCACTATTGGACAGGCGGCTAGTCCGTGTTGGACCCCGGAGACTTCTGACCAGCTGACCACCAAGGCACCAACCAAATTCAGTGGATCAGTGGAATTTAGTAGATCCTCTCGTGCAATGCACGTTTTCTCCCCCTAAAAAAAGGGGGAAAAAAAGCAAGCACGCAAAAGAGAAGAAAACACGGTGGGCCAGTGTGGGTCCAGAGGTAGGGCCTAGTTGGATGTTGTGTCGCCTCTCCAGCACCTCGAGCTTTCTGCAGCTCGACCTGTGTCCAACCATGACAATTTCCAACTCAATGCGACGACGACGACGCAACCCAAACCCCCAATCATTCATACGGAGTAGCACCGGAAGGAATGTTACGGAGTAGCACCGGAAGGAATGTAGGAATGTGACGTGTCAAATGGCCACGCAGAAGTTCCGAAACAGAGGTACATGCCACGAGCTTTCGTGGCCGTTCTACCCTCTACGTTTTCGTCACGTCGTTTTTGGTCCCTTCTGGCAGACGTTTCGCATTTTTTCAGCATCATGCATCCGAAACAGAATTTGCAAGATGGTAGTACCATGTTTTGAGGATCAGCATGGCGATTTTGCAGAGTGACAGGCGACAGCAGTTATA
This sequence comes from Digitaria exilis, assembly GCA_015342445.1. Lineage (NCBI taxonomy): Eukaryota > Viridiplantae > Streptophyta > Magnoliopsida > Poales > Poaceae > Digitaria > Digitaria exilis. The sequence goes on along the minus strand of JACEFO010002268.1, from coordinate 347,930 downwards.
TCAGAATAATGTTCTGAGTAATATATCACCTAATCAAGTCTCTATTCTACGGCATCAGAATTTACTTTATTTTTTCTTACCCAAAAAACAGTAGCTACGTAATAATTCTTCTGGGAACATAGCAGTCCATTAGTTTCTGTCTTCCCCTGACCAATGCATCCTTCCATCCCCAAGATGGCAAGAACACAAGAGAGATCAGGCATTTGCAGAGTAGGGATGCTATGCACTCGACAGTTGATACAGTACATTCAGGACAAAGCTTTACATTAGTCCAAGGTGCTTCGGTCAACTATCAACTATTTAAGAAATATCATAAATGGTGCCAATATACCCCCAAATATGAAGGCCCTGGTGTAGTGAACAGCTTAAATACCAATCTTCCGCAATTATTTCGATTCAGAGCTGATCTGTACTGACATAGTGGCCGCCGCTTCAGGATCTTGACTGGTAGCTCTTTCAGTTTACATACATGTATGTTTGACAAAAAAAGTGAAGCCCACGATTTTGTGTTCAGGACTGACTAGCCAACAATCGGTCACCTATATTCTGAACCATGACACCGGAACGCTTGAGCATTTGAAAATCGAGTAAAAAAGCACAATAAAAAATCACTCACATTTAGTGTAGGAGCAAATGGCAAAAAAATGAGTAAAAAAGCTTGTGCAGCTATCACCCAGAAAATGAAAAAGAGGAAAAAAAGACAAAAAGTTAAAACAAACATAAATTGAGGCTACAAAACATTACAGGAAAAGTAGACTGTTGTCATCCGATAGGTGTGGATAAAATGGGATGAAAATACATTACAATTTGACATTTTGATTCATGATAAAATAAAACAGGCCAAAAAAATTAAAATATACATTAATTTTATAAAACATCTCGCTTGTCCCAAATCCCGCCTGTTAGGGTTTGGAGAGTCTATGGTTTACCCTACCACTTGAAAGTTTTCTATTTTTTACAGATCTGGTAAAATTCTAAATTTAGCTAGGATTATACCTAGACTCTTGGAGTTGCTCTATACGTGCGCCGAGAGCTTGGACTTAATATTGCGTAAGCTGATAGCCACACACCTCGATCCTACAATATGTTTGGCGCGATATGTCCTTTTGAGTCTGCCCCCAACTAATATTTTTATTTTCCAAAGCTTTAGCAAACCCCCCCCCCCTAAATTTCACCAATATAGAGTGCCCCAATAATGCAATAAAAAATAGTAAAATCTTGCTACTATAATTTTGCATCACACGTACCCGACATACAAAACATTACAAAGATATTGCACCCTACATTAAATGAAGATGGAGCAGGGCGATCTTCTTAAGAGGTAAGTATGGAGTATATTTAAAGAACAAACCGATAGCTAAACTCTTCTTCTTGCTCTATCTCTCTAGTTTTTCTTCTTTCCTCCACCTCTTCTTCACCATCACCCTCCTATATTTACATGTAATTAGTAGCTTAGGGGGGGGGGGGCTGGAGCCCCCTAGGATCCGCCCCTGGGTGAGATGATCCATGCAACCATGCATAAACCAGAAGGATGTCAAGGTCAACATTCATGAAGATCTTGGACAATATAAAAAGTATTTTTGAGATGATTTTATTTAAAGGACGTCGGATCCATCTTTACATTCCACACAAGTATACGACGGTTTACATAAGGCTCCCAAGCTAGTATTCCAAATTATGCACCAACCACCGATGCATATACGCTCTCGATTGACATATTTATTTATATTATTATACTAGTATATTATTATTATTAAGTGGAGGGGAGGGAACTCAATCATTTCACGAGCTGGCGGTGCCTACCGCCACGGTCGGTCGCTGCTGCCGTCTATGGTGCCGCCGGTCCCGCAGTCACGGCCGGTGTCGCCGGAGATGCGGCCAGCATAATGCACTTGTCCACTGTGGCGGTGGCGCCCGACAAGGTGATGCACTTCCTGCAGCAGCTGGTCAGACAGGTCGCGGAGATTCCGCAAGTCATCATGCAACAGCACATGCAGGAGCAGAACCCGTCGCCGGTGAGTAGTGCACCAGTCGCAGGAGCCGTGGCAAGTAGCAGCGCCGGCTGTTGGGCCTCCGCCGGAAGAGCGGCGGCGGCCACCGGGGCCACCAGCAGCGCTTGCTCGGGAGATCTACAGTGTTACTTGGGGGGGGGGGCTCCAGCCCCCCAAGCCCCCACGTAAAGTGTTGCCTTCACCGCCGGTCATTACCATAACGATGGGAGAAATTTAGATGAGACGCACATGGCACGTCATTTGATTCAGTGGTTTTATTGAAATCCTATGACATGGACTACGGTCGGTGTTTTGATATGGGTGGTGTGGATCATTGCAAATGGCCTATGCTTATCTGCATGTGCTGCTGCAAGCGCACCTGCAGTACCTGATGGAGAGGAACCCTATGTTACAAAAAGAGCTAGATTACAGTGTCTATGTTCACATGTTGAATATATAGCTTGGTAGCCTTTTTTAAATGTCAATTTCACAAAAAACCTCTAAACTTTAACAAAATCGACAAGGAACATGAGGGACATATATTTTACCAATCCCTCCCTCCCTCCTCACCCCAATATTTTTTTTTTATAAAACTAAACATTCTTGCAAAAAAAAAGCCTCTAGAATTTTTCCAATTGGCAATTTTGCAAGCCCCCCCCTAAGCTTGAACAAAGTAGAAATGTACGCATCTGTCTTTGATAGCATCATCTCATATTCAAGAGCTTAGTATAATGGTGCAATCGTTTCTTGAAAATGATCAAGATGCAGATCTATGGAATTACATATGATCAAGAGCTTAATACAATGGTGCAACTCGTGCTGATGCCGTTGTGATCGTCTGTCTATTGGACAGGCGGCTAGTTCGTCGTGTACCCTGGAGACCACCAACCAAATCCAGTGTAATCATAGCGTAGCACAAAATAAGAGGAAAAAAAAATCAGTAGATCCTCTCGTGCAATGCACTCCCCCCCCCCCCCCCCCCCCCCCCCACCCCCCAAAAAAAAGGTAAAACAAAAAAAAACAAGTACCTAATCAAGTCTCTATTCTACAGCATCAGAATTCACTTTTTTTCTTTCCTTATCCAACTTCTGGCAACATAGCAGTCCATTAGTTTCTTTCTTCCCCTAGTCAATGCATCCTTCCATCCACAAGATGGCAAGAACACAAGAGACATCAGGCACTTGCAGAGTCGGGATGCTCTGCACTCGACAGTTGATACATTACAGTCAGGACAAAGCTTACATCAGTCTAAGGTGCTTCGGTCACCAATCAGCTGGAAATGATTTGGTAAATCCTACTCAATTTCCTCTAGCTAACCAAAAAGAGCTGAAGTGTCCAAACTATTTGGCTGTTCGTCAGGCATGACCTTGCATCGGTTCCATCGATTATCTCTATCTGTAAGAAGGCAACTCTCCACCGGGGAGCTCCCAGTTGTCATTCTTCTCATCATCGGTGTCATGCTCTTTCGACCCCTGCTCACCATCGAATGGATATGGACCTTTGAAGCGCCTGCAATTGAATGATTGGGACCAGCTACGAGTAAGAAGCTTGCTACAACTGAAACGAAATTGAAGAATTTAGAAAAATGGCCGAGTACAACCATGCGTTCAGAAAACATCTACAGATTGTGGAATACAGTATCACCTAGCATAAAGTTTGCTGCATATGACTATATAACAGAAATTTGATAAGCCATTTCGTTAAACTTGCATATATCAGGGATGGATACTCGTGCATTCATTCAGGATCAAGAATAGAACTACTTAAGAATGATCATAAATGGTGCCAATATAATCTCCCCCAAGTATGAAGGCCCTGGTCTAGTGAACAGCTTAAATACCAAGGACGAAAACATGACCTCTGAAACCTTCCGCAATTATTTCGATTCAGAGCTGATCTGTACTGACATAGTTGCTGCACCTTCAGAATCTTGACTGGTAGCAGTAGACTGGTTTGAATGCTACTCCATTATCTAATGAATTTGGCTGGTGCATTATTGTTACAGGTATTGATCAAACAGAAGCCTAGAACTCACATTACTGACAAATATGCAAAACTCACATTATTGACAAATATCCAAGACTTATAACACTAAAAATTAGCCTGCAATTCAATAATAGAATGATGAATCAGCAGTCCTCAATTCTCATTTGATCATGGAACCCAGAAATCTTAATAGACAGTAAACGGAACACAGAATGAGAGATCACATTCACATCATTCCGACATCTCACTATCCAGGTCCAGGCAAACATAAGCACAAATCGACAAAATGATACTGATCAATTTCACCCATAGAGAGATCATGACGGAGAGCGATCGATGAAGCAAGGGGACACACCTCCGGCGGAACCTCCGGGCCGCGGAACGGGCCTTGCGCTTGCGCTTGTCCCGTGCGTCCTCGTGTCTCCGGCGCCGCCTGACCTCCTCCATGACGCCCGCGCGGGAGACCTGCCATGTGAATCGCCGCAGGAGCTCCTCCCCGTTCACGTCCTCGTCTCCCGCGTCGACCTTCGCGTTGTGGTACTTGGGGTTGGCCGCCGGCGGCACCAGCGCCAATCCCCGCAGAGGCAGCTGAGATGGAGCGGAGAGCGCGAGGGTGGTGGTGGCAGGAAGCGGCCGCCGCGGGAAGGAAACGGAGGTTGGGTTGCTGCTAGATCGGAGTAAGGGAGAAGGATGGGATGAGGAGACTGCTGCGACCGTGGCGGCGGCGGCGGCCATGGTGGTGGTGATGCTGCCCGCCGGCGGCGAAGACGGATTGGAGTTTGTGGAAGGCCCAGGTTGGTGGGCCTTGTCAAGCTTAATCAAATGGGCGGGCCGGCTGCCAAGGGGCCCAAACTGATATGTGGACCAAAGCAAGTGGAAAATCCGAAAATGGGTCAGCTTGAACGAAAATATTCTACTCGGTCTGCGTCTGCCGTCTGCCTACGTCCCAAAATACAAAACGTGATCAAAATCGACATAGTTCTCAACATTAACATTTTGGCTCTTAATATATCCAATAGTATATTGTTTGTAGCAACGCGTTAACATTCCTAGACGCTTCTCTCTGTGGCACACACAACACGATGACTTTGGTAAATGGTAAACGTTGTATCGTAAAACTGTCATTTTCTTCTTAATTATTGGAAGCCAGAGTTCCTGTCATTCACCTTAACACATATACAAAAGAAAGTTTTATTTTATATATGGAATAATTCAGGAAACCATGGCCCGGCACGCAGCCTTGCTTAATAGTTACCAGCAAACATGCCCGTGCATTGCTACGGTCTAAAGTGAATGACTTAATAATCAAAATTATGCAAGTATTTTTTCCAATGATTCAAAAGAGATACGGTCTCAAGTGAGTGACTTAATAATTAGAATTATGCAAGTATTTCTTTTCAATGATTAAAAAAGACAGCGTGAGTTTGTTTTTTTATTAGCAATTCTAGAGAGAAAAAAAAAGACACCGCCAAGAAGTTCAAGCGTTGGCAGTCCAGACGATCTTTCGTGCATAAAAAGTCGGCAAAAGAATTATGTGAAAAAAAATGGGAACTTAGGTTCGGATTTTATCACGAGCCCAATTTATCTAGCAGTAGTACCAAAGTAAACGTGTAAGCCTCCTTGGTTGCAGATCCAATTACGTGAGCTTCTTGAACCGTGAACATAACATCTCCTATTAAAAAACACGTGATACGACTATTTGCACCGGCTTGTATAGATATAATGCTGTTCATTGGACGATAGAAGAGTTAAAAAAAAAAATGTCATGTGCAGTAGTACAAATGTACCTTTTTTTTTAGAAAAAGTATCGATGTACCGTACGTGCGCATAACCGGAGGCCTGCATTGTGCGCTCTACCTGGGCTGCCAGAAAGAGGATGCAGCCCATGAGGGATAAGGCCCGTCGCTGAAGACCTTCGAGTTTAGGCCCCGTTTAGATTCAGAAATATTCCCCAAAAAATCACTATTCATCCAACTTTTCACTATTCATCGTACCACTTCTACTCACATAACACTATTCATCTACAGTGTTTTTTTGATGAACAGTGTATTTTCGGGGAATCTTTCCCCAATCTAAACACACCCTTAGGCCTTGTTCGTTTCGGCCTGGAAAGGCCTGGATTGGGATTCAAACCACATGGAAAATTTCGGCCCGGAACAAATCCCAGCCCACCAAAAAAGTCCGTTCTTCTCGGCCTGGAATGGATTGAAACCCAGTGACATTCGGCCCATTCCATGCCAAAGAGGCCCGGTACCGATCCATGAGTCTTACCCCATGGAACGAAACCCTATCCACGCCGCTCGGTTCGCTGCTGGGGCACTCGGTCCGCCGCGACGCGCTCAGGGGACCGCAACGCGGGCGGCGGCTGCAGGTGGCGGCGCGGGTGGAGTCTGTAGGCGGCGGCGCGGGTGGAGGCTGCAGGCGGCGGCGCTGGTGGAGGCTGCAGCCGGCAGCGTGACGGATCTGGCGGCGCGAGCAGAGGCCGCAGGTAGGGCCGGCGGCGTGCGGGCGGAGGCTTCCAGCGGCAACCATGACGGAAGGAGTTAGAGCAACCGCGACGGCGACCTCCCCGCCACCTTCTCCCTGGTACAGTCGTCACCAACCTCCTCTTCCTTCGCCTCCCCTAACCCTAGGGTTGTTTCTTGATCCGTTGTTGAGTCTTGATTCATGTTTAGTCGATGTTGCCTACTAGTCTTGATCTGGCAGCGAGCCCTTGTTCGTGTGCGCCTTCTCGCAGCACGGCGACCTCCCCATACCTGCCGTGCTCCTCCTCCTCTTCTCCTTGCGCTTCTGTGGTACCTTCTGCTCTTGCGCGCGCCGCTACAGGTGTTTCTTGGCTGGCGGTTGCCTCTCTGCTCTGAGCAGCTCCTTGAGTTGACTCGCTGTGCGTGCTTAATACTCTACCTTCCATCACGTATAGCCAAGTGAATCTGTGCACCAGGATTATCTTTAACATGTCAAGTATGCTGTACTCATAAAATTTGAATGTACTCTGAAGATCTGTTTACAGGGGCGGATTCAGGGCATTTTGGTGGTGTCCTGGGCCACCATTAGATTTTGGTAATCTCCATTAAAGAATATGCTTATTAGTGCTAGGATGACATCATGATACAATAGAGCTGCATTTGGATGAAGGCTGTGAACTAGAGCCTGGAAAAATATTAGTTTGTGATTTTGCTTGTTGCTCTGACGACTACCTTTCGCAGTTGGTGCTTGGGTGTGCGGCTTTGCGAAGATACAGAGCATTGCAATGTTGCATCTCATCCCTTACTGTTGCTTGGAAAAATAATAGGAGACTGCTGCCAATTTTTGCTTGATACCTATCCTGCCTAGAGTGCAATGGCTTGCTTGTTGTAGAATTTTCATTCTTGTAAGGCGTAACTCCCCTGTTTTGTTAGAAAGTACCGTCTTTCAAGCATTTTTGATGTGGTGTCTCCAATAATCTATTTTTGGGCAACAATATTTCTTTCTTAGTTGGTGAGAATTCATTGCAATATATCGATCCATGTTTGGAAGAAATGATATACAATTCTGCTTTTAGGTATTTTCTTTGCAAGTTTGGGCTTTCCCCTTAGCACCACGTGATGGGAATATTATATGCACTAGTTGGTTACAATCAGAACTTCCATCTATTTTTGACAAATGTTTTTTTTAAATATCAGCTATTCAGCTTGCTTCAGTTGAGTTAGATTTTTTTCTTATTTTTGTTTTTTTAAGTGAGTCAGTATCTCTATACTTTCATTCATTTTCACTGTATCTTTGTCATTCTCACTATTTGGTTGCACTATCTTAGGATCTCACTGTCATTCTCACTATCTTCTTTTATCTCTTTTCTAGATTATCCCCGCACCGGTTAGGATCGGAGAAGACGAAGCACCACCATCTTGGGACCCAGTGCTAACTCCGGAAGGTACACATGGCTGCTAGCTCGAATCACTCTTATGTAACATGTTGTGATCTATTGTTAATTTCTGTGCTTGTCTGTGCTTGTTTTTTTTTACTTTTTCCACATAGTTATGTGCATCATTTAGGTACTTGTTTACATGATTTAGTATTCTGTGTTATCGTGGCAGCAAACTCCATTGACTGATGAACTTGGGGCAAGAATCATAGTTTTCTTCTCATTTAATTTACAATTTCACGTCTCTGTACCCTTTCAAAACTTTTTCACCTGCGACATGATTAGTTTAACATGTTGTCATCTATTTTTTGTACCTGTTGTGACATGATTAGCTTATCTTGCTGTTATCTATAAATTATTTGTAGCTTTACAATGAGTAACTCGTTAAGAGAGCGCATTAGAAAAAGGAGGGAGGAAGAGGATGACGACATGATGATGTTTATATTCCCTGCCTTGTGTCTTATGGATTCAAGTAGAGGCGGAGAGAGATGGCAACGTCATGTTTTTGGTCATGGTGAGGCCGAGGTTCGTCGGCTACTCCAAGGACATGAGAAGAATTGCAAAACCACATTTAGGATGGAGCCTCGGATCTTCAGAGCTGTGGCTACTTACCTGAGGAGGACAAGGCAAGTTCATGACACAAGGATAACAGTAGAGGAGAAGTTAGGTTTCTTCCTATACATGTTGAGCCACAATGCCTCGTATGAAGATATGCAAGTTCGTTTCGGGCATAGCGGTGATACCTTGCATCATAACTTGAAGTGTTTCTTTGATAAAGTCATTCCCTTCCTCTCTCGCCAGTTCCTCAAGGCTCCTAACCCAAATGTAGTACACCCACAAATCCAAGGGAATTCAAAGTTCTATCCTTTTTTTGAAAACTGTCTTGGTGCCATCGATGGAACTCATGTTCCCATCAGCATAGCTTCTGATAAAGCTTCCCCTTTCAGAAAAGGAAGGGCACGCTAAGCACCAATGTCATGGTTGCTTGTGACTTTGACATGAACATCACCTTCATTTCTACTGGGTGGGAAGGGTCGGCTACAGATTCTAAGGTTCTTAAATCTACCATCAACAAGGGTTTTGAGGTACCTCAAGGAAAGTTTTACCTTGTGGATGGTGGATATGCAAATATCGAGTCCTTTCTTGCACCGTATAGAGGAGTAAGATATCACCTCAAAGAATTTGGAGCTGGGCATAGGAGACCTCAAAACCCCAAAGAATTGTACAATCTTCGACATGCACAATTGAGGAATCATGTGGAAAGAACTCTAGGGGTTGTTAAGAAGCGCTTCCCTATTCTCAAAGTGGCTACATTTCACCCGTTGAAGAATCAAGTGAAGATACCAGTTGCTGCAGCGATTTTACATAATATAATCCGGCAGCTTGACGGAGATGATGAATGGTTAGATGACCAACCAGACAATATCGACCCAGCAGATTTTGTTTCCTTACCAGCTGGAGACCAGGCAACCAATGATCCAGGAAATGCAGCAGGCAATACTTTGAGAGATAACATCGCTCAACAAATGTGGGATCGGTTACAACTTCGTGGATATTAGCTTATGTCAACCAATCAATAAAGTTGTAATAAATAGTTTATGCTAGACTTCATGGATGCTATCTTGTTTCCTTACCAAATATGTATTCTAGTATGCTATCTTGTTTGAATTTGCAAGCAACAGACTATGTTATTTGAACAATGTTATTCCAGTATGCTATCTGTATGCATGTAGCACATTTTTTTTATCATATGATATTAGTTACCACCTGAATTTGGAAGCAGCATACTATATGCTTTACTTTTCTATAATAATAAAGTTGTAATAAATATGACAGATATGGTTGGTAAGGGTTTATCTCCAAAGGCCAGATTGGTTGCTAGCGGTTCACCAAAGTTGAATCGGCTTCTGGTCATGGCATCTTCTAAGAAGAAGGCTTCGCCAAATCTGGCCATGCCAACTTCTAAGAAGAAGAAGGCTTCACCAAAATATGGAGGTGTGTAATATTTCTTTATGCTTTCTCAATGCACTATTTTTTTTAATACTAATACTTTGGTCAATGTCTATGAAGGTGTCCAAAGGGCATATTGGAACCCTCTCCTTGAGAAGTCACTTGTTGACATCCTCCTCAACTACAAGGACTGTCGTTCTGATAATGGGTGCTTTAAACCTCATGTATGGAACAACATCGTGCAAGAATTTCATGCCACAAACCCGCATGCAAGATACACCAAGCTGCAAATACAAGAGAAGGAAAGAGAGCTGAAAAGAGATTACAAGATGCTGAAAGAGGCACTCAAGCAAAGTGGTTGTAATTGGAACCACAACAGGTTCATGATAGAAGCAGATCATCACCTTTGGGATAATCTTATCATCGTAAGTGCATATGATTAGTTCTTTCCGTGCATGGTCTTTCAATGCATCTATTTGATCATTTTCTTTCTTTCAATGCATAGTCTAACCCGAAGATAAAGAAATTTGCAAACCCAAAAGCAAGCTTTCCCCTGTTTGATGCTTTAGGAGAACTATATGATGGTAAGTTCTATCACATGACTTCAAATACTATGATCAATTTGAATATTGCTTGTCTTTGAATAATGTGCTTGTTCTTGTGTAGGTCATCTTGCCAAAGGAAACTACAATATCACCTCCCTTGGAGTTCCAGAAGATGAAGAGCCACTTCAGCAACTTTGTGCAGCACATGACGATGTTGAAATCATGGAAGATGATCTTCAGGTTGAAGAAGAAGAAGCTGAAGCTCAAGAGGATGTGCTTGAGGTGCTGGAATCTGAAGTACAAGCTCAGGAAACAGCAACAGATGCAGTTACTGCTCAAAGGACTAGTCAACACAGAGGAAAGAGAGCTTCTGCAGCAAGCAAACAAGACAAGAAAGTGGAAAAAGACTCGAAGAAAGGCAAGCTTAGTAGGTTAGAAGGGGTGATGGAAAGTTACGTGGGCTTGAAGATGAAGCAACTAGAGCAAGAAGCTTCTGTTCTAGCAAAAGAGAATCAGCCTGCACAAGGTCCGGATTTCTCAATCACAAAATGTATTTCTGTGTTGAACAAAATGCAGGTCACTAGTGCAGAAAAGGTCAAGGCATATTCCGTCTTCAAGTGTCCAGAAAACAGGGAAATTTTCTTATCTTCTTATGAAGAAGACAAAGATTCGGCTCTACTTTGGCTGCAGAGTGAAATGGCTGCTTAGGTATGGCTACTGATGCACTCTGACCTTGCTGTTGAAACTAGAAAAATCTGAATAATTTGTTGTGGTCCATGCCAATTGAACTGCTCGCATTGAGTTTCATCCGAACACCCCCAATAATCTTGCATTTTACATTAATCTGGACCCCAATAATGATTGGACAATTTTTTACAACAATGTTTTGGTTTCAGCATTTTACAGTACTATGTTACAATGTAAACTTGTTTCTAACCCTTTGAGACTCAGCAAAGCTGTTGTACTATTAAGTTTTTCCCTCTTTGAATAGTTTTATCCCTAGTCTTCATGACCTTGCACAATGCACATGTAAATGGCTCAGTTCTCCTATATGATAAAGTCATTTTGGTATGCCTGAACCTACCAAACCGTGGATGGATAGATGATTGGACTGTAGTACAGGAGCAATACATCATTCCTGTAAAACAACAGTTGCAGTCACCTAGTGTTAATTGGACCATCTTGGGTTGTATACTGCTAATATGCAAAAAGTCGTATGCATGATAACAACAGGAGATGGAATTATGAATTTTTTAAAAAAAGAAATATTTGCATATCTAATTCAAATTACTAACTGATTACTTTTGCAGGAGAGTTTGTGGAGATGACTGCCTTCATCGTCAAGTGGAATGATCAGAAGTTGTGTGGTAGCTTACAGTTTAAATTGAGGGAATTAGATTATGTTGTTTCTGTTATGGGGATGCCTGTTCACCAAAGGCAGTGATGAGAACCATTTGTGTTAGAAGTTCAGTTTGAGGGAAATGGATGGATGATATACCAAGACAAAAAATTTTATCCATTTTGCTTGTGAACTTTTGTTTAAAATTTACCTGCTTATACCTTGACGGCTGTTGGTTGTTGACTGTGAATTTTTGTTTAAAATTTACTTGGCGTGTGGTTCAGAAAGGCTGATTCAGAAAGGACATGCTTGAGCGTGTGGTTCAGAAAGGCTGATTAGAAATATACCATGCTGAAAATTTATACTATTGAATTTGATACACGTTAGATTAGAGAAAGGAAATACTTGGTGTGTGGGCTCTATTCCTATCCAGCCCAAAACGAACAACTTAAATTCTAACAGGCCTTGAATAGGATTGAATCCAGCCCACGGTTTATAGCAAGCCTGGATTGAGTGACATGCATGGATTCACTCAATCCATGCATGGAACTGGCCCATGTCAGGAATGAAACCCAAGCAGCCGAACAAGCCCTTAGTCCCATATCGCCAGCACGCAGACGTGCATATAAACCAGGGCGCCAACAACGCGAGCGTTGGACAGCGGACAGGGAGAGAGGCATGCAGGTTTGCACCCGTTCTTACGGAGTTTCTCACTCGTGCGGTGCCGTTGGTACTGACATGTGGGCCCCACCTGACAGGACCTAGTCTTGAAATGAAATAGGTAAAGATTACCGATTGAAAGCTAGCAGACGCTTGTGTTGAGTATATCGATCATACTCCATCCGCCACTGCAATGAGCCTAGCTTCTATGCGAGATTTGTTTGTTTTGCCGACTAAACACCACTGTGATGCCTAGCCGGGTCAGCGGCACACCTTGTTTGCCGAGGGCATTCTTTTCCCGAGTGTGCTTCGGGCAAACTAACGAGGATTTCTGGTACTGGTTTTCAAACTTTTAGGTCTCCATGATTCGCGACACGATAGAATGAATTGGTTACTTGAGCCACGGCCCCTACGGCTGTCCGCACTGGGTGCAGAAGAAGAGCAGAGAGGAGCGAAGGCAAATTGGAAGAAAAAAAAAGAAGCATAAATTGAAGCACGAATCCTCGATTGGAAGCACGAATCGCCTAACCAAAGCACAATCGACAGTTGCAAATCCCCAAAATCTGAAGCACAAATCCCAGCACCTGCTCGTCGCGGCACGCCGACACGGGATCCCTGCTCGTCGCGGCACGTTGAGGAGGAGCTCCACCGTGGGAGCATCGAGTGGCAACGAGGAGAGGGCGCACGCCACGAGCAGGGAGAGGGCGGTGCCCGGAGGAAGCAGGGGAGGAGGAGAAGACGGGGTGGCTGGGCTCCAGCAGGGCCACGACGAGAGCCGCCGGTGGTGCCCGACTGGCCGGGAAGAAGAGAGACCGGTGGGTCATCGGGAAGAGAGAGAGAGGGTGCGGACGGAGACGGAGAGAACGAGAGACACGGAGAGCTCGAGAAATATCTAGAGAAGCTAGCGGTGGAAAAAAAAGAAACAGAGATATAAAAAAGAGAAAAATAAAAAGAAAAGGATGAAAAAAAAGAATAATAAAAAGGTACGTAGGAAAAAGGAAATAAAAAAGATTGAGAGTAGATAGAATAAATAAAAATAAAAGAAAAGTTGAGGAGAGAGTATTTGGTACTCCCTCCGTCCCAAATTGTAAGTCGTTTGACTTTTTTGATCCCAACTTTGACCACTCGTCTTATTCAAGTTATTTTGCAAAATATCATATTTTTTGTTATGGCTAGCTTTAGTAATAAAAGAATTTCATGAATGACTTAAATTTGACTACATTTACACAAATTTTTTGAATAAGACGAGTGGTCAAAGTTGGTGCCAAAAAAGTCAAACGACTTACAATTTGGGACGGAGGGATGGTTGAATAAAATGTTAGTTAGTTGCTATAGGGGATGAGATTTAGAGTACCACGGCTACGGGATAAGTTGGGATGGAGTAGAGAATCTCGGTGACTAGGCAAGAATATTCCCTTTTGGGGATGAAAATAGAGCCCCCACCACTGCGGACAGCCTAACAAGCATATTGATGATCCATCGCAAAAATGAGATGGCGCCTCTTGAAATGCCAAGAGGGCGTAGTAGTGACCAACAACATATTTCCAGCTCTTAGTGCATAATAAAATTTGTTAAATGTGGATACTTAATCATGCAAACATTTCATTAATTACGGCCATACAAAAATTGTGCTAAAAAAACTATGTAAGGGGAAAAACATGTCGAAAAAGTTTACATGATCATTAGTAGTACAATATTGCATGAGAAGAAACAATTATTATTACTGTGTGCACATGATAAAATTACATGATGGGTATATTTCAGAAAATATTCAGAACACGAAGTAATTCAAAATCAATAAGAAATAACACAAAGTAATTCACAACAAGGCGAAGCGAGACTAGGCCATCAGCTTTGGTTTCTAAGGTTTCTTGAGAGAATAAAGTGCCTTGAAGACGCCGATGAGCACTCCAGCGATGGACAGCACCGTGACGAAGGTCTTGTAGTTGTTGTAGACGAATTTGCGGATAGCGATGCTCACCTTCCTCTTCCTCAAGCACTCGTGGATCTCATCCACGGTGTTTAAGAAGAGGTAGCCCGCACGAAGGTGCTGCCTGATGCCCTTGAAGAAGGCCAACGTCTGCGCGTCGCTGAAATTGCTGATTAGAATGCCACTCTTCCGGAGCTCGTGCACGTCCTCCTCTCCGATTATAAGCATCGCCAGCATGAACAGGTACGAGCTCACGATGTAGCCGTCCACGTCCCAATCCACGGAGTTGGTCGCCTGAACCGACTCCAGCGCTGCCAAGTTGACGAGCCTGCAGGCCATGGTTTCGCCCAGTATCAACGGCGACAGGGAAAGCTCCCCTGTGAAGTAGAGCTTCTTCTTCTGGCATTTCATGTACGCGAACCATCCAGCTGTGCTGGCGGTCAGCTTGAAGCCTGCATGCATGAGCTCGACGGCGCTGATCGGCCTGGATTTTCTGGGACGCATCAGCTCGTTCTCTCCCTTATTATGTGGGGGCATCAGATTGCATCTCAGAACAGCCCAGAGGTGGTCGAGGAGATGATGGGGTGTCTCATAGTGTTGTGCGGCGGTACGTGCCAATATGTCGGCGGTGAAGTCGCAGTTTTCATCAATCCGTCCGTTACGGAATACGATGGTTGCTGTTTTCGGGTTCGGAGCGGATCGGAATCCTGCGTCCGCTAGCCCCTGAATGAACGCTAGCACATCTTCTCTCCGCAGGCCCATGAACTCCGTAATGAGGATATCAAGCACCAGCCATGGTATTTGATTGTCGAGCAGTAACATATCGTTTGCGATTCTAGGTCCGAAAGACAGGATGCACCCCACCTTCAGCGGGTCGTCGATTTTGCCCGCCATGAACCACAGAAGGAAGCAGGCATCCACGACCATCATAGCCGTGAACTCCCCGTCGCTCAGATCCGCCACAGCCGACACGTCGTAGCAGCGGCGGGCGTCGCTAGCTAAGGTGAGGATCCTCTTGTGGACGTCTACAAGTGAGAGGCAGAAGCTCCCGCATACCTTGTTCGTCACCGCCTTCTTGATCTCCTCCATCTCCTGCAGGTGAGGCAAGCCACGGTGGTAAGGGCCGATGGCCACCACGCTCGGCACCACGTAGCGCTTGTCATCGCCGCCGATTCCCATCAGGTGGTGAGGGAACCTGTGGATCCTTGCCTTCTGGATCCTTGAGAAATCATACTCGAGGCTCTTACTTGCTGATGATGAGTAATAAATCTCCTCGATGTCAACCAATGCTTCTTCTTGTGTTGGCGGTGGTGGGGTGTCAGGAGCATGTGCTTCTGCAGTTTTGGGCTCTAAACTACTAGTAGTAGCATCACCCATGTTACCCCCCGCCGGAAAGTCGTACGTACTAACACAAGTCTGGAAACAGCTGTATCAACGACTCTACATTACAAGGCATATATTTCTTAATTAGTAATATAAATTACTGGATCTTTCTCGTGCTAATTGTCATGGGACGTGCTAAAAAGAAAAAAAAGACAGATCCTGAAAATTGTTCACCATGAAAATTTGCGATTGTAGTACTGGATGAAGATGCCTTCCTGTTAAACATAATATAAAACCATATTGCAATAGGAATCCATTCATTATTTGATTTACGGCTTTTGTAAGTACACTCTAGATATGAGCATGAATATAATTAGATTAGTTATTGGACTCGGGACCTACGAAGTTTGACTTTCTTTTTTTTCAAATCCAAAAACCACTGCCGATGGATCGACTCGATGGCCTGCTAATTTCTCCATGTACTGATGTGCCTAGTACAAAAGCTGAGATTTTTTCTATGTTAATCGTAGAATAGGACGGGATCTATCCCATATATAATTATAGGTCTCAAGTCAAACTAACCGGTTCATCAAATTTGATAGGGAGACTGGTACTCAAGTCATATTGTTGCCATGACTTCCCTCTCCATGTCAAACAAAACTAGCAAGTTGGCCCACGCTAATATCGCGGGTAGCTAGTGTTTTATAGTACATTTAAGTTTATCATGCTCTTCCCTCTTGCTATTAGGACTTATTTGGTGATTTACAAAAGAAATAATTAAATAATTGTAGAAGTCATGGTCATAATCCAAAGCTTGCGTGTTACCAAATAATGTTAGGAGTTGTGGTACATTTATTTATTAACCTCTTTTAATATTCAAATATAATTTATTTATTTTATAATTTATATTTTTATTAGTTTATTGGATTTGAACTCCTTTATATTGAGAATTTCCTTTTTTAAAATATTAAATTACAATTTTTTTAGGGAAATCAGTAGGGGAGGCCCCTACCTATTTTTTTTTTACTTATTAGCCTACTTTATACTGTTAGATCTTTCTAAATCCTTATCTTTTCTAGATTAATGTGGGAATTCCTCTCAGCAAACTGGTGGTTTCTTTTTAACCCTATTGTACTAATAGCACTCTAATAGCGCTGCTAGTGTGGCTCGCTATCATAGTGCTAGTTAATAACAACAAACACTTTATTTTTCCTATAGGATGTGTAAGTCCTCTAAGATGTTATTCAACTTACACATACATGCATTCATGAAATTTTGCTATTCGCTCATATGGAACACAGCTCCTTAATTTTTTTTATGTCAGCATTGGTTCACGCATCGAGAACAATATTTTTATGTATGCTCAATAGTAGAAGGGGAAAATATTATTGGTATATCATGATTTTTACTATTATTTAATTATTGTTTAGCCCTAATTTGTGGATAACATGTGTATCGAGTTTTGCCTTCAACCAACGTGGATTAGTCCTTACCGTGTAACATGTAGGTCCGATTTATTTTCTCCTTCCTTTTTTCTGCGATCAAATTTTCTCCTTCCTCTCATGGCCTTTTCACTTGCCAAATATATTTTTCAAATGGCCAAACCAAGATATAATTTTTTTTGTCATCATATTTTAAGGTATGAAAATGTATCCGTGATAAAACGTTATCTTATGTACACATAGTTTTTTTATTGATATAATTATTTGTCTGAAATTTCTTTAGCTATTTTTAGCTTTATTGACAAATCATTCTTAGGAATAAATACCTGTTTTTGGTCCTTCTTTTGAAGGAATTAGAGAAAGCATACCAACCATATACAGATCAATTGTTATATCTGATGGAGTTGGTTTCTACTTACTCCATCCCAAAATACTATTCGTTTTGGGATTTCTAGATACATATTTTTTTACTATGTATCTAGACATACCTCCATATCGAGGCACATATCAAAAGCTACGTATTTAAAAACCCAAAACGAATTGTATTTTGAGATGGAGGAAGTAGCTTACTTATTTTGCAAAATAATAAGCTCATACATTATCGATCACATAGATGGACTGACTTGTCTCTTCAATTTTGTATATGTCCGACGCGGCTAGTTCATTTAACTTCCCCCAAAGTGCTACATCTATGCAAGGAACGACTCATGTATGACATTGACAAAAATATTTAAAAGATGATTTGGCCACCTACTACTATTTCTTTTCATACATATATAAATATTTCTTAGATGTTGGCACAAATGTCGCCTACTTATAGTAATCCAAAACCGATCTAAAATTCAAAGAAAAAAGATGGCAACCCTCTTAACTTATATTCTAATGTTGCTCGTCTTGGAAATCTCTTTTAGACTCCTCGATCTGTTGACATGTGGCCTCTAGCTTGTGTTATTTTGCCTTTATACAATCATGCTTGATTGATGCAGCTATACAAACTTATTCTCACCATGGCTGCCATGAGCCCATGACCAGTCATGTGCCCAGGCATGTCGTTTAGACTTCTGACCAGGCAATTGATCGAGCTAGAGTACGGTTGAACGGGTTGCTGGTCAAATTTACCATGGGAAGCTGCTAGTCAAGTATACATCCCTTCTAAGCTTTTAGTTCTAGAGCTATTAACCATTGAAACGCTATTCTAATTATTATTTCTGATCATTCTTGGCAACCAAGCACCGGGCAAGTGAGCCTAATTATGATTTTTATATAATTATGAATTTATAAATAAAAATAATATTTATCAATTGTCTCTATAAACCTATTATTAGTTGCATCGGAGATAGATTCTTTTAATCTTATTGAACATGGACTCTTTTGTCTAGTCTATTGTTAGTTGTATTGGCCATGGACTTTTGGGGCCACTATGCCTTAGGTCAATTACGAATGCTAGTGGTCTAACCATAAATGTCTAAAAATAATAATTCTTAACTATTTTTTACTAATTGTAGGAGAAAACTTAATAATGGACCTAGCCTTTGGTTGAAGGATTATTTCTATTATATATGTTGGATATGCAGCCATGTTTCTTTTTCCCTAGTGCACGGCAAGCAATTAAACAAAACGTATTGGATAAGGACTACATTACTTGCTAGTTATTAATTCCTACTGTATATTTATTTGTTGTATTCCTCATGGACTCTTTTAATTTGTCTAGGCCGTTAGATCTTCATAAAATCCGATGGCTCAAATCCTTCTCTTTTTTTCGATTAACGTGAGAATTTCTTGGCCCTCTCGGCGAACGTGGTGGCTCTTTTTTTTCTTCAAGTAATAATATAATAGATAGATAGATAATGGCTTCGCCCTCCTTTGAGAGAGAGACCAAAGAGAGCTGCGATTCAACAATTACAAATCTCACTTCGCATGTGCAGGCTCGTGGCCAGCGCCTAGCATGTGGGATTTGGGTCCAATGGGCTTCTTTGTCTTGGATGCGGCTGCCAACGAACGAGGGCAGGAGTATCTAGCCATTGCCTGACATCGTTGTTGGATGAACTAGGATGACCCACACCAATAGCGCAGGTAGCTAATAAGTATGCCTACGCCAACATTTGAGTTTATGTTACTTCAAAATATTTTTCAATAAATTAATATGCATAGAGTATAATCATTATAGATAATGATAGTCATTGGATATATTAGTTATAGATAATGATAGGCATTGGATCTATTTTTCTAAATAATTACCCAACAGTGTCATTATAATTGGGAGTTTTTATCCCTCACTTAGGTGAAACTAAGGCACTCCTCATCTAGATTTTGAACCACTAGACACCTAAATAACCCATCACATTATGAAAAAAAATAATCGAAGTAACCCATAATCTCCAACTACATTATGCATATATGCTATTATGAAAAGAAATGTAAAATAACCTGGATCTTTCATTGTCAAAGACATAGTTCAAACTACGCACATATGTTTTAATCAACATTGAGAATCCTAGTTCCATCTATCAACCTAATAGTTGCTGGATGAAATACTACTTGAAAATCATACAAAGAAATCTTGCACTGAGAAAAATACGTTTTTTCCCTTAGCATAGAAGACTTTTAAAGATGCTGATTAAGGGGGGGGGGGGGGCGCTTACAATGGTGAAGCGTGGAGCTCGCAGCCAGCGCACACGAGGTAGAGGACGGAACAGATCGGCAAATTAAAGCTAGTAAGAAGGGCAACGATGGAGCGAGGGAGGAGCTTTTATAGAGGTTGTGCGTTGGGTTGCGAGTTGCAATTTATTTATTTGTTTTGCAAATTGTTTTTATTTTACTTTTGCAAGTTGCGAGTTGTAGTGCTAGCTGGATGAAGATGCCTTAGGTTGCTGTTCAACCTAATATAAAACCATATCGCAATAGCAATCCATTCACCATTGTAACATCTTTAATTTTTTATGTTAATTGTAGAATAGAACGAGGTCTATTCCATATGTATTTATAGGTGTCAAGTCAACTAAGAGGGTAAATTTGTTAGGGAGACTCGTTCTCAAGTCATATTATTGCCACGACTCTGCTCTCCTTCCTGTCAAACAAAAAAATGGCTTCGCTCTTACTCCCTCCGTTCCAAATTATTAGTCATCCTAAATGCTATTTTGAATGTTTAAATTCATAACATCTTCTATGAACCTAGACATATAGTTGTCTAAATTCATAACATCTTCAATGAATTTAGTAAAATGCTAAGATGACTAATAATTTAGAACGTAGGGAGTATTTGAGATAGAGACCGTAGAGAGCCGGCCTGCGATTCAACAATAACAAATCCCATTTCGCATGTCCGAGGGGGCGAACCTAGAGTATAACGAGGGGGCACAGGCCGCAAGTCAAATTTGAACATGGAGTGTTGTTAGAGCTATATTTACTGTTCCACGCACTGTAGCAACACTCTAGGCCGCCGCTCAGGTTTATTGCTGGGGCCGCCCATCGTGGACAGGCCGAGCCTAGCCTTGCCTTAGCGTGTGGGGTACTTGGGCCTGGGGGTGGGGGAGCACAACATATAAGGTGGGGCAGTCCTCATACTATAAGGCTAGTCTTTTGGGTTGAGTTAGGCCCGAGGCCTTAGTTGTTGTTGGGCTCTGTGGACCTAGGCCTGTTAGGCACCGGCTCGTGTGTACAGCGGGCTGGGCCGGATTCCGCTGCGCCACTCTAACAAGTGGTATCAGAGCCGAAGGTTGTAAAATCGGTAACATCTCCGGGTCACATGTTTACGGGGGAGCCCGTTGATATCTCCGTTCGGTCATTTGACCATTGGTCACACAAGTTGACTGGAGAGTTTGTACTCTGGGCCTGTGATGACGTCTTCTTTGAGATCACACAATAGTTGTGATGGAAGAGTTGGGTCCGATGTGTGACGGGGGAGATTGTTATATTTAGTCCCACATCGGTAATTGATGGTGGGAGAGCACAATAAGGTGGGGCAGTCCTCATACTATAAGGCTAGTCTTTTGGGTTGAGTTAGGCCCGAGGCCTTAGTTGTTGTTGGGCTCTGTGGACCTAGGCCTGTCAGGCACCGGCTCGTCGTGTGTACAGCGGGCTGGGCCGGATTCCGCTGCGCCACTCTAACAAGATTTTAGATGGGATCTGGATTTGGGTTCGTTGGTCTTCTTTGTCTTGGTTTTGGATGCGGCTGCTACCGTGGACAAGAGGCTGCAATATGGCACATGCTTCTGGTTCTGGGCGCCTGAGTCCCTGTTGCAAACATATGTACTATAGTTGGCTGGTGGCGGTGATCGATCACTTACCACATGAAGAGCTGACCCAAGTGGTAGTCTCATTGTGGGCGTTATGGCAGGCACGGAGGAAGCCGATCCACGAAAATATTTTCCAAAGTCAGGTTGTCCACTCGTTGACTCAGTTAGGAGGCACGTAGCTGTGCCATTGTTAATGCTGCACAACTCTATGATGGTTGCATCGCGTTGCCTTTGGAGGGAAGGAAAATGAAACTAACCCTACGTCCCTTCTACCCTTGCTTGTACGTTGATGTTGAGTAATGTGAAGATTATTAATTGCTCAGCACCTAGCTGATCGCTCCCGTTCCTACGATGCACTAGTAATGTACTAACATGTGCATAGAAATAAGCTTTGCTACATTACTACATAGAGGCAAATCAAACCCCCATTTACAGCTGGATATAAAAAAACAAGCATTACAGCCGGTTTCAAAGCAAATAGTATTGGAACCGGTTGTAATGCTCTGTATACAGCCGGTGCAATCCAACACGCGGCTGTAAACCTTGGTGCGGACCCGAAATTTTATTTCATCTGTGTTAAGTCTAGTGTTGGGTCCGCACTTCTCCACCGCTCAATCGTTCTCCATCAGATATTTTTTCCACCGTTGTCTCTCTCCCACAAGTCTCCCGTCCTTTGCATCGACACCGGCGGCGACGGCGACGGCGTAGTCGGGCGATAGGGCGGCCGGCAAGCATGCCTGCGTCAGTGACGGGGGAAGTGTTCTTCGAAGCGACGGGATTCAAGGGCTTCAATGTGAGCAACCAGACCCAAGGCTTTCCTTCTCCTTCTCCCTTTCTCCAGATTCACCAATTGATTTCATATTGCTGATTTTCTAGCTGTGTGGCCTGCATGGCGTGCAACTAACCGAATCTTGCATCGGAGGTTCTGCTTCTCCGCCGTCTCCGGAGTAGGCAGCGGCGTCATTGCAAGGTGAGGAGTTGCAGCCGCGCTCCCTCTCCTCCAGGCTGAGGCGCGGTAGTGCTGACTGCTCGGTCTACTCGCCACTTCTCCAGGTCACTGCTGGATCTTGATGTGCAGCCTCCTCAGCGTGCAAGAATGGCTCCACAGTTGCTGAATCGGGGCGGCGGAAGAAAGGTGAGTGCGATTTGCGAATTGAGATGTGTCTGTGTGCTTGCTGGGATTTCGTGATTATGGGATTGGGATGGTACTAGTGTGAGATTTGAACTCTTGGACTTTGGTTCTTGCAGAGTGCAACAGCGAAGAAGCATTCCTGCAGCTTGGGTCTTGCAGAACGCAGCAGCAAGGGATGCGTCCTAAACATTGGTTATTGCATATTCATCAATTTGGATTTTTGTATTGTTTTGAGAAATACAACTTGTGTTGACTTAAAACAATTTGTATTTGATATAGTTTTGCACATGTCGTGGGATCTATGAATGAAACTTGTATAATTTCTTGAGTGAGATATATATGTTTTTGTGATGCTAGTACGAATAAATTTCAGTAGCACCAATATTTTTTTTAAACCCAAAATTCATATCACAGCCGGGTCGGAAGAAGGGACTCAGATCATATGCAGTCGTAAATGCGACTGCACGATACGACTGCACGCAATCGGGACCCTTCATTCTCAGCAACAGATGGACAAGATCAACTGCGACAGTATTTACTGCTACAGTATATTTCTACAGTGCAAATCGCTTTAGTGGTTAAACAATGCCACCTCACATGGATTCAGACCTCCACTCTCTCTGAAACTGGGCCCCGTCCTGCTACAGTACTACTGCTTAACTTACAGTAGCAGTAGTAACTGCACGGGATCCTGGTCCCGGAAGAAGTGCCGGCTGTGATGTGGAGTGCAATACAGCCGGCTCTTGTTTTGAACCGGTTGTGATGACCTGTATTACAGCCGGTTAGGAACCGGCTGTATTGCATATAGCAATACAGCCGCTATAAATCATACGCCTCTCTAAACCGGCTGTAAAGGGGGTTTATCAATCGGCTGCAAAGAGATATCTGTAGTAGTGCTAGTTAGCTAGCTACTCCCTTCATCCCAATTTATAAGTCGTTTGACTTTTTTCGCTTCAACTTTAACCGCAGAGGCCACCGCTTGGGCCTACTGCTGATCACCGCCGCCGTTGCCAGTCATGGCGGCGGCAGCTGCCGCTCGGGGGAGGCGCGGGGAGGCTTCCTTAGTGGCGCGCCTAGGTGCCCTCGCGTCGCCTCGCAGGGGAGACGAACGAGGGGAGCAACAATGCTCTCCTCTGCCTATATATTGTTGCGCTTACGCAAAAGGGGTCGTCCACTTCTGACTCCAATTGGAGGCATATGCTTCTTGATTCGCATGAGATGAGGCGAGAAAACAGAGAACCTTGCCCTCCATGGCGCGGCATCCGCTTCCAACTCCGACTAGGGGCAGATGCTTATCGATCTGAAGAGAGGAGACCAGAAAATGGAGAACCTTGGCCTCCATATTCCCCACCTCGTCCATTAGCACCACTGAGTGAGGAAGCATGGGGGAGGAGATGCGCGAGTAGATGGGATGAAAGAGGGGTCGAGAGGGGAGAGAGAGGGAGAGGCGGGTGCCGCCACAAGTTGCCATGGCCGCCGCTGAGAGAGGAGCGCTCGTGTCGGAGGGGAATGCTCGTGTGTGACCGAGAGATTTAGTTGTTGCAGAGGGGAATGCCTTGTAGGCTAGTTGTTGTAGTGGGTAACGCTCCCTCTAAAAAGCCTGGGGAGGGAATAATAGTGACCAACAATAGAATTTCCTGTTTTCAGTGCATAATAAAATTTATTAAGATATTGGTAGAAGCAATCATTTAAGTAGGATCATACAAAATTTGTGCTGAGATTAAAAAAAATGTGTAAGGAACACAAGACGAAAAGCTTACATGACCAGTACAATATTTCATGGGAAAGAAACATTTATTATTACTAGGCGCACTTGATAAAATTGCATGATGGGTATATGAAGCGCCCAATGCAAAATCAATGGGCTATGCTAAAGTACTCCATTCACCTCATAAGAGGTAAGATCTTAAATAAATCTCAGCCATTGATTTTTAAATAAATAACACATTTTAGTAATTAATATATAGAGATAAAATAAAAAATCTGTAATATATGTAGGCTTCCTTAACTAGTCTTCCTAATTTCCTCTACTTTCCTTCTCATGCCAAATTCCTTCCTCGAATTGGTGGACTAGAAGCAGCACACTTCTTTTTTCTTTTTTGAAAGGGAAAACTTTCCATTACTTAACCAGTCCCAAAATCATTGGTCACCACTCACCTTGCAGAGACATAATACACGCCTACACTGACAGCCTAAAACTACCAATTCATCATGTGCCACTTTGTTACAACACCTGGACATAAGTAACTTGCAAACTAATGAAGTTATTCGTAACTGCATCTTTCAACTCGTGAAACAAATGGCCTGGAAGCAGCACACGTTCTTGGAACGGTGCTTTGCGTCCGTGGACTGCATGTTCTGCGAACATGATAGAAGAGAAAAAAATGTGTTCAGCCTAAATCTATATGATACAAAAGGAAAAAGGAAAGTTAAATCTAACTCAATCAAATTAGATCTAATAAGAAGATATTTTCTCATATCTAAAAATATAAATACTAAATATTAAACCTATTACCTAGGAGGAGGTAATATGTTATTAAAACTTCCTTTTATAGACATTTAGGAGTACCTTAGCAAATGCCAAAATCAATACAAAACAAATACAAAGTAGCAATTAACAAGGTGAAGCAAGAGACCAGCAGGTTCGTAGCTTTGCTTTCTCTATGGTTTCTTGAGAGAATAAAGTGCCTTCAAGACGCCGATGCGATGGACAAGACCGCGGCGATGGTCTTGTAGTTGTTGTAGACGAACTTGTGGATAGCGATCCTCACCGGCCTATCGTGCATGTAATTGTAGATTTCCCGCATGGTGTTGAAGTAGTTGTAGCCCAGGCGAAGGTTCTGGCCGAAGCACTTGAAGATGGCCAGCGTCTGCTCGTTGCTGAAAATGCTGGATATCAGGCGACTCCTCCGGAGCTGGTGCACGTCCTCCTCCCGGTCCATAAGCATCGCCAGAATGGACAGGTACGAGGTCACGACGTAGCCGTCCACGGTCCAGCTCACCGGAGTGGTCGCCTCAGCCGACTCCAGCGCCGCCATGTTGACGAGCCAGCAGGTCGTAATGTCGTTCAGGACCAGCGGCGACCAGGGAGAGCTCACCAAAGAAGAAACTCTTCTTCTCGCACTTCATGTCGGCGAAATGTCCAAGAGCCACAGAAGGAAACAGCCGTCCACGAACATAATGTACGCCATGTCTTGGTCGCTCATGTTCGCCACGACTGCCGCCGCGTTGTAGCAGCGGCGGACATTGCTAACAACGGCGAGGATCCTCTGCTGGACAGCCTCAACTGGCTGGCCTAGGTAGTACTGGCAGTCTGGCAGAAGTTGTCGGCCGCTTCCTTCTTCACCTTCTCCATCTCCTGCAGGTGAGGCAGGCCATGGCCACCACACTTGGCACCACGTAGCGATCGCGGTCGCCGATTCCTCCTCTCAGGCTTTGAGGGAACCTGTGCATCCTTCCCTTCGCTGCCTGTCTTGCCAGCTGCATCGCTGAGGACGGAACCTGCAGTACTACTTCTTGTGCTGGCGGTGGCAGCTGGGTCTCAGGAACTTGTGGTGATGCCATGTCTACAGTACTTCAGATCAAGTCTGCTGGGAACAGCTGTATCAACTACTCTACAACACAAGGCACAATGCACACGTAATGTATGACTTCGTAACATAATTATCGCATTCATGTTAATTCTCTTGGGGCATTACAGAAAGAAAAAAAAAACATAGATCCTGAAAATTCACCGTTAAAATAAGAAACATTCAAGGCCCCGTTCCATCGATAGACTATAATCCTTGTACATAACGGCATTTGATCTGTTTTATTTATTTTCTAAACAATTACTCCCTCCGTCCTAAATTGTAAGCCGTTTGACTCTTTGACCCCAACTTTAAGCACTCGTCTTATTCAAAAAAAATATGTAGTCAAATTTAAGGCATTCTTGAAATTCTTTTATTACTAAAGCTAGTCATAACAAAAAAATATGATATTTTACAAAAAAAATTAAATAAGACAAGTGGTCAAAGTTGGGGTCAAAAAAGTCAAACGGCTTACAATTTAGGATAACTCCACACTCTTCCATTATATAAAAAATTAAATGACCCTATAGTTTTTTATCTAGATTAAATTAACCAACTCTATTATTATCAAGCAAATAAACTAAAGTAACCCGTAAATCTAACTATATATCATTGTTGTTACTTAATTACTTTACAAGTATCCAAGGTTGCGTGTATGTTTGTTGATTACCGGCTCATCCATTGTTAACATACAAGAAAATGAACTCAAGCTATACACGGGGGATGTGTATCATCACCTTGCGGTACACCACACAGAACGTTCAACATATATGTGTACTTATGAGTCGATGAGCTAGCATATCTATTTTCATGTCTAAGCACATAGCCTCAAGTTAATGTTTCAATTAAACACATACGAAACATACATAAAGGTGCGGCATAAAAAATGGAAAACTAGTGATGAAAATGCACGTAGAGTTAATAGTAAAGTAGTATAGCATTGTTAAAAAAAGTAGTATAGCACAGCTCAGCAAAGATAATAAAAAAATATACATGTGCACTTATGTTAGCACATAGACAAATGATAGAGAATACCCACAAAAAAAATGCCCGCACTTTAGTGTATTTCTATAATGGCGTATGTAGGAAATTTAGATTCATATTTAGAGATTATTTTATATGATTTTAATAATAGCATAGGTGGGTAATAGACACAAAACAAGGAGATTATTTTTCATAATTGGCACAAGTGGGTTTTAGATATTGGTAATTAACAACGATGAGGTGCAAAACTTAAATGCAAGTAAGTCTAAGAATGATATTATCTTTTTAGTAATAGATAGATGGGTTATTGTGGGTCAATTTCAATAGTGTAAAATGCAGAAATATATTTGGGAGGCCATCCATGGTTCACCATTGTGGCAATACATTAATAACTAAGCCCACCCTCGTAGTCAGAGATCACACACTTTCTTTATCACGCGAAATATGCAAGCACGTGGTGTGTGCGTAGGATTCAAACCCAGAATCTCTCGTCACGCGTATATATCTGATTTAGCTACACAACAAATCTGACTTAACTACGAGTCACTTTTTGACCTTTTAATTAGTACGAGTAAGTTGACAAACTAGTGTGAATGTGAAAGCTAGCATGTAACGCTAACCGATACTAAAAGCCTCTAAGAGGCATGGCCGTTAGTACAATGTGAACCATGCAGGCCGCAAACTAGATAGAGGACGGAACAGACCGGCAAAGCTAACACGAAGGGCAACGATAGAGGGATCGAGAGGTCGCTTTTAAAGAGGCTGAGCGTGGTGTCGCGAGTTGCAAACTATATATATTTTCCTCTGCAAAGTCACAAATTGTTTTTATTTTTCTTTTGCAAGTTGCGAGTTGTAGTGCTGGATGAAGATGCCTTCCTGTTTAACATACTATAAAACCATATTGCGGCAATAAGAATCCATTCATTATTTTATTTACAGCTTTGATAACTACACTCTAATTGTGAACATGAATATAATTAGATTAATTAGTTATTGAACTCGGGACCTATAAAGTTTGACTTTCATTTTGTTTTCAAATCCAAAAACCACTGCCGCCCGATCGATTCGCTGGCGTGCTTTCTCCATGTACCGAGTACAAAAGCTGAGTTTTTTCTATGTTAATTGTAGAATAGGACGAGATCTATTCTATATATATTTATATGCCTCAAGTCAAACTAAGTGGCATCAAATTTGTTAGGGAGACTCGTACTCAGTCATATTATTGCCACGACTTCGCTGTCCTACATGTCAAACAAAAAAATGGCTTCGCTCTGATTTGAGATAGAGACCAAAGCGAGCTGCATGTGACTCAGCAATAACGATCTTGTCGCATGTGAGGTTGTGGCCAGCGCTCAGCTTAGCCTTCACGTTAGGCCATTCTCAATGCGAGTTTTATGGACACGATTACTTAGAGTGTCACATCATATAAAAATATTTAAAACTAGTATGAAACACCTCAGTCACAATGCATAGTTTCATCTATTGTTGGTCCCTAGGTTACATGCAAAACACAAGCTGTCTATGTAACTGTGTATGGAGAGTTTCATCACCATGAAACTCATTTCACCTCTTTCTTCATTAATTCACTGCCACATCACCAAAAACTGCCTACGTGGCACTCTATTTATTGCCCATAAAACTCCTGGCCTTACGCTAGTTTCACTGGTAAGTTTCACTACACAATACGTAGACTGTGGAACTAGTAACTGTGTCGCAGGAGTTTGCCAAATCAGTAAATTTCACTGTTTCCAATGCAGCCACATCATCTAGAGTACCATGAAACCATAAATGAAACAACCTCCACAAATGCCAGATTTCAATTTTGATGTTTCTCATTATATTTAATTATTGGGAGCGACTACAACTACAAGTAGACGGTGGATGAGCACGATTTGGTGATAGGTCAGCGACAAGTAGACGGTGGATGAGGATTCGGTGTGTGCCGCTCTGTTACAGGCAGAGGAGATAGCGGGCTTGCCTGGCTCGTTTCAGATAGTTGCAAGTTCTTTTTTTTTTTCTTTTGCATGTTGCATGCAAATCGAAACGTTAGATGAAGATGCATGCCTTCCTGTTTAAAACAATGTAAAAAACAAAGAATACGACGATGGGATCTAGTATTCCATATTTGTTTATAATACTAAGCGGCTCAAATTTGTTAGTGAGACAGTTCCCAAAAAAAAAAATGTTAGTGAGACTCTTACTCTTAAGTCATGTAAATCTTCCAGTCAAACAAAAAAATTGGCTTCGCTCTCGTTTGACATAGAGATCAAAGAGAGCTGCATGTGACTCAACAATTAAAAATCTCATTTCGCATGTGCAGGGTCGTAGCCAGTGCTAAGCTTAGCCTTGGTCTTTGCTGATTAGCGTAGTGGGTTACTAGGGGTGGTATGAGCTGGGAAGATCATATCTGAGCCTGTCCTTTAGCCTCTTTATCTAATATAACACCCAAAAATCCATAAAAGAATCAATATAAGCAAACATGCCAACACAGCTTTATCTATATTATATTCTATTATTAAGAACGAGTTAAATTAAAAATAATTCTCACCCAATTTGGATCCACATTACCCCTCACACTGCACCCACCTGTAAAGGTCAACGAAGGTGAAAAGAGAGTTAAACCCACAAAAAATTAATTTTTAAAAAATATTTCTGCCAAAACAAAATTACACCTGAGTTGGCAGCTGGGGGAATCATATCTGAGCCAGTCTTAGTACGTACATCCACCGACAACAACACAAGAGAGATCAAGTATTTGCAGCATACTCCGTCCGTCCCATAATAGAGGACGTTATATGATGCGTGCACGTGTTACTTTCTCAACTTTGACTCGATTTGTAGGAAAATATGTGCAATATTTATATCTACTAGCAGAGACGCACATGCGACACGCACGTGACACAAAAGATATTAACAGAAAAATAATTATACAAGTTGCAAATTTAAAGGACCTGCTTGGTCATTAACCACGCAATTAACCTGGAGTTCATCACCCACTCCCCTGCAAGGTTCTAGTTTATAATCATGACACGAACTATCTACTTCGCCTTTGCCTACTTCGTGTCGACGATCTCTGCCATGCGGAACTGGCTCGCCACGTTGGCGGCGTTGACACTAGCTTACGACGTTGCTCTGTTCCCCATACTAATCAGAGATGGTGGCCAGCAGCTTCTTCTGATCATGTGTTTAAATCCAAGCTACTAGCATCTAGAAAACACAAATATAATAACTTAATTTGTATTATGCTAATCCGTTCTCGTCTGAAAAATCGAGCACGCAGAAGGATTACAACGTCCATGGCACGCTTCCCTGGTGGCCGTCTGCTGGGCTGCAGCATGCCGCTAGGCTGCCATGGCAAGGCAGCAACGGTGTTAGTGAGACCGAAGCACGACTTGCACTGGCGAGCTGGAGGGGCGCCGTCGTGGACCAGTGGGGCGAAGCGCAGAGCTTCTTAATTTTTTTAAAAAAAGAATGCGCGGAGCTTCTTGCCGCCGCACGGCCCACAGCCCACGCGCGGGCTCTGGCCGATGAGGCCCCGCCTGGTATTATTTCCTGATATTTTTTGTTTTGAGGAAGGTGAGAGAAAAGGTTTTAGGCGGGTATATAAAACGTGGGTGAGAAAAACAAATCGATTTTGACAGAAATATTTTCTAAATATCAGTTTTGGTGGGTTTGGT
Organism: Digitaria exilis; assembly: GCA_015342445.1. Lineage (NCBI taxonomy): Eukaryota > Viridiplantae > Streptophyta > Magnoliopsida > Poales > Poaceae > Digitaria > Digitaria exilis. Next base: position 317,266 of record JACEFO010002268.1, on the reverse strand, counting down.
TTCTTTTCCACCTCTGTTGACCCTTACATATGGGTCCAGCGTAAGGGTAAGGTGAGTCCAATTTAGGTGAGAAACGTTTTTAATTCTACTAGTTCTTTTATAGTGTTTGATTTGATGATACTTTGGCTCGAATATCTACATTGGGGTAAAATGGGATAATAGAATGTCAAGACACAACAGGGCTGCATGCTCATGCACTCAATCATATTTCCAAGCGTATAAAAGGGAGTCCATGTACGCGACGAGATGACCGTCATGTACGATGTTCGGATACATGAAAATACACGGCCTCGTACTCTTTTGGCCACGCATGTTCGAGCAAGATACGTATGCTCCCATGATTTCATTCAATGGACGAGCTACAAAATACTAAAAGAAGAGAAGCTAGTTGATTATGGGACGTTTGCGTAGGCCTGGAGTTGTTTGCATGGGGCTCATGCTAGCTTGCACGTACGTGAGGCCATTTGGGTGTAGTAACAAGCCAACGTGCCGACGTATGGGCGGCTCAGGTGCGTACGTGTGCTCGACCCCTTCCACCACACGCGTATAGAGCATATGTATGGCAGCCGGGTCCACGCGGCAGCGGGCGGCATTTTAGAACATTCCAGAAGCAACGAGAAGTTCTAGAGATATTATCTGCAAACAACAACGTTGATTAATAACCGGATGGGAAATATTCTCATGAGTTTCAGCCGGCGATAAGCACCGTGATAAGCTCAAACTCTAGATGTTTATCTGTCGGCTGGCTTGAACGACAAGTAGAAGAGCCTGGATAAGGATCGATCGACTTGGCTCCAACAAACTTCAGGCGGCGGCAGCATCTCCCGGCGCCCGCGTATTTCTCTCCAACAAACTTCACGCGGCGGCAGCATCTTCCGGCCCGCGTATTTCTCTCCAACGAACTGGAGGCAGCAGCTACATGTCTCTGCGCCTCCCGTACCCTAGTGGCTGGCTATATAATGCCCCCGACGCCCACAAGTCAAGGGTTTTTTATCTTTCCCATCGAGAGGAAGGGCTGCAGGAGAGAAGCAAGAGGCTTGAGGCATCCATCGTCAAGGAAGCCTCGGGCGTCTTCACGATTGATCGTGAGGAGCTCTCGCCGTCCCCGTCTTCAAGCGTTGTCGACCACCGGAGACACGCCGACGAGTTCAGCGAGCGGCGACGACGTGCGGCTGCAAGACGCCATGGCCCCATTGTTCGTCTTCGGTGATGCGGCAGGTTGATCTCACGTCTTTTCTTTTCCATGTTTCCTTTGCATATGGCATCCATGCATCTCTCGCACGTGCAGTTGCACCGGCTACCGTCTCGATCTACGGAGGGCTTTTCGCTTGGAGAAGCCGGAGGACCAAGATCGAACTGATGAAGGCGGCGACGAGGCGATGCTGCAGCCCCAGCATGCCCACGCATGCGCAAGCGTCGTCCGTGTAAGGTGTGCAGCCGGAAGAGATCACAAGTACGTGACCATGTGCAAGCAGGGAGGTGTGCTAGCTTGCATGGCTGTCTACGTGCATGATCGTACATGCATGCATGCGCCTATATGCTCCATCCATCCCGCCGGGCGTGGTGACACCAACAAGATTCAAGACCAATATCTCCACTGCAACTACACTGTCGATCGGACACGCCGACGTCCATGCTGTGACGTCTCTTCGGCTTCAGCAACACTGATTCATGCATGCTCAATCAACCTCTACTACAACTACAACACGTCGTACGTTGCCGACGAGGACGGACGACACGGGCGGGCGGAGCTGATGATATCCCACTTGCGCTACACCGGCTCATGGACCGATGAGGCCATGGATGATGCTGACGCCACACCTACACCAACACCACACATGCATGGAGAACGTGAAGCGAAAACGACGAAGACGACCACGGCAGCGGAATCGGAGGTTCTCTGGCAAGCTAGACTTGTGGAGATAATTAACTAGGAGCCTTCCGAGGCCCTAGGAACCATGGAGACCACATCGCCCAAGACAAGATCGCCGTCATCAGGCTTTGGAGCGCACATATGTACACGGGAACATTGTATTTGTATTTTTATAATATAAATGAAGTGTGTTCCTGTCTCTCTTTTGCGTACTTAGTACACTGGCACACCCGCACCTCTTCCCAAGGGCAGAAAAATCCTCGTTGTGAATTTCTCCTCAAACATATAGATAGATAATAAATTTGCTAAAAAACTAGATTCAAATATTTATCTAATGATACTTATGATGTATTATAAATATTAATATTATTTTCTATGTAATTAGTTAATGTTAAAAGACGTTGTTCTTCTTGAGAAGCGAGAATAACATCTATTTTGGGACGGAGGGAGTAGTCAGGAAGCTCTGCAGTCTGCATTTGGGACATTAACATTCAGGACAAAGCTTTACATCAATCTACAAGTACATCGATCGCCAATCACGTAGAAATGATTTGGTAACCCTTTGGTAACACCTACTCAAATTTCTTTTAGCTAACCAAAAACGAGCTCGCTATCTGTAAGAAGGATATAACTAATTTTCAGAAGGAATGATCATGAATGATGACAAATTGGCAATATAATCTCCTCAAATATGGAGATGATGGCATAATAAAATGGCAAGGACAAAAATACAAAAATAGGATTTATCAAAGGATCATTATTCATTTCACATGCGCCATTATTTCAACTCAGAGCAGATACGCGGTATTGCTACTAATGGGCAAAAAAAAATTCACGCTTTAAACAATTCAACAAAACAGTGAAAGAACATCATCAACTGATTATTTTTTTTGAACGAACATCATCAACTGATTATGGCACCAAAATTGAAAAAGGACAGAAGGTGGAATGAGAGATCACATCATCAACTATCCAAGAAAACATATAAGCACAAAGCGTCAAAACAATACAGATCAATTTCACTCAAAGCGAGATCACGAAGGTGAAGCTCGTGACTTTGAAATTTGAATGTGCTCACTATGGTTCACATTTTCAACCAGGTTGCTACATGCGCCTTTCGGTTGAAGACAAACTGGCCAGAAATATTCTACTTCAGGAATTAAATTCTTCCACCGTACACCTCTAGATTGTGAAAATGTATCCCTTCATCGATTTGATCTGTTAAGATGATAGATTCAACCAATTATTGTAATTCTTATTATCCATTCTGAGTGATCTCAGCAGCCGGCATCTTGCAAGTGCTTGTGAGATACCACAGAAGACGAGGGTCCTGAATTGCTGCATGCACTTGTACCTTCCACAGTGCGTGATTGTTCTTGGTGAGCTTCTCACCGACGGGATATGGCCGAGAAGGATGCGAAGCTGGAGTGGAGGAGAGGTGGTGGGTGCGGCGAGAGGAGCGCTGCTGCGGTAGCGATGGACATGGTGGTGGTGGCCGGCGGCCGATTCCAAAACAACGACCCAATTCGTCAGAGCCCTATGCCCCAACATTATTATCTCCATTACCAGCTGACAAGTCCTCCATCGCGCGAATACCTTGTCGCAAAACTCTCTCTCTCTTTATCTTAGTGACCCTGCCCCTTCATATTAGATTGGGGCAGCGGAATCCGGCCCGGTCCAGCCTAACATACACGGCGAGCCGGTGCCCACAGGCCTAGGTCTACAAAGCCCAACAACAACCAAGGCCATAGGCCTAACTCAACCCAAAAGACTAAATTGATAGGAGGAAGACTGACTCACCTTATATGTTGTGCTCCTCCACCATCAATTACCGATGTGAGACTAAATCTAACGATACTAGTCATGTTGTCCTTGTACAAATGCGGCCATACCTGGCTCGATTGGGCTGCGGCCACCCTCACTAAGGCCTTGCTTAGATGAGGAAGTTGGTGGAAAATTGGAGGTGTGAATAGTACATTGGTAAGCGTATCTGTGAGAGAAGATATGACTCGCGTATCTGTGAGAGAAGATATGACTCGATGTGACTGGAAAGTTAGTGAAAGTTGGCGAACTACCCTCCTGTGGTACCATCGATATCGTCAATCAAAGAAACAATAAAATAACAAAAAACTGTGCTATCGTTTTCTGCGCCAACTCACTCTGCTCTCTCAAACGGTGCTATCGTCTACGGAGGAGCGACGAAGCTGCCGCTAGCGAGATGCTTTTTGCACTTTCTCTCACTGCCACGTCAACCGGAGCTGGCGACGTCACCCGCCGTTGGCGTTGTAGGCAGTACCACTACGACCCTAGCGCCGTTGGCGTTGTCAAATCCAAAGTATTTAACCCTAACGAATCTGCAAACTTTTAGGTCTCTGTGACTCGAGATAGAATGAAATGGTAACTTGAGCCACGCCTGACACACATTGATCCATCGCAAAAAAAGAGAGATAGCGCCTAACTTTTTGTTTGCTACAGTGTATTTCACCCATCTAAACACCCCTTCATGAGAAAAAAAACATTTATTATTACTGAGTGCACATGATAAAAATTACATGATGTATATTTCAGAAAAGAAAAGCATGTGTGTGATGCGTCCAAAATCAATATGAAATAATACAAAGTAACAGGGTGAATTGAAGCGAGACCAGGCTAGCTTTGGGTTCTAGGGTTTCTTGAGAGAATAGAGTGCCTTCAAGATGCCGATGAGCGCCCCAACGATGGACAACACCGGGGCAGTGGTCTTATTGTTGTTGTAGAAGAACTTATAGATAGCGATCCTTAACGGCCTATGGCGCATCTAATGGTCCATGTCCCACAAGATCGATGTCCATGTAGTGATCCTTAGCGGCGACAGTGAAAGCTCACTGGATAACAACATCTTCTTGTAGCTCATATCCGCGAACTGTGGGGTGGCTCTAAGGGCTTCTCTAATGCCTGGCTATTTGACTATCTATTTGCTTTTTTAATCAATGAACAGTTGTTATACAATGCTCACTAGCTCTTGCTTCCTAGCTAGCTCGCACGCTTTCCGATACAGCTCTCTCACGAGCTCTCCTCCCAAGCACCTACACCTCCTGTCTCTCTCCTCCAAATAGCTAGTCCAAATAAATAAACCATTAGAGACGCCCTAAGCTGGTGGGGTCCATGGCGCCGATCATGGACAGAAACGACAAGCCGATGTTCTGACCATAAGAACACGAGCCCTCTCTTTTTTCGGGGGGCAAGGCCCATGTCAGAAACAATCGTAGGAGACCGAGGAGATGGGGTGGTGGATTATAATAATTAAGCAGGTCTACTAGTAGATTCTTTATTTCCTCGTGTTTGGGGAGGGAGGCCAAGGATCCCATCGCGATAATGACTGTAGCAGCCCTTGAAAAATATGGTTCGTGGAGGCGGAGCACCAGCCATGGGATTTGGTTCTGGAGCAGGAATATGTCCTTGAATAAGCTATTACCGGATGACAGAATGCACCCCGCGGACAGCGTGTCATCCTGGTTCATGCTCATGAGCGACAGAAGGAAGCAGCCATCCACAAACATCATGTCCGCCAAGACTACGTCGCTCAGGTTCGCCACGACCGTCGCTTTGTAGCAGCAGTGGACGTCGTTTGCAACGGCGAGGATCTTCTGGTAGACCACGTCAACTGACAGGCCTATGTACCGGCACAAAGTTGACCTCCTCCATCTCCTGCAGGTGAGGCAGGCCACGGTGGTAGGCCACTAGACTTGGCACCACGTACGTAGCACTTGTCCGGGCCGCCGATACCTGTCAGGCTTTCTGGGAATCTGTGCATCCTTCCCTGCGCTGCCTGCCTTGCCTGCTGCATCGCTGAGGGAACCGATGCTCTGGCAGGGGCGCGCGGTTGGGTGTCAGGAACTTGGGCTGGCAGTGGCGGCTGGGTGTCAGGACATTGTGGTGCTGCCATGTCTACACTACTACTAGTAGCATCACCCATGTTGCCGCCGCCGGAAATTAAGTCTATATTATCAGATCAAGGCTGTGTTCACGTTAGAAAAAAAAAAAGTACTTCACCCAACTCACAGAACACGTTTCCCAGTGTACTATTCATCTAAAACTATTTTTTACTTCTTTCAATCTGAACACAGCACAAGTCTGGGAACAGCTCAACGACTCTACATCAAGGCACAATACACAGGTAATATGTCTTAGTAATATAATTATAGCATTAACGTTAATTCTCACGAGACATTAAAGAAAGAAAAGGATAGACCAGAAAATGCAGCCTTAAAATAAGAAACATTCACCTCCATTCGATAGAGTATAATCATTATAGATAGCGACATTTGATCTATTTTATTTTCTAAATAATTACCCATCAGTTCCATCATGACAACAGTGTACTATACCAACATAAGCTACTGCCTTATGAATAAAATAGTCAAAGTAACTCCACACTCTTCCATTATAAACAGAATTTCTAAAATGACCCTATAATTTTTTATCTAAATTAACCAACTCCCTTATTATTAAAAAAAGAACTAAAGTAACCCCTAAATCTAACTAGCATTGTGGTGACTTAATTACTTTAGAAGTGTCCAAGGTGAGTATGTTTTTGTTAATTACCGGCTCTTCCATTGTTAACATAGAAGAAAATGAACTCTCAAGTTATACACGGGTGATGTGTATCATCACCTTGTGGCACACCACACACCACATTCAGCATATATTTGTATTTACGAGTAGGTGAGCTAGCATATCTATTTTCATGTCAAGCACATAGCTCAAGTTAATGTTTAAAAACTAAACACAGACGAAACACACCTAAAGGTGAGACGTAAACTAATGGAAAACTAGTGATGAAAATGCATGTAGAGTTGACAGTAAAGCTACAATATCATCCAGCTCTCTTTGCCCTATATATTGAGTCCTGAGTACTGACTATAGATCTCATAAAATCACTTGTTGAGATTTTTGCAAAACAAATTGAATAAGACGAGTGGTTAAAATTAGGGCTGAAAAAGTCAAATGATCTGTTTTTAGAATGGATGGAGTATGAGATAATTTCCTTTTGAGTTCAGACGTGTCGGGTACCAAAACTAGGGGTACCCCGACTTGGACCCTAAACCACTTGACAGAAAAGCCGCAATCGGCGGACGAATCAAGCCCAGCTCCGCGGCCCGTCAAAGGCTCACTACGCCGACGTCCGCCCCGCTCGAGGGTGTCGCACTCCCTCGAGCGGGAAGGTCCGTGACGCTCGAGCCTGACCAGGCTCGAGACTACCGGTCACCCTCGAGCGAGCACCTCCGTCACGTTCGAGGCCCGCTGCGCTCGAGGCCGCTGGCCCCGCTCAAGGGACGTCGCACCAGCAACAGTGTCCAAGGCTCTGAAACGCATAAACTCAGACATGATGGCGTGCCTCTACAGTCAAAGGGGAGGGAAGTTACTGCGCTACGCCACCGTCCCACGCCGCGGAAGGGACACCGGTCAAATCCGCTCGCCATAGTGGTTCCTGAGCATAACGCTGCACGGTCAGGCCTAACTTGGTAGCGTTATTGTTTTAACCACTCCTTGACTCCGCTCGCCTCGGGTATGCCACCAACCCTCGAAGAAGACCGTGAAGGCCCGATATTGCCCCCGCACTCGAGTGGCACCTCTCGAAGCAGTGCGTCGTCACAATCGAAGCGTCAAGTCGACGGTCGTGATGTCCATGCCGTCAGCCGGAGTTGGAAGGCGTGATTCCAGCTCGAACAGTGCGCGGTATGGATAACGCGCCTACGCTACGTTACGGTAGGAACACGAACATTGTACCGCACACGCACCAGTGTACTCACATTCTCACCCTTGGTCTATAAAAGGGGGAGGGAAGCCCATGCAAAAGGAGGACAAGAGAATGAAGACTCACACGAATATTGCACCCAACACTTAGCCAATTCACACGATATTGGCACTAGGCTCAATCATCCAACTCAGGGACTTGGGAGCTCATCTTCCTCTCCCGCCTTGCTTGTATTCTCCTACTACGAGCAACACAAAACTCGGTGCCACGCACCTCTGCTGAACGTACGGCCGCACGGCTGGAACCAGGATAAACCCTTGCGTCCCGAGTTCAACACCCAAATCCACCATCGGAGCAAGTGGTTGACAGCGCAATCACTAGTTAGTGCCAGTGTGACCAAATCAAGCACCGACAAGACGTGAAGACTTTTTAATTGTACCAGTAAGTGTACCAATCGGTGTGAATGTGAAAACTAGCAGGTAATATGTACCACTAATTCGCCAATACTAAAAGGCTCTAAAGAGGCATGGCCGTTAGTACCGGGTCTAACTTGGAACGGTACAAATGTGATGGTACGGTGGCACAAGACATGTTGTATTCAGCGCACTTCTATAAAATCGTGATAAAGTGGGGATAAAGTGGGTAGGCACAGTACTGCGCTATATATATTCCGGTGTGGGTTGAGAGAACCATTGTCAGACTTGAAAATACCAAAGAAAAAGGACAGCATTTTAGTTCAGGTTATGTACACCGTTGAAATAATACAATTAATGCAGCAGGTATTAACGTATAGTTGAACTCATACTGCTTGCTTCTAGTACGAACTGCCCCAGAAGAGAACGTAACGAGATATAATGAAAGGCACTAAAAAATACTAGATGGTGGTTCCCCTTCCTTAGTTAAGACTTTTAAAGAAGATTAGGGACTTACAATGGTGAAGCGTGCAGCTCGCAGCGACGCGCAGACGGAGATAGAGAGGACGAATGGCAACGATGGAGAGACGATCGAAGTGGCTTTTAAAGAGGCATGGGCGTGGTCTCGCGAGTTGTAATATATTTTTTTCTCTGCAAAGTCGCAACTTGTTTTTTATTTTTCTGTTGCCAGTTGCGAGTTGTAGTGCTGGATGAAGATGCTTCCTGTTTGACATCATATAAAACCATATTGCAATAGGAATCTACTAATTCTTTTATTTACAGCTTTTGTAGATACACTCTAATATGAACATGAATATAATTAGATTAGTTATTAGATTGGGGACCTAAACAGTTTGACTTTCTTTTTTTATTCAAATCCCAAAACCAGTGCCACCCGATCGACTTGATGGCGTGCTTTCTCCATGTATACCTAGTACAAAAGCCGATATTTTTACCGAACAGCGGGGAGGCCCCTAGACCCAAAAGAAATCTTAACTAAGAGGGAAAATGTTTAAAATCACACACCAAAGTTCAATATCTGTTTTCAAGGATGGCTTTGCCCTAAGGGCGACATTTACCATCTCATCCTTGAAACTACTTCATCTAGCTAGAGATAGAGAGTCACCATAAAAAATATACATAGAAAAATATCGGCTTTTGTACTAGGTATAAAAATATCAGTAGGGGCCTCCCTGCTGTTCGGTAAAAAAAAGTACCAAGAACAGTAGGTATGTAGTAAATTTTCCAAAACTCCCTCCAAACTTTGGTGAAACCAATCCGTAGTCCATAGTCCAAAATTTTGCTAAAGAGCCCCTAACTCTGTGAATATCAATTTTATAGAAGACCCCCTATAGTTTGATGGAAATGGAATCCATATGAGCTCTAGTGTTGATAATTTGACAAAAACACCCCTTTAACTTAGGTAAAACCATCCATCACTTTACACATATGCGGATGCCAATTTTTCATGCGGATGCCAATTTGAAAAATACCTCTAGGATTTGACAAAATCAACTCATACTCTGCTTACATTGCTTCCACATAGAATCACTTGAACTTTGGTAAAATTAGTCTGCACTGCACGAATAAAAAATTCACAAAAACCCCAAACTTTTGTGAAACCAACATCCTTAATGTGTATTGGTGATGGGTTAAATTGCCTCGCACATTTACACACAACATACATCTATGACAACTGCCACATATAAGCTTTCTCGCTACGAACACATGAAGATTCTATAGATATATTTCAATGGTCCACACCTTAGACACATACATTTAACAATACAAATCAAATTTGACCGAACTCACAACAAAAAATTTATATGCACGAACATATACATTTGTGATGGGCCTCTGGAGGGCGTCATCGGTGTTTGACATGAAAAATAAATAATATAATGTCCGAAACGCATAACAAAAAATATAATACGAGACAAGAATAGAAGCGAGTATTTCATTAATTTTTTATCAACAAAATTACAAGTCTCATTCATTTATAAATTAATGTGCGCCATAGCCTTATGATGTGAAGATCATCTGACTCAAACGATGCGGTATCCTGGGAGCTCCCATGAGTTAAATCCATGAGACACCTCCGATTAAGCTGCACGTGGTCATTATTGTCGTCATCGCTTTACTTCTTCCATACATGACATGTGGATGGATGGAGTCATGATGATGATGATGTATAAGTAGGCGTTGGCATGATCTGTGGCCTCGGGGCTCGTAGTGCCATTGCTAGCGCGGCCATTGTCCACGATGCGCCCGCCTCGTCGTCCGGCCTCGTCGGTCACAGGCGACCTGTAAAACACTGATGGTTGATAGCATGTGCATGGAGAATTGTGTAGCGTCGACGATGTCGTGTCACGGTCGGCTTCAACTCCGGAAATGGCACGTTGAGGTGTCTGGGTCGATGTACTTGTTCTTCCATCGACGACTTTACGCAGCGGCGCGGCGTACGATCGAAGTGCGTGTCTTGTCGCGAGCCTAGAGACGTTCGGCCGGCCGGTCGTCTGGACATCATGCAGCGTGAGAACAGCACGTAGATGACAACTTTTGTTGCCGAGGCCGATATATAGCATGCAATCTGGTCACGGGTCACGTGATGATACGTACTCCCGCTTCTCATCGTGTATTTGAACGGATCAATCTTGCTTGCCCTTTCTGCCTTGTATGTTCACACGTCTCTCGATGGATAATGGCAGTATGGCACGGACAGCCTCGTGCTTCTGGCGACGGGTCGATCGGCGCAGCAACTGATCTACAGTCCGTCTTGTCAAACATAGAGACGTTCGGCCGGCCGGTCATCAGAGCACCAGCCTAAGAGCAGGTCGATGAACTGCTGCTGCCCTGGATGCCCACCACGTACGCAGGCGACTGAATAACTGATCAGACGTGATGCTCCAGCTTCTCATCTTGCAGGCCACCAGCTAGGGTGGATCGATCCTGCCTCTCTCCATGCACGTCCCTGTTCATGCATGCAGCGAGATGAAAAGAGAGAAAGATTGATTAGCTGTTCCGGCCATGGATGCCACCGTTGTCGTCGTCGACGTGACCAGGGCCTCCTGTGCTCCGCCGTGCACGGACGTAGACAGATGTTGGGCTGGTGGCGACCAGAGCATTGCAGCGAGAAGAATGGAGTTCTCCCTGCCCGTCTGCCTCTGTGTGTAGTGTGTCCGGCCACAGGAGAGGCCTCTGATTAGCGCTGATGGAGGGACGTCGACGCGCGCCTCCCGGCCGGTAGCGTGAGCCAGCGCTGTGATTCTGCACTAACCTTCCTTGTTAATCAACGACGTTGCCTTTTACCAGAGATATATTGGTCACGTATTGGCTTCCATTAATTTGCACGTTTCCATCAATAGTTGCTGCTCCCTCCTCGCTGCCAGATGCGATCACGTACGTATGGGAAGTTGGGAACTTTAATTTTCATTTAGCGAGAGGCACGGCAAAGAGTTAGCTAGGACGATCGACAACCTAGCTGCTGAGGGCGTGCTCTAACTTTCATGCGGGCCCTCTGTTGCCTTGTGTGTATTTGTTCCTTTTTTTATACTGTGTGTATTTGTTCCTTAATTTCCTTCTCTATATTTCCTTGTAAACTATTTCCCAGGCAGCATCGATCACGGATGAAACCTTCTATTTTGTTTACTGGAATATGCATGCCGGCATGATTCCATCGATGACCACGCCCTGATCACTGCCAATGCAAATACAATTGCCGATGCTTTTCCGTAAAAATGCATGGTGGCAACTATGCCGTCCGCGGCGCCGAGCTGCGTGCACCTCTCTGTCTGCCGGGCGGGCCCTCACACGTATACGTATCTCATATTGGAATACGCCTGCCGGGCCTTCGTACTTGGCTCCGGCCGCTAAGATTTATCTTGACGTGAACGTACGTACGTATTTTATCAATCATACGTGCATGGCAGCTCATTCATGTACTTGTTCTACACTTAACATTTTGGATACTACTGGCTCCACGTCACCACGTTATCGACTGATACGTACTCCCTCCGTCCTCCGTCCCGAAACACTACTAGAAAACGTACCGGGCGTAAATCCGTGTTAATACCGGTCATGCGTCCGGTACCGAGCTTCTGGTACTAAATTAGCAGCCCCATTAGTACCGGTTGCAGCAACCGGTACTAACGGGGCCGCAGGGTCGGTGGGGCGGGCCAGTACTAACTGGTTTCGAGCTAAAAAAAAGAAGAAAATTTGTAAGCTTACCAAGAGGCGAATTTTTCACGCGTAAATCCGCTTGCGCGGTTCATGGGATTCGAACTCACAACCTCTGGCCACACGCGTAACCCCCTTTTACCATCCCACCTATGCATCTTGTGATTCAGTGGGATATGCTTTCCTTTTGAATTATACCCCGCAGACCCATTTAGTACCGGCTCGTAACACCAGCCGGTACTAAATGCCAAAATTTAGTATCGGCTGGTGTTACGAGCTATTACTAAATGCACGGGGGCCTCGGGAACCCCCCGGGATCATTTAGTACCGGCGGGTAACACCAATCGATACTAAATGCCAAAATTAAGTACCGGCTGGTGTTACCAGCCTATACTAAATGGTCCGAGGGCCCTCGGGAGCCCCCAGGCACACGTTAGTACCGGGTTTTAAGACAACTGGTACTAACGTGTGAGGGACGAATGCTTGATTCTCTTGTAGTGAAAAGAGGGTAGTTTAGGAGTTAAACACGGGAATTAAGGAGAGATGAAAAACTAGAGAACGCACAGAAAACAGGGATGAATAAATGAGGAGAGAGATAGAGATAGAATTGCTAAAACTACTCTTATTTTGGGACACAATTTAGGTTCTAGAACTACTCTTATTTTGGGACGAAGGGAGTAGGTGCTATTTTGGTGTACAAAATTCCCTCAAACAATCGGCGTTGTAGTTTTCTAGTTATTTATAACTAATTTTGTTTCTACTTTTTTCTATCCCAACCATGCATGCAGGAACCTGCATCATATGCTATACATCTAAAAACCAGTGAATTTCAGGCAGGAAATTGTTATACAACACTTAAAAATCACTATTATACTTTGTATATTGATCAATTAAATTTTTATTTTGTTTTATTAGTTTCATTATTTAATTCAAATATATTGGCACAATGGTATTTTTAACATGGTAAAATGATCAGTACATTATCGTTTATTGAAGCTTCAGATCAACCTATTTTATCTGAGAACTGAACAAATTATATGCTCAGAAGGCTAATGACTAAAATGAAAGAAAAGGAGAAAAATGTAAAAGAGAATGGGAATAAAAAAATACCCTATGGGCCTTTATACATAGCAGTGCACGTAAAAAAGGGGGGGCGCGGAGGGGTCCACGTGTAAACAAAGAGGGAATAAAATTATAAAAAAAAAAACCTCTTGGACCTACGACGCCCACTACGCCGGCTGCTCTGCTCCCGTGTTGGCAATGGCAGTGTTGGAGGCCGCCCGCGCTGCGCCGTTGCCTCCTACGCCATACAAGGCGCAATCCTGTCCCTCACCGATGTCGTAGCTGTCGTCATTATGTTTATTAGAGTTGCCATGGAAGACCAAATCCACTCTACTCCTCGTTGTTGTTGGGAAAGAGAAGAAGGAAAAAAAATCTCTACTACCACGGACCGTGGCATGCATGGATAAACCGAAAACCTAAACTAGACTTGATCTACTAAAATCTTTTAGAGGGATGAATCCTCACTCCCTCTCCTCCGGCGAGATGCCGTAGGTGGGAAGGGAGGGGGGCCAACGGTGGTGGCGGTGGAGGCATGGCGGCAGAATCGTGCCCCTGTGTCACCCTTAGGGAGATCACCACATGAAACAAATGGAGGCATAACTCATGATGATCACCCATACCCTGAAAAGCCCCACAAACGTTGCATATGGATCTCATCTTCATCAAGGCGAATTTCACTTACAGTTGATGCTCCATCCAAATTTGAGATTGCATATTCATACAATTTATTACCATTCGAAAAGAACCAAATCGACAAACTTGCATTTGAGAGTACTTTTATTTCCATATATAGTTTATGCCCATTGATACTATGGTCACCCCTTGACATAATGGCATACGCAGTCACACTACTTTATTCCTATCAGTTTACCGACCATGTAAGCCATCATGGTCTTGTCGTAGTTGTTCTTAACATCGTCAAGCAGCCAGTTTGACAGCTTGGCCAGACGGTCCATGCAGGCCCTGACTCCGCGCAGCGCCGCCCTATACTCGTCACCGAGGTTGAGACCGCAGCGTTCCGGCAGCCGCTTCCTGACCCTCTCTATCCTATCTGAGGTCCTGTTCATGGCGGAAATGGCCTCACGGTAGTCTTTGACGCACAGCTCATATGCTGCCTTGTCCTCACTGGGGATCGACGCGTTGTCGAGGGCGATCCTCAGCTGGAGCACGGGGAAGATGTAGTCCAGCTCGGCCGCCGACACGGCAACATACACGTACTCGCCGGCATCGTAGATAGACTTGCGGCCGATTACCCAATTCCGAGCCCCTAGCGTGCCCATGCAGTCCTCGTACATGCGCATGGGTTTCCCGGCCATCGCCTCGCGGCAGGCTGCCTCCATGGTTATGTTCCTGTGGGCACCGGGGCAGTCGTTGCTGACAGCGACGATGGTGGAACTAAGAGAGACTAGAGCCACGGCAACAACGACGAAGAGGGACAGATTGATCATGGCTATGGCTATGTACCAAATGTTTTCTTAATTTGTATATGACTATTGGAGAGAAGATACATGTATATATAGCATGCAGTAGTTGATCCTTGCAGCCATATGACAAATATTAGGGAATCCAACTGTTGGATTCTAGTATCCTTGTGGCTAGCTGTATTTTTTTTTAGGAAAAATATCCCTTGGACCAGAACTTGCACATCCAATCTTCTTGATATTTGTCAAGACATAAAAAAAATGGTTTTGCTGGAGGATACACTTTCTTAGCAATATAGGAGTGTATATGACCAGCCTTGAAAAATATTAATGGAACTGAATTCCGTAGGAGGTTCGGTCTAATCTGTAACCATAACTGACATGTTAATTATAAATTTGGAAATACGCAGAGGAGGATCTGAAATCCATTCCCCAAATGGAGTCATATGTCAAATATTAGGGTATCCAAATGTTGGGTCTAGAATCCTTCTATGTAGCGGCCGCAGCTATGGATGGGGGCTCGGCGGACCTGTGGATGGATTTGCTGGGGCTGTGGATTTTTTATTATTATTTTTAGTGGATTAACCAAGGCATGCATAAAACTGCCTCAGCAAGTCACTCATTTACCATGACCTTCATTCTAAGACGGTTGCAAAAACCACCTCGGTAAATGACTGTTGCCCGCCTCGGTTAATCATTTTCGTAGTAGCGAGAACGACACCCAATGTTTCATCTACAGTTGATGCCATTACAATTTGCCTATTTTGAACTATGGATTATAACTTTGAAGTTCTTCAAGCCACACCACTTCTTACGTATTCATGCTCATGGCCCCACATGTAGATTTTATTATTTTTGTATAGACCAAAATACCCTTCCCACAACTCTCACTTCACTTCCTGATCTTAGGGTCCACATGTCATCTTCTCCTTCCTTTATCCCCCAATCTTCCTCTCTCTCTTCCCACCTATCCTGTGCTCGTCGTGCTTCACACCGACCGCCATCGTGGTCTGCGCCTCTGTGCTATCCGCCCACCACCGTATCGCCCACTTGTTCTGCCGCACCACTCCACCTACCGCGCCACACGCCGTGCCATTTCCTGCTGCCCCGCTCCTTGCGCACTGCGTTGTGAGCTGCCCGTGACAAAACATGCCGGCAACACTTTCCTCTCGCTCCCCATCCGGCGGCCCTGCCCCAAGTTGGGCTCTCGCATGCGAAGGCGGAGCGTCCTATTGTGAGTCTTTTACCTCTACGCCATTAAAAAAGTTACACCCAACCTGTATGCCATCAAAAAGTTCCTAGACACCTATCTGCCATCGACTTTTTTCATGTTTACCCGTGTGCCATTTTAGACGGATGGAGGCTTAACAACGTCTAACACGGGTGTAAAATGTCGGTTTTGCCCTTCACCTCTATTAACCATGGGAAATAATTAGAAAATACATAAAAAATCAGAAAAGGTCAATAAATTAGAAAAACCGAAAAAATATATTTAGAATTCCTAAAAAATTCAGAAAACGTGTGGAAATTTTTGAAAATGAGTTATAAAATCAAAAAATTTGTAAATAAACTTTAAAACCCGTAGAAAATTCTAAATAATTAACTAATTAGCTTTATTTACAGTCACAAAGTTAGCTTTATTTATGCATATCTTTTCTTTTCATCCCTTGTCCACTTCCGTTCATATCTTCTCCACCTCTGTTCGTTAGTCATTTTCTTGTCTATGTCGTCCAGCACCGCACGCGTTTCTTCTTCGCTGCGTCGTGCATCGCTCAAGCTCGCTATGCTTGCCGCCGTGCTCGCAGGGATGATCTCGCGCTTGCCGCCATGCTCAAGGATGTCAAGCTCGCCTGCGCCGTACGCCGTGCTCGCAAGGGAAGACCTCGAGCTTGTTCGATTTGGCTGCGTTGGCTGCCATGCTCGTCGGGGATCGAGGAGGTTGAGGTCGGATGCGACACCATGCTCGATTCGACCTCGCCCACGCGGCCACTCCGGCCGTCGTGGTTGCCGGAAGGAGCTTGAGCTCGCCCGCACCATCCACCGTGCTCGCCGGGGAGGAGCTTGAGCTCGCTTGCGCCATCCACCGTGCTCATCGGGAAGAGCTCGGCCTCGCCGCGCTGGCCGCCGTGCTCACCGGGATGGAGCTCAATCTTGGCCGCGTCGGCCCTGCCTGGCTTGTTGCGGAAGCGTTGCCCGCTCTCCTTGTCGTGCTCGGAGGCGGAGGACGCGTCGGCGGCGGCACGGAGCGGGGGCGGGAGCGTAGGCCCGCGCGCACGCCTGGGGTCGAGGCGGCCTGACGCGAGGCGCAGGTTGCTTGGCGCGGTGGTGGCGGCGGTGGATCTAGCCGGCTGCGGTAGAGGCTCGGGTACGGCGGCGGCCCTGGCCGGCGGCGGCTAGGGTTCCACGGTCGGGGTCGGGTGAGCACGGGACAAACAGAGAGATGCAGGGGAAGAGAAGAGAGATATGCAGTGGAGCCAGGGGTAAAAGAGTCATTTTACTAGGTGGGTCCTACATGTCAGAGCAATGAAACTGTTAAGTTATAACAGGAGACGGACGGAATGGCACACGGGTAAACATGAAAAAAGTCGATGGTACATAGATGCCTAGGAACTTTTTAATGGCACATAGGTTGGATGCAACTTTTTTAATGACCTAGAGGTCAAAGACTCTCCTATTGTACCAGACCTCGTGCATGGGCTAGGAGTGCGGCGCGGCCGTGTGGTGGGCAAAGAGCGACGGCGGAAACCCGACAAAGGCGTAGTCAAGCTCAGCACAGTCACAGGGCACGTGTGGGCACGCCATCCCATGGTCGTCGGAAATTGTAATAATGGCATTAATTAAAAAAAACTCATTATAATACACTAACAGTAGATGTTCATCAATATGTTATGCTCCAGTTCTGAATGGCTTTCGTACACATGATCGAATCATCTTTGACAGAATAGTTCTTAACCGGCACTTCCAATAAAAAACCATTTGATAAGGTAAATTGCCCTGAACAAAAGAGCATAATCAAGATGTCAGCACCCCTGTGCAGGATCCGACAACGACCACAGCAGAAAATGGGCCTCGCCGTTCCTCTCTGCCCAAGCAGGGTAACATCAGGGTGTCTGGGCCTGAGTGGCACCAGCCCATGTAAGCGTGAGTGGTGTTGCGTTCGCCTGTGCTTAAGTAGAGAAGAGAGGGGAAGGAGAACATTCATGTAATCAAACAAGAACAAACATAATTGAAAATCCTTCCTTCGTACAGAAATTCTTGCTATCCTATCCTGATCTCTGCTTCTTCTATCTCAATTCCGTCTGCTGCTAACACAGGGCTACTGCTACTCCATCTCCGGCAGCCCCTACTCCAACTATGGAACCTATTTTTCCAACTCCGACAACTATGGAATTCCCTGGCTCCAGCAGCAAGCGTCTATCCATGATGCAAACAGCCTGTTCGACAAAATGCCGAAAGGTAAAGCATACTGAGCTTTGGGGGGTTGTTCCTGTTTTTCCAGCGGCAAGGAAACATAAAGAAGTAAGAGATACTCGAATTAATTATTTTGTATGGCCTAGGGCATAGCTATCTATACGCTCTTCTACTTTTATTGATGTATTTCCTTCTGCTATTCATTTTTCATGAAATTATATGCTTGCTTAATCTGAATAGTGGGCTAAATTCATTCCAAGGAGTTCATGTTCAATAGCAGCTAGGAAATATGTTTTAACTTTAGTTTACTGCTGATGTGCCTATGGCCCATATGAAGTCTGTTAACTTTTGTCAACTTGTAATTTTCTGTAAATCAAGGAATTTTGATGATGGGATAAAACGGTAGTAAAAATAAATAATTAGTTATGGGCGTGTTTTAGTTGCCATCCGAGCCACACCACGCCAAACTCCAGGCTCTGTTTGGCTGAGTTCTAAACATGTGGCATGACAAGCTTAGGCTGCTATCAAGTGCAACGCACAACAAACTTATCAAATGTTTGGCGCGGGATTTTAGGTTAAATGTTTTTTGTTGTCAGAAAAAATGGCATTTTGGTACACCTGACATTTGTTGTCTGAAACAACTATGAGCATGATGCCTATAAACTAAATTGCTTCAATTCACACGTTCAGAAGCGCGGTATGGAAAATCTGAAGCAGCTATTGTGCTTTGCATGACTTTATAAAGCACGCAAGGCCTTGGTGATACTTCACTTTATCTTTACTATTGTACTTGATCTGTTTAAGTTTGGGCGAGATAAAATATACTTGTTTTAATAATTGAAATATATGTTGCTGATGTGTAAATTCCTTTAATTGTTAACATCACTCAATCATTGGAATGATAAAATCGCACCTGCCATGGCACCGTACGAGAAGGAGATGGAGGAGTACACCGGCTCACAGCTCGTACGCTTGCAGAACAACCGATTCCTGCGCGTGCCAATGACATTTGCAGTTCAACTGTTGGCTTGGGTTTGAACTTTTTCTAATATAAGGATACTCATCTCTGAATCCTGGTGTGGTATATGACTAGGTGTGAATCGTTGGACTAGTTCAGCAGATGTAGCTCTTGACATTTGGTTTGTTTAATACTGTTGCAGTTTGCCAAAAGTGAAAAAAAAAATTCAGCCAATTCTCACAAGAGTTGATTCAGAGTTCCAATAATTTGAATTTATCAGGCCGTACTCATCAGTAGGCATAACAAATTTCGAATAAAAACAATATATTAGAACTCTCTGTTTTAGTCATGTGTGACACTTTTAGTGTTTTAGTCACTTCAACAAGTGGTCCTAGGGGTGAAAATGGATTTGGTCCGCATGGCGTAGAGCTAATTTTGTCACATTGGTAGAAAATAAACAAATTATTGCAAGATATTCGTTCAAAATTTTAGAATATTTTGCAGCAAATCATATAATTTTCAAGTATACATATTAAGCTAAAATATGAATACTTTGGAGGTATGTGGCGGCGAGGAGGCTACACAATTGCGGGCTTTTGGCAAGACCCTTTCTCACCAGCTTTTAGGCACTGAAATTATGCTGAGAGCGCAACGCGCGGATGACATTGCAGAGAGCAAGAGGAAGACGATTGAGTTACAATAATTGTACTTTGATTATATTGTGTTCACACACAATGTGTTTAATAATTCATTTGTCTACATGGGAGCATTACTATATCTCTATTGTTATGTCCTTATACAAATATTTCGTAGGATGAAATGAGTGTCAGTGTGATACTATTCTTTTGGTAATTGATGAGTTTTCTTTTATATTATCATGTCTAAAATTCCTTTCATTTCATGAATGAATTTGGTTTTCGTTTACTTTATTTATTCGTCACCTGTAGCAACGCACGGGCATGATACTAGTATGAATACATCAAAAGATGGACTCGCCGTGAGGAAGTCGAGGAGTGGTGCGTCCTGCGAGGAAAATTGACACCATTGGAAAAAGCCGGTGTACGCGAAATTTTCGGGTAGGAGGATGAGGACTAACCCGAGCATCCCATCCGTGAGATTTGAGTGAGCAGGAGGATAAAAGAGGTTGTATAAAATCTGGATGGTTTATTTGAAAGAGGGTGTTTATTTGTGGGTGGATAATGAAAAGATCATCTATGTTGGGGACAAAAACAATTGGTAGACCTGGAGAAGAGTTGAACTGGCTGTTTTAAGAGGTAGAGATAGAGAAGATAAGAGAAGGGAAGGATATAGATTAAAGGGTAGAGAAGAGAAAAGCAAAGAAAAGATAGAGCTGGAGATTGAGATAGAGATAGAAAAGGTACTTTAACCAATGAACGAGGTCTTTGCATACACTTTGGGAAAGGGATTTCACATGGGTTTGAACCTCCTCTCAATATTTCCAAATTCATTATTAACATGTCATACGTATAGTTGAGAGCGGACTGAACCTTCTCTGGGTTCAGTTCAGTTATATCACCCTTAGCGTGGTCAAATATTGCAAATAAGATGTATCCTTTAGAAAAACTACCTTCTTTTAAGGATCTTTTAACAAATATCTAAAAGATTGATATGCAAGTTCTGGTCCAAGTTACATTTTGCCTATAAAAAATTATAGCTACCTACAAGGATACTACAATCCAACATTTGGATTCCCTAATATTTGTCATATGGCTGCATGGGATATAATATAATATAATTTCAAGACCATTTATATATAGTGTACAGTAACTTTTTCCAATAAAAAATATAGCTAGCTACAAGGATACTATAATCCAACATTTGGATTCCCTAATATTTGTCATATGGCTGCATGGGATATAATATAATTTCAAGACCATTTATGTATATTGTAGTATAGTATCAATAAAAGGGTCAACTCTACATGCTATATATACATGTATTTTCTCTCATATAGTCGGTCGTATGCAAAGAAAGCATTTGGCACATAGCTATGACCAGCATGTCTCTCCTCGTCGTGGTTGCCGTATCTCTAGTCTGTCTTAGTTCCACCATCGTAGCCGACGGCGACTGCCCTGGTGCCCATAGGAACATAACCATGGAGACTCTTGCCGAGAGGCTACGGCAGGGGAACCCAAGCCCATGTACGATCTATGCATGGGAATGCTGGGACAGAAAAGTCGTGCGGGGTTGTTCCATGAGGCCAGCGAGTACGCGTTGATCGGCGCAATGGTGGCTTGGCGTGACGGCTTTTCCACCGTGTCTTGGGTGAGGGACGCCGTCGACAACGCGTCGAACCCCGGCGAGCTCAAGGCGGCGTTCATGCAGTGCGGCCGTGGCTACCTTGAGGCCAACGCCGCCATGCTCGGTGTCTCGATGCAGCTGCCAGAACGCTGCGGCCTCGACCTCGGCGACGAGTACAGGATGGCGCTGCGCCACTTGGGGGCGTGCAAGGATAGTCTGTCCAAGCTGCCGGGCTCGCAGCTGCTCGGCATGGCTGAGGCCGACTATGACAATACCATGGTGGCTTACCTGCTCGGTAAACTTATCCCCACCTTAAAAGTATCACTTCAATCTTTACTATGTCCACCCAACTTTGTGAACCCAGCAGACAAGACTTTTTCTAAGCCCACCCACCTTTGTGCACTCATAAATACAACTTCAATTAAACTGATGTCTCAGATCTAATATCACCTACCTCACTCAAATCTAAGGGCTAATATTATTTGGTTAGTTCTCCTACCATCACCCACCACCTCCTCACAGATCCCAACCACAATCCTGCGCGTCATCCGCGTCATATCCGCGTAAAAAAACCTCCCGAAAAAGTCTCTCACCTGCGAGACCTGGTTCAACGCCGCGAACTGCTCAACGCCGTCGTGCACCCCGCCGCCGACCTGCACCACGCCGAGGACGTCACTGCCGCCGACCTGCACGACGCCCGCCGCCTGCGCACAGCACCACACCGACCTGGGCTACGCCGCCTCTGCGCACAGCTGACAGCACCACGCCGAGGACGTAGCCGCGCCCGATCTGCACGACGCCGCCGACCTGCACCACGCCGAGCTGCAAGACGCCGCCGCCGCCACACTGCACCACGCCGACACCTCCGACCTGCACCAGGTACAGGGCAACAACTTTATGGATGGAGCCAAACGCATGCAACGACTGCAGCTACTAGATTCACAAGTTAGCAATAGTTTTAAATTTCTTACTGTTCGTTTCTGAATGTACATTTATTTATTCCTGCAGGCAGCAAGGCAGCAAGATAAAGACCATCCAGCATCCCTATCGAGCCAATGTCAGTTCAGTCGTACGTAGAGATGAGAAAGCGAAAATCACCAATATAATTTATTTATTGCTGAAATTTTGAAGTCGGAAATTTATTTATTGCTGCAGGCAGCAAGAAAGCCCTAATCACCGCCTGATCATCACGCCGTGACCCCCTTCCCAACAACCCTGCTCGCCGCAGCCTCCCTGCATTGGTGCGCGCATGGAGCCTGATGGACGACGCTGAATTCCACAGCAAAGTTCCTCGGCGACAAATTCCGGTGGACGCATGGAGTCTGATGGACGACAACGATTTCCTTTTACAGATGTCTCAAACACCGTCGATCGAGGTACGCTTTCTATTTTCTCCTTGTTCCAAGTTATACGAAAGCAACAATATTTTCTACATTCACTTAATGCAGATATGTGTCAGCTCTACCAGGAATATCAACATCGGCAGATGACGAGCAAAAAAGGCAAGAGAAAAACAGAAAACAACGAGAATGACGTGCAAGAAGAAAGGCTGAGGAAACCATCGAGCAAAGAGAGGAGAGAAATAAAAAGCAACGTGAATACAGAGCCAGGCGTAAGGCGGAATCATCAACCCCTTCTGTTGGTGATATAACACAGACGTCAATTCCAGCGACTACAGGTGATTCTCAGAAGTAGTGCTTCACTTAACATATAAGACCTTTCTCAAACAACTCAATTATTTTTCTTTAAAAAAATGCAGGTCTCTCGGCCCGGTTGACCCAAGAATGGGACCCAACATTCATGTGTAACCGTAGAAGAGATTCAAATTTCATCAGATCAACATGAACCCACTGATTGGCTACATAGAAACGATAGCTATGTCCCACAACTGAGAACCAATTGTGGTTTACAGTCACTCACGCCTGGTGTTAGTTCAGGTAATGACAAACTGCTAAGAAAGAGAGGCAGATACATCAGTATGGAAGATGGCAAAAAGGAAAAATTACTACAACATATAAGGGACTACAAGAGGGTAAGAAGAGGGAGCCAAAATATGAGCCAAACTCCGAAATCTAGGGAAGGGGTAACAAGCGTTGGTGACAATTCATCTCCAGAATTAACTACACACACAGGTAATAATAGTTCTTAAATACATTTGTCGGACTCCCCCCATAATATCGTGAGCATATAACAAACATGGTTCAGTGCAGATCATCCTGTACATGAAGCAGACCATCTCGATCATAGGAATCCAGGAGCGTCAGATGTAGAGTATGACCCTATCTTGTTCGAGCCTCCACATAATGATACTGATGATGAAGGTACTTAATTCTTGATAATGTTATTTTCAATGACTTTAGTGCACAACGTTATTCTTCTGTAGATTTGATTAGTGATGTGATATGTTGCCATGCAGAAGGTCATCTGGATGAAGAATCCTTGGGCACTGCAGATGACATAATTGATGACGATGAAACAAGACAGTTCCTGAATGTTGATGGTATTGTCAAATTCTTTTGAATATTTTTCATTTTCTATATTCGACTTGTTTTGTTGTATTAATTTTTTTCTTTTCTTTTCATCTTTTAGATTGTCCATATGAATCTTGGTGGTGTTGCTGAAAATAATATTGAAGATCCATACGACGACGTGTATTCGGACTTGCCAGTTACACACCATGTATTGTGAAAAGTGCCAGACTGCCAATACTGTGGGGCATGCGATTCCAATTTGAGCCACCAGGATTCTGCTGCAGGAAAGGGAAAGTAAAAGTACATATTCCTGATGTGCCCGCTGAGTTAAAGAGGTTGTTTACAAGCCAAGTGGATCATGATGCAAAATATTTCAGAAAGCACATAAGGTATTTCAACTCACACTTCTCCTTCACAAGCCTGGGGGTCACCTTGGACCTCGAGTTTGCACTGCGGCTGGAACAGGTGTTTACACTTTCCGGGTGCATGGTGCTTTGTATCACCGTCTCGACCATTTGGTGCCGGGTTCTAAGGGCCCTCGACATCTGCAACTTTACTTTTATGACACTGAAGATGCTGGATTATCACGAAGAGCACAAAGGTCCCCTGACCTTGATATCAATCTGATGATCAGAAATCTTGTAGATATATTCACGGTACATAACCCCTATGCACAAACTTTTAATAAAGTTGGTGCTATTCCAATCCTGGATGACTACGTGATCGAGCTCAATACTAATGTCACGCCAGACCAAAGAAGGTGTGTTCTAGCTCTGAATGCTTGTTTACCTTTGTATTAATTTATTAGCATTAAAACTAATTTATTAATGTGTGACATAGGTATAATGCACCTACGGCGTCACAAGTAGCTGCTATTTGGACTGAAGGAAATGATCCACAAAGGTATTTTGATAGGAGTGTGCTGATATACGCGAAAGGAGAACGTCCTCGCTATATCAAAGCATACCACGGTTGTTATGACCCTTTGTCGTATCCTCTATTTTTTCCCAAGGGAGAAACTGGCTGGAATCAATTTATGCCATACAATGATACACCATTGGCGAGTGTTGAGCAGTATGAGACACCACCTCCTAATCATCATCGTGTGGAACCATCCCGTCCTGTGCCTTCCATGGAACAAACCACTTCTGTTGACCCTACAGGTGCAGTGCAGATCACCCCATTTTATAAATCTTAATTGCATGAAATCTTGATTTTATTATTGAAGTGGCTTCCATCATATAAATAGGGTATGATCCTTCTAACCAATATGATATCGTTAATCTGACTTCCACGGAACATGCGGATTCTGTCAACCCTACAGGTGTAGTGTAAAATCGTACCTATCAAAGAGCTGTTTTTTCCCAATGAAATTGCTTACAATATTGCCTCATATTGCTCAATATTTAAACAGGACATGAACAAGAAGAGGACGACATTGGGGAAGACGAGAATGCCAATACACCGAATAACGAGACTCGGTCTAAAAAGTTTGTCACTGCAAGGGAATACTATTGTTTCCTGATGCAAGTTAGGAAAGGCCTTTTTAACATTTTGTTATTTGGAGAAAGGCTCTTCCAACAGTGGGCAGTTGACATGTATATCAAGATTGAGTCTATGAGGCTAGATTGGTATTCTAACCCAGCACACCAAAAACTCATAAGGGCAGAGCTATACCAGGTGAATTAATTTACATGTTTCCTAATGTTCAAACAAAGATTGCCTATATCCCTACATTGATCCTTTCATCCGTCTTTTTTTAATCAGGGCCTGGTTGATGTTATTTCTTCTGGGGAGACAAGAGCATCAGAGGTTGGCAGGAGCGTTGTATTGCCACGTACCTTCCCAGGAGGTGATCGTGATATGCAACGAAGATTTCTTAATGCAATGGCTATTGTTCAACGATTCGGTAAACCACATTACTTCATCACTATGACATGCAATCCGTATTGGGAGGAGATTGCAAGCAACCTTGAACCAGGACAGAAACCGCAGGATAGGCCAGACCTTGTGGATAGAGTATATAGGGCCAAACTACGTGACATGAAGATTTATTGATCAAGAAAAAATATTTTGGGGAAGTCCAAGCATATGTACATGTAACAGAGTTTCAGAAGAGAGGCCTGCCACATGAACACATACTATTGATCATGAGATCTGGCAGTAAATTAACAAGCCCTGATGCATATGACAATAAAATTTCCGCAGAGATACCTGACAAGGACAAGTATCCTGTATTGCATAGTTTGGTGATAAAACATATGTTGCATGGACCATGTGGACTACTGAATAAAAATTGTGCTTGTATGATCGAAGGAGAGTGTCGCTTTAGCTATCCAAGACAGTTCTATGAAGCAACTCAGCAAGGAAAAGACTCCTACCCTCTATACAGGAGAAGAAATGACGGACGTCGTGTCAGGATAAGAGGTGCAGAATTAGATAACAGGTGGGTCGTGCCATACAATCCTAGTCTCCTTATGAGATATAACTGCCACATAAATGTGGAGGCTTGCTCTAGCATCAAGGCTATTAAGTACCTGTTTAAATATGTATACAAAGGTCATGATCGTGCATCGATTTCAGTCAACCCTGGTAGCACGGAAGATGGAGTGATCAATGAGATTCATCAGTATAGGGATGCGAGATATGTATCTGCCCCGGAAGCTATACATAGGATTTTTGCTTTCCCGCTATTTGGTGTATATCCATCTGTTTTGCAACTCCAGTGTCATCTTCCAAACATGCAGTCAGTAATTATTGATGAGAACCAAAATATAGAAGATGCTGTGAATGATCCATCCAATTCAATGACAACACTCACAGAATACTTCAAGATGAACCGTACTGATAGTTTTGCGACGACACTATTATACAAAGATTTTCCAGAATATACACTCACAAAAGCCCTTGTATGCAGTAATATAAAAATATATATCAGGTAATAAGTTTTTCCACAACCATAATAGACAAAACAACAATGAGAAGTATACCAAATATGAGTCTAAGAACATCCCAATAGCAATTAGGTAGAGGAACACACAGTTACAAAAAAAAACTAGAGGTGCTGAAATTAACATTACCAATTTGCAAGCCCAACGCTAATTTCACATGAAGATTTGCAATCAGGTTCAACAAGATCAGATTCTTTTCCATTAGCAACACAAATGCCAGGCATCACTCTTAAGTCTTATGGAAAATCCAAGAAAATGGCGTTCTCTTCTAGAACATCTTTGAAATAAACACACAAAAAAGCTTTCAAGCTGGTGTTAGTAGATAAATGCATAAGACAGCAAAAACTCTTATGGCAAGTTAGTTATTAGCTGTCCCCTGCCAAAAAAAAATATTGCCCCTAACGATTTTTCCCAAAAAAATCAGAAACTAATTCAAATCTTGCTGATTTGCAGACTTTTAGGTTAACTTAATATTTCCCTAAAAAGGTTAATTTAATATTATAGGTTGCCTATTTTGCAAATGATATTAACTTTGCAAACAACAACAAACAATTTAGTGCTATAAAAATGGGGTTCTCTATATATTTTTTCAAAAATAAAATGATCATTAATTTAGAACAAATGGAGTAGCAAAGAATGCGAATTGAACCGTTCGGTATATGGGCATGCACTACCAAAAGCAATGTTTGTAAAAGTTCATTTTCACTAAGATTTTGTCTATACTCTAACATTAATTAGGTCATTAAATAGTTGAAGTATAAAGCGCCATGTATTTCAAATACGATAGGAAAAAAAGACGCCCCCTCTCCATTGCTGAGAGCGACCCTATGTTGTGGATAAGTTCAAGGTTAGCGTAAGACACAAACTTCCTACCTCTCTTGGAGTGCTGGGCCAGCCACTGTCCGGACACACTCTCACCAGTGCGTACTGTCAAACAACGCTGTCTACCTGTTTCTTTCTTTATTCCGATAATAAAAAGACCTCTACGTACTTAAGCATTTTTTTATAAAAAAAACAAAACAGTTCAGCCACTCAACTTGTCGTCATTACCAGAATTTTGCCTTTGCCCATCTCATTCTGTGTGCCGAAACCTTTTGCTTGCTTGTTTTTAAACTCACGAGAAGAGAGAAAACTGCGTGCGTGCAAATTGTTTCTTGTCTATTGAAGCGGAAAGGATATATATATATATATAGCTAGGGTCTCTGACACGTGGGGTTTGTTTAGTCAGCTTCAGGTAATCGATCTCATCCCTTGACTTAATACGACGCGTCATTCTCATCTCCTGCCTTGCCTTATCCACATCACCAACCCAATCCCACCCTGCCAAGTGGACACCCATCCACCTCCGGCCACACCATTGTCCCCAAACAACTTCGCCGCACGAGATCCCGACCCATCCAAAACCCTAACCCCCACGTCCCGACCGCCCGATGGCCCCGATCCCGAACGCCACGAATCCCCAGGACTCAGTGACCCCGTGCGTAGTTACTCACACTGACTGGCGGGCCCAGAGAGACTTCCTCCTACGTGTCAATGACTGATTGGTGAGTTTCGCCGTACAGGCCCGAGCGGACACAAGTGCCAGGTGGAGAGCCGGTGGGATCGGAATCCCACGACGGCCGGCCCAAACCAAACCACACGGCGGGCGGGCCGTGGGAAGCGGGCAGGCGGCCCACGTACCCGCGAACCGCGCGGCGCCCCCGTCGCCATTCGTCAATGACACGCGGGCCCATAGGCCATAGCCGTGTCGGACGGGTGCGAGGTGTGTGACGTGTCCCCTGGGACAAGCCACGCCACGACGCCCCCGTATATATCGCGCCCCCCCCTTCTCGCCTCCCTCCCCTATCCTCGCCGTCTCACTCAGCTCTCAAACAAAAATCCAAACCAGCAGCAGGAGAAGAGAGAGGGATAGGGGAGGGGGAAAAAAAATAATTATTCATCATCACTCGCAGTCTCGCTCGCACACAAATCTCGCGCACGGTGGGCGGCGGCGGCGGCGGCTCCGATCCGCGGCGGAAACCCTAAGGTACGGACGGGCGAAAACCCTCCTCCTCCTCCTCCCTTCTCCCTTCGCTCGAATCGCGCTTCCTCTCCCCATTCCCTGCTCGGCTGACGCGTGCGTTCGTGGGTGTGCTGTGTTTGTTGCAGGTGGTGGAGGAGGATCGGGGAGGGATGGCGTCGCCGAAGAAGGACGGGGGGTTCCTGACCCAGGACCAGCGGGAGAAGCTACGGATCGCGGTGCAGAACGCCGAGACGCTCTCGCTCGCCTCCCCGCGCTCACCCACGGGGGGCTCCACCTCCGCGCTGCTGCAGCAGTACGAGCAGCAGATGCTGGAGCAGAAGCGCGCCGCGGCGGCGGCTTCGGCGGCCGGGGCCGGGAGGGGAGGAGGAGGAGGAGGCGGAGGCGGCACCAAGCACGTGCGCCGCACGCATTCCGGGAAGACCATCAAGGTGAAGAAAGGTGAGGTGGTGCGGGTGCTGCTCACCCCGCGGGTTTCCCGATCTGGTCCTTCTTCTGTGTTTACTGTTTAGTACCTTTGCTTCCCTGTTGTTGCTGTTGAGGTGGCTCCAGAGCCTCCCGTCCCATGCTTAATTGTTTAGGATAGGATATTGTGATGTGTAGTCAATGCTGTGCTGAGATCATTGATTGCTACACGCGTTACTTGCGTTGATTTGAGGGTAACGCCCTTTTTGGCGTCATAGCATCCTGTCTGGAGTTACTAGCAAAGTAGGTTCAGCAGCTCAGTTCATACAGCTCTCCTTGTTTATTAGGGATACTCTTTGCTGGGATGACCCCCTTTTGCCTTTTGTTCCAGACTGCTAGTGTCCTGCTTGTTTATGGCTCTTGCAGTTAGGATTTTGGTTCCGAGATGATAGTTCCTGTAGAATTGCAGTTTTGATGGCATTTGATCTGAAGGATATTGATGTCTTCCTTACAGTTTTTCATCTTCCAGTTTGAATAGGTGGGTTAAGTATAGAAGCCCTTTGTTTTCAGTATAATGATCAGCTTTTAGTTAACTGAACCACTGAATTTTTCTGTGCACGAGTATAATGTCAACCGTCTATGAAGCCAACTGCTTAATACAAGGAAATACTTGAAGTATCTCCAATTTGTGCCATGTTGTGGTCTACTCCCTCCGTCCCAAAATAGATGTCATTCTCGCTTCCCAAGAAAAACAGCATCTTTCAACATTAACCAATTATATAAAAAATAATATTAATATTTATAATACATCATTAGTATCATTAGATAGATATTTGAATCTAGTTTTTTAACAAATTTATTAGAGATATAAATATTGCACATATTTTTCTACAAATCGAGTCAAAGTTGAGAAAGTAACACGTGCACGCATCTCATAACGTCATCTATTATGGGACGGAGGGAGTATGTGATTGCTATTTCAATATAAGTACAGCTACTAGATTTGTTAATTATTTATCAGTTGCCTACCATCCTTTTGGAAAATTGTGTCCTGCGGCACTTCTGATTGGGATTCACTAGCTATTATTTTCAAACCTGTTCATTCAGGATTTTTTTTTTGTTCCTTTAGAAAATTTTATCTGATACTATTTGGTTGTTGTCTATGCATGTGCGTACATAGCTTCATGTGGGGAAATGGGAACATGTGCTCCTGTTTTTTTTTACTGTCAATTCTTGTAGTCACTTATCAATGATGTTTTATGGCTTTGTAATCACTGCATCCTTGATGCTGCCAACTATATGTGCCCATCCATACATGGTCTGTGTTGCTGTTATGGCTTTGCTACATCAATTGTTTTCTTTTTTGTTTAGAAACTTTGGTTGGAATGTTAGTTTCTTTTGGAATTTAGTCATGATCCCTTCATCTGTTTTGTACTCACCTTGACGTGTTAGAGATATGTGCTTTTTTGCTTCCAGGTCTACCCTGAATGCATATGGTTATATCTCTTATGTGAATGCCAGATATTTATTGACATAATTTGTTGTTAAAAATACCAGTTGTCAAGGATACTTGGAGATACGTGTCCATTGACTTTATTCTACTTGTCGCAGCCCTTGGACTGGATCCATATGTATTAGAACTAGTTTATCAATTAGTGATGACCAAGTGCTATGCATCCTAGGTGTAAGTTGTAACTTTCATAACATGTTGACTACTTTATTTATATAACATTTCCATAGAGATGTGAAAGGAAGATACGCATTTCATGGGCTGATGAAAAAATGTGTCTACTATTTCTGATAATGGTATGGAGCGTCAGTTGTTTAGTCCTTGGGAGTTCTATATGCACAAATTGTGACCAACCATCTATGATCTAAATGCAACAGATAGTGGGGTCCTATGTGATTATTAGCTCTAATAAATACCCTTGAATTATACCTAAGAATGTAATTTGGTACCACCATGTATCCAAATATCTGACTTGCTGAGCCTTATTGCAGATGGAGCTGGTGGCAAAGGGACTTGGGGCAAACTTATTGATACTGATGCAGATGCCTGCCTTGACCGAAATGATCCAAACTACGACAGTGGGGAGGTAATAACTATTGATCGCCACCCATTTATTCCTGTCATTTGTTCTTTCATTCGGCTACAAATAATCGAGTGTAGCACATGTTTAATCTCGAAAAAAATATACTAATGGAAATTGCCTTGTATTTAGCTGTCTAGGTCAGTATCCATCCATACAGATAGGGTATATTCATGTTGATATTTTTTTTTGTACTACTCAGGAACCATATGAGTTAGTTGAAGCCCCTGTTTCAACCCCATTAGAAGTCTACAAGAGATCTGTTGTCCCAATAATTGAGGAATATTTCAGCAATGGTGATGTCAAATTGGCCGCTTCTGATCTTAAAGAGTTGGGTTATGATGACTTCCACCGTTACTTTGTCAAGAAGCTTGTTTCCATGGCAATGGACAGGCATGACAAGGAGAAGGAGATGGCTTCAGTGCTGTTATCATCTCTCTATGGCAATGTGATCAGTTCAGCTCAAATCAGACTGGGCTTTGTGCTGCTGTTAGAGGCTGTTGATGATCTGGCTGTTGACATACCTGATGTGGTTGATGTGCTCGCGCTTTTCATTGCACGTGCAGTTGTTGATGACATTTTGCCACCCGCTTTCCTCAGCAAGGCAAAATTGAATCTCTCAGAGTCCTCGAAGGGTTTGCAGGTTGTGCAGATTGCAGAGAAGAGCTATCTTTCAGCCCCCCACCATGCAGAGTTGATTGAGCGGCGATGGGGTGGTTCAACACACATCACAGTAGAAGAGGTGAAGAAGAGGATTGCTGATCTTCTAAAGGAATACATCAAAAATGGTGATACCGCTGAGGCGTGTAGGTGCATTAGAGAGTTGGCAGTGCCATTTTTTCATCACGAGGTGGTGAAGCGAGCTCTTACTCTTGGAATGGAGAGCCCAGCTGCTGAAGCTCTAATTGTCAAACTTCTGAAGGAAGCATCTGAAGAATGTTTGATAAGCTCTAGTCAGATGATGAAAGGATTCGCTCGTGTTGCTGAGTGTCTTGATGATCTCATTCTTGACATACCATCTGCAAAATCTGAATTTCAGCTGTTGGTATCAAAAGCAATTTCTGAGGGATGGCTAGATTCTTCATATGTGCATTCAGGTGCGAATGGAAGTGTTGAAGATGATGAACATGAGAAGCTGGCAAGGTACAAGAGGGAGGCTGTATCTATAATACACGAGTACTTCCTTTCTGATGATACAACAGAGGTTATCCGTAGCCTCAAAGAGCTTGGTTATCCAGAATATAACCCAATCTTTGTCAAGAAGCTCATAACAATTGCACTGGACCGCAAGAACAGAGAGAAAGAGATGGCGTCGGTTCTTCTATCCTCATTGAGCATGGAGCTGTTCTCTACTGAAGACATTGCCAAGGGATTCATTATGCTACTTGAATCTGCAGAGGACACCGCACTGGATATACTGGATGCCTCAGATGAGCTGGGACTGTTCCTGGCCAGAGCTGTGATTGATGATGTTCTTGCGCCTCTTAACTTAGATGAGATTAGTAGCAAGCTTCCACCAGACTGCAGCGGGGCTGAAACTTTGAACATGGCACGTTCTCTTGCGTCAGCACGCCACGCTGGTGAGAGGCTTCTCAGATGCTGGGGTGGTGGAACCGGATGGGCTGTGGAGGATGCCAAGGACAAGATAACAAAGCTCCTGGAGGAATACGAGAGTGGAGGTGATGTAGGGGAAGCATGCAACTGCATCCGCGAGCTGGACATGCCTTTCTTCAACCATGAAGTTGTCAAGAAGGCTCTTGTGATGGCGATGGAGAAGAAGAATGAGAGGACCCTGAGCCTGCTGCAGGAGTGCTTCGGCGAAGGGATTATAACCATCAACCAGATGACCAAGGGGTTCTCAAGGGTGAGGGACGGTCTCGAAGATCTGGCGCTCGACATACCCGATGCCAAGGAGAAGTTCCTGTCCTACATGGAGCACGCGAAGAAGGGCGGATGGCTCTTGCCCTCGTTCGCTGCGGCTTGAACTGCTGGTCAGAGAAGTATGAAGCTGAAGTCGAAGCCGAAGGCAGGCACAGGCCGTAGTGTGGCAGCAGCAGCCGACCCAGTTCCCCCCTGTGTTTCTGTCGTGTGTCGTCGCGCTTTCGCGTAGGTAGCAGAGCGAGCCCCTCCTGGTTGCGGTGGTGGTGGCTTGTGTCTAGATCTCGCATCTGACATGCTGTTCTTGTTTCATTCCATTTTAACTCTCCATAGAACCCTTTTTTACATCAAGTGAAAAACAAAAGAGAAAAGGACCGTCTTGTAAGAGCTTTACCGTGCTTTTCCGTCTTGGTTTCGATGTGATTGTGCCTCTAGTTTATTTGCAGCGTGTAGCTGTTTCACTCTGCGGAATTGTGATAGGATGATTGGGTGGTTGTGAATTGTGAATTTGTGATCGTCAGCAGTAGGAAGTTTTGTGGCATTGAACGCGAACAAGTAGCCTTGGCGGACCGGCGTGGCTCAGGTTGACTGCGATAAGCTTTGCTTTTTTTCTAGTATAATTTCAACTTCTCTATGCTCCAGAAGCTCGGAATTGTAGAGGATCTCCGTAAAATTTCGAGGAATTTCAATACAAGAACACGTATGACGTATTTGATTCATGCAAGTCGCTTGGCTCAACTATCGGGTGAATACACAGCGCCAGAAAAAAAAAACATGGGTGGGAAGGCCGATCTGACCTTGTTTTCTGCTGGCAGCCTGGTTGGGTCTCTGATGTAATAGGGAGTTAAAGATCATGGGAGTCTCTCAGTTTGGTGGTGGGTAAATCACCTTGAACAAAATGCTGTAAATGTTTTTGGTCTTCTGCAGTGCTTAAGGCTGGGGCATCGCCCTTAAACTCTAAAAAAAGTTTGATTCATGTAAATTTTCTATGTTTTTTTAAAAAAAAACGTATCAGTACCAAGCACCGTTGTTTTAGGTGACGGATTCAGCGAAGGCATTGTTTTTAAGATAAGGGCTCACGATGATTTTAGGGGTAAAAAGGTAAAACGAAGTCACAAAATACCAGGAAAGTTTAAATATCCAACTATAAATATTGTCATGTTAGCGAAGCACATGTACGGTGTCTGACCAATGTCTCATGACAGGCAAGCTACAGTTAAACAGATGAACACATTCATCTGCAGCTAAAAGATTCACATGCTCCCATCTAACGCAGAACTGATTCGACCTCCACGGCCAATTCAGAAAACATAGTAGCAGAGACTAAAGAGGATAGAAAACCTTGATGTCAGGTTCAGCCACAATTGGCAATCAGAATTCAGAATTACCAGGCCTGTTTTTACTGTGCCCATCTCTCCAGGCTCCAGCTCAAACTGCAGAAGCTGAAGCCTGCATTCCTGACCGAGCATATTACCCTGCTTCTGCTTTCGTTTTGCAGTCCGGTCTGACCTTGCAGAAACAGCAGCTGAACAGCGAGGCTCGGCGTTTCTCACGCTTCTGGGACTTTCGGCAGGTGGCACAAGAACCGCACGGTAGAAGCTTTGAGCAGCAGCCATGGTGAACCCCGCCCTTGTCAACCTTTGAGGTGTCTCCACCTTTCATGGGAGTGTTACCTGAGGTGGATGCTGCAGGGACGACAGAGATCTTCTGGTAGCTCAAGATCCTCGGCTCAGAGTCCACTGTATCACCGTCTGCAGGGCCATGGAGGCACCCTAGAATGTGCGGCGGTTTCTCCTTGGCTTGCCCGGAGACTGGGGAAGGGCAGTCTCTTCGGGATGAAGCGACAGTCCTGCAGTTTGTAGCGCCTGGGTCCTGTGTCTCCCGGTCTTCTCTGGTTTGCATGACCAGGCTCACAGAAGAATCCTTCGATCCCATTCTGCTGCTGGAGATGGGCGAAAGGTTGATTCGGATGTCAACGTTGCACCTTAGCAAATTCTGTAGAGACGCGCAAAGTGGCTTCCAGAAGGACTCTGATGTTGGTACATCCTCAGGATGGCAGAACTGTAGCTCAGCAACAGCTACGCCTACAATGCAAGAGTCAAATAGAATGAAATCTGACTTATATAGAAAATATTCAAAGTGCAGGCACAAAATGTATACAATTCTATGCACAGGGAACGCTCAATGCCTACACCTGCAATAATTCCAAGCAAGATGAATCCCCACGAAGGAAGACAAGATTTTTTTTTTCAAAAAAAAAATAAAAGAAGACAAGAATAGTAGCTCATCAACAAGTATACCTATTGCTATACAATGGTACATCCAGACAAACATGTGCTTTCTTAGATGCAGCACTGAGCAATTGTCTGGAAAAGTGTATTATGATGGACCACAGCAAACAAGAACTACAGGAAGTAGGGACATGCTGAGTGACAAACAGATCTGTCTCCCAAACAAAACAGAAGACAGAGGTCCCACTCAGAGCAAATTACCTTGGCTCGTGTACAGAGATGACAACTTCCCATCCTTCCGCAGTAGAGTTTGAAGTGGATGTGAAGAGCAATTCTCAAGGGCTTTCATCCATATCGTCTCCAATACATCTGGATCTCCCAAATTCATGTCTAGAGAACCAACTTTGTTCTGAGAACAAAGATGAGAACTTGTGTCTAAGCTTTCATCTTTCAGTATTGCGGTCCCGTCATCTGCACAACATGCAGCTTATTCATCAGTAAACAGGCATATGGAGAAAGTGACTTGACATGGTCTCAGTTCACAGTGCTACTCCAAAAGAATTCTGATATTTCAATAATAACTTCTTTTAGGAGAGAGATCAAAGTTCAGGAGGCAGAGAATATTAGTTACCTGTCTGACTCTCAGTAAACATGCTTGAAACTGCAGTATCATCCAGGCAGTATGGTTCCCTCATATTAAACTGTAATAGTGCAGCAGTAAGCCATGTAGACTGGTTTTTTGTGGTCTTTAATTGTTTTTCAGTTTCAGAGAGTATTTCCAGTGCATTCCTAAGTTTGTGTACATCCACATCCGCAGCTGCAAAGTTCGATACAAAGTTATATAGAGATGGAAACAATAAACAGGCATACAGTGATAGTGTTAAGCGGCTAACTCAGTAGAAAGAAAACGTAATACTATCTAGCACGAGAGTATTCAGTTGAAATGATAATATTGATAAGGAAGAGAGCATACATATTTGTTTGCCAGTAACTCGTCTGACTTCTGAAGGGTCCGACGGGTGCTTTGCAGCTAAAATATCCATGATAAGATTTGCCAGCTGGGCTAACAGCTGCAGGGGGTCTACCTTTGAGCTCAGAAGCTCCCTAGCCCTCCTCACAATAGTAGCAGCATCTGATGACATAGCCAGATTGAGAAGATCAAGCAATTCCTCATCGGAGACATCACCTATCTGGGGGGGAAAGGGGGAAGGAAAACACAGCAATTTTAGGTGCCGACAAATGACGGTTTCGAAAGGAAAAGGGAAAAAAACATAGATGGCGGCATTCTTTTAAGGAAAGAAAACTGAAGTAACCAACCTACCAGCTCATATGTTACTGATTTGCTGATTCTCTTTCCCAGTAGAGTTAGTTGGTCAAGCATTTGAATTGCATCTCGAATGGAGCCGTTGGCCTTGCGAGCAAGAAGGTCCAGAGCCTCCACCTCGAATTCCATGCCTTCTTTTGTGCAAATCTTGATCAACCGGCAGGCAATCACGGCATCATCTATCTTGGAAAACCTGTAGCTTTGGCACCATCCAATGGAATTGCTTGGTAGTTTATCAATGTCAGATGTTATCATGACAAAGATTGTGCTGTCAGGAATCCCTTCTACGCTATTGTAGATAGAGTACCACCCCTCCTTGTCCATGTGCTGGCAATCATCTACTATGAGAACCTTGAAGTGTGAAGAAGCAGGAACTTCGCAGGCATTCCTGAGCAAGACCGCGACTCTAGATTTGCAATCAAGTTTCGAAGCATCAACCTCTATCACACTGCTACTGCTTCCTGAGAATATGTCCATGCACTCCTCGCAGCGCCCACATGGCTGGTTCCCACCTGGAGAACGGCAATTCAGCGCGGCTGCAAATGTTCTAGCAGTGGACATCTTGCCTACGCCCTGCGGACCATGGAAGAGATAGATAGCAGCAAGCTTTCCTTTTAAAACAGCACTTGAAAGCGACTGAGCAATAACATCATGCCCAACCAGCTCAGAGAAAGATTTAGGCCGGTACTTCTGGAGCAAACTTCTTGAGCTCTCCTGGAACATGCTGGCCTCCCTCCGGCCAAGCTCCTCTCCATCAGTCACCAAAGCAAATGTCCTGTCCTTTGAACCCCTCGACATCCCAGAGATCGCCGAGCAACAGCTCTGGTTATGGAGCGCGGCCTTCGCCATCGCATTGGCCTTGATGATGTTGATGGGCGAGTTACCGAGACGGCCCAACCTCAAGCTGTCCCCAAACTCCTCCCTCCTCCTCTGGAGGTGATCATACGCGTTGTAGCTGAAGCTGTGCCTGCCGTAGTTGTTCCCCTCTGGCTCGTCTTCCTCGAGGGAGCAGCTCTCCCAGATGGTCTTCTTGGCCGAGAACTTGGCCAGCGAGTTGGTGTCCGGGTCCCTCAGGGATCTGGACCGCATGATGGCCACCAGGGCCCTCGAAATGGGGATGTCCACCGAATGCCGCCTGCCCTCAATCATCTTGTCGAAAGCCTTCAAGCCACTAGACTGGCACTACTCCACTGGATTTCCGACGAATCCTGCAATGCATAATGAGCGCGTCAAGGAACAGCGAATCTTCAATAGGGTCGCATGGAAAATCAGGCATCGCACACTGAACGCAGACGGCTGAAGCAAGAAACAATCTGCCCCCGTTCTTCCGGCCGGTGTTCCATTCACTGGCCAGCGTGGTCGGGGGCGTTCCAATCTCCTAGTAGTAGGCAGGAAGTGGATACCAGACAAAAATCTGAAGAAAAGGAATCTCCTTTACGATCTTCCCCCACCCAGCATTTCCATGCGAACCGCTTCCGAGGAAACCGAGCGGAAATCAGACGAAAATCCCGCGCTTGATTCCGAGCAATTCCCGGGGATTTTGCACTAGAAAAAGCCGAAGAAAATCGGAACAGAAACGCAAAATGCATCCACGGACGGGGAAGAAATTTAAAGAAGGGAAACATTTCGGCGACAGAAATGGACGGGGAAAATTTCGCTCCGCATTGAACAATCCCGGAGAATAAACCTCGAGAACGGGAGAAGAAAATTATTTTTTTAACAAAAAAATCCATCGGCACTAACCAAACCAAGCGCATAGACCCACGAAGCAAAAATCCAGCCGGAGAAAAGAAAAAATGAAGGCAGCTGCTGCGACGGAAGGAGGACAACACACAGAGAGAGATGGGGATTAGCGCAGCGGAATCCTACCACCCCCGAGGACGACGGCGAGACAGGCGGATGGGCAGAAGAAACACCCGCGCCCTCCCTTCCCTCGTGCGGCGGAGCGCCTACTCCCCCACCGCCCCGACTCGACTCCTCGACTCCCCCGTCGCCGCCACTACATTAATACTTACCCGGGAGGGAGTCGAGTACACTAGACACTGGCGAGGGAGAGAGTCTGGAAGGGCAGGTGGGGGACGAGGCGACAGGAGCAAGAGGAGGAGGATGGGGAGTGGCAGGGCACCGTAAATACGTGCAAGTGTCAGGGGCACGCCGGGGAGAGCCGCCCGCCGGTGGGGAAACGAACGGTGGCGTGCGGTGCGGCGCGCGACCTGGCGGGGAGGGAGGGGCCTCGTGCGCCGTGCCGCGCGTTACCGTGGCAGTGGCACGCCCGGGTAGATATGGGAGGTTGGGGAGGGTAGTTTGGTCTTTTTTGTTGGCTACTGTACAATTCCGTTGCGGCGGGAGGGAATGATTGCAACGGGCGGGGGCGGTGAGGGGTGGATGACATGTGGGCCATGGGGTGGTGGGGTGGGCAGCGGGGGTGGGGTGATGAGGCTCGTGACCCCACCGCTGGCTTTGGCTTGACCCTGGTCACAGTTCTTGCGCGCGCTCTCTCTCTCCTGCGGTTTTTGCTTTGTCCATCGTGTTTGCTTGCTAGACGGCTGCTGGATTTTTGGCCGGATCTTTGCGGTGATGAGTTCAAAGGAAAATGTTGAGTAGAGACTGAACTAAATTGAAGTGATGCCTTGGATTTGGTTGGATTGATGATTTTATGAATTGGTATTGTACTATACTCTATGGTTTGACAGATTTAGGTACGATGGGTATGACTTTTTTTTTATGGAAAGTCGGACTATTTAGACCCTTCGAGTTGAAACGCGCGCGTGCAAAACACGTTACTATCCGAAAAGATGGCGTGCATCTAGGGTTACATCTCTATATTTGTACTACACTAATGTTATACTCTACGAATTGATGGATTAATGTAGAACATATACGACACAAGATCTTAGTATGCACACGTGCACCAATTTAGAGACATACTCATATATGACGGATACGACAAACACGGAGAGTCAGACCAATTTGGACCCTTTAAACCTGGCGTAAAGACACACGTGTTTGAAACGAGATCTTATTTGCACACATGCGCCAATTTAAATGTGTTACCGTTGCAAAAGATATGAGTCTCCACCACATTGGCGTTGAAAGAGATGCGAGTCGACATGTTTCATTGATGGAAGAGATTGAGGATCATGCTGAATATTTCTCCGAGCGTATCTAGGATTACACATATGTCACTCTATAGGAAAATAAAAAACATGTACATTGGATGACAGTTTTTTCATAGAGAGTCGGTCGGTTTGACCCTAGGAACGCACCGTGTAAAAATACACATGCTTGAAATGAGATCTTATTTGTGCACTCGTGCACCAATTGCAAGTGTTACCATTGAAAGAGATACTAGTTGGCACATTTCATTGATGGAAAAGATACGATGATCGTGCATAATATTTCTCAGAGTTCATCTAGGATTACACATGCCATTCTATTTCGCTTGTTATAAAAAAATATCAGAGAGATAAATTTTCCCCGTTCGTTATATGCCTCCATAAATCCATCGTTCTTTTTTTTTTCTCCTGACACATTCTTTATTAGTTGTTACTTCTTTTGCTGAACACGATACCCCTCACCTGGCCAAAAATTAGTAGTACTAATTTCTTTGCATGTCACACATGATTAAGAAATAACTAGCAATGTCATGATAAGCATGTTCACCCCTTTCCCATTTCAGCCTATCATCTGCTACCCCTGTCACAAGAACCAAGGTGGTGGTTTAGGTTAACACTATTACACTAGCACAACACTACAATAGCATTGCTTGAAGCAAATGCAAGTGTGTGCGCCCTTTGCTTTTGTGACAATTGCTTTTCCTCTGATTTTGTTTCTTGTGCAGGAGCAGGGATGGATATGGATGTTTGGGACCTTCTCTTCTTCCTTTTTCCGATCGCTTGTTTAATGCCCTCGCTTCTTTTAACGAGGATCCGGTCGAAACCGACAGGACCCCGGCGGGGACCAGACCAACGCTAGTTGGCGTCCGGCGACTTGTTTAATTAGCGTCCGCTAATCACCATTAGTCTAGTTTAGTCTAGTCTTCATCAATGGCCTTCAACTTTGTCAACGAACCAGGCTCGCCGGAGAAGACTTCTGCTGCTGCTCCTGCTGAAACCAATGTGCATGCATGCCCCTTTATTCGCGGCGGCGCTGAGCCCCTCCGGTGACCGGCTTGGCTTATGAGGAAGAAGGAGAACCAAAAAGGAAATCATATGAATCTTTAAAAAAAAAGGGGGGGGGGGGGGGGGGGAATCATGGCACCATCATGCATGTTCTGATCCAATTCTAATCCGGTCCCCGCCGTCCGGAATTGGCGCCGCGCTGTGGTTGTGATTGTTGTGATCATCATGATTGGAGCTCAGCGATTTGCCAAGATCATGAGCCTGGCAGGCAATGACTGAATGAGTGAATGAAACTTGTCTATTTTATTACTCTAGTTTTTTTTCGTTGTTTTTACTTACCCGCAATCAGTAAATCATGTCATTATCTTATGATGATCAGCCGGACCGGGAGTCTGTCCTACCTGCTACTAGTACTGCATAAAAGCTTTTTACAAGAGTGATAGGGGGTCTGGCTGGCGCCCTAAAAAGGTTTAGCCGTGCATTGGGGCATTCGATTTGACTCTTCGTTTAACTTACGTTGAAGCTACGAGTAGGGAGAGTGAGGCTGGGGCCCTACCGTCAGCTTATTCACAAGTCTTGTCCAGTCCAGTCCAGTCCAATCTAAAAGGGGAAAGAAATTCTCAAGATCCAACTGTTTCCATGGATATACTCATCTCCTTTTATGCACCTTTCCAGTTTTCGGATTGATTTGTTACTTGGTAACTACAAGTTCAATTGGTCCACTTGTACTCTGAAATGACACATGGTCGCCCCATCTGTCCTTGTGCCATCTGCATGGATGGAGTACAGTACTAGAGGGGCTCGTGCACTGGAAGTAGGATCCGATGGCCTCAGATTCAGAGGATGTTTAAGCGGCTACCAGCAAACAGGGAGAACTAATCACTCTGTCAGATGAATGGTTAGCTAACATAAACTGGCTGGCAGATTGTGCTAATGATTTGAGCTCGTGGACAAAGCGACCAATTTCTTAGAATCCAATGTCCTGACTGTAGAATTACATGAAAAACAAGACAGAACAAAAATAATGATTGGGAAGAATATCAGAATCCAAAGAAGAGCAATTGTTTTGAGTGTCGCCTTGTCCTGTTCACCTTCTCTTCTTTGTTTTCTCTTGCTGTGAAAGAAGAGCACGTGTATTAGCTGTGCACAAGGAAAGCCGAATGCCCTGCATGCAGATGAGCAGATCGCTGCAGTGCCCTCTGGATCCTGCAAGGCAAGAAGACAAGAGCGCCATGACAGACCTTTGAGCCGTGCATCTGAGATTCTTCTATACACTCCCGTTCCACACACATTCCAGTATTTCACCATCAGGTGGTACTCCACGAATGAAGGTAAAAATCTCCGTCAGAATGATCACCATTACTGAATGGAATGCATTCTGAATTTCTTACGGCAACTGTCTTGCTACTACTGCCTGTGTTTCACTGAATGAATGCTGCAGCCTGCAATCCTGCATTGCCCATGTTCATGATCTCATTCTCTTTGGGCCGGCTGGCTTTACCGTGCAATAACTGGAGTCAGTACACAAGTGCTTAGCTGGGGAAGAAGGTACAGCTACAGCTACAGTGCCCCCGCCATTACAGGGACAGCCGGGAAGGATCTCCATGGATCAGGACAAGCTGCAAGGACCGAGATCTCTTCATGGCCGTAAGGAAGGAGGCCCGTAGGGTAAGCGGAGTTATTAACGCCTCACTTCAATGGATGCGGCGGGTGGTGGTGGTACTTGCCTCTGCCCGCGTGGTTCCTGTGCAGATCGTCATGGATATGATCATCGGTGCAAGAACTGCATATGCAATGCAAGCAGAACGGTCTGCAATTCAACTGCCAACCAAAAAGTCGTCTCTGCTCTTTCCAGGAACAGGGAAATGACAGTACAAATCCCCATTTCAGAGTATATATGTTCGCTGCTGATAAAAGAGAAAAAAAAGGTTATATGTTCTTGTTGTGAGCGATCAAGAACTGTTAAAATAAACTTTCAACAATAATGAACGGGGTTTTGAGTGATAGAATAATCGTGAGAAGTTTTTTTCTGTCCAAGAGTAGATCCAAGCAGGGGGAGAACTAGGAATTGTCTGGAAGAAACGGGCCTTAGATGGGCTATAACCGCAAGCTTGAGAAAATTCGGCCCATTGGGCTTACGTGATCAAGGGATTTGTGCGTCACGAAAGTGCTAGTTAGTGGCCCATTCTTCATCCGAAATTTCCATTGTCGTGAACGGCACACCTGTGAGTTGTGATAATCATCTACGGAGTAATTTATCTAAAAAAAAATCTTCGGAGTAGTGTTTGTTTCTCATGTGTTCATATATGTAAGCATCTTCGATGTGTTGCTAAAAAAACATCACCGAACTATAAAAAAGTAACATCTTCGCGTCTTTATTTATTATTAAACACACAAAATCCTAAATACCTCCTTAAAAATCCTATACCTTCCGGCTGCTAATTTTTCACCCAAAGTATTTCATAAAAAACCCACATTTTATTCCAAAAAATTATACCAAGCATGACATCATATCCAACAGAAAGTGAAGAACAGAGGGGAAAAAAAAATCAAGAACCATCTAAACTTATCTAATGAAACGCCACTCTAGAAAGTCGTTTTCTTGACCTACTTTGCTTTGTCATCTTGCGAACG
The DNA here is from genome assembly GCA_015342445.1 of Digitaria exilis. NCBI lineage: Eukaryota > Viridiplantae > Streptophyta > Magnoliopsida > Poales > Poaceae > Digitaria > Digitaria exilis. Next base: position 273,828 of record JACEFO010002268.1, on the reverse strand, counting down.
GCCCACGAATCGTCCACATCTCCGCGCTCCCACCCACAAACCAGGCCCAAACCCAACTCCCTTCCGGGCCCACCTGTCATCCTCCCTCGCTCCAACCCTAGCACCGGCATTCCCATCCCTCCTCCCTCTCCGGCCCCACATGTCATCCACCCATAACCCACCCAGGGTATAAATACCCGTCCGTGCCCCACGCCCACCACGCGCCCCCCGCGACCTACCGAAAAAAAAAGAAAGAGGAGAAAAGGAAACGCCTCCCCCCAAATCGGAATCCCCATGGCTGCCGCCGCCCTCCTCCGCCGCTCGCCGGCGGCGCGCGCGCTCCTCTCGCCGGCCCTCTCGGCCCGCCTCGTCGCGTCCAAGCCCCACTCCTCCGCCCTCGCGCCTCCCCCGCCGTCGTCGAAGCCGGCCGCCCCCGCCAACATGAAGACGTTCTCGATCTACCGGTGGGACCCGGACTCGCCGTCGACGAAGCCGCACCTCAAGGACTACCAGGTGGACCTCTCCGACTGCGGGCCGATGGTGCTGGACGCGCTGCTCAAGATCAAGAACGAGCAGGACCCGTCGCTCACCTTCCGCCGCAGCTGCCGGGAGGGGATCTGCGGGAGCTGCGCCATGAACATCGACGGCGACAACGGGCTCGCCTGCCTCACAAAGATCTCCGGCGCGTCGTCGGCGTCCACGGTCTCGCCGCTGCCGCACATGTTCGTCATCAAGGACCTCGTCGTCGACATGACCAACTTCTACAGCCAGTACAAGAGCGTCGAGCCATGGCTCAAGCGCAAGGACCCGCCGCCGCAGGAGGGGAAGGAGATCCTGCAGAGCAAGGCCGACCGCGCCAAGCTCGACGGCATGTACGAGTGCATCCTCTGCGCCTGCTGCTCCACCTCCTGCCCATCCTACTGGTGGAACCCCGAGGAGTACCTCGGCCCTGCCGCGCTGCTCCACGCCAACAGGTATACCCCTTGATACTGTGATGGATGGTTGCTAAATGATGTGTGGTGGATCTGTCTGATTGTTGAATGGTGTGTGATTGATCGATTGGTAGTCATGCTCAGATGCTCTGTTTATCGTGAAGTAGTTCTGGCTGATGTGTGTAGATTGGTTTGATGCAGTTGCTAGCTTAGGAGCCTGGAAATGATTGTGATCCAGGTAGATTGACTGCTGCTCTGATGTGTTGCTGGATTATTTGATCCATAGATGTGATGATCCTCTTCTTTCTTGCTTAGTAGCAGTAGCACCCATGACAGGCATTTAAAGATGATCATGATTGGGTGGCTGGTGTAACTCTGATCTGATGATATTCGCATCACAGGTGAAGGAAATGTGGTTAAATGAATCTCCTCAGAAGATCGCTAAGACATCTTTAAATGCATTGTTGTTCCTAACATTGATCTGGTGTTTAGGTTCTGAGTTGCAAACATGTCTCAGCGTAGAAATAAAAAAATTCAGATATGGTTGGAGTTTTAGTGATTCTGTTCCTCCGATAACTTTTTTGGGGCAGTGGAGTTCTAACCTCTCTTCCATTATAGAGAGTGCTAGTTTCTCCCGTCATCTCTGTTAAATTATGGATGATGGCCTACCAAGTCTAAGTTGCTCAAGTCATCCCTTGTGGATTTTTTTTTGTCACTTGTTTCTCTTGAATGATAGTTACCTAATATGATTAATCTTCTTTGTTGTAAGCTTTAGGATGTTGCTAAGTCCATGACACGTTCACCCTTTTTAGGCTTCCGCTGTGGGGGACGCTTATCAAACCAAAACCCAACATGTTCATGCACCTTCAAGCTCGAGGATATCGTGGGGTGGCAGACAAGAGAAACCTGCTGGACCACAAACGTAGATTGCTTGCAGAAAAATATGAGCTAAGAGGAAAGCTGTATAAGGCTGTCTGTAGGGACCCTGATCTTCCATTGGATATGAGGGAAAAGTTCCGCTATAAGTTGTCAAAGTTGCCAAGAAATAGCTCCATGACACGCCTTAGAAACCGCTGCATTTTCACAGGCCGCTCTCGCGCTGTCTACAAGAAATTCCGCATGTCCCGTATTATGTTCCGCACATTGGCAAACAAGGGTGAACTGACGGGGGTAAAGAAAGCATCTTGGTAGACGTTAACAAACCAGTAGAACAAATTGGTAGCTCTGCTGTAGTCCAGCTAAATAAGGTTGTCTACATGCACTTCTTCAGTGTTAGATCCCTGAAACTGTCTTTTAAGATGTTTTTACTAGCAGCCATTTTTGTTGAATCAGCGTTCTGTACTGTTTTTGTGCCTGTTCAGCACTTCTGAAGTTATAAAGGCTTGGAACATGTTTCTGAATGCAGAAATGTTTGTTTTTGGGTTATCTTCACACTTGGATTCATGAGTTTGATGTGCCTGATTCTTTTATCTGTTCACTTTACACTTCCATGTTGCTAATGAAGTAGTTACTACTTCATTCCAAAGCATGCCTTTTGTGCTCTGAATGATTGTGAACATTGTATGCTTAGGGTACTTGATCTCTTTAACCTGAGTGGACAAGTTGTTTGTGTTGTGATTTTTTTCCATTAATGTTTGTTTTGTTTCTTCTTTCTTGTCAAGTATTCAGTTCAGCATTGTGTACCTTACTGATATGTTCAGACATTTATTGTTCCAGATCATTATTTTGATTGTGCCGGGATTCAAACATTAGTGTTTAGTACTTTGTCTTATTACCTACTTTACTTTATTTGATGTTCAGTTTGCTGCAAGGATAATTAGTGTACAAGATGTTTGGTTTACAATATGCTCAGTTCAAATATGATTTAGTCAATGAGACAAATTGAAATGAGTTAATGGAGGTAGTTTGGTCTGAAACAATGCCACCTTTTTGGTAATAAATTGCACATAAGTTCTTAAGTATGCCACATCTTTATATGTTACAAAATGCTGTGCATAGAATCGTTCACTTCATGTTCTCGATTGCACATTTATCCGCAATTGAATGTTTATGTACCTGCCCTTTTGCTCCATTATGAGCTTTGAAATTGCGATGCCTTGGTGTAAATGCTTGCCACACCAGTACACCACGATTGCTCTGTGCTATAAACGTGTACTGCTTATCCAGGTGGATACAGGACAGCCGTGACCAGTTCACCAAGGAGCGTCTGGACGCCATCAACGATGAGTTCAAGCTCTACCGCTGCCACACCATCAAGAACTGCACCCACGCCTGCCCCAAGGGCCTGAACCCGGCGAAGCAGATCGACACGATCAAGAAGCTCCAGATCGACGCCTAGAAGTGATCATGCCATACCTTCAAAACGAATATGGAACAAACCTGTGAAAAAATTGCGATGAACATGCCTTTTGTTTTGTGCCGTGGTCTCTTACCTGACAAATAATTCCAGCTTGGGGCCTCCACTCTGGTGCTCACATTTGTGTCAAGTGGAGGTAGCGTAGGGAGTGAATAATTGCTACCGTGTTTTATTTTTATTATGCTGTATCTAATTTGGTCGCTTGCATTGCATTGCGTTGTATGCTCTTATGGATGCGGTCATTCATGGATGATTGTCCTTGATTTAAAAATTTGCTGCTCGTTGTCGAATTTTGTTGACCAGAGTTCAAGATTTTAAAGTGTTTTAAATATAACACAGCAAAGACGTTATTACCTTACGGAGTAAACGATGTGATCGATGAGCAAGCCTACCCATTGTTGCCGTTCTTCTTTCCTACCAACAGGCCCAGCCCAAGAAGTATATTTGGGCCTCTCCGGCCCAAAAGTCAAATGTCTGGTTCTTATATGCATGGTTCACTTTGCATTTTGGAAAAACTTTATAATAATGTGGGATTTTCAACTTGCGCCGATGCATCTCAACTGCACTACTACACTTTATTGAACAAAGATTTAGCCAAAGTAGATGGGGATCGTCTCAATGATGCATCGACTTCAAGAACTTCATCATGAAGTAGACAAGTAGTTGCCATCTCATGGTATTTAAATGATCATAGTTTAGTTGGAAATTGGTCCAAATCCATCCAGCCCACGTAGACATGCAACTATCGGTGGTAAAGGATTATGGTCCTAACGCCCTTTCACAATCCACCTGATCTTTTCAACTCACAGACACACTAAAATTTATCTAATTGCTACTTTTTTTTTTCCTTTCACACATGTTGTTATAACCAAGTAAATGATCAATGAGATGTATTGCTGATGACACCATATTCTGAAACATTCTAGAGTTTCCTAGATTCGTGAATTTAGATTCGCTGAAACGTACAAATTTTGTATGCTTTCTGTCAAGCTTCCCTGCTGTGTTCATGCTGGGCCCACCCCATTGCGAGCCAACCAATGGCCTTGCAAGTCGCGGGATAAGGCGCCAATCCTCGAGCACACACTGGTCGCCTCCTACCTCGCGTAGATAAGCTCGATCCCCTGGTTCTAGAAACACGAAGAGCTGAGCTTTTCCCCCATAGCACCTACACCTCACAACGCCGAGGCAAGCAAGCAAGCATCGTCAGCGCGGCCAGCACAGCAGAGTGGTAGCTAGCTAGCTCCAATGGCGACCATAGCCACGATGGCCATGCTCAAGCCCGCCGCCAAGATTGTTGCGCGGTCGGCGCCGCCGCCGTCCACCAGCGGCGTCTCGCTGCGCGGCGGCGTTCCTGCGGCGAAGAAGTCCGGGCTGTCCTTGTCCATCTCGTCGGCATCCCCCGCGGTGGCGACGGCCATGGCGGGCGCCTTCTTCCACGCGCTGGCGTCATCAGACGCGGCGATGGCGGCGCAGCAGGTGGCGGACATGGCGGCGGCGGCGGACGCCGGGAGCGACAACCGCGGCCAGCTTCTCCTCTTCGTGGTGGCCCCGGCCATCGGGTGGGTCCTCTACAACATCTTGCAGCCGGCGTTGAACCAGCTCAACCGCATGCGCAGCCAGGCGGTGATCGCCGGACTTGGGCTCGGCGCGGCGGCGGGCATGGCGTGCGCGCCAAAGGCCGAGGCGGCGACGGTGCAGAACCTCGCCGCGCTGGCGGAGGCGGCCGCAGCTGCGCCCGCAGATGATAACAGAGGATTGCTGCTGCTCATCGTCGTCGCGCCTGCAATTGGATGGGTGCTCTTCAACATCTTGCAGCCGGCGCTCAACCAGCTCAACCGCATGCGGTCTGACTGATTGATCAGCGAGCTTGGCGCCGCCGCCGCGCCATGGGTGAGTGTGTGCGTTCGTGTATGTATTGATTAAGGAACGGTGGTAATGTGAAGCGTGATCTTCGTTCTTGAACAAATGCAGTGCATCACTTCTTTCTTCCCCCATTATTTTGGTCATTGCCGACCAAATCTTTTCGGAAACGTCTGTGCATCTCGCAAGTCAAGGATCATAGGTGCAGACGGACAGTTTCGTGGTACTACTGCCACACTGTCCATTTCACATTTGTTAAATTGTTTCTGCATCTGGCAAGTTGGCGATCTGATCCCTGATTCAGTATGTGATATCTACCACATGGAAAGTTGGAAACTTGATCGCCTTTCCTGAAAACTCAGAATACGATTCAGGGTTCGTTAAGGCATTCTACCTGCTTGTGCTCCAGTTCGTTCCCACTTGGCGAGTAGAGTAGCCCCCCGGCCGGCGGTGACAGCGTTGGTGACCTCTGAATTGAAACCACCCTATCCCGGACCGTCACCGGCACACGCCGTGACCTCGATCGTAATAGTGAAACGTGAAAATTGAACGCTACTGCACTGTCTCAGTGCCACGCTTGGGCGTTGCTGCGACAGTTTATTTTAGATGCCAAACGGACAAAGTAGAATTCGCAATTGGACATGTACTGATGTCAGATGAAAAAACATAGTAATTGTGTAAAAGCGTAGCCTCTCTTGAACATTTTTTGTGTACGTCAGTACGTGTGTGTGGTTAGTCGGTTTTCTATTTGAAGGCACGTTTGGGTGCCACGATAGCTTAATTTGATCAAAAGGGCATTGCATTATATTTTGTGCAAATTTAGGGAGAACCGGAGAAGAGTCAGCCACAAGCAAAATCAGAGGGAAGTGGAAAAATTACCACCCCATGAGAAAAGATAAGTGGAAAAATTGAGCCTCCTAAACTCACTTTCATTGTTCCACGTGAACTCAGTTATCTCTCACGAAACAAATAAGATATCTAGACACATTTTATTTTTATTTTTGCACCAACCACCACCTATCTCGACCAACCTTGCCGCTAGTGTTAAAACCTCTATCGAGTATAAGTACCATATCAAAGTTTTGCATTATACGTTTCTCCATCTAGCGACCTGGAAACTAAACTTTTTGTAACCAAATGTGCTGGCCTCACTGGCTCGAGATCACCGACCCACCGTGTCACCGTGACACAAGAAAAGGGAGCCAAGCTGCCGAGGCAACACTGCAACTGTGCAACAGGCGAGGACAGTGGACGCACACAGAGGCAGGGAAGGCGGTCAAGGTCAAAGCACTTGCATGCGTGCGTGCGCCTTGACTCGCGTGCAGCAGCCTCTGCATGCCTGCGCGTGGCAGCCGTCGGCGTACCACGCTTCTGCTGCTGGCCAACGGGCCCCATGCCTCGCTGCTGGCCTGCTGCCTCTCCTGGCAACGGTGGCAGTGCATGGCCCACGAGCCACGGTATCCTTCTCGAGGACCATCAGTTTTTTTTAACGAAATTCACTTTTATTTACCTCTTCTCAACAAAGTTCGTTATAGTATATTTAATGTTTTGGCTATAATCTAAAACGATTAGTTATGAGGATAATAGACGATGACATACAAGGGCCTGCTCGCTGCAACTTTTTTACGGTTGCAGCTGCAACTGTACAGCCCAGCCGATCGGCAGTACTGGCTCAAATCAAATCGTCAACAACTTTTCAAAAAGAAATAAAAAACGACAGCAGCAACTTGCCTAGTTGTAGCGACATTGCCTGGCTCTGTTGCGTCTGCTGCTGCGGCAGCAAGCTCTGCCGAGCACTTCCCAAGTCTTTTCATACTAATCCTAGCTTGTTTGAAAATAAACTAAGATTGTGCGCTTCGTGAAACACAAGACATGAAATGAGTTTGAAAAAAACAATGAAAACAGAAACATAAAAAATGGGTCGGGCGCCATGCTCAGCTATTGGGCCGACGACAACATATAAAGCGTGTTTGTAAGCCTTCAAAAGGAGGAAACCTAACCCTCAAACACTGGTAGGTATACATAACAATACATCGCCAGATTTGGCTTTGTTAACGGGCGTGCAACATCTTGACAAATGGCAAAGGACGGAGTTCTGATGATTAACAAATAATCATTTTATCAATCGACTGACAAGGAGACAAGTTCATTTTATTGATCAAAGGTCTATGTACCATGTATTATTCATATACATGTGTTAGATCAAAGGGGCGTAAGCCCCTTCTTGGTTTTTGTAGCTAAATGGAAAAAAGTTTGTGAACATATCTATGAATTTGTCAGTAACAAGCGTGTTAGTCAAACTGTGTTGGCAAATACAGCAACGATTTGTCGGGAATTATTGGATTTTGTTAGAGCGTTTGTACGTTGTCAGGGTCGCTTGAGCGACGTAGTGCAAGGACAAAAGTAGCTGGCGAGTGTTTCATCAATACTCGAGCACGCATTTTAAAGCTGCTCGTACGACCTACATATTTATTTTATCTCTCTATGGCCTAACTTCTTTTCCAATAAGGGCCTCACCCAAACTTCATTACCATTACCAATGAAATTACATAGTTTTGAGTTTGGACGACATAATTCCCCCACCTTGACGAAGTATAGACTTACATTCATACAAGAATATACACCAAGGACCTAAATTATCATACTGACACAAAAAATCATAAATAAAAGGCACGTGCTTTGTTCCATACTTATTTGGGCACATTAGGCCACTATCAGTGGGGGTGTCATTGACAACAGATATGGTGTTATGTAGGCAATTTTAGTGATTTGGCACAGTATTTATGAAGAAGAAAGAGAAGAAAACAGTGTCATCACTATGACACACTTGTTCCCCAATTACCAAGACAACGTGCGTCTTACATATGACCTAGGAAACAACAATAGTGAAACTATGCATTGAGAGAGGGGCGTTTCATCCTATTTTTAAGTATTTTTAGGTGATGTGTCACTCTAGGTAATAGTGTCCACGAAACCTCTATTGAAACTGACCTTAAATAGCTAGCAATGCAGGACCTTTAGAACTTCCCTTGGCACCTGACCTGCAATGCAAATCCAACGGACGAAAAATCATTTTGACATAGTTGATAAGGCTATCTCATAGTGTCTATGGGTTGTGTCCATGTTACCATATCATCAACACACCACCATAGACACTATACTTTCCAACTCATGGTTTCTTGGTGTGGGTTCCTAATAAATCCACTCTCTATTCGTTTCACCATCATATTTGTTTCTTATTTATTATGAAGACCAATCATATACTTCTCCAATGCTTAACTTGGTAGTGTCTATTACATAGGTTCTCGTGTAGACATTGGTTCTCATGTAAGACCCAATTTCTTTATTTTCCCATTCCATCTCAATTATTAGAGTGACATATAAGCAAAGTATTCTATGTGACAACCAAATTGATGCTACGAAGACTATCCTATATGGAGGATTGTGGACGACCTAATCAAGAAGAACATCGCGTATATTTCAGACATGGGACATGGTCCGTTACTATATGACGGTACAAAGTGTGATGATTACAATTAAAAAAGACCAATATGGCCTCCAGGTGCGTTTAGTTTACCAAAAATTCTCTAAAAATACACGATTTCCCTATAAAAATACCATAGATGAATAATGTTTCCAGAGAAGTTTTTTTTAAAAAAAACTAAACGGGGCCTCACGGCCACACCAATCAAAGTCCTTGCCAATGTTGCATCTAGTGATCCACCGGCGATGATGTGATCGTCCACCTCCACACCACCGTGACCCATCACAAAACCCCCGTGACGCCCTTCAAACCCTCCTCCTTTCCATTTCTACCCTTTCCCAATCGATCCCGACGGAAAGGCGACAGCGCAATCCATCCCGCCAATAGGATCCCTCCACGTCAGCCAAACCCCCGCCACGTCAGCGCGGGATCGAGGAAAAGCGCCTGCCTTGCCACCCGCCACTACTCCTCGCCGCGGGAGATCTCTCGCTTTCCCTCCACCAAACAGTCACTCGCCGCCATTTCGCGACAAGGCGGCCTCGGGCTGCGTGAGGCGCGCGCCATGGCCAGCGGCGGCGGCGGGAAGCGGCGGAAGCCGAGGGCGAAGGCGAGGGGTAAGGGAAAGAAGACCAAGTACCTCAGCCTCAGCGACCTCATGGTTAAGGTGGAGGCGGGGACGCCGCCGCCGCCGTCGCCCGAGGATGAGGCCGAGCCGGCGTGGGAGGAGGCGGAGGTGAAGGAGGAGGAGAAGGATGGCGGGGACGGAGGCGGGCAGCAGCAGCAGATGGAGCCCTTCCCGCTGCACAACGAAGCGGCGTCCACCCTGTTCGCGGCGCTGCCGGCGCCGTCGCTCTCGGACATCCTCGGCGCCTCCGCCGGTGGCGACGGGTCGCCGTCGCCGTCCGCGTCGCCGGGCGGGGGGGATTCGGGGTTCCTCGGCGCGGAGGAAGAGGACCTGGCGCGGCGCGCGCTGCGGGGAAGGGAGCGGTGGGTGTACTGTAGCAGCGCCTCCTCGCCGACGGGCACCACGTCGTCGTCGTCGCCGTGCTCCTCGTCCGCGGCGAGCACGGGCGCCTCGGCAAGGTCACTGCTGCTCAAGCTGGACCACAAGAAGATCCTCGCCGCATGGGCGGACCGGGGGTCGCTCTACATCAGCGGCGGCAGGGCGGACAGCGACGCCGCGCCGGAGCTGGAGCTCGACGCCGTAAGTCCATTCAGTCCTTGCAATCCTCGTATCGCCCGTGCATGTCTTGTTGAGACAACGGTGGCGCCGCCTGTGCAGGTGTTGGTGGAGGTGGAGCCGTCTGAGCCCGCCGCGGGCGTGTCGCCGCCGGCGGCGTCGTTCTCGTGGAGCGCGCCGGAGGCGTCGCCGACGGGGAGAGCGGAGAAGGTGAGGCGATACAAGGAGAAGCGGCGGAACCGGCTGTTCGCGAAGCGGATCCGTTACGAGGTTCGCCGGGTCAATGCCGTCAAGCGGCCGCGGTTCAAGGTGACGATGACATCTCTTTTTCCGTTGATACGCCATTACTGACGAGTCAAGCAGCATGACATGAGCTGTTGTGGCATCATACATCACTGCACTATCAATACGTCATTAATTCATTACTGATGTGCCAATGCACCAGGTGCCGTGATCTAATTTGTGACACAAATACTCCTCTGAATCTGCACTTGATCTTCAGATTAATTGGGTGTGGAGCTTGTACATTTGGATATGTCTTGTGTTTGTGCATGTTTAGGCCATTCCCAGACACTAGTCATAGTGTCCATAAGATCCACATCAGCAAGAAACTAGCACTAGACACTACCCTTCCAATGCAAACACCACTAATCAATATTTAAATTTAATACTATCTATCTCTCATTATGTCTTGGATGTTGTGTAGAAACCATGTCTCATGCAAGATCCAGTTTCCTCCTCTTTCCTTATTTATTTCTTTGCCCCATCATCTTCTATCCTAAGTGGCAGCTCATTTAATTCTATGGACACCATTCTAGTCATTGGGTTGGGAATGGCCTTATGATCCGCCACTCTAGCATGATGCTTGAAATTTTGTTAATTTCGCTATGCAATGGCTGGACTGCAGTTTTCACACCTTACTGAATCAATTTAGCATAATCTTCATTTGTGTTCCTATGATATCTTTTGTCCAAATGTTCTAAACAGGCATCTGTGGTTGGCAAGTGGGCATCTTCGTTGGCACAGATGTTCCACTTTGCCTCTCAGGAGCAAAACAAATAGATTGTCCATCATTGATATCCCATATATGTGATTGCTGAATTCACAAATACTGCCCAGTTCTAATACTGAACATGTCCACACATTACGTCAAACAGATGAAAACTCTTCCCTGAATCCCTATGTAGCTGGTTCACCTTCAGAAAAGCAGGACATCAGCGTGCCTTACGTTTTCTCTTTCGCGTTGCGCTTATTTTAGGGGAATATGCAATGCTCATGAATATGATGGTGTCTAAGGAGAATAAATGAACTACATAATTCTTTTGATTCAGTGAACAAAAACTGCGTAAAAATGCAGTATCTTATGAATTTCACTAGCAACCACTCTGCACATAAATATGTAATCTTTTCATTATTGCAATATGCTATCTTCAACCCAAATGCATCACCATTTGTTAAAATCTGTTCTGATCTAACATTGTATTCCTTGTGTTGCCGGATTGCAGGGTCGCTTCATCAAACATGAGGAAATTGAGCTCCAACCTACATAGCCTGGTTTCTTCCATCACAAGGGTAGCCCATGTATATATGCGGTTAGTCGCCTTGTTGTCTTACTTCCGATTGCTGTATCCTCTACCCTGGGCAAGCTGCAAGCTTCAGGTGTAGATCAGTAGGTGCAAAGTTAAGTTTCGTAGGATGGAAAATAACAGAACATAGAGGTCAGTGATCCAAGACTTTGGGCGATGAATCTGTTGGTCGTTTCATGATCCATTTGTTCGGACTGTAGTCTGCAAGCTGCAAACGAGGGCAATGTTCAGTTGGCATCAGGTCGACTTTCCTCTCAGGAAATGCTTGAAAAATTGATATCCAAACCCTCACATTAGAAAGAAAAAATGACCTATCTTTGTCAGATTGATATAACTGAAGCCATGAGTTAGCAGGCAGATTGAAATGGTTTGTGCCAACAGTCTCAATTCTAAATGCAGAGAAAGTCTGTTCATCTCTGCATCATGTATTTCCAGAGGATCAGGCATTTTCTTTCGTTCTTCCTTTTTTTTCTTGGCAAACTGCATCATGATGAGTTACTGATGCCTGGTTAGTTGAAAACCGATGCCTCCCTTCAAAAAGAAAGTGTAAAACTGATGTCTGTTCATAAGCAATTCTTCAGAGCTGCCGTATATGGATCCACACGTATTCCTGTAGAAGTGGGGAATAGAATGCTGCTGTTGCAATGCAAGCTGTCCTGTAGAGAGGGATCGGCCTCGGTCCACTCCGTCGTGCCGTTCTGCTGCTGCAGATCAGGTACGAATGTACGATCAGTCATGTGAGCCGTTCCGGTGCAGGGGCAGCGAGGCCCACCTGTCAGCGTACCTTGTCTTGTGCTCGGGCTGGGCCACCTCTAGGGAGTTGTCTTGTTCCTTTTGGCTGCCACGTGGACGGCTGGGCGGGACGGGAGTGTCGTCGGTGCCGGGGCTGACAGCTGAGAGATCGTCGTACCGTCGGCGGTTTGGCCGTGTCCGACGAGCAGCGTCCGAGGTCAATTGGTGTGCATGTGATGTGCCTTTCGCCGGAGAAGAATTAACTGCTACTATCGTCTTTCAGTGTGAACAACTTCATAAAGTATGAGAGTTCAGGATCTGTTTGGTTGACCTGTAATTTCCTGTGATCGCCACACCCAAAACATCCGTGGAATTCATGACTTCACCTGGTTGGTTAGACAGGGATTTTTCTTCCTTTTTGTTTAGGGCTTGTTCATCTCCTTGGCGTTGGCCGAGGAGGTAGCAGCAGCTCGAGACGAGCAGCCCGCCTCCAGGCCCCAGCAGGCAGCAGCTATCGGAGGAGAGGAAAGGAATGCACATGGTCTTGTTTGGGCTTCATTTTGAAGACGTATGAAATGAGGCCGTAATTTCTGAACTTTAGGCCTTGGTGTTGTTGGGCCTCATCCTGAAGACGTATTCAACTAGGCCCACAATTTCTGAACTCACACAGCCCACCGGTCCACCACCACACCCCACCCTCTCTCTCTTTTCTTTTTTTTACAAACACAAATGCATGCCACACTGCCACTGTAGCTGGTGCGTACACACTGTTAGGCAGGCACGTCTGAACAAGACTAATGTCTTAATGTCACTTAACACGGCGACGCGAATGACTCCTTTTGAAATAACCAAAGCACCTGCTCTGCACGTGGACATATTCCATTACGAGAACCTTCACAAGCTCGTCGTCATACACTGACAAAACGACCCCTTTCTAAGTCGTCCAATACCAATATTCCAATTTTAAAAGCAACTACACGTGTATGTAAGCAATTTTAAACCCAGGTTTTACCACACCTGATACGAGATTCCAGGCAGATCGAACACACACGGTAAGTCGGTAACATTTTTTCTTTAACAAAAGCCGCAGGGAACCGTGCGTGTCCAACGGGCACTGCGAGTCTGCGATACGATCTCGCGTGACATCTACCTTGGATCTTGCGGTGCTGTGCATGTGAACAGAGAGAAAGCTTTGCCACTTCGGATGCCTGGGGGTGTTTGGATTGGGAAAGAATCCCCGAAAAAGCACTGTAGACCCGAAAAAACACTGTAGATGAATAGCGTTCTGTGAGTGGGAGGGATGTGATGAATAGAGAAAAGTTGGATGAATAGTGTTTTTTTGGGAGAAAGTTGGTGAATCTAAACTCACCCGTGTTTAGATTGGGGAAAGATTCCCCGAAAATACACTGTTCACCAAAAAAACACTGTAGATGAATAGTGATATGTGAGTAGAAGAGGTGGGATCAATAGGGAAAAGTTGGATGAATAATGAATTTTTGGGGAATATTTAGGAAACTAAACGGGGCAGTACACACTAGCTCACACTGGGGACATTTGCCTCATGCCCTGAGCTGGCCATGTGTTACAAGTTGCAGGTTCCCTCCTCCCTGTACTCCACTGCATGATTTTTTTTTTCTTTTCCTTTTTTTGGGGCAAGAAGTACCATGCTCCGTAAAATGTGGCGTAATGCATGACGTATTTGGTACTGAGTAGTGAGTACTGAGTACACACCATTTTACGCGTTTAAATTTTTTCAGATTTTACTGCCACTGAAGTCTCACATCTGTACAACTGTTGGCATGCTTAGATGTCTTGAGACTACATTATACTAGAGTGCTTAGGGAATACAGGTCATGAATTATCAGTAGTGTGCCGATCTGCTAATTAACAATTATAAGCATCTGCGTTGCCATTGCTTGAATTCCCCCATCCATTCTATAGATTTTAGTTTTCTTGGATTTGGGTTGCTGCCTGATGCTTTCTTTTTTCCCTAAAAAAATGCCCTGGCATGCTAAATTAAGTTTGCTGCATGTGCAAGCAAGTACTAGTGGTGACTCGTGCTGGTACGCTTTGCCGTTTCACAAATGTACACTTCCAGTAGAGTGGTGTATTGGTGTTACAAAAGATTCGCTTTTGCCGTTAGCATTACAACGCGAATTAAGTAAATGTAACGCATTCCGTTACATTAAACAAATTCTAATCCAGCAATTTCGGTAATTCAGTTGCAGTAAACAAGGCTACGTTCAGGCACAGAGCAGAGAGCACCATCAACGAAGGAAGGTTCTAACATGCAGTTGCAGCAAGGTCGAAGGCACGAGCTATCCTATAAACTGGCTCTGTTCTGCCCGTGATGCTTTCTCGCTTCCCAAGTTCCAACAGCCCTAAACCTAGACAGTGCTGGCACCTGGCTATCTGCCATACCATTTATGTGTTTTTCTTCTTTCCAAAAAGGAAATTTATGTACTTCTTTTTATTACTAGACATATTGGGGTAGGCAGGTTGCCATGCGATCTCTGTGTTTTCTTTTACAGGCTTGTGCAGGGGCCAATGCATGTGTGCAAAGTGTCAATCATCATCAGCACATTGCCATGGCTCCCACTTCCAACGGTCCTGAGTTCCAGAAACCCCTCACTGCAAGCTGCCAAGTGCCAAGCTACCACTACCATGACCATCACAAGACTGCAGACTCACAACTCACAACAGCAGCCGCTAGCCTGTTACTCATCACTGACCACAACAGAACAGTACTCTGTATGTATGTGTACGCATCATCAGGCGCATGCACCGCCGAAAAATCGATCAAAGAATCTTTCCGAAAAAGAAGTCTAAAAAGTGAAGAACAAGTAGGAAAATAGAGTGCTTGGTCACCAAAAGAATGGAAATCGTGATCATGCTTTCCTTCCTGTCCCAAGTGCTTTTGCTTTTCTTGAAACAAGATTTACTACCCAATTGATTTCACTTCTTTTTCTACCAATTGCCTAGGTACAACAAAGAACAAGTAGATGAATGTCCACCAAATAATCACCTTCTACCTACCTACCTACAAGGTACAATATTGATAGTAGTAAAACAAATCGAGCAAAAAAGGTAAAAAAAAAATCATGCTCAAAGTATCCCTTTTAGTAGTAATTTCTCTTCCGTAATTTGCAAGGTAGTACTAAGATTGGATCGTGTGGAGATTGTTCTGGAGAAAGGAGAAGAAGAACGGATGGCTGGTACAGTGGTAGGCGTTAGGGATGAGCAGCGGCGGACCTCTTCTTGCGGAGGACGACCTCAGTGTCGAGGCCAAAGGCATCAACCTTGGAGACCCTAACAACATCGCATCGCCGGAAGAGTCCGACGAGGCCCTGTACATCAAGCAGATCATTAGCAGAGTACTTATCCCCACGGCGATGCACGGCGACGTGGATCACGGCGACGCCGCCTGGCCGCAACGTGCGCTCGATCTCGCCGGCGAATCGGTCCGGGTAGAGCGCGTGGTCGAACACGTTGGAGAACTCGAAGTCGAAGGTGTCGTCGGCGAACGGCTGCGCGTGGAAGTCCCCTTTCACGACGAGCGGCGGCGCCGGCGCGAGGTCGATCCCGACGGCGTCGGAGACGCCCACCTGGCGGAGCGCGGCGACCTCCTGCCCGAGGCGGGCGCCGACGCAGAGCGCCCGGGAGGTGTTCGACAGGAGGCCCTCGCGCTGGAGGGAGGAGAAGGCGGCCGCGAAGGCGGTGACCTTGCGCCGCCAGTCCCGCGTCGCCCACACGCGGCGGAGGCGCGGGTCCAGCGTCTTGTTCAGCTGGTGCTTGAGGTAGTCGTCGTAGGAGCTGAAGCGGGAGCGGCGCATCCGGATGTGCGGCGATGGCGGGGACGGGGTGAGCGGCACCGCCGTTGCGGTGGTGGTGGAGATGGAGGTGGAGGTGGGGGAGGTGGAGTAGACGTAGAGGAGGAGGAGGGAGAGGAAGGGGAGCGCGAGGAGGAGCGGGCGCGCGGGTAGGGCCGCCGCGCGTGGGGGCTTGGAGTCGGCGGCGGGCATGGCTGCTACGGCGGCCGGAGGCGGCGAGGGTAGTGGGGTGGTTAACGCGGCGGCGGCGGCGGTGGTGGGCGCATGGCGGGGGGCGGTTGGGTTTGGGACGGTGCGAGCTGTCGTGAGCTGTGGGCGATGGGGACGATGGGACAGCAATGCCAATAG
The DNA here is from genome assembly GCA_015342445.1 of Digitaria exilis. Classification (NCBI taxonomy): domain Eukaryota; kingdom Viridiplantae; phylum Streptophyta; class Magnoliopsida; order Poales; family Poaceae; genus Digitaria; species Digitaria exilis. The sequence continues at coordinate 257,541 of JACEFO010002268.1, read as the reverse complement.
CAATAGCGTAGCGGAATGCGGTGGGCCCCGGTGGCCCCCTCAATTTAGGGCCACCGCCGCTCAAGTGGGCCACCGGGCCGGGTGACCCGTAGGATTGCTTGCCTTGCCTTTAAATGGCGTTATCAATGATGTTTAATTTTTCTAAAAAAGACCAATGTTGTTTAATCAACAATTAGTATCGGCTTAATAATTTAATAAGGGAGCTAAGGCCTACTCCTAATTAGATGCCATATAGGATTTTTTTTATGATGTGACAACGCATTTAATACGAAAGAGATGAAAAGTTGTATTTTTAGGTGAGCTAACTAATCCTAGTGAAAGTTTGACGAGAGTTTCATGCACATCAAATATTACCATGTCAGCATTTTCAATGATGCGAGAGTGGGGTTAATACCATGAATCCACTCTTATAAGTACATCCTCGTAACAATTAATTGTCATAGATATTGGAGTGTGTTACCCATTGTTGGTGAGGCTGATGCTTCTGGCCAATACATAAAGTAATATCATAATTTCTATCCTATGTGGTAATTTTTAGTATTAGGGTATGATACTATATATTATAATTAGCCTAATTACACTTCCACGAAAAAGGTAGCAATGTGTTCACATTATTACCTTGTGTTATGATAGTAATAGGATAGCGGAATCTGGTGGGCCCGAGGGCCTCCAAAATTTAGGCCGCTGCTCAAGTGGGCCGGCCGGGCCAACTAACCCATGTTCCTAGCTTGTGTGCTGATTTCTCGTGGCTTGTCTTAATCGCTACAACTAATGCTATTTAATAATCAGTTAGCATCAGTTTGATTTTTAATAAGAAATAGTAATTACACTTCAACGAAAAGAGTAGCAATGTGTTCATATCATCCCAAACACTCACTAAACTTTGCTGGGCTTTTGTTGAAGAGGCAAGAATCGTTATGTTGTTGCGTGTACAAAGAACAACTCAGTTATGGTCTAAAGATTCACTAACACCCGTGCACCGTATCCCGTTAGGCCGTAGACATGAGGTATTACATTCAAAGTGGGAGTACACGCCTGCTGACGTGGAGTCCTGCCTCCTACGCCTGCCAACCAACGGTGTTCTAGTCATCACTCATGACGCAAAGGTGTCAGGCAAGGATAGTCCTCCATCTCTTCTTCCGAGAGCACGTCGTTCTCTTGCTGGGGAGTCCACAGGACATGAATGCCCTGAAACACAAAAGGTGCAGGTTAGAAAGGAGCTTTCAACACAGGCGTTTGATGGATTACTGCTTGTCCGAACGTACCCGGATTTCTACTGCAGGAATAGAGTTGAGCTTTCCCACTGCTGCCACTAGATCTGCAGAGCTTCTGACAACAGGGAGCTTCAGCGCTCCTTCAGCGGCGATCAGAATGGTTAGCTGCAGAATTTGGGAAGGGCGGAGCTACAGTGTGGGCCATGTGGGCCACGGCCCACCCTAGAATTTTGGCCCAAGTTGTATTAGTACTCCTGTTTTTGCTTTGTCTGTTCCCTGAGCCGTCACGCTTGGGAAACGCCATCGTCCTATCGCGATTCTACGACCAGTACGACGCCTTGGTTTCCGCCCCTCCACGACCAGCCATCGCCCATCGAAGCATCATAGACGGATAGACGCCATCGCCCGGCCGCTGTCCGCTCGCCGTCTGTCGGTGATCGGCACGCAGTTCGCCGTACTCGCCTACTCGGCCGTCCAGCGGAACAGGTTTTGATTTGCTTGTTGCTTCCGGCGTCCCTTTCCCTAATACCCTAACCCTTGATTAATTGATTTGCTTGTTGCTTCATCAATTTAGAATACTCAATTACAATGCCGTCTTCACTCTTAGGTGGATTTATTAAAATATGAAGAGAAGTGGAGATATTGCATCTCTTTTTCAGAAATATGCATCAAAGAAGAAGTCTCCATCTCCATCCCGTGCTGCGCCTGTGCAAGAAGAGGTTGTTGCGCCTGTGGAAGAAGAGGTTGTTGCGCCTGTGCAAAAAGAGGCAGTTGAAGAAGAAGAGGGTGCACTCAATGAAGAGAGAGTAACTGAAGAAAATGTGACACCTACCCCCCATTGTCCGCCACCAGTTTTTGATATTACTCGGCTTCCACGTGATCCAGGGGAGAGGAAGCCCATTGCGAGTTATCCTGTCAATGATCAAGATGCCATTCGAAGAGCATATATTCTTAAAAAAGCTTTCAAACCTTATTCACATAAGTTTGAAATCAGAAAAATTGGCAAAAGAGATCGATCATTCAGTCCCGTTTGGCTTTATAACTATCCTTGGCTTGAATATAGTATAAAAAATGAATCAGCCTATTGCTTCGTGTGCTACTTGTTTGCAAAGGAAAAGAGTAGGAAATCTGCATTTATTGAAGGTGGCTGGAGAAATTGGAACCGAACTGATGCACTTGACATACATGTTGGTGGTGTTATGAGTGCTCACAACGCAGCTCAAGAAAGATATACAAAATTTTTGGATCCCCGTACAGCAATTGATGATCATATTGTGAAGGTGGATAGTGAAGAGCGACGTCTGTACAAGATAAGGTTGACTTATTCAATCAGATGTTTGAAGTTTCTTTTGCAGCAAGGATTGGCATTCCGTGGACATGATGAAAGTGAAGAGTCTAGCAATAGAGGGAACTTCATTGAACTTTTGAGGTGGCTAGCTGCAAATAATGAAGATGTGGATAAGTATGTTTTGAAGAATGCTCCAGGTAATTGCAAATTGACTAGCCCAGACATACAAAAAGATATCATTCAGTGTTGTGCCATAGAAACTAGAAAGCAAATCATTGAAGAAATTGGTGAAGAATACTTTGCAATTCTAGCTGATGAATCTAGTGACGTCTCTCATAAAGAACAACTAGCCCTTTGCTTGCGTTATGTTGACAGTTTGGGAAGGCCGTGTGAGCGTTTTCTTGGAGTCGTTCATGTAGATGATACTACTTCTTTATCACTTAAGGAAGCAATTCAGTCTTTACTAGTTAGTCATGGTTTGACTATTACTCGAGTCCGTGGACAAGGCTATGATGGGGCTAGCAACATGAAAGGTGAAATTAAAGGGCTGAAAACTTTGATAATGAAAGAGTCACCTTCAGCTTATTATATTCATTGTTTTGCACATCAACTCCAACTAGTTCTTGTTGCTGTTGCAAAGGGAAATAATGATTGTGTATGGTTTTTTGATCAAGTATCTCTCTTGCTAAACATTGTCGGAGTTTCTTGTAAGCGTCATGGCATGCTTCGACATCACCAATTTGATAATGTCATGAAAGCACTTGAATGTGGTGAGCTAGGAACTGGTAGTGGGTTAAATCAAGAGATGGGGCTGCGTAGGCCTGGTGAGGCAAGGTGGGGTTCTCATTATAAGACTGTGATCAACATAATTGCTATGTATCCTACAATTCGTGATGTACTCATAGCTCTTGGAGATGATAATTCACAAAGGGGTGATTGGCCGAAGATACATACAATGGTTGGAGTTCTTGAATCATTTGATTTTATTTTCAGTGCACATTTGATGCTTGTGATTCTTGGATACACTAATGAGTTGTCTGAGTGTTTGCAAAGAAGAGACCAAGATATTCTTAATGCAATGTCACTTGTTCATCTGGCGAAGAGTAGACTACAAGAATTAAGGTCCGATGGTTGGGCTTCATTTCTTGAAAGGGTTACTTTGTTTTGCAACAAACATGACATCAAAGTTCCTGAAATGCAACATAATTATGTGCCTTATGGAAGATCAGCACGGTTTGCTCGAAACCAAACAAATGATGATCACTTTAGAAGAGAAGTGTTTCTCGGAGTCATTGATCAAATTAGTCAAGAGCTTGATTGTCGGTTTGATGAGGTAAACATGGAATTACTTTCTTGTATGGCTGCCTTCAGTCCAGCTAATTCATTTGCTTCTTTTGATGCAACCAAGATACATAGACTTGCTGAGTTTTACCCTGATGATATTTCAAGCTCTAACTTGCTAAGACTTGACTTGCAACTTGGAAACTATATCAACGATGTGAGAAATGATGAAATGTTCAGTGGCCTAAATAGCCTCGTTGATCTCTCAATTAAACTTGTTCAAACAAAGAGGGATCAAATTTACGGTTGGGTGTACTTCCTTCTCAAAATGGTATTGCTATTACCGGTGGCAACAGCAAGTGTTGAAAGGGTCTTTTCTGCAATGAACTTTGTCAAGAGTGATGCAAGAAATAAGATTGGTGATAGTGTTTTGGATGATTGTCTTGTCACTTTCATTGAGAGAGATCTTTTCCTACAAACGAATGAAGATGATATAATCGACACATTTATGGCCATTAAAAAGCGCAGGCCCGACAAGAAGTAGCATTGTATTCTTCTTTAACTATGGGTATGTGAGCTATATTAAGTTTTTAAGCACATTTCATACTTGTATTTGATCGTGAGACTTTTTTTTAATAGCATTATAATGTTTATTTGTCTTTTTTTATATTATAGTATACTATTAAAAAATATGTTAAGTTGGACCACCCTAGTTTGCATCCCTAGCTCCGCCACTGACTTGTACCAGAGCTGGTTAGAAGCCTGCACCTTCTCAGCGATCTCATTCAGATCCTTCTGGAACGACTTGGCTGCAGCCACACCACGCAAGGCGACCTGAATTGTGCCACAATCCAACACTAATTCTAATTACTCTGGTTGGCGATCACAGATGAGATCGATGAAGAAATAAGCCCAATCCACTTGTGATGAACTCAGGAGAATCAGCATCTCAGTACCTGCAGCTTGACCACGGTCGTCCTTGGAGGGGTGTAGTGAAGCGCGGCCTTGACGACGAGGGCAGCGGCACCGGCGGACGCCAGAGCGATGCATCCAAAGAACACCATGTCGTGGTGTCGCTTCGCCGCAGGGGAAATCTCCACCGGTGCGGTGCCGATCGACTCGTGGGTCGCCGCCGCCTCATTGCCCTTCTCCGAGGGCGATGACGAAGAGGGGGAAGACCAAGAATCGTCGGATGTGGAGGGAGTCGTCGTAGTCGTAGGATGAGGAGAAGGAGTCGGAGGAGTCGTTGGAGCTCCCGCCCATGGAACCCCCGGACGCGGCGAGCGCGGATCTAGGGCCGGCCGCCGCCGCCGCCGCCGCCGCCGCGGTAAGTAGAGGGGTGAGAACCAGATGATGAGGACTCTCGCTGCGGCGGCGGGGCTCGTGGTCGGTGATCGCACCGACGTCGTCGTCTCGATTTCGCGCCGCTCGAGGGGGTGTCGCTACGGCGCAGGTGCGACGGGGGACGGCGGGCGAGGGGAGGAAGATCGTCGTGCGGCGTGGTGTTCCCGAGAGGGGAATCTGAGGGTGGTGGTGGTGGACGCCGGTGGTGACAGCCATTGGAGGTGTTGGCGGAGCCGGAAAAAAGGGGGTTTTGGGGGGGTTCGGGGAAGACGGTCGGAGGACTCGGGGCTGCTCTTGTTGTGTTCGGCGTGGAGCTAAAAACTTTTTTTTTTTACTTCCTCTCATGATTAAATATGAGTTCATATGTTTGTCACTAACTATTATGCGCCTATTTTTCAATATATTTTTTTTAGAACACGAAGAATTGAGGTCTTCAAATCGCTCGACAATTTCAGGCGATGTCGGAACACCATAATAATGTGTAATGTGATTGGAAACTCTATAGTTTTGGGTTTTTAGAGCATCTCCAACAGTGCCTAAAAAAAATTAATCCTAAAACATTGGTTCTAAAAACTTGCTAAAAATTATTGGGAGCAAAAAAGTCTCATTCTCCAACAGTTCCTAATAATTAGTCCCAAAATAGTTAATTTTTATGATTGGGAGTGCAACTACAGGGGGCAAAAATGGCTCTAGAGCCATTGTTTTTGGGAGTTTGAAAAAAATAACCACTAGTTTATGGTACTGTTGGAGCAACAGTTTTTTCATTAATTTCCAAAACAAGATTTTAGGAACCTATTTTGGGCATTGTTGGAGATGCTCTTATATGCCAAGGGGCATCTCCATAGATGCAGTTAAGCAAGCACAATTTCCTTCAATTTGCATGCTAAAAATAGGACATTATGAATACTGACGGTACCATTGTGGGTAGAATGCCACGCAGAGACTCTCCTACAGTTTTGCTGAGTCAATGACTTGTGGGCCTGGATCCACAGGTCACTCAATTATAGAAGACCCCTCTCTGAATGCTAGACACCAAGGACAAAACAAAAGTGAAGAAATTGTCCTGTAGAATTTTTCCTATTCCATTTTTATAAATCTCAATTCATACGAGCACCTGTTTAGGTTTAAAACTACTCTGCCATGACCCAAGATGTACCCCGTAAATCAGCAACTACATAGACTTTAACTGGCATCTTCTGAAGATATCGGCACAAAACAATCATCATCAACTACCAAAACATAATTTGCTTGGATAATGACCTCCCAAAAAAAAAACTTCGTCTTTAGTCATCACACAAGGGCTTCAGATAAGGATAATCCTCTTGTAGCTTCTCTTCTAAAAGAACGTCGTTCTCATCTTGAGGGGTCCATAAAACTTGAATACCCTGAATAACGGGCCCAATCAGGAATCAAATATACAGAAGACAAAACTGCACAAGATATAGCGATACTTGGAAGCTCTTAAAAAATAGTGATACTCTGAAGCTCTAAAAGAAAAAAAATCAATGTCATGTAGTATAATACCTGAATTTGCCTTGCGGGTATAGAGTTGAGCTTTTCCACAACTACTTCCAGATCTGCGTAGCTTCTGACTTCAGGGAACTTCAGTGCTCCGTCGGCAGCAACCAGAATGGTTAACTGAGCATTAGGAAATTATGAGAGAACTGTCTAAACAATGTGCGATGTCTCAGCAAAGAAGCATGAGTGCAAAGTAATTCTCTAGACAATAAACCTAAGACATTTCATATTGAAGAAGAAAATAAATATTGATGGTTTTCGTGAGAGAAGTACACATACCACTATGTACTCATTTCTGAAGCCATCTGGTTTTCTAGAGTAACTTTTCTTTTTCTTGATTCCTTCCAAGTTGTAGAGGGTTTCTTCGTCAAATTTGCTCCTCTCCTCAATAGAATTTTTGTCAAAATGATGCTCCCATGAGTCACCTGAATCTGTCACATCAACCTAAAATAAATGGTATGGGAAATTGCAAGATTTAGTGAGTTACCCTATAGAGCGTGCATATAAACAGAATCTATCAACAGCAGGATATTCATATTGTACCGTTTCTTACCGATAAGCTTGAAGAGATACAGCAATTGCTGTGACGACGCATGGAGCATATGGTCTCTGCAAAAATGGTCATTATCAGAATATGATAACAAAGCTACTGCCTAGTATGATTCTATTCGCATGCAAACTTATGGTAAATATACATATACACGATGGTCCAGTGAAAATATTAATAATCCCACCTACTTTTTCATATAACAAAAAAAACCGATGTACAAGGGTATATGTGGTATATTTATATACAAGTAGGTGATCAACATTGTGTGGATATATAGTTATTTGGTAGTATGTATGTACTGTTATGCACCTGTGCCAGGCATGTTACAATCATATCCGTCCTTGTTTACAAACAATATAGTTTCTGTGAGTGCTGCTAATACTTGCAATTCTTTCAATTATTATATCTATTCACACAGAATGTACAAGCTCATGGCCGCAGAAATTTGTCAGCTTTGCTGCAATCTGTGGGCTAACTACAACTATGGATTCCTGTGTCTAATAATCCATCTTTGTATGCAGAAACTACAGTATATTCAGTTCTACAACTCCTTTTGTATTCTGGAGATACCTAATATACTATCCATGCTAAAATGTTCATGTTCTGCAATTGACAAAAACAATTGGATCCAGTCTGAGAACTGAACACTATAAGAAAGTGCTTGTTCACAGTGCACAAATCAAAAGGGTGAGATAAAACTAACAGCAAATTGAAATTAATCTTTCAAGGAGGCGCATATAGTTCAGGCTGAAAGAATTCAGAAATCAGAATGTGCAGACGCAGTACCTGTCAATATGAACTTATACCATCGTTGATTGGAAGCCTCCACCTTCTCTGCAATCTCGTTGAGATCCTTTTGGAACGACTTTGCCAGACCCAGCAACGCGACCTGAATCATGACAAACTCCCATTACTCCATCGATTTGTACATTGAGAAGCCAGGACTGAATTACTAACTAAATAGAGATCAAGGATCAAGAAACTGGTACCTGGAGTTTGACGACGGTGGTCCTCGGCCGGGTGTAGTGCCGCGCGGCGAGAAACAGGGCAGCCGCGCTGACGGACGCCGAAGCTAGGTAGCCCCAGAACCAGTGGCGGAGCTAGGGATGCAAACTAGGGTGGTCCAACTTAACATATTTTTTAATAGTATACTATAATATAAAAAAAGACAAATAAACATTATAATGCTATTAAAAAAAAGTCTCACGATCAAATACAAGTATGAAATGTGCTTAAAAACTTAATATAGCTCACATACCCATAGTTAAAGAAGAATACAATGCTACTTCTTGTCGGGCCTGCGCTTTTTAATGGCCATAAATGTGTCGATTATATCATCTTCATTCGTTTGTAGGAAAAGATCTCTCTCAATGAAAGTGACAAGACAATCATCCAAAACACTATCACCAATCTTATTTCTTGCATCACTCTTGACAAAGTTCATTGCAGAAAAGACCCTTTCAACACTTGCTGTTGCCACCGGTAATAGCAATACCATTTTGAGAAGGAAGTACACCCAACCGTAAATTTGATCCCTCTTTGTTTGAACAAGTTTAATTGAGAGATCAACGAGGCTATTTAGGCCACTGAACATTTCATCATTTCTCACATCGTTGATATAGTTTCCAAGTTGCAAGTCAAGTCTTAGCAAGTTAGAGCTTGAAATATCATCAGGGTAAAACTCAGCAAGTCTATGTATCTTGGTTGCATCAAAAGAAGCAAATGAATTAGCTGGACTGAAGGCAGCCATACAAGAAAGTAATTCCATGTTTACCTCATCAAACCGACAATCAAGCTCTTGACTAATTTGATCAATGACTCCGAGAAACACTTCTCTTCTAAAGTGATCATCATTTGTTTGGTTTCGAGCAAACCGTGCTGATCTTCCATAAGGCACATAATTATGTTGCATTTCAGGAACTTTGATGTCATGTTTGTTGCAAAACAAAGTAACCCTTTCAAGAAATGAAGCCCAACCATCGGACCTTAATTCTTGTAGTCTACTCTTCGCCAGATGAACAAGTGACATTGCATTAAGAATATCTTGGTCTCTTCTTTGCAAACACTCAGACAACTCATTAGTGTATCCAAGAATCACAAGCATCAAATGTGCACTGAAAATAAAATCAAATGATTCAAGAACTCCAACCATTGTATGTATCTTCGGCCAATCACCCCTTTGTGAATTATCATCTCCAAGAGCTATGAGTACATCACGAATTGTAGGATACATAGCAATTATGTTGATCACAGTCTTATAATGAGAACCCCACCTTGTCTCACCAGGCCTACGCAGCCCCATCTCTTGATTTAACCCACTACCAGTTCCTAGCTCACCACATTCAAGTGCTTTCATGACATTATCAAATTGGTGATGTCGAAGCATGCCATGACGCTTACAAGAAACTCCGACAATGTTTAGCAAGAGAGATACTTGATCAAAAAACCATACACAATCATTATTTCCCTTTGCAACAGCAACAAGAACTAGTTGGAGTTGATGTGCAAAACAATGAATATAATAAGCTGAAGGTGACTCTTTCATTATCAAAGTTTTCAGCCCTTTAATTTCACCTTTCATGTTGCTAGCCCCATCATAGCCTTGTCCACGGACTCGAGTAATAGTCAAACCATGACTAACTAGTAAAGACTGAATTGCTTCCTTAAGTGATAAAGAAGTAGTATCATCTACATGAACGACTCCAAGAAAACGCTCACACGGCCTTCCCAAACTGTCAACATAACGCAAGCAAAGGGCTAGTTGTTCTTTATGAGAGACGTCACTAGATTCATCAGCTAGAATTGCAAAGTATTCTTCACCAATTTCTTCAATGATTTGCTTTCTAGTTTCTATGGCACAACACTGAATGATATCTTTTTGTATGTCTGGGCTAGTCAATTTGCAATTACCTGGAGCATTCTTCAAAACATACTTATCCACATCTTCATTATTTGCAGCTAGCCACCTCAAAAGTTCAATGAAGTTCCCTCTATTGCTAGACTCTTCACTTTCATCATGTCCACGGAATGCCAATCCTTGCTGCAAAAGAAACTTCAAACATCTGATTGAATAAGTCAACCTTATCTTGTACAGACGTCGCTCTTCACTATCCACCTTCACAATATGATCATCAATTGCTGTACGGGGATCCAAAAATTTTGTATATCTTTCTTGAGCTGCGTTGTGAGCACTCATAACACCACCAACATGTATGTCAAGTGCATCAGTTCGGTTCCAATTTCTCCAGCCACCTTCAATAAATGCAGATTTCCTACTCTTTTCCTTTGCAAACAAGTAGCACACGAAGCAATAGGCTGATTCATTTTTTATACTATATTCAAGCCAAGGATAGTTATAAAGCCAAACGGGACTGAATGATCGATCTCTTTTGCCAATTTTTCTGATTTCAAACTTATGTGAATAAGGTTTGAAAGCTTTTTTAAGAATATATGCTCTTCGAATGGCATCTTGATCATTGACAGGATAACTCGCAATGGGCTTCCTCTCCCCTGGATCACGTGGAAGCCGAGTAATATCAAAAACTGGTGGCGGACAATGGGGGGTAGGTGTCACATTTTCTTCAGTTACTCTCTCTTCATTGAGTGCACCCTCTTCTTCTTCAACTGCCTCTTTTTGCACAGGCGCAACAACCTCTTCTTCCACAGGCGCAACAACCTCTTCTTGCACAGGCGCAGCACGGGATGGAGATGGAGACTTCTTCTTTGATGCATATTTCTGAAAAAGAGATGCAATATCTCCACTTCTCTTCATATTTTAATAAATCCACCTAAGAGTGAAGACGGCATTGCAATTGAGTATTCTAAATTGATGAAGCAACAAGCAAATCAATTAATCAAGGGTTAGGGTATTAGGGAAAGGGACGCCGGAAGCAACAAGCAAATCAAAACCTGTTCCGCTGGACGGCCGAGTAGGCGAGTACGGCGAACTGCGTGCCGATCACCGACAGACGGCGAGCGGACAGCGGCCGGGCGATGGCGTCTATCCGTCTATGATGCTTCGATGGGCGATGGCTGGTCGTGGAGGGGCGGAAACCAAGGCGTCGTACTGGTCGTAGAATCGCGATAGGACACAAAGCAAAAACAGGAGTACTAATACAACTTGGGCCAAAATTCTAGGGTGGGCCGTGGCCCACATGGCCCACACTGTAGCTCCGCCCCTGCCAGAACCGCACCTCGGCGCCACGGCCGGCGGCCGTAACCAGCGGGGGAGGCTGCGCCGTGCCGACGGATACGTGAGTCGCCTCCACTTGCTGCTGTGGCGTGGAGGAAGTCGAGGAGGAGGGGCTCGACCATGACGAGGTGGAAGACGAGGAGGAGGATGAGGAGGGGCTTGACCATGACGAGGAGGAAGACGAAGAGGAGGGGCTTGACCATGACGAGGAAGAAGAAGAAGAAGATGAGGAGAACGAGGACGAAGATGAGGAGGTCGAGGAGCGCGACGCCGACGAGTAGGAGCGCCCGCCCATGACCCCGCCGGACGCGGCGAGCGCGGCACGTGGGCTGGCCGCCGCCGCCGCAGCCGTGGCGGCGACAGCAGCGAGTAGCAGAGCGGGATTGATAGAGCTCTCGCGGGGTTCCTCATCGCGAGGAGCTGTTGCTGGCGGCAGGGCCGCGGTCAGGGATGCGGCGAGGCAGGGGCGGAAGCGGCGTGGCTCGCCGGAAAAACAGGAGCAGAGGCTTGGCGCCGGCGGAAGCGGCGCGCGGCGGCGCGTCCTTGAGAGGTGAAGCGGCGAACAGTCCAGGACGCCGCCGGCGATCGCCATTGGTGGCGCTACGAGAGGGATTGAGGGAAGTCTGAGCTAGTAGATGTTTAGGAGTCTTGACGATACAAAATTCAACTAAAAAATAGAGCTCATGATCCTAATTTCGGAAACAATTTTTCAAAAATTTAGTAGGAGTAGAAGATAAACACGATTCCGGCCTGCTCTCCCACACCCAAGCTTATGCGCTCATGCTCTCCCATGGGCTGAGAGAAAGTGTTTCAGGAGATGAGAATGGTGCTGATGATCGCGTGTGGCCCGTGTGGTGAGATTTAGATTTGGCTTGGAACAACTTAAGCAGGCACGCACATGAATGTAAAGAAAGAAAAGATGCACCCGACAGACCTTCATCAAGAAGGCTAAAATTCCGCAGAATTGGCTACAAGTATAATAGAAGCCAGCACAGCATGAAGATGCTGATGAACAAGGCCCTCACAAACATCCCTGACACGATAAAATTTCTACTGAAATAGTGGTAGTAGTAGCACCTGCCTTCTCCAACGGACCCGTTCTTTAAACCAAAATTTACAGCATCTCAATTTTCCAAGGCCACGACCAAACTACTAATACTCTTAAGGAATTGCCGCTAGCTTTAACAATTGTACTTTCGAGTCACAAAAAGGCTCAAATCATCTCAAAAATACTTGTGTGGAGCATTGTCGAAGTCGTCATAGTCGAATCTCCCTCCACGATCCCGTCCAGTCTGCATCAATTCCCAAACTCAGCAAAACCAAAGGGCAGGAGTAGGGGGACAAAAAATTAAACTTGTCTGAAAAACTGAACTGAACTGACCTTGAGTAAATATGCAGGATCGCATGCCATGTTCTCGTCGATTGATGCCAACTTCTTGGACAAAGCTGTCAACCTGGGTACATTTGTTACAGAATGAACCAGTCAAAATTATAAGAACATGTGTTCAATGTCTAATTCTGACTCAATGGTAGCAAATGTGTATCAACTCCTTTGAGAGGCTACATCAGTGTGCATGGTGCCAAGAATGAAAGTACAATGCTACCACTAGGATGAATTATCTGTGCCTGTGATAATTTTTTTTACATCAATAGCAGTAGTAAGGCACAGACACAGACCTCTGAATAGAAGAATCAATATGATCCACCATCTCAACACTTTTATATTGTTCAGGATCTTCATGAAAGCTGACCATGCCATCCTTCTGGTTTATGGTTGCATGGATCTCTCCATCCTCAATCTGGACAATTACAGGAATCAGTAAAGTAAATGTGTGAATCTTTCAAAAAAAAAACTGTACAAAGAACACCTACCATGCGAAGTACATGCATTTCAGCATCCCTTGGTGTGTCAAGTTGAACAGATCTAGCAATATCTTCAAGTGACAGCGTTAAGTAAGTCTGGGTCAGCCTTTGGATGTTTCGCTTGTACATTGAGGAGAGCACTTGCTTCACCAGCCCTAGGTTGTTGTCCTGTCAGGAAAAGGGAAATCAATGCATGAATCATTTGCCGACTTAACAAGCATATAAATCGGACACAGGCAACAGGTAGTTTCTAACAAGGCAGCAACTACTGTTTTAGTTAAAAGGACAAGTAAAATGAAGATAACAGTGCCAAAAATGTCAGCCAAAGCGTGCAGAAGAACACTCACGGATTGAAATGAAGCTGCATTTGATTCGATGAATGTCTCTAACTCAGTGTAGCGACCATTACCATAGCATGTAGAGAGCTCAACGTAGATCTGAAAATGTTAACAGATGGATATTAACAATTTAACATCATAACTGTTCTAAGCCACCAGAAACGGATGTCCAGGCAGTCAAAAGGTGGAGATTTTATCATCAATTAGAGCAAATCTACCACATATGTCAAGAGCATGACAAGTTTTCGAACCTAAGAGAAATGGCAGCACTGATTATCTCTATATCTCATGGAATACCAGTTCATCAATCATTATTAAAAGTAAAAAGTTGCAAAGTTCTCCATTGTCCTACGTTTTTTAGGCCAATAAACTGCCATATATGTTATCAATGTAGGTAAAGTTAAACTAAAAGTAACAAAAACTTGGTAGGGTTACTTCATTCAAATGATGCATATGAAATTAAAATTGGATGGAATGAGACCTGGGCATGATTTTTCAAGTTTCTTTGAGCAGTTGCAGATGTATACTTGGGAAATGATGGGACCTGTTACACAAAATAAATTACAAGATTAGTCGATTCAACTTAAAAAAAACATCTTTATTGGAGTGCACCGATATAAGTTAAATAACAGTTCAAATCTGATCCAGCACAGTTATTCAGAATTTCCTGTTCACCTCATTAGTGATCTTTAGGTTAGATGTTCTACTTATACAGGTATAACTCTCACATACAGGTAAAACCACAGCAACAAAAACAAAGAAATACATTGAGTAGACAAAAACAATTATGGAAGATAACAGATTGCAAATGCTGGTATCCTCGGCTCAAATAGAATGTCAAAACTACAATGATTGGGAGAGAGAAAAATAAATAAATCTTCAGAATTCAGATATGAAGTGACATTCAGTAAACTGTGAAGTGTATCTGAATATACCAAGGCAGAAGTTTATTGATCACAAAAAGATTCTTAACAATTATATCTAATTTATACATTAACTTGATATTCGTTATTATGTGAATAATAGATATAATAATAACTTAATCTAGCAAGGGGTACAGGAACAGTAAGGTTAATATGTCCAGACTTCTTAAGCTGTTCAAAATCTCGAAAACAGCATAGGATTCGGTGTACGAATTTGTGAATTGACTATATTTCTAACTGGCATAAAAGAGCTAAAATAAATGAAGCAGCTAATTGAATGGTATCAAATCTTTTGACCTTCAAACTGAGGAAAAAATATTTGTTACATCAACTACCAGAAATTCACTAGGCTCGCAGGAAAACACTTGGTACATCAACAAATACAGGTAGTGGTGGTTTCAAATTTACATTTATTTAGCCATTGCTACTGCATATGTGATTCTAGTTCTAGTGGGGAATAAACTTGCCATAACTGATCATCAGGTGAATTTTCCTGCAAGTTATGTCCAGTAGGTCTGCACTAGACATAGCGCAGCAGAGAATGCAAAGAGGAGTCGTACCTGTCCATTCTGAATGAGCGAAACAAGGATGTACTTCTTGTAAGCTTCCACAGCAATCGCATTCAGCGATGACATTGGGGCAGTAACAGCCTGAAAAACACCTCAATAAGCATCAGATACAGTCCAAGCATCTAACAGTGAAGTGGCACAGGTCAAGGCCTCACATTGTGAAGAAGCTCTAAAGCTTTAGCAAACTTCTTGAGCCCAATGTATATCATCCCTCTGCAACACAAGGCAGGCTAGTAAGAAAAACCCACATGGACTCCCAAAACCATAAATAAAGCACACAATAGTTCTGATACAGACCCATAGTAGCAGTAGAGGAATAGGTCCTTTGGCTGATCGACCTCGAATATGTCATCCTCCAAGACGCTCAGGCCAGCCTTGTACTGCTTGGCCAGCAGGCACAGGAGAAGGTAGTCGGCGTGGACCGGGGTCAGCTGCTCAGGTGAAGCCTGGATCTTGCGAACTGCCACCCGCAGCGGGGCAATCCCCCTGATTGGTGTGTTGAGCTGCATGACCTGATCCTTGAGCACCCTACACACATTCAGGACTGCACACAAAACAAGGCTCAAAAAGTTGTGAAATTGCAAACCGGGACAACGCACATCGTAGTGGGAGTTAGAGCATTGTGATCGGAACCAATCTGGAGATCAAGCAGCACGCACATTTGTCGGGCGCCAGGCGTATCTGGTCCGTCGAGCACGAGGTGAGGAAATCCGCCACGGTGACGAGGAAGTCCCCGCCGCCGAATTCGCTCAGATTGGCACCCGAGGTCACGCACGCCTCCCTGCATAGAACAAAAGGGGGGAAGTTAGGGAGACCACAGGGCTCCACGGGGGGGACGGGGCGAAGGTCCCGAAGGTGGGGGTTAGGGTTCGGCGAGGGGGCGGAGGGAGGAAGCCGTACAGGAGGTAGAGATAGCCGAGGGAGTGGGCCGCGGGGCTGAGGTGCGCGAGGAAGGGGACGAGCGCGGCGGCGTGGGCGCGGAGGGAGTCGCCGTCCGCCTGCTTGAGGAGGCCGTGGAGGTGCGCCCGCTCCTCGGGGCTGCCGGAGAGCCCCTGGATGTGCGCCACGAGGGCCTCCAGGGACTCCATCAGCGTCGTCGCCGCGGCCGCCGCTGTCATGCCCGCCGCCGGTGGGTGTTGCGCCTCCGCCTCCGCCGAGTTGGGGTTTCTGGGTTTGGTTTGCGCTGCGGCGATTCGCTTCTGGCCTGGGGTTTGTTTGGGTTGGGGAGTTTGGATGGCCTGGTGTTTTTTGTTTTTCTTTCTAGGGGTTTCCGTGGGATCTAGGCCGTCGGTTTATCTTGGGATTTAATCTGCACCCTTGATAAAGTTCACATTATCCCTTACCTTATATGCTGATTTTGTTTATGATCAAGCCAAACCGATGAGAAGGCTTTTTTTACAAAATGACTGCATGAGGAAACACACGGCAGATGAATGTGTTCAGTTTAGAAGCAAAATTTGGTCTACACTTCGATTTAAAGCTGCAAAGTCTAGTCATGTCCTAGCTTCATGCCAAAGACCGATCATGCTTAACCCATCGTGGACAAACATACGAAATTTTCTGCAGATAACTTTGGGGAAACTCTCCTCATATGACGAGTCTCCTCATGGAGAGCCACACCCACATGTCAGCCACCCAAATCAGGGCAGTACACAAGGGGAACTCTGTTCCAAAAAGGTAGTCCAATGCCCTGTTTGACATGGCCTCAAATTAACACCATGTTCAGAACAAGATATCTAGTGAAGTTAAAATAATGTGGATGACACCACAATGGAGAAAGAGATGATATCACTGGTGCAAAACATCAGCACAAAGGAGCCCATATATGCGAGTACACTTGCGCTTGCAAGTCCAAAACTCTCGGTTACAATCATACATAAGCGTGTCTGCAAAATCGCTTACATTTTATCTATAGCAACAACAACGAAACAAAAAACGACATAGCCGACTGACTCTCGCGCGAGACTCAGAACCCACAAACATAGGGATATTAGATATGCTGCAGGCAGGATCAAAATGCAGATCCTTAGACTCTACTCAGATGTAGCACGACTATTATTTACACGGTGAGTTTGTGTGGCGTAGGGGGTGCATCCAGATGCTGGAGGTGAAGGGCAGCTACAAGCCCCTGCCATGTTTCCCCAGGGCGAGCCGATGTCTTCAGTTCCACAATTTTCCTCTGCTCCTTGTAGTAGTCTTCTAGCAGCTTGGTCTGCATGATAAAAATTCCATATCAGAGATCACATCTAAAACTCCAATATCAAGATCAAAAGTTCTACACAGCCAGAATAACAATAATGCAATACCCTTATATCATAAGTTGAAAATTTTTGGGGAGGTTTTATTGTTAAAAAGAATTGTGGGTTTTTGAATTCGTGAAAGTAGTTTGCAAGGGGCAGCAGTAGAATCATTGGTCTGCTCTGCTCACATGGCCAGTATGGATAAAGTTCAAGGAATTCTTTGGCATATAACGCAAGGCTGAGACAAATGGTGACCGTTACCTGCTTAGCATAAGTGCGCATCCTCTCCAACCTCGAGTCTTCGAGGCCTAGAATACTGGCAGGCTCTACCTGAGAATGCCATGTATAGCTCCCAACAGAGGGGTTACGGTTCAATGATGCTGAATTGCTCACATCAAATAGCTGTCCACAGTGGGAACAGATGTCGCCCCTTGACCGCTTCTTCATGAAACAGTTATCAGCACATTTGAAATTCAGAACCAAATCAATGTCCACAATCTCATCAAGAATCTCCTGAAACATAGGAAGTTACAAACATATCAGACATGATTCTAGTCACACAATGCTGCAAGTAACTAGGTGTCTCAACCTCTGTGCTGGTTACATGGTATCAGGAATAAACCAAGCTGCTTAGTTCATGAGTACAAGGTAAACAGGCACTTACAGCTTGCATACGGGTGCGTGGTATCCCATCAAGAATGAATCCAGTTTCACCCTTGTTGTATCCCTCCTCAAGCCGCTTCGTCAGCAATCCAAATATGATGTCCTCAGGCAAAAGCCTCCCTTCATCTACTGAATTTGCAATCTGTGCATAAGAAAACAGACCCAACTCAGCCTACTTCCAAAAACCTAAAAAATGTGCTGACAGTTTTAGAGCATTCGGGTAGATATATGCTGGTTTATGGAATGATTCTAGTTTCCAAGTCTGCAAATTAGGCCCTGCTTGGATCAGCTTATGACTATAAAAACACTGCTAAAAAGCTCTAGTGAAACAAACAGGACAGCTTATAATCCAAACAGGGACTTAGACTACCAAATAACTTGTGTAAACGGTTGAGCTGTGCCAAGAGAATGCAGCAAACAGACAAATGCAGGGGACACCAGAAGGGCAAAATGGGAAGGCAGGGTATGCAGGCTCCAGCCGCCCGCAAGCCGGCAGGGATGGAATCTTCCAAACTTCCAATGTGGAAGTGGAACCCTAGCTACGCTAAATCCCCAAATTGCCCCCAACATCGTGTGGACAGAGACAAATTAGAGGGCTGCCCCCTCAGCCGTCCACGACGGCAAGGACTTGGGGAAAGACATGGACAGCACGCTCCTCTCCTCACCATGAGATTCAATCATCCAATACTTGCCCCAGAAAAAAAAAAGAAATGAATCGTGACCTTTACACAAAGAAAGACTTGAATCGTGGCCAGCGAAGAAAACGCTTAATTTGCAGGAACCAAGGAAAAAATCAGTAAATTGGCTGGTTCGAAGAAAAAATCGAAGCTTTGCACAACATGAGGCAAATATCGCGTGCACGATCATAAGAGTCCATAGGTGTGTCACGAGAAATTTCCAGAAGCGGCCAGAAGACTAATAATCCAGCCAAACTTTTGGTCAATCATGAAAATAATGTGTGTAAATGGCATCCATAAACCGAACAAGACGCCAATTTGTTGGGGAAAACCCGAAATTGCTGGAAGAAAAATTCCTCCTACACTGTTGGAGGAGCGCGCGACTTGGATCGCACGAATCAATCAAAGCACGCGATCCAGGCTAGTGCCGCGAACAGGGCTCCGAGATCGCGGGATCATCGAGAGGACCGATGCAGAACCAACTCGATTTCGCGCCAAATTGGACCGCAAAGACGCCACCGGACGAGTAATTTTCAAGATCAAGGGGGAAGGGAAACGGAGCCAACCTTCCTGTAGAGCTGCGATGCGGGATTGAGTTCCTGCCTAACGAGCGTCCCCATGGAGATGTAAGGCACGGCGAGGACCTCCGCGAGGCGCGCGGCGTGGGCGTGCTTCTGGGGGCCAGGGCGGCCCATGACGACCCACTGCACGCCCCTGGGTCCTCCGCCGGCGGGGTCCGTCCCGGGAGCCGGCGCCGAGGCCCGCGCGCGGCGCGCCGCCTCTTCTTCCTCCTCCTCCCAGTCGGACCAGTAGTCCCCCGCCAACGCCGCCGAGGCCGCGAGCCCCCGGTGAGGCGGGGTCAGCGTGTGGCGGGAGAGGAGGGATCGGGCGGCGAGCCGCAAGAGGCCGGCCATTGCTGGCGGCGGCGGCTAGGGTTTGCGGGGTCGTAGGGTTTTGGGGACGGGACGGGGAGGGAAGTGGTGGGGGCGGTGGCGGAGGTGGTGGCGGAGTTTTTATTTGGAAATGGGAAAAAGGTGGAGGAGAGGTCGCTGCGGTCGTTCTGGTTGGTGGGTTGGCTTGGCTGCCTGCGGGCGAATACGAGGCCACGAGGGGATGGGAGTTGGGAGGACTCTCCTCTTATTTGAGGGGCCCTCGGGATCTACAATCTCGAGGCCAATAAACCACACCGCTGTGCTTTGAGATGCACGCTAGTGCCAACTAAAGCATGTAGGCTCTTGACGGTGGATCTCCAGCTGCGGCGCCCACCCGGTGGCGGGTGACCACCACACCGGCGCCGAGCTCGGATGCGTGCGCGGGGACCACATGGAGAAGCGAGCCGCCGCGGCCGCCCCAGCCGCGCGGGCCTCCAGAGGTGCGGCGAACTGGACGAGGAGCCCCCGCGACGCGAGCGGCAGGAGTGGTGGAGCGTACCGTCATTTGGTAGCTGACGGCGTCGACGTGAAGGACCTAACTGAAGCGGAAGCGAAGACGATAACTCGAGGACTAATTCGGCTGGTGTAAAAGTATAGGGACAAAGTTGACCTCTGGTGAGAAGTTGAGGGACCAGATTGGCTATTTTGCCTTTTTAAAAATGTTCGAGGGAGTCCAATCAAGTTTCCAAAGTGTTTGAGGGGGGCACGCCTTGATTGAACTATTTTAGGACAAATTTGATCGTATCCCATACCTCTTTCGTCCTAAATTACAACTCGGTGCGTGGATTATGTTACATATATGAATAAAATCACCTATTGGTCGTATATAGCCTTTTGTTTAAAATGTGAAATCCATCAATTTGGAGACCTCGAAGAAGATTGTTGCTGGCCAGTTTAACATAGATCGAGCTTCGAGATCCTAATTAGATATGAAGTTTCCCGGATTAAATCAAAATGATTTAAATATTTATTTTTAGCCTAGAATACTGTAAGTAAAACTTGCTAAATATTGAAAGTTTGTGGATCTACAGATACTTCTTCAAGATCTAGTTCTACAGAACATCGCAAATACAATTTTTTTGTTTTTTTTCCTCTGAGGCACGTTTGTTTCGTAGATGATCTGAACAGTTGAGGAGTTTCTTTTGGAGTTTGACAAACAAAATCTCTCTAAAATCGGAAGAGGAACGCACGGAGACGTTTGGGACAGACAGAGCCCAAATAGGCCCATATGAACCGGTTCTGTTCTATGGACCGAGCGGGTCCGTAAAGACGCTTCTGGGCCGGACCCCGGGCTCCCTGGCTTCACTTTCTCTCGCCGCAGATGATGGGCTGCGGAACGTGAGCATCACATTACCTGGGCCTGTCAAAATCAAGCGTTTCGGCTCACACCGCCACCACACGAGCCAAAGTTGACTGAGACGTCAAACAAAAGTGCATCTGATTTTCTTTTTCCAAAAAAGAAGTGCATGCATTTCCCTGCCAGCTCAGCTCCTAGTTCCAGCTCAACACCATTGACCATCGTGCCAGGTGATCAGGTCGCCAAGCTTCTTGCAAAATCATGTCAAATTCATTGATCACACGCATAGACACATGCATGGTTGATGTTGTTATTCTTGTTGCTTTCTTCCTTTGGGTTGTGTTCAGATTTTCAAAAAATCATTGTAGCAGCAAATAAAACACTGTAGTAAGTCATGGGAAGCGTGTTTTGTGAGTGGGAGGAATAGTATGAATAGAAAAAAGTCAGAATAAATAGTGTTTAGTTTGTAATGTGAACGGGGCCAAATGCAAATCGGACGCAAGATCATCAATTCATCATCAGGAACAGCACATACTGGCATGCAGCTACATCGGTCAATCAATTCTACATACACAATGGAGCTAGTACGGAACGACCCGACGATCCGCCCACCACAACCACATAGATCGTCATGCATTGGAGCTCATCGTCGAGGAAGAACGAATGTCTCCACCGATCGACCATCACCGGCTCGCGCCGCCGCCTGTGAGCATTTATCGAGCTGCTGCTGGTAGGAAGCATGTATTTAGCTTAGCTCAGGCGGCGAGGCTACGGACGAGGGTGGCGAAGTCGCGCTCGGAGCAGCAAGGGATGGTGAGGCCGTCGGGGTGGCAATGGTGGTCGAGGCCGAAGTAGTCCTCCTCGGCGGTCTCCAGCAGCGCCACGAACGACGGCTGCTTCAGGTACGCCGTCGGCACCACGAACCTTGCCCGGTCCTCCCCCACGTACACCGCGAAGTGTCCACGTGGCACGCCGCCGCTCCCCCTCGGCAGGTGTAGCCGCGCCATCAGCTGCTGCATCAGCTTGTTGCCGCTGCCCATGGATCTCTCTCTCTTGTGAGCCTTGCTAGCTCTTGCCTTGCACGTACGTGTGAATGAATGCTCAGCTCACCGTCACTGATCGAGCTAGCTACTGTGAACAGACAGAAGAGGCTAGCTAGCAGGTTGTTGTGTATGTGAGGCGTGGCCGTCGTCTGATGCTGTTGTTGCTGCAGCTAAGCAACTATGGCGCGGTTTATATAGTGCTGGATCGACCGAGTGAGATCGATGGAGGTTTTGCGATGAGGGCGTTGTAAAAGCCTGAAAGGGAAGAGGAGGGTGATTTGATTTTAAGCTGTTCATCATCGGGTCCAGGGTGTGTGAGAACGGCCAAGAGATGGACATGGCCACATGACGGTCCTATGATGCGTTGCTTTCTCCAGGTTAGGTCAGGATAAGCCCTCTGGATCGGATTTGCATGCACGCGGCTACCTGCATTATATTGTTGCTATATACTTCTACTCTTCGGCGCGTCATCAACTGTGCCGACCGGCCTGTTGGGATAATGGGATGGATGGATAATGTTCGCTGCTAATTCTGAAGATTTCACATTGTTATGGTCATTGATTCAGGGGTCTCGAGTCTGCATTCCTGAGAGCTTTGAAAGAAATCAGGGAACGTGGTTGCCTATCTTGGCTCACCACAGTTGCATGTTCATATAGTACCAATAGGTCAAATAGATACAAGAGATATGTTTGTTACGATTGATTTCAAAACTATTCTATCTCTTATTCTATCTCTAACTCAACCGGACTCTAAATTGTTAGAGTCCTGTTGTTACAAGATTGATGCTATATCTCTAACACCCTCCCTCAATCTAAACTATCTTTCTTTACAAGATTTAGATTGCTTCTAAACACTTCAAACTTGTGAACCGGCAAGGCTTTGGTAGATCCATCTGCAAGCTGATCATTAGTTGATATTAGTCGAACATCTAACATCTTGTTGACAACTCTTTCTTTAACAAATGAAAATCAATTTCAATATGCTTGGCACGTGCATGAAACACTGGATTAGCAGCCAGATAGGTAGCTCCTAAATTGTCACACCACAGACATGAGATCTGTTTTATAGGAACTCCAAGTTCAGCGAGCAATGATTCTATCCAAATCACCTCAGCAGTTGCATTAGCCGTAGACTTATACTCAGCCTCTGTACTTGACCGTGCAACAGTAGCTTGTTTTCTTGCACTCCATGAAACAAGGTTGTCACCAAAATAAAATAAATAGCAAAACCACCAGTTGATCGTCGATCATCTATACTTCCAGCCCAATCAGCATCTGAGAAAGCACTGATCAACTGAGAACTAGACTTTAGAATCCTCAGACCAACATCAGTAGTATACTTAAGATATCTAAGTATTCTCTTAACTGCTAACCAATGAACAGTTGTTGGTGAATGCAAAAACTGACAAACCTTATTCACCGAATATGCAATATCAGGTCTTGTTAGTGTCAAATACTGAAGTGCTCCAACTATACTTCTGTAATGTACTTCTGTAATGTGTACTATCATTTTCCTTTAATACTTCTCCTTCAAATTTGGAGAGCTTTTCCGAGGCTGACAATGGTGTAGGCGAAGGCTTACAATTTGTCATCATAGCACGTGCCAATATCTCTCTTGCATACTTGGCTTGAGATAAGAGTATACCATTTTCTTCCTTGGTTACCTCTATTCCTAGAAAGTAATGTAAATCTCCAAGATCTTTAAGAGCAAAATCTTGTCGCAAATCTTGCAGTAATGCTGAAATAACTTCCTTTGATGATCCAGTAACAATTATATCATCAACATAAATCAACATATAGATTGTAACCAGACCTTTTCTATAGATAAAGAGGGAGGTGTCTGACTTAGAAGATATAAAACCAAGCTTACAAAGCTTAGAACTCAACCTTGCATACCAAGCACGTGGAGCTTGTTTCAACCCATATATTGCTTTGTCCAACCTACACACATAGTTAGGTAAAGCAGGATCTTCAAAGCCACGTGGCTGACTCATATAAACCTCTTCTTCCAGAACACCATGAAGAAACGCATTTTGGATATCTAATTGCCTGAAACACCATCCTTTAGATATTGCAACAGATAGAACAAGTCTTACAGTAGCAATGTGTCTTCATAGTCAATACCATACCGTTGTTTAAAACCTTTTGCCACTAACCGAGCCTTGTGCCTATCTATTGATCCATCAGATTTCTTTTTGATTTTATAAACCCACTTGCAATCAATAACATTGTTACCTTGTTTGTGTGGTACCAAGTGCCATGTCTGATTGCGTAACAATGCCTTGTATTCTTCTTCCATAGCCCTTTTCCATTTAGGATCATCTAGAGCTTCATCTACACTTTGCGGTTCACCTGTAGTAGACAAGAGACCATATATAGTACCATCATGAAATTTCTTAGGTTTAGTTATACCACTTTTCAACCGAGTGTTTGGTCGAGATGATGCTGGCAACAACTGATCAGAAGCAGCAGCAGACTGATGAATATTTGTTTCTCCGGTTGTGGCCACATCTAATTTGGCGTTTGGTGTAGAGGATCCGGGCTGCTGCAGCATGGGCGCGGGAGACAGCGCCGTTGTCCCCCCACGTGTCGACGCAGGAGCGGCTCCAGCACCCTGGGACAAGCCAGACGGATCCGCCTGGGATCGCGCGTCTGATCGGGGCAGAGAATCTGTCGGGATCCCGTCGGCTGGATTGTTTGCGGCTGGAGAAAGTGTAGCTTCTTGAAAAACATTGCTTCCACTAGGATTTTGAACAGCTTTTCCTGCAGAATCTTCTTGATCACCTGCACCATCATGTGTATCACTGAACAGCTCATTAGTAGTATTAGGATCACCACAGTTTACATCCCCAAGTAGATGTGATGGAAGAAGAAGAATTTCTTTTCTAAGAAGAGCCCCGGCATTAGGATGAAGGCTAGCAAAAGGGAAAATACTCTCATCAAATACCACATCTCTAGAGATGTAGACTCGACCGGAGGCAATTTCAAGGCACTTGTAACCTTTATGTTGCGGGCTATAACCAAGAAAAGCACATCGAGTAGAGCGAAAGGCAAGTTTCTTGGTATTGTAGGGTCGAAGATTTGGCCAGCATGCACATCCAAAAGTGCGAAGGGTGTTATAGTTAGGATTTTCTTTGAGAAGAACTTCAGATGGTGTGCGAAAGGCAAGGAGTTTGCTGGGTAGAATATTTATGAGATGAGTAGCTGTGATGAAAGCTTCATCCCAAAACTTCAAGGGCATCGATGCATGGGCAAGGAGAGAAAGACCAACGTCTACGATGTGATGATGTTTGCGCTCCGCTGCCCCATTCTGTTGATGAGCATGCGGGCAAGAAACTCTATGAGTGATACCAATCTTATGAAAGAAGGCATCAAGCTTTTCATACTCTCCCCCCAGTCGGATTGAACTGCAATTATTTTCTTATTGAATTTGCGTTCAACCAAGTTTTGAAAATTTTGAAAGACTTGGAATACATCAGATTTATTTTTGAGCAAATAGATCTATGTGTATTTGCCAAAGTCATCTATGAAACTCACATAGTATGAGAAGCGCCCAACAGAAGTAGGTGCCGCTCCCCATACATCGGAATAGATTAGATCAAGCGGAGAAGTAGATATACTGTTAGACTTTGAATAAGGTAGTTGATGGCTCTTGGCCATCTGACATGCATCACACACTGAAAGAGTATCTTCTTTTGCACATGGCAACTTATTGTATCTAAGCACACGCTTGACTATAGGAAAAGCTGGATGACCTAATCTACTATGCCATCTTGATTGAGACGGCTTATTGACACCATAAACTTGTTTGTTGGGACTTCTCTGGGGGCAATCTGTGGCGAGAGGATAAAGACCGCCCTTGCATCTACCTCGATGTAGAACTTCACCCGTTTGTCGATCCTTAATAAGAAAGAATTTTGGATGAAATTCAATGTAAGCATCATTGTCAGATGTAAGACGATGAACAGAAACTAGACTTTTGCTGCCGCTAGGAACATGAAGGATATTTCTTAGATGGAAATCTTTGTTTGGGGTATGTAAAATTGTGTGACCAATACTACTAATGTGCATACCTGAGCCATTGGCAGCTTGGACTTGATCACGGCCATTGTACTTGTCACGGACTGTGATCTTCTCAAGTTCGCTGGTAATGTTGTCAGTGGCACCACTGTCAACATACCAGTTTGTGTCTACTCCATATCCTCCAATTGTTGCGCCAGCCATCCTGGGATTCTACTCTTCTTCATCATCTTCCTCATATCTGAACCAGCAGACAGCTGCGTCATGGCCTGGTTTCTTGCAAATCTGACATTGGATAGCCTTCTTCATCTTGCTTCCTTGCTTGGCAGATCCTGAGCTGTTGGATGTTCCACGTCCTCCTCCTTGATTTCCTCGGCCACGACCTCTGTCGCCACCACGGCCACGGAAGCCGCCGCGTCCCCTCGACGCGGTGTTGACCGAGGATGGTGAGGACTGTCCTTCACGGAGCATCTCGAGTCGAGCATCATAGGACATAAGTTGAGAGAAAAGATCACTCATCGTGATATCATCAGTGCGACCCATAATAGATGAGACTACTGGATTGTAATCTGAATCTAAACCAGTAAGAATATGGGACACCATCACATCATCTTCAATAACTTTACCAGCAGCAGCGAGTTCATCTCGTAGACCTGTCATCTTGGTGAAGTATGCGGCCATGGTGGAGCTTCCCTTCTTGGTTGTGCATAGCTGCATACGCAGATTAGTTGATCGCGCACGAGAGGTAGCAGAGAACATGGTGTTTAGTGCTGTCCAGACTCGTGCCAACGTAGATAGGGTTGCTACTTGAGCCAACACTTCTTTGGTGAGGTTATTGATCAAGTAGCTAAGGAGTTGCTGGTCTTTTACTAACCAGGTTGTTAACTCCGGATTGGGGACGAGGGTCTTCTTGCCGTCCTTGTCGACACCCTCCATGGTTGCCGGCGGCATTGGCGTCGTCCCATCTAGGAAGCCCACGAGTTGAGCCGCCCGAATTCCAGGTAGGATCTGTGCCTGCCATAGCACGAAGTTGTCCCGGGTCAGCTTCTCAGAAACCGCCGGGCCAAGTGCCAATTGCGTCGAGCTTGAGGACGCCATAGGTGTTGAGGCTATGATGTTCGTGGAAGGTGGGCTCTGATTACCATGAAAGAAATCAGGGAACGTGGTTGCCTATCTTGGCTCACCACGGTTGCATGTTCATATAGGACCAATAGGTCAAAGAGATACAAGAGATATGTTTGTTACAATTGATTTCAAAACTATTCTATCTCTAACTCAACCGGACTCTAAATTGTTAGAGTCATGTTGTTACAAGATTGATGCTATATCTCTAACAAGCTTTTCCCATGGATATACATTCATGGTGACTGCAGGTCTGCGTCACATTGTTCAGAACTTGAGATCGATTCAGTTGTTCAGGGGAAGTATATATCACTGCATTCCATTCATCGAGGTGACGAGAGCAGCTAGATATATAAAACTGCATTCTCATTGCAGAGCCGATTGTGCATTCATTGTTCAGTTCAGTACGTACTCCTACGTAATTTACGCTGAAAGCTCAGCGCACGAACTCCTCCGCGGAATGTGTAGCTATCTCGCGGACCCGTGCGCGCAGGGGGCAAAAATATCTGGACAAGAACTGGTGGTTGCCGTGGGTTCTGCATCAAGCAAGACTGGCAGCCCTTGTCACACGCTGAAGAGATCTCTTCGTTCTCTCATTTCAGACAAGTTGCTGCTGCCGCAACTGTACAACACGGCCGGACCACCGCCCAGCGCCCCAGGTGTGTTCGTCGAGATTCAGCTCGTGCGCGAACGCAGAGGGGGGACACGGCCGCATGGGCTTCCAGCCTCATGCCGTGCCCTCGCGATTGCTCCAGAGTGCTCGTCATTTCGTCAAGGGGCGCGCCAAGAACACACAGAAGCAGCAGCCAATCATTCAAGCGATGGCGCCAAAGATGGCTGCAATCGATGGCGAGCTGCCTGCCGTGGTACGGGCCCGATCGAGAGGTTCAGAGAATCCAGTGGCAGACACAGCAGGCTGAAAAGATAAGGATCGTTCCTTTTTTGGAAGAGAAAAGTTCAGACAGGGGAGGGCCCAAAGGACACCTGATGCAGCTCTGCTCTGGAGACGACGAAGACGACGACACCCACAGCATGCAGGGATCCATGGGGGACTCTGGACCATGGTATTCGCGATCTACGGATTGATCGATCAATCTGTGGCTGAGAATCATGCCTCATCCGGATCGAGTACACCTGGTCTGATCTAGGCTAGCTAGCGGTTTCCGGCCAACTTGCTGTTCAGGTGTGCTTGGGGGTAAGGGAGACTCGATCGAAACAGCCAGCATGACTCCGGCAAGGTCACGCAGCGTGCCGGCGAGATCGAGGACATCGCGATCTAGCGCTTCCGATTCCGGCCAAGTTGGCCATATCTCGCCTCTGCTCGTTTCAGACACGCGGAGATGGGAATGGGGTGTCAAGTGGCATGCGCAGTGCATTGAACTTGTCGTCTACTAATACTGAAATTCATTTCGTTAAAAAAAAAATCATGTAATGCACACGCCGTTAAAGAAGGAGATCAGTATCCTGCATGATCGGCTTATTATAGCGACGACGCAAGCTAACTCATCCCATAATCCATGAGCTTGCTTTGGTACAAGTTGCAAAAAGTTCCGTTCATTGGCCATTATTGCTCTATGGGATGCAGTGGTGTGGCATCAAAAGCCCAAGTGGCAGCTTCGAGTAAAATGCAGCTCTACATGCATCTACAGAAGAGGACGAAAATGGCAAAAAAGAAAAAGGAAAAATTTGCGTCTGCCGGGAGTCGAACCCGGGTCTATTGCTAGGAAGGCAATTATCCTAATCGTTGGACTACAGACGCTTGTACGTACGGCAGAATAAAGGATGTTTCACTTAACGCCCACCGCCCATACGCTGCGAAGCAAACCAGTTGCTTTGCAGGTCCTAGAGATCCTCCTATATATCCATTCTCCGCCTCTTGATGTGCTAATATAGAACCTTCATGCTTGTGACAAATGTGCAGAAACAAGCTAATTATGCCGCAAGCATGTTAGTTGTAATTTGAGTGATTAATTTTTTTTTAGTAATATGAGTAATCAATCTTGGTAAAAAAGAAAATTTTACGGTGAAGGGATAACTTGTAAACGCCGGATGTGGGGTGATATATTAGAAACAAGAGAAGCGCTAGCCACAGCAACAATGACTTGATGCATTCTATTATTCCACACACTTGCGAGTCCTTATTAGAGTGATCGACATATCGATAACATATAGGGACAATCTAGACATCGAATGTGGCAGTGGCGATAAGAGAGCTATCCCCTGCAACAAAACTGAGAGGACCGATGCCACTAGAACGGTTTATATATCAATAGAGAAAACTCAATTTTTTTAAAAAATAAAATGCAACAAACTTGGAACATGAGCAATGTTACTTGAGGAAACTTATAGCGTGTTGTGCATGTGTATGTCTATTACTCGGTAGAGGTACATTGTTTATACATTTTAGTTGTATGGTATGTTCTTAGACATAAATTCGTTAGAGCTTTGAAAACTGACATGGCTTAAACCTAATTGAGGTCCTTTTTCTTTTCTTTCCTGAAAGGAATTGAGCTCCTTCTCGAAACAGAAAGAAAAAAGTTTGTCAAAAAAAAAGAAAGAAAAAAGAACAATAATCACTCAGCCACTCACTGACATATTATATATATTATTCTAAGGTATATTATATTATATATTTTCTATGTTGATATACTTATATGGAGTCTAACAAAACTTAATTTTCTATTTTATGATGTTTCTTTGATTTACTATGGTTTTTTAAAGTTTTAGCCAAAAAAATAAAAAACAAAAAAGACAAAATCATATTCAGTACTGCTTATATCTAGTTCGGGGAGATAAAACGTATGGTTTCACAAGTTGAAGGACGTGTGCTACCCGATTTGATTGTCGAGAGAGCAAACTTAAACTCAGTCAAATGTCTAGGAGGTGAAAGTTTTTTTTGGTGTTGTCAGGCTGTGTGGCTCTGTGAAGTCGGTTCGAGACCCAATTCGAGGCTGAAAGCCCACAGGAGATCTGACGCAAGCCCATAAAACAATTCGGGCCACCCTACCCAATCTCAATTTCCTCTCGACCCAGCCAGCCAGAAGACTCCTCTCCCTTCCCCTCTCCCCACCGCTGCTCGCAGCACACCCAAACCCTAGCGCACACCATGGCGGCGGCGGCGGCGCAGCAGAAGATCCGGTGGGGCGAGCTCGAGGAGGACGACGGCGGCGACCTCGACTTCCTCCTCCCCCCGCGCGTCGTCGTGGGGCCCGACGAGAACGGGCTCAAGAAGGTCATCGAGTACCGCTTCGACGACGACGGCAACAAGGTCAAGGTCACCACCACCACCCGCGTCCGCAAGCTCGCCAAGGCGCGCCTCTCCCGCAGCGCCATCGAGCGCCGCCAGTGGCCCAAGTTCGGCGACGCCGTCAAGGAGGATGCCGGCTCTAGGCTCACCATGGTCTCCACCGAGGAGATCCTCCTCGAGCGCCCCCGCGCCCCAGGTCTGGATCAACCCCCTCCTCTGCCCGCTGCCAACTAGGATTTTTTTATTCATTATCATTTCTTTCTATTACTATCAACTAGGCATATTTCGATTCGTTTCTTCTTAGTTCAATATAATCGCAGATACACGCGTTTTTTTTCGTGAAATTGGGTGTCTCGATGGATTCAATAGCTTTGTGTACATGTTCCTCTAATCTAGATTGACAAGAGGGTTTGCGGTGTCGAACGTTTCTAATTAGGCTATGTAGGATCAACAAATTTGGTCATGATTCTGTTCATCCCATTCCAATTGCTTCTTGACTGATGCAAGAATCCCGGAGCACTGAAAAAAAAAAACCTTTTCATTCTCAGTGATCATCATTGTAAACTCGGTGATGCACTCAACTGTTGTTGTTTATTATCTATGTTAATAGAACTATAATCAGCACCCATTCAATAAAATTGTTGCAGAACATTTTTTTTTGTTTCATCTAAAAACCGTGAATTCCATTGCATTTTTCAGTAGAATCCCAATATGATGCAGTTGTAGCGCTGACTGCAAGTTACCTCAGTACCAATGATTGTTGCGTTACAATTTACATGAGCTCCTGAATGCTCACATATAACAAAAATCTAGCGTGGCTACAACATTTCACACTGGCTCTTCTTGAATTGCTTACGATTTGTCTTTACAATATTCACAAATTCAGACATAGTTACATTGATGAATATCTGCCATAGCATTGCATCTCATGGACACAGACCTGTCATTTAGCCATTGACCCATCGTTAATATTGTGCGTACTGTATTAAAAAATTTGTTGTGTTCTGCAGCCTTTAAACTTGCCTTTTTTAAACTTTGGCAATCTTGTTATCTTCGTTCCTTTGCGCTCATATATTTGCTAACTGCGCACTCAATTGTAGGGAGCAAATCTGACGAGCCAGCTGCATCTGGTGACCCACTGGCTGCGGCAAGCAAGGGAGGTGCTGTTCTCATGGTTTGCAGAACCTGTGGCAAGAAGGGTGACCATTGGACCTCAAAGTGTCCCTACAAGGACCTTGCACCACCAACTGAAAGTTTCACGGACAGGCCTCCTACTTCCGATGGACCTCCTGCAGCAGGCGGTGCTACTAAGGGAGCATATGTTCCCCCAACCCTGAGGGGTGGCGCTGACAGGAGCGGCGGAGACGTGATGCGCCGTAGGAACGATGAGAACTCTGTCCGTGTCACCAACCTCTCGGAGGACACCCGTGAACCTGACCTCCTCGAGCTGTTCCGCGCCTTCGGCCCTGTCAGTCGTGTCTATGTTGCAGTGGACCAGAAGACTGGGTCAAGCAGGGGGTTCGGCTTCGTCAACTTTGTCCACAGAGAGGATGCTGAGAAGGCGATTAGCAAGCTCAATGGTTATGGTTATGATAACCTTATCCTCCGCGTTGAGTGGGCGACCCCAAGGCCCAACTAGTTATTTTTTGCTGCTGCTACTTACTAGAGCTGCATATTTTCGCAGAAAAATGCTATATTGGTATGTTGTTCGGAATAGTGCTCGTGTCATTGGCATATATGCTGTTTCGTGAAAACCTAATGTTATGTGTGATTTTGGTTGGACGGGAATAATTATACTCCTGCTGTTTCTTCTGCTGTCTCTGCTGTCCGTGCAAATGTGAGCCAGTGTTTGATTTGATCTCTGCCTATTCGTTGAAATTAGCAGCGATTCTTTCCTATTCCTGGAGACTTGCAATGCGATTCCTCATATCGGATTGTTAGTGACATTGTCTCGACGAACTGAGGTAGAGGGACTTGTCTCGCCGAAGCCAGGTAGAATCTGGAGCAGTCTGTTAGGATTCGTTTGCTTGGAGTATGGTCAATGTGATGCAACTATTTCTGTTGCTATCCTAGGTTCAGGGAGTTTGTTAGGATATCATTCGACCCCCCACACGATTGTGCTCGACAGTCGGACTCGCAAGTGTATAAAAGAGAGTGACTATATTCTAAGAACTTGCAAGAATGGCGGCCGTGCCTGACGCCATGGAGATGGCTCCTCCTGTCCCGGCTGAGCCCAGGCGGAGGTCGCCGTGCCCTGGGTGCCGGGTGGACAAGCGGAAGGCGGAGCGGGAGGGGATGTTCCCATACAAGGAGTTGTTCCTCATATGGCTCGTCACCCTCTGCTACAGTTGCGTCATCCATCTATCCATGGCCATTCCCAGTCCCAGTCTTGTTTCCGCACTGATCCAACTTGTTTGTTCGTCGCGTCTGTTCTGGGAACAGTCGGTTTGCTCCAGATGATTTTGTATCTTTACTTAGACGCATGAAACTGTATATATCATTCCTCACTATTGACAATGTCGTTTCTTCTTGGAACTAAATTAATAAATCACGACAGTATATATCTTGTTAAGAGATCACACTAGCTACCACTATTTGTGCTCTGGAATTTTATCCTGCCCCTAATCAGAAAGTCACATGGTTTTATCTACCTGCAGCCTTGCCGTTACAGATGCTGTTTCCCTTCTTGTATTTTATGGTGAGCAACTTCAGTTTACTTTCCATTTTACAGATATTCGATTTTTTTAATAGAAATTCAACACTGTCATTTCACAGATGCTGTTTTTTACTTGCTGTTACAGTCTACAGATGCTGTTTCCCTAATCAGAAATTTATGAGTGTCTTTGTGTTTCATCGAAGTATAAAAGAGCCACAAGAACATTATTCTTTTTATGAGGATTGCTTACATATACAGAACTATCAATATATGTTGTGCTGCTAAGTCACTAAGCTACTGTTGCAATAAGCTGATTTTAAAGAAGATATCAATTTGCAGCATTGTAAGAATAAAAAAGCTACAAGTAGCATTAAAAAATGTTTTCGTATATATAACGTTTGATGTCATTTTTCTATGGTGAAGTAGCTAGATTAGATCTGTTGTAGTTTTCAAAAGGACTTAAACTATGTAATCTTAATCTTCTTCGGGTTAATTTATCTTAGATCTATGCTTAACATTTCCTTTTTAAAAATAATGATGAATGTCCACATACTTTTTTCTCTCGTTTATCAACTATTATGTGGTTTTGTTGGTGCGTTTTCTACTAATAGTTCCTGTTCTCTGCCCAAACAATGAGAATAGAGCAGTGCAATACTGCAATGGCATATATTATTGTGAATGGTTTTATGTCTATATGAAGGTGCATCATTTATGGCTGGTCGCGCACTCACCTCTGTAATATGGGGAATGGTGGCTGATAAGCATGGGCGGAAGCAAGTTATTGTAATCACACTTATTGCAATGTAAGAGTCACCTTTCAGCACAAATAGTCCCCTGATGTCAACTCTTTGGCTGATGCATCTAGAGATTGGCCACGTTTTCTTATCTGTTTCAGAGTTATGTTCAATACTCTTTTTGGACTAAGCTCAAAGTATTGGATGGCAATATTCACAAGAGCCCTGCTTGGGTTATTGTCTGGGATGCTCGGACCAATCAAGGTTCTCACAAGTTGCTATGAAACTTAGATTCAGTTTTTCCAGCTAATATTCTACAGTAAATGTTTCACGGCATTAAATTTTATTTACCTCTTTTTTCCTCAGGCTTATGCGACAGAAGCATGCCGTAAAGAATACAATCATTTGGCTTTAGCAATTGTAAGATGTCTGAATTTTCTATTTAAAATTTTCAACCTGAAGCCCAAGTATATTGTTCACGAGTTGCTATTGCTGGATGGACCAGATTTCTTCCTCACGTGGCATAGGCCTTGTTGTTGGACCAGCTATTGGTGGTTATCTTTCACAGGTAACAGTTTATAATCATCTCGGCATAAAATGAATCTTTGCATTAGTAACTAAACCTGTTATGAAATTACTATTATGTTCTTCTGACCATGAATTTAGTTAAACCTCATCACAAAGACCGTATAACTGTCCGAGGGATTTCATGGTTGCACTTTTTTTTTTTTGTTTCCAATGATCCTTTATAAACTGCACTTATCCAACCTATCCACTATGCACATATTTTTTAGTTCTTGGTTTATCTTATTAATTTACTCATTACTTATCATGACCTTAATATGGCAGGTATTCAATATTCTGTAGACAACAATATCGATACATGTAGGATGATTTATCCAACCTATAGACACTTAGGGTAATCTTGCACAAAGTTACTCTACATTTTATTACTATATCTGCATGTGATTTTGAGTCAAAACATCTATATGTAATCCTCTTAAACTTAAATGACTGTGTAATCGTTACTGCATATCAGCCAGCAGATAAATATCCAGGCATATTCTCCAAGAAGTCCATATTTGGGAGGTGAGCAGGCTTTATGCATCCTTCTCATGTCAGTTCTCAGTAACAATGCTACTTATGTTCTAACTTGCAACATTCTAGGTTTCCATATTTCCTTCCCAGCCTATCCGTATCATTCCTTGCATTTATCGCTCTAATTTCCTGCTTCTGGCTAACGGTGAGTTTGCTGTTCCTATATTCCTACAATTTGCTTTGGAAAAACTTCATTCTAGGAGAATATTTCGACACCATTGTTGTATTGTTGTTGACTTTTTGAAGCATAAGCTAAGTGAAGATGTATGAAGTGCAAAAGGAAAGGGTAATTTTGTGATATGCTATGGTAACATAAATGAAATTATATGAAGTAAAATCTTGAGAATGAATTTTTGTGATGTAGTTTTCCAATCATAGTGTAATCTTGTGAAATTTACTCAAAGCTTATATTGATTGCAGCAGTGCAAAAGCTGCTGCAAAAGAAAAAAAAATATGAAAACAAGATACAGTCTCTGATTTTAGCAGTGCAAAGAAACTAAGGAAACAAGATACAATCATGAATTGCAATGGTGCAAAGAAAAAATAAGCAAGATACAAGCTCAGCCATCCTCAGTTTTCTTTGTTTGGTTGGATGCTCTGACTCACTGAGAGAAGAAACTTGCAGCAATCCTTATCCTTGCTGGTAGGGATGATAGCACCGGAACCCTATAGAGCACAAGGATTAAGATTGTAAAACTAAGAACTAAAAGACTCCATTTAGTTGGCTGCTCAGAGTCTCTACTTGAGGGTGAGAACGCCTCCGCCTCTTGCACTGCATCTACTATATCCAACAATAACAACTTATTTGTTTTCCAAATTACAGGAAACTTTGCATAAACACACTGGAGATGTTGCTGACAATTCAATTGAAACCGTAGAAGATTCTCTCGCTAGTACAGATGCTCAAGAAACTAGACATGGTGGAAGTGGTTTTCTACAATTATTCAAAAACTGGCCACTGATGTCAGCTATAATTTTATATTCTATATTCTCTCTCGAAGATGTGGCTTACTCAGAGGTAAAATTTCAAGGTCTCTACTGTCTCATCTTTTTACAGTTCCACTGTATTTGTTCTGTATTTAGTTCAGGAATGCCTTGCAGGTATTTTCTCTTTGGGTTGTCAGTGACAGGAGGTATGGTGGATTGGGCTTTTCTACTACAGATGTGGGCAATGTTCTTGCAATTTCAGGTATTTTAGAGTACGCTCAAGAAGAAATTTTTTCTCTAAAATTTGTTCCCAACATGGTTTTGGAAGGGGAGCGGATCCTGTTTAAAATAAAGGGAATCCGTCCTTATTGCCTTTTACCTCATGAGTTGCTTTGCGAGTGAAAATGCCCTTTATGATCCAATAGAGGCTTTGAAATCTCGACAGGATAATAGAGTTCAAAAGGCCTGATAATAAATCTATACTTCTATAGGGACCTAGGGAACGTTTGGTTCCTGCCCACCCTGCCCTTCCAAGACATGGTGCACGGTGCACCAATGATTTGTCCACCCCTGCCTGGGCCACATATAAGCGGAAAAACGAAATGGTGCGGAGCCCGATGGGGGGTGGGGGTGTTAATCGGTGAGCTAAATCCTTGGTGCTGAACCAAATGGCAACGGGTAGCTAGCTAAAGCAAACGTACACCTAGTTTAAGGGCAAGGTGTTCTTCATTGTCACATCAATGGCTAGCTTCTCGGGAGAAAGCCATTGACATAGAGTATCTATGGACAAATACTCCTGGTACTGTAACATTGCACATAATTAAGGAATACATATATGAATATGTGGCTAGGCTGATGTAATATATGCTATATCAAAGAATTTGATAATGAAAACTATGAACTTGGTTACTCATATTCGTGCGAATAAGTAGACTGACCAAACTTTTTATTTTTATCAGGTCTCTTCCTCATGTTATTCAAATTTTTATCTATCCATCAGTTGCAAAATTAGCACCCATCACATTAGTTCGCACAACAGCAGTAAGTATTATTCATTGCTTGTTTGGTTTCATTCTATTTTAACACTTAGACTTATTAGATAATCTGATATGCAGATATTGACTGTACCGCTTCTTTCTATCTATGCGATCTTGCCTGCAGTACTGTCAGGATTCCCTCTACATTTGGTAGTAAATTGTGCATCTTTTCTGAAGAATGCTTTCACAGTGAGTGCAAAATCTTTTCTGAAGACGATGTTCTCAAGTTGAACACTGTTTGTCTTAGTGGTGCTAAGAACTTGATGATATTCATATCGCATAAAAAGTTTCTAAACAAATTTTGCTCTGCGTATGCAAGAACTAGTACATAATATTGTTGTTTTATATACAACAACAACAACATAGCCTTTAGTCCCAAGCAAGTTGGGGTAGGCTAGAGATGAAACCCAATTCTTATGGGTTTCTGGAGCTACTTGATATTTTATATTTGATAAACATTCCAAGCATGGTTCTGTTTATATTTGAGCGATTGCTTAATATGTGTTGCTTACATATTCTATCTTAAACAGTCTTTATTCATTGCTACAAAAATTACTCATGATACTCTAAACTGTTTTTAGGTAAGTTCAATTACCGTGTTCAACATATTAATTAATGATGCTGTGGTAAGTTAATGATAATTTTGTTACATTAAACCCTGTGAATATTGGTAATGCCAAACTTCCTTTTCTTAACATCACTACGCCAAAAAAACAGACTCAGGATGTAAGGGGTCAGGCTAATGGTATTGCTGTAACAATAATGTCCATCGCTAAAGCTATCGCACCAGCTGCTGCAGGAATCATGTGAGTACTATCCACTGTTCATGATATGTATTTTAACTATTTTTTGACATAAGATATGTATTTTAACTATTAATTAGTTAATTTAATTATGTCAGAAATATAAACAATTTATGGTAAAAATTTTAATTCCAGATCTGCTCTATATTTATCAAATATTTTCCATCGCAAACATGAGCTGGTATCCAACTTGGAATTTACCCCCAATTTGCAAACCTGATATTTATTCCTTTTTCTAATTCTTTGGACAAATACCAACTTACTTTTTCCTCTTTCATTTTTAGATTTTCATGGGCACAAAAGCGTCAAAAAGCTTCATTTCTTCCAGGTAGTACAGAGGTTTTACTTATTCTTGAAGTGATGAAATATTTTATTTAATATTTTTTGGAACGGTGTATTTAGCACTTTGTCAGAATTCCCCACCCATTTTTGTATCTGACATTTGTTTTCAGTTTCCCTTAATGCCAACTAAGAAGATATGCACTAATTAGAGGGGTTTGGACCTCAAGCAATCACTTAGGCTTTGTTTGGTTAATCCCCTTCCCAAAGGGATTGAGGGGGATTTTGACTTGTAGGGATTTTATCCCTTCCAACCCCGTTTAATACGCTTCCAACTGAACATGGCCTTAGGAAGTTTATGGACTATGATGTACATACTAATGGTTCAGGACCTAGATAACAACCTTGAACACATTCAGTGACAGCCGATGCTCTTTACTCGGTTATAGATGTGGCTGCTTTGTTCCCACTGAAAATATTAAGCCCTAGTAGTTTTTATTTGAGAATTTGCTTAACAGGTGCCATGCTAGACTAGAATCCATACCACACTTCAGATGACCCTTTGAAGTTTACACTGAACTTGAAACACTGCCTAGACATGAACTATCACGCCGATCCCTGCTACACAACATAAGCAAGAAAATATCATGTACCATTCTATGAGAAACATGACCGCTAATGTCTGATGAATCTCGCAGGCGACCACCTGGTGTTCTTTATGCTAAATGTGGTCACAGTCACTGGCCTTGTGTTCACCTTCAGACCATTCTTTGTTCGAGGCACCATGAATCATTGAGAGAATGAACATGGGGGGTCCAATCAGCCTGCTCAGCCCATTCAAAGATACACACTCTGATGGCGGCATCGGGTGGCAGCTATTAATTGAGGCCTTCCGCGGTTGAAAGGAGCAAATTAATCGCAAAAAAAAAGTGTGGATTGGAGTAACTAAACATAGGCTACTAGAAAATAAATGGAGCCAATACTCTGCACAATATTGGCTCTCTTGTATAACATACCCACTTTCAATAAATATATATGTATCATGTAATCAGCTGTGGTGCATACTTGTACAATGCAATTGACAAACGTCTTAAAGCAGGGTAACAAAACACTCGAGCCTTTCCTTGTGATGATGAAGCAGTAGTCCCCCCATATAATCATACCTGATGAAAATATGCATGTAGACCCTTCCAAAGGGGGTAAGTAAATATCTCAACAGAAGCACCTTGCACTACCTTGTGCTAATACCAAGAAAATCATATATCAAGTGGGAGAGGGACAAAAAAAAAAGTCAGACGAGTGAATAGTCATGTAAACCCATGTTAAAAGAATTCAAGTAGCATGGGTAAAGGCTGGTGCTCATCTTAGAGCAACAACATAAAAAAAAGGACCCCATGTTAAACGAATTCGAGTACCATGGGTAAGATTGCCGTTCATCTTAAAGCAACAGCATAAAAGAGGGGGTGGGGGTGGGGGATAAAACATGCGTTTGCCGGGAGTCGAACCCGGGTCTATTGCTTGGAAGGCAATTATCCTAACCGTTGGACTACAAACGCCCGGTGATGAATTTTTGTACAGCTCCATATTGACAGATACTTTGGCAAATTTGGATGCAACTGAAAGTTCCGTTATGAGATTGTTGAGACAGCAACAGATAGCTAGTGTCTGTGGACGTGTGTTTCGCTAATTTCAGTTGCTGCGTACGCAACCGAAAACATGCCATCTTCTTTTAATCAAAGTAACCAAGAACTAGTAGCCTGGGTCCTGCAAGTTTTAGCCATGAGGCACATCTTAAAGCATGCATCGGTTGCAGTTGCAGACTTGCAGTCATCATTATATAGTTGCAGTCATTAAATAATATAATCAGTTGCAGTCATCGTTCTCATGAACTTCATCAGATTTGCGTGCACAAAATAATTTAGTCAGGTTCAGTTTTTGCTAGACTCGAACCGAATCAGTTATACTTCCATTCCAGAGAACACAAGCACGCCATCGCGTGAGTAGCAGCAAATCATCTTTACATGATCCAATAAGAATCAATAACCCTCGACACACACACAAACAAAACTGTCCTAGAAACTTAACGAAGTCGGCGACCATCGCTGTCAGTGTCGCCCATCCACGCCGCCGACGATGTCGGCGAAGTCGCCCTCGGAGGCGCAGGGGATGGTGAGGCCGCCGCATCGGTGATCGAAGCCGAACTCATCCTCCACTCTCTTCAGCATCGTCACGAACGCTGGGTGGCTCAGGCACGCCGTCGGCACCACCAGCCGCTTCCTTCCCTCGCCGGCGTACACTGCCAGGTGTCCCCTCGGCACCTCCGCTGACGCCGCCGGCGACCGGCTCCGAGCCAAGTGTAGCCTTGTGAGCAGATGCCCCAGCTTCCCCGCCATTGGTGATCTGTCTGTCAGTTTCTCACTTTCTCTCTACCAAAGAACTAGTTACACTACTGGATTTTGATTGAGCACCGAGCTATAGCTCTGACTGAGCTGTTGCTGTTGTTACTTGTTTCTCTACTCGACTAGAGTGAGGTGAAGGGCGGTGACAACGATGGCAGCGTACTTATAGACGAGCGGACAGCATCGGCATAGAGTCAGACAATATATATTATCTTTAGGGATTCAGTGCCTCTACAGAAAAGGAAATAAAAAACAAAGGCCATCAGGAATAATGGCCGAGGGCATCTAGTTGCAGCAGCAGTTTCTTGTTGGGGAGCTGGACATGTCACATGCTGCACACTGTGCTGTGCACATCCCTGCTATCAACAATCCACCAATCTTTGAGATAATGTGTACAGATGCAGGAGCAGTATAGAATTCTATCCCAGAGACACGAATGGGCCAGTGTGTCGCGAGGCCACTGGCCACACAGCACGAGTAGTGCATTGTACTTTGCACGGTGTATGTACGTGCTTGCTGTGATCAGGTCGGTGACTGGCCGGAGAAGGCCGACCACGTTACCATCAGGTGCCGACCGCCCGGTCATGCCTCTCAACCTGCTTGAGTGCTTGTTATCTCATAATCTTTTTTTTAAGAAAAAAAAGGAAAATCGAGAAAACTTGTATGATGATCTTATCATGTACAGGGAGATTGAAGGCCGCCATCATGGATGTGTGCCAAAAAAAAGAAGAAGAAAAGTTTGTGGCCCTGCAGGAACAGCACACAGGGATAAGATGGACCATCAAGGATCATTGGAGCTCCAGAGTTCTTGAGCGATACCGTCCCGGGGCGACGGAAACCAGGGGCTGCTCGCGATATCACAGTTCGCAGCCGCCGTTTCATTTCTGGACCATGTGCGCTTTTGTCTGCACCTATTTTTAAAAAGAAAAAAAAGAAAAAGAAAAAACAAACTCTGCAGCTTCCTCTGGCTCTGGCACTCTGATCCTTGGTAGCAAGTGTGTGTAATGTAAAAATTAATTCAGAAAAAGCTGTGTGAGGTGGAATGGAACACTTGATGCTCAGGTGCACGACATACGCTGCACATGTCAAAAAAGACAGGAGAGCTACGAATTATTATACTCAGAATTGGAAGCAGCTCTATATTTTCAAAAAAAAGAAAAGAAAAAGAATTGGAAGCTACTCTGGTACTGGTAGCAATTCAACAGATGGAACGAATGGGGAATGAGAAGCATTATGCTATGGAGTCTGATGCAATCAACCTGTTTTGTGCTGTCATGTACTCATCTGTTCTTCCTCTTGAGTACTGCTTGCTCGGTGTTTGGTAACTTGAGGGGTTTCGTATGATTTAATCCAAATTAGGAGGTTTTTTTATTTATTAGATTAGCATGTTTTATGATAGTATTTAGATTATTAATGAAGATCCAGTTTTGGAGGTTTTATAAATAATTACATTCTACTTAGGGTGGTTTATGCAAAAGAAAAAAAATAGTTCACAGAAAACTGTCGCAATTAGCCAATTTGCAACATTGCACAAGCTCGTCAGGTCTCCCGTTGTGCCACCAGTCGCAAACATATGTTTTCAAAACATAGTTGTTGGGATGCAGAAACATATGTTTCGAAGACTTGAAAACATCGACGGTTTGATGAAATTTGTGTTCACTAGTGCTAAAAATGATCAGCATTCAGACAGACAAAATTGAGGTGAACTGAGATTCAACGATGGATTGAACTGAATCAGGGGTGAGATTTCGTTGCACATAGAAATAGCATGAAATATACTGACTGTTCTACCAAATATGACTCCATGTTTGCCATCCGAGGAGGAAAGGTGTACAATTTATTTTGTAAGCAAGATTCTGACTTGAAACTCCAAATGGATCCAGGTAGTGTGACCAATGATCCCCCCCCCCCCCCCCTTTTTCCATCCTTGTAATCTAGATGCAGATTCTTTAGCTTTGGCCCATAGACTTGTTGGCTTGTCCATCTTCAGATGGATAGTAGAAACATTTTGGCCCATATAGTTGAGGTGCAACAAGTGGGTTATGCTGATACAACCCAACTAACAACTTTTTTCCTTCCTTTCTTATTCTTCGTTCCTGGCAATCTGAACATGACAGCGCGATAAGCTGGCTATCCAGGAGCCGCACGCCTGCACCTAATGCGCTAGAAAATTGGAGAAGCATCCAGGAGACTACACCTGTGAGCAAGCAATGGAGAGCCAAAGCATGACACGACTACACGAGCGCTATCATTAAGCTACCACCCACCATGTAATTCTGTGATCAGATCAGAACCAGATGATAACGCGTGGCTTTGCCTGGGAGCCTGCTGGAGCCTGGAGGTGAGGAAAGTCAAATAGCTGCTCACTCATCCACCGGCAACTTGCTTGTCAATTAATCCATACCATGATCCCGATCTGATGCAGTGGTTCTAATCTTGACACTCTTTCACCCGTGCAGGTGATTTTGTCACCAATAATGCAAACATGACAGCCTCAGAATCAAGCTCAATTAGGGAGCCCTCTTGGGCTGTGTGTCTTCTGTTGCAGCTCACAACCCGATTACACATGAGAATGATTCTTGTTGTCTGCCGGTTCAGCCCTTCAATTACTTCGCCATCTCTCG
Organism: Digitaria exilis; assembly: GCA_015342445.1. Taxonomy (NCBI): domain Eukaryota; kingdom Viridiplantae; phylum Streptophyta; class Magnoliopsida; order Poales; family Poaceae; genus Digitaria; species Digitaria exilis. The sequence goes on along the minus strand of JACEFO010002268.1, from coordinate 214,664 downwards.
TTATATAAAGAGGAAACCCAAGGTCAGAAAGACACCATTGAAGCAACAGCAGTAGCAGCTTGCCTTCTCTTCTGTTCCCAGAGAAAAGACAGTTCAGAGCTTCCATTGCAACTATGGCTTGCCATCTGAGGTCCTCCAGTGCACCTTCGAGCCCTCGCTCCAACAAAACCAGTGTCGAGGAACAGCTACAGATCCTGAAGGCAACCATCGCTTCACCTTCCGCCACTTTCCAAACCATGAGCGGCAGTCTGATGAAGCTGGGGAGCATCTACAGCTGCATCGATGAGCTCATATGCTTGCCTAGCAGCCAGAGGAAGGCGGCGGAGGAGGAGCTTGAGCACTCTCTTGTCCTGCTCGACCTCTGCAATGCCATTCAAGAATGCTTTGCGGAGCTCAAGACCAGTGTCCAGGAGATGGAGTTGGCTCTCAAAAGAGGAGACGATGTGGCTGTTCAAGCCAGGGTTCAGTCTTACGCCCGCTCAGCCAAGAAGGCACAGAAGCAGTTCAAGAAGATCAACAGCAAGGCTGCTTCTTGCATTGAAGGAAGCAGGGTGGTTAAGCTGTTGTCTGAAGCAAGAGAGATTGGTGTCGCAGTCCTCGAATCGACACTTCAACTCCTGTCGAAGCAAGTTGCGATGCCGAGTTCTGGCAAATGGTCTCTTGTATCCAAGGCATTCCAGAAGAAGAAAGTTGTGTGCGACGAGGAGCAATTGCAGATGTTAGAGTTGGACATCGTTGATCTTGAGAGCGGAGTTGAGACTTTGTTCAGGAGGTTGATCCAGAGCAGAGTCTCTCTTCTGAATGCTCTGAGCCTGTAGATCCATCAAACCAACTCTAACCCTGCGATTAGCATCCGACTTTTAGAGGATTTGCTGATCAAACAATTTTGGTTGTAAATATGTATGAGAGAAAGTGTACAGAAAATTACATGACTAAGAAGCAAAGTTTCTGGTCTATTTCCTGTTGTCAATTTCACTGTTCTTCTTTCCTCGTGAAGAATTTTACTTTGCTCATGATTGCCCAAGGCCCCTGTTGCCTATATGTTTTGTTTTACTGCATACAAAAAAACTGAACAATACAAACAATTTGAGGGCTTGCCACAACATGATTGGACTGTTAAACAAATACGCATCATTGGTAGAGAAAATGAGATGGTCATGCTATTCTTGTTCACATTACATGTGCCTCAATAGCAAGCACAAGATCCTTATGGTGATTCCTGTTGCCGATTAGTGGAACCTGACAACGTGATGACCTTGATTAGGATTGTTGTATCACCAGAAAAATTGGCAGCATGTGGATTCTCTTGAGATTGCCGAAGGTGCCACACATGTGTAGGCATCAAATGAAGTCAACTGCTGCCTCCACCAGCATTTAGCAACAAGCATCGGCACAGCTCTTCATCTCCCATTGCATACCTTATTCATTGGTGTCCTGATCTGGATCCAACATTAAACTAGGCACTCGTGCACATCATTTTGCTGCATACTTGAACAAAAAACAAAAGAAAGGCATCAGCTTGTCGTGCCAATTGGTGGTTTTGATGCAGCAGCACAGCACCTTGTATCAATGAGATTCTTTCTGTCGATACTGTCAACAATGCCTTTCTTCACCTTGTTTGGTTATATAAAAAGGCCTGGTTTCCTCATATTCCCTCTTCTCTTACATTTTTAGAGAACAGAAGAGCACCAAAATTTCCACTAATGCCATGGCTTAGCACCTCTGATCAGCAAGAAGTCCATTGCAATTTATCATCAAGCTGTTGTCTGAAGCCGGAGATATTGCCATCTCCATGCTGGAAACAACGTTTTGATAAAGCAAACTGCGGTTCCAGCAAGTCGTCTCTTGTCTACAATACATTCCAAAGAGAAGAGTTGTGTTTGAGGAGCAATTGCAGAAGCTGGAGTTGGCCGTTGTTGATCTTGGGAGCCGAGTAGAGCCTTGAATTGGCATGGAATCTCCTCTTGTCGGCGATTTATGCTGACTAGGTTCTCGAGGGGGTGCCCCGAGAGAAGGGTTTAGGGAGAAGTCGTCGAGAATCTAGAGCCGAAGGTGACAAGAGACAGTTTAGACAGGTTCGGGTCGCCGGAGCGTAATACCCTACGTCCTGTATGGTGTATCTTGTATTGATTATTATGTTTTGAGGGGGGTCCCTGCCTCCCCTTATATAGTCCGGAGGGCAGGGTTACATGGGAACCGTATAGGACTAGGAGACTTTTACAAGTTTATCTCTAATTCCCTAATACAATATATCCAAACCGACTAGGACTAATCCTTGTCTTGTGCGTCAAGTCTTGTTCATGGGCCGGCCCATAGGATGGGCCGCCAGGGTTGTTTAGTCCGTCAGGACTCTACACCCACAAGCCCCCGAGCACCTTATCTCCTGAAGAACAGCCTTGTTGTAAATACAGAGTTCTTTGAAGTCCCCCAGAGTTCTTTTGATATCCGCCAGGGTTCTTTGAAACCTACAGGGTTCTTTGATCTTGGAAGTTGCAACCATGCTGTTCAATAGGTAATGATGTGCTCATAAGTCTTCTCGAAGTTCAGATTGGTGCGCATCGATTAGGTGCGCCCAATTGGGCAGCCCCCGAGCCTCGTTTATCTTTGAAGAAGAAATTCGAGGCTCTTTCGAAGTCCGAACCAAAAGAGAATCAATTTCCGAAGAAACCCGAAGTCTTGTAGAATTCCTCATAAATTTATCAATTGAAGCCGAAAATTCTCAGAAATATATTTCCTGAAAATATCTCCACAGCCCCCGAGCCTAAATTTGAACGAATGCAAATATAGGATCAAGAAAGGACCAAAATTGAAAATTACCGAAGTAACGCTGCGAAAAGCCCATATAAACCGCCCGCGACCCCTCGTATCCGTACGCTTTCGCAAAACAGATCTAGGGTTTGCAGCAATAGCAGTTCTCGCAATCCAAAGATCGCGGTCAAGCATCCACAGCTTCCCCCAATCTTAGATCCAATCCACAGCAAATCTCAAGAGATCCCAATGGCCGGTGGTGAAGGATCCAGCCGCAGCAAAGGCTCAAAGAGGAAGGCGGAGGCAATGAAGCAGGTCGTGACGACCGAGGAGGCAGCGCCCGCGGGGGATATGCCGATCATCGAAGATCCGATTAGTGACTGGCCAACCAGTATTTTGAAGGAGAAGCACATCAAGGCCCTAGAGGCAGATGGATTCGTGCCAGCTCAAGAGATCAGCCGGTGGAGAAGCGCATACGGGCATGAATACCCCACCGAGGATACCGAGGAAATCACGGTATGGAAAGCCTTCTATGAAGTTGGTTTTGGCATGCCCACTTGTGATTTCTTCCGCCGTGTCCTTCAGTTTTATGGGATCGAACTATGTCATCTGAATCCCAACTCCATTCTGAATCTATCCATCTTCATCCATCTGTGCGAAGCATATCTAGGGATAGATCCCCATTTTGCCTTATTCCGCCATCTGTTTAGAGTGAAAACTTCCAGTGGACCACTACAAGTAGTGGGGAAAGTAGTTATCCAGTTCCGTCAGGGCATGAGGCCGGTGTATTTAGATCTCTGAACTGGAGCGAAACAGTTGGAGTAAACCAAGCAATGCAAATTCCTGAGCTGCTCAACATGATCAGAGATCTAAAGGCACAAGGCCTGACAGGAGCCATGGTCTTTCGGTCATTCCAACAGAGGAGGATTCAACCATGCAGACAAGCTGTAACCCAGGGTACAAGTACTCTGGGGAAACAGACCCCTCAAGGAATGCCACCGGGAATTTGCCCAACAAGAGGATAAACCAACTCTTGAGGAAATTCCTGGTGGTCTCCGACGAACAATTTCCAGAGATAATGGAAATTTCAGCCATCACTATGACACCCGAGGTAAGATCCTTATCTGAATACATTTCTGCATTGTTGAAAATATATTGTGAACTAACGTCTTGATCATCACAGTATGAAGCCCGGCGCACACTTTATGTGAGTTTGCCCCCTCTGGACCCGACCAACACCGAAGAAGCTGCTCTGTTGGCTCGGTGTGTAGATCCAAAGGTAAGAGATGAAGGTCGCCCCAGCAAGCCAACTGCAATTGAAGAGCCTGACGAGCCAACGGTTAAAATTGAACCACAGGACCCCGAAGAAGCCCAATCCAAGTCAGGAGCGACCTCCAGAGGAGCAGAAAGGTCCAAGAGACCGGCGCCATCAGAGGCACAAGCACCAGTGCCCAAGAGAGCACGTACCTTGCCCAAGCCCCGAACCAGGACGATTCCAGAGGAGAGGGCAAAGGTATCCCCACAACCCAGGACAACATCTACAGTGGGGATAGCCATAGGAGAAATTGGAACCAGCATGCCGCAGCAAAGCAGCTCTGCGCGGCGTGCATTATCTGATGAAGAAATTCTGCACGAGATCTTCAACCCAGTCTCCGCGCCGTTTGAAGGAACAACGCCAATTATTGAAGAACCCTGTCCAGCAGGACCTTCGGCGGCGGAGCAGGAGGTGGAAGAGGAATTCACTTTGGGGGAACCAGAGATCCCCATGCGGCCCTCCACCATGTAAGTATCCCGTAAATCAGTACGAAAGTGAGCTTTGTAATATACTGTTGTAACTAACAAACTTCATTATTCCAGAGTCGAAGATACTCCAGCAACAACCAGGGTAGAATCCTTGGTTGACCACATAGCTGTAGAGCCAGAGGCCGCGGTGCCCGAAGAACCCAGGGTTGTTCCAGAAACAACCCTGCCGGAAGTGCAAGCAGCTCTGCCATCAGACCCGCCAGCACCAGAAGAAGCCCAAGTCGAGGAAATAGTTGCAGAGGTGCTGGCGGGCATCGAACAACTGGTCACGGAAACGGTGATTGAAGAATTCGAGCAAGAGCGCGTGATCAGTCCTCTGCACAGCCCCCGAGCGTTACAGTAACAACCCAGGCCGGGGCGGAAGCAGAGTGCTCAAGGGGGAAACAAGCTGAAGCAACAACCCCAGAGCAAGAAATTGAAGAGATCCCCAGGGTACCTCAGAGTACCGGAGCTGAAGAGGAGGGTGGGAGCTTCCGCATCGGGAGCTTCGACCCTATGCTCAATCCGAACCCGCAGACCTTCGAATACATATTGGACGCGGAGGAGGATGAGCACCATATCGACAGAGGACTTTACCACGCCGAGAGGGCAGTAGCCTACTTCAAGGTTAGTAAAACAACCCTGGTCTTGTAGTATTGATGAAGCATTTCTTATAACAACTCTGTTGTAGGCTGTTGGCGAGGCATCAAGGAAGAAGACCGAGTACCTCCACAATATCTCCTTGATGCACGCCAAGGCGGACCGTCTCCAGAAGGAGCTTGAGCGCGGACGCGAAGACCGCAAGCTCCAGGAGGCGGAAGACGCCGACATGATCCGCACCTTGCACCTGCGGACCAAGGAATTGGCCGCAGAGAAGGAGGACATGAAGAAGAAGCTTGCAACGGCGAAGTCAGAGCTCAAAGGTACTCTGTCGTTACCGAAGTCCTATAACAAACTGTCCATTGCCTGTGTTGAATAACAACTCTGTCATTGTCTTGTGTTCGCAGGGGCGCAACAGCAACTTGCAACAGCCCAGAGCAAGATGACGGATTGGTCCAACGTGGCCAACCGGTACGAAGAAGCGTTGAAGACCCTCTCTGCTGACCATGAAAGCGTCAAAGAAGAACTCAGAGTAGCGGTCCAACAGCGCAAGGATGCCGACGAGCAATTGATTCAAGTCCTCGAGCAGCAGAAGCAACTTGCCAAGAACTTGGAGGGTGCTCGCGAGGAGAATAATCGGCTATCCAGGGATCTCGTCCAAGCCCAGAAGCATCTAGCAGACAAGAAGGTGCTGGACGAGAAGCTTGAGCAGGCGGCCAGGAGGATGTCAGAACTCGAAGAAGAGTTGCGGTTGATGAAGAAGTCGGACGATGACCTGGCGGAAGCCCTGAACCGGATCGCGCAGCTAGAGAAGGCAGCGAACCCGGTGGTGAAAGCCTTGGTTCCCGAAGACCCTTCAGCGCCGCAAACATTCCTGGAGCGCCTGAAGGCCATGCCAAGACAGCTGAAGGCATACATCAAGAGATCTTCGAAGGCTTGTCTTGTGCATGTCCTCGCCGTAGTGAAGTCCAGGTACCCGGAGGTAGACGTAGGAAAATTAGTTGAAGGCGCAGAGCCAAACTGTACTGAGTCTGCCTTTAGGGACCTGAAGCAAGAGGCCGAGCCAGTTGCCGAAGCAATTGCTCAGAGCCTTAGGCTGTAGATGTAAACAGATGTTATTGTAACATAAGTATTATGCAATGTAATATATTTATTGCCATGAAGAAAAACCAAGAATTTCTATGAATTCCTGGGTTGTCTCTGTGTTAATAACCAGGACTTAGTCAAAATGTACGCTGAGTAGATTTTAACTTGAAAAACAACCCTGTTAAGGACCCAAAGGAACCCAGGGAGATTTCATATAGCATAAGCTATCTTAGAAAAATGTACCCTGGAAGGATACTTGGGAACTAACTGTATGTGGTCTGCCGAAGCAAGAACCCAGTAAGACCCACGGAGCGGCAGCATTAAGCTGGAAAATACCACAGAGTAGCATAATAGGAGGAACAGATCCGTACTTGGCCTCGAAAGGGCCCGGATAGACCTCATTTATAGGCTCCGAATGTAAGCGAAACTGTCCAAGTCTAAAAAGAACACGGAAGTTTGAGATGATGTCACAAAGACAAATAAACAACCCAGTAAAGGGAGCTTTACTGAGATATATCTCGTTGCCAAAACAACGGTAAGAGAGAACATGTAATGCCGAAGCAATTAGTTCATATATTGCCGGAGCAATGTTTATAGAAGAACTCTGGGTGCCGAAGCAATTGGTTCTTGTGGTGCCGAAGCACTGCTGTAGTGAAGGAGCTACGCGTAGAATTTGCGTAGGTGTTCTATATTCCAAGGATTTGGTAATTCCACACCATCTTCTGTTTGAAGTCTGTAGGTGCCTGGCTTGAGTACCTTGGAAACAATGAAGGGACCATCCCAGGGTGAAGTAAGCTTGGAGTGACCGGCTGTATTTTGGATTCGTCGTAGCACCAAGTCTCCAATCTGGAATGATCTTGTCTTCACATTCTTGTCATGGAATCTGCGGATTCCCTGAAGATACGCAGCATTGTGTAACAAGGCTGCCAGGCGCGCTTCTTCAGCCGTATCGACTTCCAGCATCCGTTAGTCATCCGCCATGGCTTCTTGGAACTCCTCAACACGAGGAGCGCCGTGCATGACATCAACAGGTAGAACGGCCTCTGATCCATACACCAGGAAGAAGGGAGATTGCCCTGTAGCTTTACTGGGTTGAGATCGTAGGCCCCAAACAACTGGAAAGAGTTCTTTCATCCACCGGCCTTCTGCTTTTTTCAGGGTTCTTTCCATGCAAGCTTTAAGTCCGTCAAGGAGCATGCCATTGGCCCTTTCAACTTGTCCGTTGGCACGAGGATGGGCAATCGAGGCATAGGATACCTCGATGCTGCGATCTTCACAGTAGTCCCAGAACTTGTTGCCTGTGAAGGTGGTACCCAAATCTGTGATGATTTGGTGTGGTATCCCGAAGCGAAGAATCAACTCTTGGAGAAATTGGACTGCCTTCTCAGAGGTTGGCTTAACAACCGGGAAGACTTCTATCCACTTTGTAAATTTGTCAATGGCGACAAAACAATATTCGAATCCACCAGGCGCCCTGGGTAGTTTTCCAATCATATCAAGCCCCCAGCATGCGAATGGCCATGACGGAGGTATCAATTTGATCTTGTGGGCCGGCTGATGTGAGTGATGAGCGAAATATTGACAACCCTTGCAGTGACGAACGATTTCCTCAGCGTCGTGTAAAGCTGTAGGCCAGTAGAACCCGGCACGGAAGGCTTTGCCTACGATGGTGCGGGAAGCTGCATGATTGCCACATTCTCCTGCGTGAATTTCCTCCAAGATGTTGACTCCTTCTTGCTGTGGGACGCATTTCATCAATGCGCCAGAGCGTGCACCACGTCGGTACAGTGTATCGCCGATTATAACATAAGACTTGCTTCGGCGGACAATTTGCTGAGCTTCTGCCTTCTCGACAGGAAGTTTGTCGTGCAAGATGTAGTCTATAATCGGAGCACTCCAAGTGGCGTCGATGAGCATAACCTCGGGAACTGATATTGTAGCATCAGGAGTTACCGCTGCAGAAATTGATGGCTTGGAGAGTTCATTGACGAACACCCCGCTAGGCACCTATGCTCTGGAAGAACCTAGCTTTGATAGGACGTCTGCAGCGACGTTGTAATCTCGCTCGACATGATGAAATTCAATGCCGAGGAAGTGTTTCTCCAATTTCCGGACTTCTTCACAGTACGCGTCCATGTCTTCATGGTTTCGGTTCCAGTCCTTATTGACTTGTTTGATGACCAACATTGAGTCCCCATACACCAGCAGACGCTTGATACTGAGGGTGATGGCCATCTTCATGCCGTGAAGAAGTGCTTCGTATTCTGCAGCGTTGTTGGTAACAGCGAATTGAATCTGCAGAACATACTTGAGTTGATCCCCTCGGGGTGAGATCAACAGAACTCCAGCGCCTCCGCCTTCCAGCTTGAGTGACCCGTCGAAATACATGATCCAATGCTCAGGTTTGGTGGTGGCGACTGGGAGATTGTGCTCGGTCCATTCCGATATGAAATCAGTAAGGACTTGAGACTTCATGGCTGTGCGAGAACGAAACCCGATGCTGTATGTTCCGAGCTCAACAGCCCACTTGGCGATACGCCCTGTAGCGTCTTGATTATGTAGAATCTCGCCAATAGGATAACCAGTAACCACGATGATCTTGTAGGTGTCGAAGTAATGCCGCAGTTTTCTGGATGTCATTAAGACAGCATATAGAATTTTTTGAACTTGAGGGTACCTGGATTTGGAGTCCGAGAGGACTTCGCTCACAAAGTACACGGGCCGTTGAATCTTCTGAAGATGGCCTTCCTCGTCGCGTTCAACAACAATGGCGGCGCTGACGATATTGGCGGTTGCTGTAATATAGAGCAAGAGATCTTCGCCCGGGAGCGGTGCGGTGAGCACAGGAGGCGTAGTCAGGAATAGCTTGAGCTTGTCGAAGGCGACTTGAGCTTCCTGAGTCCACTGAAATTTGTCTTGCTTCTTGAGTAGTTTGAAGAACTCAGTGCCGCGTTCCCCCAGTTTGGAGATAAAGCGGTTGAGTGCAGCCATGCAGCCCGTAAGCTTCATGACATCCTTGACAGTGGTCGACGGCTCCATGTTCATGATAGTTGCTATCTTCTCTGGATTTGCTTCGATGCCGCGTTCACTGATAATGAACCCAAGGAGCTTTCCAGATGGGACGCCAAAAACACACTTGGCGGGATTGAGCTTCCATCGCCATTTGCGTAGGTTATCGAACGTCTCGGTGAGGTCAGCGATGAGATCCTCGGGATTTCTTGTCTTGACTACCACATCATCGACGTAGGCTTCCACATTTCGGTGAAGCTGTTCTTGAAGACAACCCTGTATAGCCCGCTGATATGTGGCCCCTGCATTTTTCAAGCCAAAAGGCATGGTTGTATAACAATATGCACCAAATGGCGTGATGAACGAAGTTTTAATCTGATCCTCTTCTTTCAGTGATATCTGATGATATCCTGAGTAACAATCGAGGAAACAGAGTAGGGTGCACCCGGCGGTGCTGTCGATGACTTGGTCGATGCGAGGAAGCCCAAAGGGATCCTTCTTGCAGTGTTTGTTGAGATCGGTATAATCAACACACATTCTCCATTCATTTGAATTCTTTTTTCTTACAAGAACCGGATTGGCTAACCAATCCGGGTAGAAGACTTCTTTAATGAAGCCGGCTGCTAATAACTTAGCTAGCTCTTTCTTGATGGCTTCCCGACGCTCTGTGGCAAATCTTCGGAGGCGCTGCTTCTTGGGTTTTGCGCTCTCGTTGAGGTCTAGCTTGTGCTCGATCAACTCTCTGGGGACTCTAGGCATGTCGGAGGGCTTTGTAGCAAAGATGTCCGCCTGGGCTCGCAGGAAGTCGACGAGCGCGCTTTCCTATGCAGGAGTGAGGGTGGAACCGATCACCGCTGTCTTCGATGGATCTCCTGTTTGGAGATCGATCGTCTTCGTTGCGACCTTCTCCACAGGCTTGATGGCCCGTGTCTTCTTCTGCGTCGGGGCGTCATCATCTTCTGCGACGACGGCTGCAGCCAAGGGTTGGAGTTCTTGGCGATCTATAGTGGATGCGGCTCTGACGGCGTGTTCCACTGCTTCTTTGTCGCAGAGGTAGGAGCGCTTGATATCACCGCGAAGGGAGAGGACGCCATGAGGCCCTGGCATCTTCAGCACCAGGTAGGTGTAGTGGGGGATGGCCATGAACTTGGCCAATGCTGGTCGCCCGAGGTTGGCGTGGTAGGAAGTGTCGAAGTCTGCAACTTCGAACTTAATGAACTCTGTACGGTAATTGGATGGCGTACCGTACGTAACGGGCAAAGTGATTTGCCCGAGGGGGATGGCGGCCTTCCCAGGGACGATGCCGTAGAAAGGAGTATCCGCCGGCTGCAGCGTGCTCGTGTCGAGGCCCATGGACTTCAGCGTCTTGGCGAAGATGAGGTTGAGCCCACTGCCTCCGTCGATCAGGACCTTGGTGAGCCTGCTGTTTGCGACCACGGTCTCGAGGACAAGGGGATATCGTCCAGGAGAGGTAATCTCGGCCCACTGATCTTCTCGGGACCAGGTGATGGTGGTGTCGGACCACCGTAGCGGTGTAACCACCGTTGGTTCTGTTGCGTAGGCCTCGCGCCTTGCATTCTTGCGGTTGCGCGAGGTGTCACTGACTGCCATGCCTCCGAAGATGATGTTGACAGTGTTGGTGACGTCTGGGAAACCGCTGTCTCCCTTGTCGTGTCCGTCGTCTCCGTCGCCAGCCGACTTCTGCTTCTTGTTGGGGGTGCTAAACGTCTCCCGAAGGAGCACGCACTCGCCCATGGTGTGCTTGCTGTCGGTGTGGTAAGGACAGCGCTTCTTGAGAAGTTTGTTGAATTCTTCCCTTCGTTGCTGCGCGGATTTGGCGACGCGGACGGTCTGGACGGTTGCGACCGTGTTGTGTGGTCGCTTCCGTGGGTTGTTGCCGTTACGCTGGAAGGAGTCGCGCGGCTGATCCCTGTTGTCATCCTGGTTCTTGCGACCAGGGTTGTTGGGTCTCTTGCCGTAGCGCTCCCTTTCTTGATCATCGGTGTCCATCCAATTGGACACCAGTGCGCGGAATTCCTCGAGGTCGCGAGGACGGTTGTGACCGAAGTCATGGAAGAGGGTGCGATCGGTCATCCCTTCTTGAAAGTAGTCGATGACTTCTGAGTCGGGGATGGGAACGCAGGATGCCTTGATGGCGAAGAATCGCCTGTTGTAGTCGCGCAGGGACTCGTCTGGCTTCTGTTTGCACGCGCGGAGTTCATACTTGCTGCCAGGGCACTCAAAAGAACCCTGGTAGTTGGAGACGAAAGCCTTCTTCAGCGCGTGCCAGCTGTCGATGGAGTCTGGATGAAGGGACTCGAGCCAGGTGAGAGGCCCCTGCTCCATCGCAACTGGGAAGTAGAGCATCTTGGAGATGTCGTCGCCCCCTGATGCTTCAATTGCAGAAGAGTATCCGCGCAGCCAGATGTTCGGATCTTGCTTCCCGTCGAAGTTGGCGATGCCTGGCGGCTTGAACTTCCGCGGGAAGGAGCTGATGCGGATGGCGCGTGTGTAGCATGGCAGAGCATCGGGGTTGGGGACGTCGCATCTTCCTGCAGAGTCCGCAACGTGGGAGGTAGCTCTCCCCCCTCGGATCCGGATGATGTCGTTGCGGGCGTCGTTCGGCGTGACGTGAGAGCGAGCTGGGCGGGGTTCTTCGCGACGTTGGGACCTGGGAGGTTCCTCGCGAGGACGGCGGGGTTATTCACGAGGCCTGTTCTTGTCCTTGGATTGGCCTGCGGAGCTGCCATAGTGGCTGCTTTGACGCTTGGCTGACGGTGCTTGGTGGCGCGAAGAACTCTTGCTTCTGGAGGAGGAGCGGCCTCCATCCAGGCGATCGACCATGACCGCTGCGGCTTCTAGGCGGGCTTTGGCGAGGTTGATCTCAGGGGTAGTTTGGAACCCCTCAAAGACGCTGACCCCGAACAAGATGTTGGCCACAGGGGAGTTGAAGATGTCCTGCTTGTCGAACTCGGAGTTGAGATTTTTCTTCTTGATGAAGCGACGTCGCAGGGCGCGGTTGCGATTGCGCTCGATACGGAGTTCCCGGTCCGCGTCAGTTTCGCCTTCCTCTGTTGGGGCGTCGTCGGAGACAACTTCTTCATCGCTGTGCTCATTGAGGAGCACGCAGGACTGGCGACCGGGGTTGCTAGGCCCGGTTTTTCTGTTACTCATGGTAACAGGGAGGTCTCTGCCTTCTTGGAAAGGAAGCAGAGGTAGGATGTCCCGTACCGTGGAAGGTACGTTTGCTTCAAAGAGAGCCACCTCGGGATCCATGTCAGGCCAATGAACGATAACCCCCGAGGGAGTTGTTGTCATGACAAGATCCGAGGTTGCTCCGCGGGGTTGGAGAACTTTCTTCTTCAGGTGCTTCTGGTGGACCGCGGCTGAGTTTGTTAACCCGAAGGGAAACTGGGATGCGCGCGCCCCACGTGGTGAAGTCTTCGTCCCGCGGGGGTTGGAGCCAGGGTTCCTGGATACCCGCGGGGTTGCTGTCACGGTCCTGATCGTAGAACCCTGGCGGGACTCGGAAGTGATCCGGAGTCCGCCGGGGAGTCGTGGACACGTGGCTTGATCCTGCCCCTTGATAGGGGTTGAGTTGACATGGTCGGCCCGGGATTGGATCTGCTTCGGGTGCCATGTACTCCTCCGAGTAGGATACGATCCAGGGATCGTGTCGGAATTCGAAGTTTTCCGAGATCCTTGCGGAGTGGTTTGCGCGCGTGGCGAAGCTGGTGCAGCCACCTCGTCGCGCAACTGGTGTTGCAGTTCGCCTTCCTGGTTTGCGATGCAAAGCCAGGAGCCGAAGATGAAGGAGGCGCATGCCTCGAACTTGGTGACGATGGAGGCGCTGAAGGAGGCCATCGACTCTTTACCGAAGACTCGACGAGTAGATCCCTACGGACGGCGCCAAAGTGTCGGCGATTTATGCTGACTAGGTTCTCGAGGGGGTGCCCCGAGAGAAGGGTTTAGGGAGAAGTCGTCGAGAATCTAGAGCCGAAGGTGACAAGAGACAGTTTAGACAGGTTCGGGTCGCCGGAGCGTAATACCCTACGTCCTGTATGGTGTATCTTGTATTGATTATTATGTTTTGAGGGGGGTCCCTGCCTCCCCTTATATAGTTCGGAGGGCAGGGTTACATGGGAACCGTATAGGACTAGGAGACTTTTACAAGTTTATCTCTAATTCCCTAATACAATATATCCAAACCGACTAGGACTAATCCTTGTCTTGTGCGTCAAGTCTTGTTCATGGGCCGGCCCATAGGATGGGCCGCCAGGGTTGTTTAGTCCGTCAGGACTCTACACCCACACCTCTCGAAGCAAATTGCGATGCCGAGTTCTAGCAAGTGGGCACTCATCTCAAAGTCTTTCCGAAAGAAGTGAGTTGTGTGTGAGGAGGAGCAATTGCAAGGGTTGGAGCTGGACATTGTTGCTCTTGGGAGCCGAGTAGAGGCTTTGTTCAGGACATTGATCCAGAGCAGAGTTTCTCTCTAAACACTCTTAGCTGTAGACAGATCATAGATGGAGTCGGACTCACTGTGATTAGCATCCGCGTTTTGTAGGACCTGCTGATCATTGAAACAATTTTGATGTATATACGAGAAAGTGTACAGAAAATAAAAGTACTCAGCAAACAAAAAAAAAAAGCGAAGTTTGGATCTTCATGCCATTACTCTTTGTGCTCTCGTTGTTAATTTTCCGATAACTTTACATGAATAAAAGTTAAACTGTTAAACTATCATCTGAGGCTTCATTAGGAGTACGGTCAGGGCAAAAGTAATTTCCTCAGTAGAAGTTAATTATTATTAGCATCATGAAAATAACTAGCACTAGTTCATGTTTGCATTTGCAGACAAACATAAGCTGTATCATTACCCAAACAAACATCAGCTCAGCTGTATCATTTCACAGGATGTAAAGTGGCAGTAAGCAAGATGCAGAACACATCCAGATCCATCAATTCAAATCGTGTAATCTTTACCTCCAGTCCTTGCCGAGCTTCATGGCGTGATCCGGTTTCAGACGTCCAATGGTTTAGAGCACGGCAGGGCCGGAGAGCCTCCCTTGAGGTCTGCCGTCGACGGCGCTGCCATCGCCTGAACATGGATGCAATGATTCATGATTTGGCAGAGGAAAGCACAAGGAGGGGCAGGTCCGATTGGAATATACCTTTACGAGACATACGCATCCCTCCGGCGAAGTCCATGTCACCGGCGGCGGGGGCAGCCGTCGTCGGCGGACGGAGATGGGGGCGACGGCCATGGGAGAGAGAGCGTCGAGATTGCAGACGCAAAAAAAAGACCCATATGCAAAAGGTCAGAAGCACATTAGGGGGGTTTTATGAAAATATTCGGATCGCGATTAATAATCGCGATCCCATCTAGGGGGTTTTGTGACAATAGTTTTATGAAAATAGTCGGATCGCGAATAATAATCACGATCCAAACTAGGGGTTTTATGAAAATTAGCCTAGGGTCTGAATGGAGGAATTTTAATATTTAATCCTGTATTCGCAAGCCTTTCAAAACATGACACCCAATTCGTAAGCCTTTCAAAACATGACACCCAATTCGTAAGCCTTCAAATATTTGACCTCGTCCGTGCGAATTCTTTTGATTCGGGAGATTTTCACCCCTTTTTCTCTATTTTATGATTTTTCTTTTTTCTTTCCCGTCCATGCCACATGAATGGACACTTTTGTCCCTCCTCTCCCTCCTTTTCATTGTGGCCCACCTGTCATAGCTTTCTTCCTCCCATTCCCCTTCTTCTTCCCCTGTCACGCTGTGCTTTCCTACTCCTCCTCTTGTCCTCGATTCCTCCCCATGGCATCACACGTCGGTGGTCTAGCTCCACTCATCCCCATCCACTCTCCGGCCTCAACTGCTCCACCAGTCCCATCCTCCCATCCCCATCAAGAAGGTGGTGCTCATGGTCTTCACCAGCAAGTGAGGCGAAGACGGGCATGGGCGTCCCCTCTAGATGGCTACGCCATCTTGACAGCGTGCATAGCGGTGGAGCGCGAGCCAGGGAGGTTGTGGTAGTGCTTCCGCGAAGGGGAGGTGGAGCACAACAGAGCAAAAGAAAAAGAAGGGGAAGGGGGGAAGAAAGGTCTGACATGTGGGGCCAATTAGAAAAGGAGAGAAGAGGGCAAAATGGTCTGGTTATGTGTTTTGGATGGCAAAAACATTAAGAAAAATCACGAAATCAAGAAAACAGTTCGAAATCTCTCGTTTCAAAATAATTCGCATGTTTAGGGTTAAAAATCTGAAGGCTTAGAATTGAGTGTCCTGATATCAAAATTTCTCGGTCCGAATGAGCCACACATTTGCACGGCCACGGCGCTGCTGCTCCGATTGCCGGCGGCGGGAGCGGCGGCGGAGGAGGCTTCAGCTGTCCCTGTTCTTGATGGAGAGTCGTTTAGCAGCAAGGTCACCACCTCCGGCGGGGCAACCCGGCGGCCACCGAGGTGCGAGGGCATCGGCGGGAAGCCCCCCAGTGCGGTCGCCGCCGCTGTCGGAGGCTCGCGGCTCGCCGCAGAACTCGTGGGGGGTGGTTACCTCCGTTCTCAGTCGCTGCGATCCAACATTGAGATAATCTGGTGAGCCCCGCTTCCTCCACCTTCCATTGCCAGATTTTTCCCCCTTTTGTTTCCCTCCGGAAAAAGAAAATTTTATCTAATGGTGAGCATGCGCACCTTGCACGCTCTCGAGCGAATTCGTTGCTGCTGCTAATGGCGACATGACAGCGAGATAGCAGTCTACCTGTGCTGAATTGCAGAAACACGTGGGTGAAAGAGTACACGCCGCTGCAAGCGGAGCACAGCAGCACACGATGCAGAGATGAACAGCTCAGATAGGGCAGATGCATGCTGTCGTTGATCCACCGGATCGGCATGAAGTGGTGGAACGCGGGCTTGCTTGGGAACCTGGAGCTGGAGGCGAGCCAAGTCAACTAGCTGTTCGTTCCTCCACCGGCAATGTGCAGGTTAGTTAATCCATCTCAAGATCTGGATCAGATGCTAATTCTGACACCTCATCACCCGTGCAGGCAAGATTGCTACCCATAGTGCAGACATGACAGCCTCGTAATCAAGACTTATCAAACGAGGGATGAGGTTCTTGGGTGGCTTCGGTTGCAGCGCAAGAGCAGTTGATCACACATGAGAATGATTCTTGTTGTCTGCTGGTTGAGCTGACCAGTTGCTTCCACCTCCTTTGGCTATATAAACAACGAAGCCGAAGCCCAGAAGACATCATCGCAGCAGCTTGCCTAAACTTCAATTCCAGCGAAAGAAAGGCTTCACAGCTTCTTCCACATCAAGCATGGCCTTCCACCAGAGATCTGTGAGTCTGCCCTCAAGCCCTCGCTCCAACGAAGCCAGCATTGAGGAACAACTGCAGGGCCTCAGGTCAATCATCTGCTCACCATCAGTGACCATCGAAACCATGGTTGATGGTCTGAGCAAGATTGGAAGCATCTACAGCCGTATCAATGAGCTCACATGCTTGGCTAGCAGCCAGCGTGGGCAGAGGAAGGCAGTGGACGAGGAGCTCGAGCGCTCTCTCCTCCTTCTTGACCTCTGCAGTGCCATGCAAGAGAGCTTTGAGGAGCTCAAGGCGATTGTCCAGGAGATGCAGCTGGCTCTTAAGAGGGGAGACGATGTGTCTGTTCAGGCCAAGGTTCAGTCTTATACCCGCTTAGCAAAGAAGGCACAGAAGCAATCCAAGAAGATCAGCACCAAGGCTTCTTCTGATATTGAGGGATGCCGGGTGATCAAGCTGCTAGCTGAAGCAAGAGAGTTTGCCGTGACAATGGTTGAATCAACATTGAACCTTCTGTCCAAGCAACTTGTGATGCCCAGTTCTAGCAAGTGGTCACTTGTCTCCAAGGCATTCCAAAAGAAGACAGTTGTGTGCGAGGAGCAATTGCAGGAGTTGGAGTTGAACATTATTGATCTTGAGAGCGGAGTTGGGACTTTCTTCAGGACATTGATCCAGAGCAGAGTTTCTCTTCTGAATGCTCTTAGCTTGTAGATAGATCATATAACAGCTCTGACTCCTGCGGTTAGCGTCCGCATTTTAGAGGATTAGCTGATCACCCAAACAGATTTTTGGTGTACATATATATGAGAAAGTGTACAGAAAATTATTTCAATTGAGGCAAAGATTTTGGTCCATTTCCTGTTGTCAGTTCTAATTTATCCTGTGTGAATACTGCCATACTATTATGGAGTTCACGCCTGTGATTACCATCATTTTTACATCGAATAAAGGAATCCAAATAATAAATAAAATCTAGATGCCTTTGGTCAACACTGTTACAGGAAGTAAGGAATACAGGTTGTTCAGTATTCGGTAATGAGATGGTCATGATATTCTTGGTTCACATGGGAATCATGAGATGTGCCTCAACAGCAAGCACAAGATCCTAATACAGTGGATCTTGTTTTCTAGGGCTAAAACATGCCAGCTGCAAACCGTGGGAGTTGATATTGTAGTTACTAATGAGTGATGAATCCCTTGGAAAACAAAAATGTATGGTTCTATGTTTTATTTCTAAGGAAACTATACTTTAGTCCATTTATGAATATGGGTGTCGATGTATGTCCATATAACCACACTTACTGAAATAGATTGATGGATATTTACATTTTATTTTATTTTCACTATGGTTCTTTCAGACAGATATTGCTTTACTTACCGATAGCAAATTAGCAAAGGCGAGTTTGAGGAACCAGATAACATACAAGCCACCAATAATATGACGTATGTACTAGACTGAATCTCATGGTGATTCTTTTTGCTGACAAATGGAGCATGATGACAGCGACTAAGCTTAATTTGGAAAACATAATGCACTAGCAAATCCAAAACCTTCTACAGAAGATACATGGCCCAACGTCATGATCTATTGATCTGGACCCAACATTGAACTAGGCACTCGTGCACATCACTTTGCCGTTTACCTGAACAACAACAAAGGAAAAGGTTAAAAAAGGCACCAGCTTGTCGCACAGATAGGTTTTGTTGCAGCTGCACATCACCTTCTATCAATGAGATTCGTGCTGTCGATGCTGCCAAGGATGCCATTTCCTCGTTACCTGCAGTTAAATAGTCAGGCATTCAATATTCAGAGATCTTAACTTTCATCCAATAGGCAATCCAGAAGCCCTTGCATAATCTTAGAAAAAGCTCCATTGGCATTGTAAAACACACAAGGTAAATACGAGTAAAGGAAATGACAATTTTTTTTACCAAACACCTAACTTAATGCAGAACTCATGGTTCCCGTGTACAACAAGGCTACAGCTCCAAGCGTTCGCAGAACTAATTTTACAAGAAAGCGATCCTAACAGGTTCAGCTCCGCTCAAACCAAAGCTGCGGTTCGTGAGATGGATGCGCTACGGAAATGAGCTCCACAGAGCGCCGACAGCCCGACACAAACAAACATCGCCGCCGCCGGGATTCCGGGAACTGGAGGCATGATTTGGCCGAGGAAAAGCACGAGGAAGGCCATGAGGAGATGTGGGCTCGTTTGCTTGACTACCAATAGCAGCCTTTCTAAAATTTTGGCGAGCCCACAACATTTGGTCACTGATTGGTTGGTATCCAACTATTGGCACGCCAAACATTTAGGAGCGAGCCATAACTGCAACGCGGGCAAGATTGCGGGCGAGGAAAACGGCCGCCTGTGTTCTGGCTGCCAACGCTAGCAATCCAGATTTACGTGGAAGCAAGCTACTGGTTGCACGGGTTTCTAGATTTATAGGTTAATGATTTTTAGCGCTGATCTTTCTTGAACGATCTAGAAAATCTATAACCTAAGTGCATATTTGTATTTCTTATAATTAAATCTTCAAAATAAGATCTCATATGACTATATTTTATTGTTAAAAGATTTAATGATACATGGGTCCCATATGCCATACTCATGTGTTGGCAAATATTGACAAGGATGTAATCCAAACGTTCCTAAGCCCACGATTTGGCGACACCACCAATTTTTGGTATGGCTTGTTGGGGTACAAACCAAACAGGATGCGAACGGAACCTCCCAAGGCCTTCCACGGACTCCGACAGGTCCATAGCAGCGGTGGCGAGGGCGGCGCCTATCGCCGGTCGTGAAGGGGCGGACGGTCATGGGGAAGAAGGGCGTTGGGATGGCAGACGCAAAATAAGGATGACTTTGGAAAATGTGAGGACCGGTATAGGGGGTTTTATGTAAATAACCCGATCGCGATCGATAACCGCGATCCAATCAGGGTAATTTATTTAAATATTCGATCCAAATCAGCGGGGTAAGTGTAAATATTTAGGGGTTTTATGAACGTGTTCCGACTGGGTGCCATGTTTCCACGGCCGCATCGATCCCCTTCCGGTCGCCGGCGGCGGCAGGAGTCGCGCCGCCCGAGGCTTCCGGTGCCATTGCTCCGGAAGGAGAACCATCTTCCTTGGAGGATCTGGCTTGTGGGAGGCGGCAGCAAGATACGCGGCGGCGGCGGCGGGGGGGGGGGGGGGGGGGGCACCCCCCAAGGTCACCTCCAGCGCTGCCTCGTCCTCTCGGGTTCAGCCCCGCCTACAGCGACGATCTTGTCAGCCCCGCCTCCTCCCTCTTCCATCACCAACTTCTCCCTTTCTCCCCTTCCGAGAAATTATCCGCCGCAAGCGTGCGCACCTTGTACGCTCGAGCGAATTCGTTGCTGCTCCTGACCGCGACATTGCAAAGCTCAATCATTCAGGAGCTGCAGGGCAGCAGGAACATGTGGATGGGCGACGATTCTTTGCTGCGAGCGAGCACCGGATGCAGCTGGGACACGGCGGGCATCTCATTGCTCCACCGGGTCGGAATGCTTGGAACCTGAAGCTAGAGGTGAGCCAAGCCAACTAGCCTGTTCCCTGTTCGTTTCCAATCCCAACCTGCAGCTCAGGTTTAGTTAATCCATATCAAGATCTGGACCAGATGCTCATCCCGACGCCGCTGTGCCCGTGCAGGCTACTTTGTTAGCCGTAATGCAGACATGACAGCCTCGTAATTGAGACTAATGAGCGTCTGAGCGATGAGGGGCGGCTTCGGTTGCAACAGATGAGCAGTTGATCACACATGTGAATGATTCTTGCTGTCTGCTGGTTGAGCTGACCAATTGCTTCCACCTCCTTGGCTATATAAACAACGAAGCCGAAGCCCAGAAGACATCATCGCAGCAGCTTGCCTAAACTTCAATTCCAGCGAAAGAAAGGCTTCACAGCTTCTTCCACATCAAGCATGGCCTTCCACCAGAGATCTGTGAGTCTGCCCTCAAGCCCTCGCTCCAACGAAGCCAGCATTGAGGAACAACTGCAGGGCCTCAGGTCAATCATCTGCTCACCATCAGTGACCATCGAAACCATGGTTGATGGTCTGAGCAAGATTGGAAGCATCTACAGCCGTATCAATGAGCTCACATGCTTCGCTAGCAGCCAGCGTGGGCAGAGGAAGGCAGTGGAGGAGGAGCTTGAGCGCTCTCTCATCCTTCTTGACCTCTGCAGCACCATGCAAGAGAGCTTTGCGGAGCTCAAGGCGATTGTCCAGGAGATGCAGCTGGCTCTTAAGAGGGGAGACGATGTATCTGTTCAGGCCAAGGTTCAGTCTTATACCCGCTTAGCAAAGAAGGCACAGAAGCAATCCAAGAAGATCAGCACCAAGGCTTCTTCTGATATTGAGGGATGCCGGGTGATCAAGCTGCTAGCTGAAGCAAGAGAGTTTGCCGTGACAGTGGTTGAATCAACATTGAACCTTCTGTCCAAGCAACTTGTGATGCCCCGTTCTAGCAAGTGGTCACTTGTC
Source organism: Digitaria exilis (assembly GCA_015342445.1). Taxonomy (NCBI): domain Eukaryota; kingdom Viridiplantae; phylum Streptophyta; class Magnoliopsida; order Poales; family Poaceae; genus Digitaria; species Digitaria exilis. The sequence goes on along the minus strand of JACEFO010002268.1, from coordinate 193,613 downwards.
TCCAAGGCATTACAAAAGAAGAGAGTTGTGTGCGAGGAGCAATTGCAGGAGTTGGAGTTGAACATTGTTGATCTTGAGAGCGGAGTTGGGACTTTGTTCAGGACATTGATCCAGAGCAGAGTTTCTCTTCTGAATGCTCTTAGCTTGTAGATAGATCATATAACAGCTGTGACCCCTGCGATTAGCGTCCACATTTTAGAGGATTAGCTGATCACCCAAACAAATTTTTGGTGTACATATATATGAGAAAGTGTACAGAAAATTATTTCAATTGAGAGGCAAAGCTTCTGGTCCATTTCCTGTTGTCAATTCTAATTTATCCTGTGTGAATACTGCCATACTATTATGGAGTTCACGCCTGTGATTACCATCATTTTTACATCGTATAAAGGAATCCAAATAATAAATAAAATCTGGATGCCTTTGCCTTTGGTCAACACTGTTACAGGAAGTAAGGAATACAGGTTGTTCAGTATTCAGTAATGAGATGGTCATGATATTCTTGGTTCACATGGGAATCATGAGATGTGCCTCAACAGCAAGCACAAGATCCTAATATAGTGGATCTTGTTTTCCAGGGCTAAAACATGCCAGCTGCGAACCGTGGGAGTTGATATTGTAGTTACTAATGACTGTTGAATCCCTTGGAAAATAAAAATGTATGGCTCTATGTTTTATTTCTAAGGAAACTATACTTTAGTCCATTTATGAATATGGGTGTCTATGTATGTCCATGTAACCACACTTGTTAAAATAGATTGATGGATCTTTACATTTTATTTTATTTTCACTATGGTTCTTGCAGACAGATTTTGGTGCGAGCGAACACCGGATGCAGCTGGGACATGGCGGGCATCTCATTGATCCACCGGGTCGGAATGCTTGGGAGCCTGAAGCTGGAGGTGAGTCAAGCCAACTACCTGTTCCCTGTTCGTTCCCAACCTGCAACTTGCAGGTTTAGTTAATCCACCTCAAGATCTGGATCAGATGCTAATCCCTACGCACCTTTGCCCGTGCAAGCGAGTTTGTCAACCATAATGCAGACATGACAGCCTCGTAATCGAGATTAATGAGCGATGAGGTTCTTAGGCGGCTTCGGTTGCAGCGCATGAGCAGTTGATCGCACATGAGAATGATTCTTGTTGTCTGCTGGTTGAGCTGACCAATTGCTTCCACCTCCTTAGCTATATAAAGAAGGAAGCAGGAACCTGGAAGACACCATTGCAGCACCCTGCCTTCTTTTCCATTTCCAGCGAAAAGAGGCTAACGAGCTTGTTCCACACCAAGCATGGCCTTCCACCAGAGATCTGTGAGCCTTCCCTCAAGCCCTCGCACAAATGAAGCCAGCATTGAGGACGAACTGCAGAACCTCAAGGCAATCGTCTGCTCATCGTCAGCGACCATCGAAACCATGGTTGATGGTCTGAGCACGATTGGAAGCATCTACAGCCGCATCAACGAGCTCATATGCTTGGCTAGCAGCCAGCGTGGGCTGAGGAAGGCTGTGGAGGAGGAGCTCGACCACTCTCTCATCCTGCTTGACCTCTGCAGCTCCATGCAAGAGAGCTTTGCGGAGCTCAAGGCTAGTGTCCAGGAGATGCAGTTGGCTCTTAAAAGGGGAGACGATGTGTCTGTTCAGGCCAAGGTTCAGTCTTATACCCGCTTAGCAAAGAAGGCACAGAAGCAATCCAAGAAGATCAGCACCAAGGCTTCTTCTGATATTGAGGGATGCCGGGTGATCAAGCTGCTAGCTGAAGCAAGAGAGTTTGCCGTGACAGTGGTTGAATCAACATTGAACCTTCTGTCCAAGCAACTTGTGATGCCCAGTTCTAGCAAGCGGTCACTTGTCTCCAAGGCATTCCAAAAGAAGACAGCTGTGTGCGAGGAGCAATTGCAGGAGTTGGAGTTGAACATTATTGATCTTGAGAGCGGAGTTGGGACTTTCTTCAGGACATTGATCCAGAGCAGAGTTTCTCTTCTGAATGCTCTTAGCTTGTAGATAGATCATATAACAGCTCTGACTCCTGCGGTTAGCGTCCGCATTTTAGAGGATTAGCTGATCACCCAAACAAATTTTTGGTGTACATATATATGAGAAAGTGTACAGAAAATTATTTCAATTGAGAGACAAAGCTTCTGGTCCATTTCCTGTTGCCCGTTCTTATTTATCTTGTGTGACTACTTTTATGGTGTTCATTAAAGCCTGTGATTACTATTACTATCCTTTTTACATGGTATAAAGGAATCCAAGTAATAAATAAAATATGGATGGCTTTGGTCAATACTGATGAAGGAAGTAAGAAATACAGGTTGTTCAGTGTTAGGTGATGAATTGGTTATGATATTCTTGTTCACATGAGGATGTGCCTCGACGGTAAGCACAAGTTCCTTATATAGTGGATCTTGCTTTCCAGAGCTAAAACATGCCAGCCTCGAAATCACGAGGACTGATACTGTTAATGAGTGTTGAATCCCTTGGAAAAATAAAAATGTAGGTTCTCTAAGTGTTTTATTTTCTCAGGAAACTATACTACTATACTCTTTTATAGGCTACTATACTCTATTTATGAAGATTGCTAATGTATATCTGTATAATAAGACCTAACAAAATGTATTGATCGATCTTTACATTTTATTTTCTTATCATTACAGTTTTTAACAATACTTTTACTTGACTGGTGCATAGTAATTTGGTATATGCAATTGTTAAGCAACCAGAAACTTACTAGACACCAATAAAGAAACCAATGCACCGACTGCATGTCATGGTGATTATTTTTGTCAACAACTGGAGCATGACAACGTGATAAACCTTATTTGGAGCACAAAATGCACTAGCAAATCGGAAAACTTCTGCAGCAGATACGTGGACGGTGGATCATCTTTAGATTTCCAAAGATGCTTGATGCTTCAATACTTTTTTCTTAGGAATAAAAAAAAAAGATGCCAACTGTGCTGCATGAGGATTTATCAGAAGCAGGCAACAGAGCAGCAGCCATGAACAATGAAGTCAACTGCTGCTTCCACCAGCACGTAGTAGCCAGCGTCGGCACAGCTCCTCATATCCCATTGCATAGCTTGCTCACCGATGTCCCGATCTGGACACAGCACTAAAATAGGCATTCGTGCACATCATACTGCCACTTACCTGAACAACAACAAAAGGAACAGGCATCAGCTTGTCGTGCAGACAGGTGGTTTGATGCCGCAGCATAGCACCTTCTACCGATGAGATTCTTGCTGTCGATACTGTCAACGATGCCATTTCTTCATCTTTTTTGGTTATATAAAGAGGACACCTATTGCTTGGTCGACACCAGTGTAGCATTCTCAGGGAAAGACAAACAAACCACTGCAGCCATGGCATACCACCTCAGGTCAGCTAGCGTGCCTTTGAGCCCTTGTTACAAAGAACTTGATGTTGATGAGAGCTCCAGAGCGTGAAGACAACATTTCTTTTGTCATCTGTGATACCGGAACCATGTGAGATTGTTTCAGGAAGCTTGGTTAAGTCTACAACCCTGTCAGAGAGCTCCCATACTTACCCGGTGGAGGAAAGCACTTGGAACAAGACCCCTCTGCAACGCCATGCAAGAGGCCTATGGAAAGCTGAAGACGAACATCGTTGTCATGCAGATGGCCCTCAATAGAGGAGACGAAACAGCTGTCCATGTCATGAACTCATGATCAAATCTGCATTTGATTAGCGAAGAAATCGCAGAAACAGTTCAAGAAGTTCAGCAAAACGTCCATTCCAGCTGAGCAGGAAAACTGCAGGTTCATCAAGATATTGCCTGAAACCAGAGAGATTGCCATCTCCATGTTAGAAACTTCATTATATCTCTTGACAAAGTAAATTGAGGTGCCAAGATCATGAGAGTTGGACGTTATTGACGATCTTGAGAGCAGAGTTGAGGCTTTGTTTAGGACATTGATCCAAAGCAGAGTTTTTCTTCTGAATGCTCTTAGCTTGTAGATATACATCAAGTCTGAATCGCCTGCGAATAGCATCCATGTTTTATACGATCTGCTGATCATCAAACGTCCTTTATGCATATATGATCAAGCATGTACAGAAGTCACCGATGAGAAAACATTATTTTCCACATATTACTTGTCTTGAATTTCAGTATCCCAGTTTTTCCACAATGAAGCATGTTCAGTAAAATGCACTCGAACAAAAGATGCTACTGCATTCTACATTTTGAATCCGTTGCAAAACTTTTCAAGTTACCGTGCATCTGCCGAACAACTCATTTTCATCTGCAGAACTAATTTCACAAGAAACATACAAATTCTAACAAATTCAGCCGCACCCAAAACCAAAGATGCAGTTTCTAAGATGGATGCGCAACGAAAACCACAGGAGCACCTCACCATTGAGCGCCGCCGACGCCGAGCGTCCCAGCAAGGCACCTCGCCGCCGCCAGAACATGGACGCATGATTTGGCCGAGAAAAACAGAGGCAGATCCGAGCGGAGCCTTTACAAGACCTGCCGCAGATCTCCGGCAGCTCCGTATTAGCGGCGGCAAGGGCGGTGGCTGTCAGCGGCCAGGCGGCAGCAATAGAAGAAGAGCGTTGAGGATGGCAGCCGCAAAACAGGGATGAGTTCAGAAAATGTCAAGCCCACCTAGGGAGTTTTGTGTAAATAATCGGATCGCGACTATTAATCGCGATCCAATTTGGGGGGTTTTATGAGATAAATAGGATCGCGACTATTAATCGCCATCCAAATTAGGGGGTTATATGTAATAAATCGGATCGTGATTAATAATCGCGAGGGGTTCTGTGCAAAACGTGTCCCGACATGGTGCCCCCTTTCACGGCCGCAACGACGCCGGCGGCCGGGGTCGCGCAGCCCGAGCCTTCCGGTGGCGCCATTACTCCAGATGGATAGCCATCTTCCTTCGAGGACTCTTGTGGGAGGCGTCAGCACGATACGTGAGGCCACCTGCGGCGGCGGGCAGGTCCCCAAGATCGCCTCCGCGGCTCCGCCGCTGCTTCGGCCTCTCCGGCTCACCGCAACACATGACCTGGTCAGCCCCGGCTCCATCGCCAACTCCTCCCTTTCCTCCCTTCCGAGAAATTATCGGCGGCACGCATGCGCGTCTTGCACGCTCGGGCAAATCCATTGCTGCTGCTTATCTCGACATGACAGCGCGATAGCAAGTTCAATCATTCAGGAGCTTACAGAATTGGAAGAAACACGTCTATGATCGAGGATGCTTTGCTGGGACACGGCGGAGCATCTCATTGATCCACCGAATCCGAATGCTTGGGAACCTGGAGCTGGAGGTGAGCAAGTCAACTAGCTGTTGGTTCCTCCACCGGCAGCTTGCAGGTTTGATTAATCCATCTCACCATTTGAACCATATGCTAACCTCGACGCCCTTCACCCGTGCAGGCGAGCTTGCTACCCATAATGCAGACATGACAGCCTCGTAATCAAGCTCGATGAACGATGCGATTCTTTGGTTGGCTTCGGTTGCAGCGCACACATGAGGATGATTCTTGTTGTCTGCTTGTTGAGCTGTGCAATAGCCTCCACCTCTTTCAGTATATAAAGAAGGAAGCCGAAGCCCGGGAGAAGACACCATTGCAGCAGCTTGCCTTTGATCTTGTATTATCTCCCACTCCCAGAAGCTTCAGAGCTTTCATCAATTCCAAGGATGGCCTGCCACCTAAGATCCGCGAGTGCGCCTTCTAGCCCTCGCTCCAACGAAACCAGCGTTGAGGAACAGCTGCAGAACCTGAAGGCAACCGTCTCTTCGCCTTCAGCGACCATCGAAACCGTGGTTGGTGGTCTGAGCAAGCTCAGGAACATCTATGATCGCATCGATGAGCTGCTCACATGCTTGCCGAGAAGCCAGAGGAAGGCGGTGGAGGAGGAGCTCGAGCGCTCCCTTGTCCTGCTTGACCTCTGCAGCACTGTGCAAGAGAGCTTTGTGGAGCTCAAGAGCAGCGTCCAAGAGATGCAGTTGGCTCTTAAAAGAGGAGACGATGCCGCTCTCCAGACCAGGGTTCAGTGCTACGCACGCTCAGCCAAGAAGGCACAGAAGGTGCTCAAGAAGATCAATAAGATGACTGCTGAGGTCGAAGGGTGTAGGGTGATCAAGCTGATTGCTGAAGCAAGAGAGATTGCCATGTCAATCCTTGAATCGGCACTGAATATCCTCTCGAAGCAAATTGCGATGCCGAGTTCTAGCAAGTGGGCACTCATCTCAAAGTCTTTCCAAAAGAAGAGAGTTGTGTGTGAGGAGGAGCAATTGCAAGGGTTGGAGCTGAACATTGTTGATCTTGAGAGCGGAGTTGAGGCGTTGTTCAGGACATTGATCCAGAGCAGAGTTTCTCTTCTAAATACTCTTAGCTTGTAGACAGATCATCATATGACAATTCTGACCCCTGCGATTAGCATCCGCCTTTTAGAGGATCTGCTGATCTACAAACAAATTTTTGGTGTACATATATATGTGAGAAACTGTATAGCAAAATGCATATTGGAGAAGCAAAACAAAGTATTTGATCCATTTCCTGCTGTCTTGCTCTTGTGAAGAATTTTATGGAGTTTCTGTTTGCCTAATAACTTTCTTACATCATATAAAGGGAATCCAAACAATAAATGAAATGTAGATGGCTGTCCTCACGGTTATTACATAATTGTAGAAATACAAGTTTTTCTGTGTTCACAATTAGTATGAGAAAATGATTTGTCCATGATATTCTCATTCCCATGAGATGTGCCAGCTCTAAATCACCAGGGTTGATATCTTAGTTACTATTGAGTGGTGAATCCCTTGGAAAATAAATACGAATGGATCTCTTAATGTTGTATTATCTCAGGAAATTAGTCTATGTATGAGTTTGCTTAATCTATATCCTTATAACCTGATCAGCCAAAATAAATTGTTGGATCTCTCAGGAAATTAATACTTTTGTATTGTCAAGTGTTTAACAACCAGATAATTTACATGACTCCAATAGAGAGAACGTATCTACTAGACTGAATTTGCATGATGATTATTGTTACTGACAACAGGGGGCACAAAATACAATAGCAAAGCCACAGAATTGTACAATGCGTACTTGGATCACCTTGAGATTGCCAAAGATGCTACACGCTGAATTAAACAAAAAAGAACGAGCATGCCAGCGATGCAGCATGAGGGTTCATCAGAACCAGACGACAGTTTAGCAGGCATGGCCACATGATCAGTGAAGTCAACTGCTGCCTCCACCACTCCAGCATTCAGCAACAAGCATCGTGACAGTTCTTCATTTCCCTTTGCATAGCTTTCCTCACCGATGTCATGATCTGGAGATAACATTAAAGAAGCCACCCGTGCACACCAATTTGCCTCTTACCTAAACAAACAAGAAACAAAAAGCATCAGCTTGTCGTGCAGATAGGTGGCTTTGTTGCAGCAGCACAGCATCTCCCATAAATGAGATTCTTGGTGTCGACACCATCAACGATGCCATTACTTCGTCTTGTTTGGTTATATAAGAGGTGAACAATAGCCCAGTCGACACCTTTGAAGCAGTTCTGCATCTGCTCTCTTCTTTTACATGTCTATAGAACAAAAGAGCACTACACTTTCCACTACTACCATGGCTTACTACCTCAGATCGGCTAGCGTACCTGCCTCCAAAGAAATCGAAGTTGAAGAACAGCTTCAGAGAGCATGAAGGCAACAATTTTTCTCATCATGTATCAACAAGGGAATCATCTGTGATGGTTTCAGAAAGGTTGGAGACATCCAGAACTACATCGGAGAGCTTGCATGCTTATCCAGCAGCCAACAGAAGGAAAGCAGTGGAGCAAGAGCTTGAACGTTTGCTTGTCTTCCTCGATCTCTGCAACACCATAGCACCATGCAAGAGAGCTTTGGAGAGCTCAAGGAAAACATCCTGGACTGCTGGACATTTTTTTTTTTTGAATCGAGGTGTCCCCCATTTCCATTAAGCAACGGAAATACAGAAGTTCACAGAACTAGAGTTCAGAAGGAGATAGCAGGGGGAAGAGCACTAGCGTACTAGACCTGGTTCAGGACAGATACACTAGTGAAGGCCTCGCAACATCCTGGACTGCTGCACATGCAGCTGGTTCTCAAAGAGGACTGATGCATCTGTTGAGTTATGATTAAGTGCCACATCCAATTGGCAAGGAAACTACATAAACGGTTCAAGAAGATCAGCAAGAAATTTTCTGCTGATTTGTTAGGGGCCGTCGGTTTCTTTGCCCGTCCAGCTTGCCTTGCCAGGGTCGAAGAGCATTTTTTGCTAGCTCAAGTTGGCAAGGCAAATCCTTGATAGCACAGGAATCGAGGGGACAAGCAAAACAACCAAGTGCTCCGTTTCTTGCCTTGCCAGGCAAAGCAAAGGGGAGCAAGGGATCCAAACGCACCCTTAGGTTCCCTTCTGGACCTTGCTCCGATGAATGAAGGTAATAATCACCTGACCTTATGCAACAAATTAGAATCGTTTGTCACAGTATGAGAAAGCATGGATAAGTCTATAATTGCATTTGCAAAATCGTTTACTGAGTACTAACCTAGCAGCCAAACAACAAACACAAGGAAGTATTGGTAAAAAAGGTCGAGTAATCTCTAATCTTACATGAGGTCTGAATTGTCATGTGAGAAAGCTTCTTTGAGCTCAAGGAAAGCATCATGGACATGCTGCTGACTCTCGAGAGAGATCATGTAGGAGTTCAGGCCAACAGCTCTGTACATGTGTGGCATTCAAGAAAATCAATAAGAACTCTGCTGTATCCCATCAAGAAAGCTGCACGATCGTAAAGCTCTTGCCTGAAACCAGAGAGATTGGCATTTGAATTTTCATCACAACTACAGTTGAAAAAATTGTGATGCCTAGTTCTAGCATGTCGCCTGTTGTCGCCAAGATGTTCCATAAGAGACACAATTTCTGTGATAGGAGCAATTACAGGAGATGGAGTTGCACATTGTCATAGCAGAGTGGAGGCTTTGTCCAGGACCTTCATCCAAAGCAGAGTTTATCTTCTGAATACTCTAATGTAGATGCATCACATACCAACCTACTCGGACCCTGCAATTAGTGCCCACCTTTAGAAGGGTTACATCTAAATTATTTCCCTCTCTTTTGCTCCTTGGGAACGTATTCAGCTATGTTTCGATCACTGAAGAAAGTTGAGTAAATGTAGTGAAAACAGTCCAGCATTCATCCTATAACTGACGCCTACATTTTCTTAGTCCGTATTGCCAAGCTTCTTTATATGCAAGTAGGTGATCTGGAGAACCTAACTATCAACTGAGTGTTTCACAAAACACAAGCAGCAGCAAGCAGGGGCACGATGAGATTCAGATCCAAGCGATCTTTGCTGCGCCAAACCAGGTACAGTATTTTACCTTCGCCCGCTGAGGTCCCAGACTTCCGGATGTGCGGCGAGGTCGGAGAAACTCGGGCTGGGGAAACCACAGGAATGCCCACCAGGGAGCTTCATCGAGCGTCCGCATCGAGGCCTCGCCGCCGCCGGAGGGCAGGGGATTCGAGGGAGTGGCAGGTGGGGGTGAAAGGCCCTCCGCCAAGGGGTACAGCCCTCCGGCGAGTCGACTCTAATGCCGCCGCAGCCCCGCCGCCGGTCGATGCCTGGACGGTACGGGCGGGCCGCGGCCATGGAGGTCAGAGGACAAAGACGGGGGTGTTTTCTGCAAAATTTTCGATCGCGATTAATTGTCGCGATCCAATTCAAGGGTTTATATGAAAATAAATGGATTGCGATTAATAGTTGCGATCCAATTCAGGGGGTTAAAATGAAAATAAATGGATCGCGATTAATAGTCGCGATCCGATTTTAGGGGTTCAGTATAAAACGTTGGATCGCGATTATTATCCGCGATCCATTTTAGGGGGTATTTTGTAAAACATGTGGATTAAGGGAAAGCCTTCCTGTTGGCCGCCGGCGAGCTCCTCGCGACTCCGCTCAACGACGCAAAGCATCCGCCGCTTTTCCCGCCGACCTTCCACCTCTTCAATCCCGCGCTCCGGGACGCGGCCGCGCCTCTTCTCGGATCCCAGCTGCTTCACCTTTGCCCCCACTCCAAATCGATCTCCGCCCTGAGCTTCTTGATGCGCGCTCGTCGGAGCTCGAGCTCCGAGGACAAGGATCACAGGAATCGTAGATGACTGGGACTTCTCTCGGTGAGAAAGAAGAGCGCCGCCGCTGGCACCAGGAGGACAAGCAGAGCTCCTACTAGCGGAAGGATAGAGCCATGGAATCCTGCGTTCGTTGTCTGAACATACTGTCTGTCAAACCCGGATGCTTACTGCTAACTGCTTAGCTTTAGGTATCTGAACGCTTCCTGAATGTTCAATGGCAGAGTGAGAGAAGAGATCATTCCATTCCAATCACAACGTTTACAGAATCCATGACTTCATGCAAACCCAATCTGGGTATTAATTACTAGCTAGAAACATTACTAAATTCCTAAAAGAATTAGTTTATCCCTCGACAAGAACAACTCTGTCGTCAATGCACATCCATGCCGGCGACGATGTCGGCGAAGTCACCCACGGAAGCGCAGGGAATGGTGAGGCCGCCACAACGGTGATCGAAGCCGAACTCATCCTCCACTCTCTTGAGCATCGTCACGAACGCCGGGTGGCTCAGGCACGCCGTCGGCACCACCAGCCGCTTCCTTCCCTCGCCGACGTACACCGCCAGGTAGCCCCTCGGCACCTCCGCCGCCGCCGGCGATGGCGACCGGCTCCGAGCCAAGTGCAGCCTCGTCAGGAGATGCCCCAGCTTGCCCGCCATTGTTTTGTTTCTACCTTGATCGATCGGCAGCTAGTAGCTACGCTAATCGGATTCGGTTGCTTCTTTGCAAAGAACTGAATGAGTAAGGCTTCAGTCTACCTAAGCTACTGAAGAGTGAGCACTGACCAGTGAGCTGCTGCTGATGCTGTATGTTCAGAATTCAGATTGGACAAGAGTGGGTTTGAAGAGTTGTGGGAGCCATGGCTGGCGTTTTTATAGCTCAGATCAGCATGGAGACAGCCTTTAGATGATCAATGCCTAGCTAGCGAATAAAAGAAAAACTTTAGGCAATCAAGAATGGAAACAGTAGTGGTGGCGCCACTTGCAGTATGTACCATAGATAGCATCAGTTTCTTGTTGCCAATCAAGCTGGGGCAGATCACATGGTCCACTGCACACACATGCCTAGAAGAGTCTTGCCGTCTTGGCGTCCATCATGGAGATGATCTTGCATTGCGAGCAGCTGCCTTGCACTTTGCAGTTCGTGTCGCGAGGCAACAGTACGGGTGCATTGTACTTAGCACGGTCACGACTGACGAGACTGATGACCAGCTCAAGATCATACAGATGTGTGATTGCAAGTTGCAACGGTGAGGCGTCGCACTGAAGAGGAGGGATTCGTTTGGAAACCCAAGCTGATTTTTACAGTGGAACGAACTGTTCCGACTCGAAACGGCCAGCAGAGACTTGGATTGGGCGGCTGCATGATTGCCACGGATTCAGGAATGGTTTGTTCATGAGCTTCTACCAGATGAGAAGATTGATCGATGGGCTTGCAAAAGCTGGTCGATAATTTTTATAGCCCTTCACGAATAATGGCTGCAATCGGTGGAGATTAGCGCCCGGCATATCATACTGACAGCTAATTTTCTAACAGCATGGATGGATGGATGGATGGATGGATGGATGGATGGATGGCATCCAAACTTGAGAATGAAGAACTCATATATCGTAATAATTTGTTTCAATACTACCCACAAAAACAATTGTTTCAAACCTCAGTTGGTCAAGTTCTTTGTGGTGCAATTTGTCTATCCGAGTTTGAGAAAGTGCTTGCGTTTGATATTCTAGGAATTAACCATGTGTGGTGATTTTATTAATCTCAAGGTTGATTTGCTCAGGACCTCGGAGCAGTATAGGGTGCACACGTATTCATATGGACGAGCGTCCGTACACACACTTGCTCTAGTGTCTCACGAATACAGAAGTCGATCTTACGCAATCAAAGAATGAAAGAGGCACTACTTGCAGTATGTAGGAGTATCATCTTGCATTGTTGGCAATCAACAAGCTGGGGAGCACGTCACGTTGTTCACTGCAAGCTTTGCCTAGCTAAAAGTGCCTTGGTATCGACATGATCCTGCTGCGAGTCGCAGCTGCAGTAGCCGAGTGACGAGCGAGTAGACACACGCTGGGCCAGCGTGTCGCGACGCAACAGTACGGATGCATTGTACTGGCTTGCACGGTGAGTGGCCAGACAACTAAAGAGGGCCCGACCACGATCAACGACCAGGTCAAGAACTGGCCATCCAACCCTAAACCCATCTATCATTCTTGTGCAGATGGTGTGTCTCACTGATCAGCTCGTCTGGAAGGCACTGGACGCAGATCAGGGTAAGCAACACTGGGAGATCACTCATTGTTCATACGACTAATTTTACAGTGAAACTGACTGGGAATTCTTCTTGCAAACGTTTATGGCTAGCTGCATGCATGATGGAGCACATGGGCTGCATGCGTCTTGGAGCTCCAAAGTTGTTGAGCACGCTGTGCGTCCATACCGTGCTGATGGAAACCGGCGGCGCCGGGATCAAACTTCACGTGGATCGTCATGGATGGCCTTCTTTAGTCTTCTGGAATTTGGGGAGACATGATCAGCCCCACAATTTTTGTTTTTTTGCGGAAAATCATTCCCACAAGCTAGGTGGAGATAGAACAAATCCTTTCTTATAGAAAAAAAAAGAAATGAAAATCAGGGTCTGAATTGAAACAGGACTACCGTTAATTTCACTTGTGAAGAATCTTTCGTGATGATGAGTAGCACCGAGCTAGTAGCAGGGGCGGACCCAACAGATGTACACCCAATAATTTTGGCAAAACTTTAGCATCTGATCGTATAAATCTATGTGTACATTTATAGTTAGGACATAACACGTATATTTAAGCCCAAACACATGAGATGGCCCAATCTAAAACTCCCTGGCCCTCGTGCCTACTCTCCAATGTGATGGCCTGCTGTAACTGTCGGCGTCGGTAGAGAACCATGCCTACGGCTTCGTTGCTTGGGGTGTGTTTAGATTGAGAAAGATTCCCCGAAAAAACACTGTAGGCCCAAAAAACACTGTAGATGAATAGTGTTCTGTGAGTGGGAGAATGAGATGAATAGGGAAAAGTTGGATGAATAGTATCTTTTGGGGGAATGTTTCCTATCTAAACGCACCCTAACCATCAAACAAAAATAAGAACCAATTTGACTAGCCGACGTCGATCGTGTCTGGCAGCCTAAGCAGGGGAGTCGATGATGGCATTGGAACACATGCGGCGTCGAGTTCTTTGTCGAGTCTCTCTTCGTGATAACCATATGTCAATATCTTTGTTCAGTTGTTCTAGGTAATAATATATACTCCTTCCAGAAAATATAGCTACACTTTAGTGTTCATTTTTTATAATATATCTACACTTGATTTGTGAAGTCTGATTAAATAGATGAACAGACAAAAGTAACCACTCCAAGAATTAATTGTCTTGTACTCTTAGCAGTAAATCCCTTTAGGGAGGCCCCATTCTAGGGTGGCCTTTAAATCTCTTCCTTCACGGCTTCACCATCTATTCCTAGGGTCTCTAGGGCCCCTCTATCCACTAACTAGATTAAATGGGGAAGTGAGATTTAGAGGGTACTGCTTGAGTTGAATATAAATAACCAGCCCTGAAAAGGTAGAGGAAGCCGTCAATCGAGAGGTAGAGTATGATTTCAGAGCCATTGCTGGAGATACCCTTTGAAACTTTGTACACCCAATCTTAAAATCCTGTGTCCGTCACTGGCTAGTAGTCTCATATAGCTTTGACAATTAAGGGTGCGCATAAAGTGTCTAACTAGTTTCCCGAACAAGACACCCTAGCTCGCTCGAGGCAGGCTGGTTAATTAGTCGGGGGTGCTTCAACGATGATCTTTTCTGCAACAACAATCCAAAATAAAAATAACAAATAGGGAACAAAAAAAAAAGAAAGAGGCACCATTGTTCCTTTTTAGATATTTCTTTTTGCCTGCCCTCGATTTTTGGGAAATGCTATAGCGACAAAACATGAGGCAGTCACTCTAAGAAAAAATAAGGCATTTCGCATTGGGTGCCGTGTGGAAGCCCACCAGGAAGAGTAGTAGAAGAAAACGGGCCGAATATGCAACGAAACCGCCAACCAAGAAGAGCCGAATCCGAATCAAGCTCGGAGTGGGACTGTTTTGGGCAGACCGACCTAAAACTGCCCCTTTTTTTGTGTTTGTGTTTGCTTGACGGTCGGTGCTGTTGAAGAGGCTCTAGTGGCAGACAGAACGGAAGTGGCGTGTAGGGGTGGGCAAAAAGTCACCGAAACCGATTAACCGAACCGAACCGATTTAGCCGAAAAATTCGGTTAAATTGGTTTTCGGTTATCTGGTCGGTTAAAAAAATCGTCACTATTCGGTCATCGGTTATTTCTTCGGTTTAGGAGTGCAGTTAACCGAACATTCGAAATTAACCGAGAACTCACATATGTGAGCGAGTGGGTCTGGCTACTTTTTTCCTCCGCGTCGTCGATCTAGCCCAAGCCCAAGTGGCTGCCTCCTCACGGCCCATAGAAACAGCCCACACAAGATGAAACAAAGGGCCCCCCACACGTCACACCAGGCACACGAACCCTAACTCACCTCCGCCTTCCCGTGCTCGTTGCCTCTAGCCGCCGCCAGCCGCCCCTCGATCTCGCATGCATCTGCTCCAGGCAGAGCACAAGCGCTAGAGGATTGGCAGGGTGCAAGCAGGACAGAAGAGAGGGATGGGTAGGAGCACCAGCACTAGCGCTAGAGGATGGGCATGCAGGACAATAACAGGTGAATAGATGCGTACCCAAGAAGAGGCTCAAGAATCTTGGACAGATTCTTTTCTTTTTTCCTTTCTTTCTTGCATTCCTTGGTTTCTCGAGCAAACGTCTGTCTTGCTGTATTCTCGATTTGCCTTTTGAATCTAATCTAAATTATGGTTAAACCGATTAACCGAAACCAATATTGGTCGGTTTCACTTTTGCTGGATGCTAATTCGGTGAACATTTTGGCATAACCAAAATTCTTTCAAACCGATTTAACCGAACCGACTTAACCGTATTAACCGAATGCCCAGCCTGGCGTGCAGTGCAGCTGTGAACTCCTCTGGCGCAGCGGGCCCAGGAGCAGAGCTGTGACCGTGAGAGCTGAGCGTGGTCGCGATTGCTCGCACGACACGACAGACGACACGACACGGTGCATGGAGACAGACAGACGGTTGGACGTGGCAGCTAATTCCGGCAATCGAGCAGCAATCGCGCAATGATCCGATGATCCCGTTGTGCTTGTTAGAACACAAGCCCACAAGCCCATAAGAAGTACTCCCTCTGTTTTAAAAATACAGTCTTTCTCACTTCTCGAGAAAATACTACGACCAATTATATAAAATATATATTAAATTTTATGATATAATATAGATATCATTAGATAGATATTTAAATCTAGTTTTTTATAAAATAATATTTGAAGATTTAAATGTTGAACATATTTTCTACAAATCTAGTCAAACTCGTGGCTGAACACCCAAAACAACTATAATTCTAGGACGGATGGAGTAGTAGGAGTACTCTGCAGCTAGAAAAGACCCGGCAGCCGGCACGCTTGGTGGCCTGCCTGAGCCCTAAGCGGATGAGAGCATCTCCAGTGGTCAGTGGGGTATATAAATTTGGACTCTCAAATTCTATTTTAGAAGTCCACATATAAAATTTAGGGAGTTAAATTTGTATTCAACTCTAGTGGGGCATGAGAAATTGCGGGACCCATGGTTTTGGAGGGTGGATGGGATGTTTCCAAATTTAAAGGCTTGAAGGGAAAATTTAGGAGGGCATGGTTTGGGAGGGAAGTTTAAGGACCCCAGTAGTAGCAACCTACTCCCTCCATCCCAAAATAAATGCAATTCTAGAGTTTGAAATTTGTCTAAAAAATGCAACTTTGACTAACATACCACAAAAGACAATAGACTCTAGAATCTTTTCATGCAAAAGACAAGTTAATATCTAGATGTTTTTTATAAAAAAACAATAGGCAATTTTGTAATTTTGCACCTAGCATTGGTTTACGTGTCCGGTCTTAGAGCAAGGCTAATAATTTAGCCCGCTGCTGACTGTATGAATCCTTATAGCCCCATCTTTCAGCCCACTCATACAGTGGTTTAGTCTTCTGCATAAATACAGGGCCCATATGTTACTCTTACAGGTTTCCTTGGTTCTTGTGCCTGGACGGGCTGTAACCTTACAGCTCACTTCTCCTTTCTATCCTCTTCTCTCTCATCCAACTCAGCATGTAGCCATCTACCAGCCCACCACTGTACTTGCTCTTAGAATTGTATACTTGCTCTTAGAATTGTATTTATTTTGGGACGGAGGGAGTATTTAGGAGGTCCCATTAGAAATGTTGTGAGAGTGCCTGGCGGAGCCGGTGTATCTTTGGCTGCCGGTGCCGGTCGGGTCGGATTAAGGCCGTGCTTTCCTGGGACCGGTCGTCTGGCCTGAGCGGTGGTGAGTGACCATGGGCCACGCGCAAGCTTCGGCCGCGATATGCCCAGCTCCATATGCAAGACAGATCCAGCTGGGTTCCGTTCCGGTATTGTATTGCAGTGGCAGAGGGCCCCAGCGGAGGGAGACCGTCGGGGACGGTCGTCGAGTGGCCGTGATCCGTCCGGGGCACACTGTTGCTCCATGAAGAATCCAGGTGGATCTGTATGCATGGCATGTCGGAAACACGGCCGCGGCGGCCGTGACACCCGACCCGACGGACCCCCGACCAGAGGCGTCCGTATCTGCTGACCGACCGGGCAGTCGAGGCACATGCCGTCGCCGTGCACCAGCTGCTTCCTTCACTGCTTGCTTGCATTGGCATTTGGCATTGCATTTTTTTTTCATTTTGAAAAAAAATCCATTCGGCATTGCATTGCTTGCTGCTGCACCACGCATCCATCTGCAGGTGACCACTTGAAGAAAGCAGGGGCCTCGATGCCTGCCTGCTGGATTGCTGTGTGCCGTTGGGCTGCCCACGAAACCCGAGTGCTGCCGGCCGGCAGGCAGGCAGGCAGGCAACAAAGCGAAAGAGGAGCAGAGCCCAACGAACAACCACCCCACACAACCGGGAAAAGAATTGATGGGGATGCTTGCCTGATTAGGCCATCGATTGGGACCTGATTGTTTTGACGACACCGGCCGCTACTGGTGCATACCCCAGGCCAGCAGGCCTCCTGTGTGCTGCACGCTGAGGACGCTACTCTCTCTCTCTTTTTTTTAATCTTTCTGAACGTAACTGACGACACTATTTACTAGAGTAGGGGTGTGTTTAGTTGAGGCCGGTAAAAAGTAATTTTTTTCTGGAATGCGTGTTATGTGAGGGAGATGAATAGAAAAAGGTAAAAAAGGAATTTTTGAGGATGCATGTTCTGTGAGGGGTATGAATAGGAAGTCAAAAGGACTTTTACGAACTAAACAGGCCTGTCCACAATGTGAGCCTGGCAACCCAAGCCATGCGTCATGTGCACTGTAGTGTACCACCAAACACCACTGAATGCTGCCAGACCACCCCAGCCGTCTACTAGGGAACAATGGACACGACACGTGGACACGCACACCACCAAACACCATGCAGCTCGATCGTGGTTGCAACGATGGAGCAGCACAGCCGAGCAGCCGGCCATGTCCACATCTGCCTCTGCCGGAGGTAGTGAGGCGCGACTCGACCCGACCAAGCGCACTTCTCTGGATATCTGGCTGGACCCCACAGCAGTGAGCAGACAAGAAGCCACCCACCGTTGCGTTTTCGCGCCAAGGAAAGCCCTGCGATTTGAACGCCAAAGTTTTGGCGCCAAGAACCCCGCGCCGCGCGAGCCAGAGGCGTTCGTTTTGGCGCCAAGGGAAGAGATGTGGGGCCCACTCGCGGCAGGCAGGGTCAAACATGGTCGTCCGTCCTGTGTTTTCAATCGGGACCCACGCCTGGTCTGGCCTGTGGGGCCTACCCTAGCTGTGCTGAGCCGAGGAGGACGACGGAGCCATGGGCCCATGGTCCACGGACGCGACGAATCGAATGGCCACGATCGATTCGGTTCATGCCCGACCGGATCAGCTCGCCGCACCGCCTTCAACTTGCCTCCCCTTTGGCGCCAAACCACTTTTTCCATCTCTGTTTGTAAGGTTTGTAGGAGTAAATCAGAAGAAAAGAAACGGAAAGGGAAAAAAGCATTGCCAATTTGCCACACGTTACCTCCGGGGCTCCGGCTGAGAAGAGCAGCCAGCAGCCCTTTGGGCGCTCCAGGAGGCACACATCAAATACTACGTGACCCGCGGCGTCAGAATATTCAGCACCACCGATCGTCTGAAATTCTCAAGCGCACAGCTAATTAACAGCCCTGACCACGACGTGCTTCACAAGCTTGCCATCGGCTGCGATGTCTCTCTCCTTTTTCCACTTTATGTTCTCAAACAAAAAAAGATAACGAAGAATATAGTAGAAATTTGAATGGCCAACACGCATGTTTGAACTAGTGGAGGTATCGTTGGGCTGTGGAGTTGAAACAACGGGAAGGTCAAATGATGAAGAAGCACGCAGTATAATCCAAAATGTCAACCGTGATCGGCGAGATAGGAGGGTCACTGTTCCTCGTCTCCCTGCCGATTCGTCCAACGAAACGGTATTCTGGCCCGTTTGGCCACAGGCATTTTCCATGGACGGCTCCCAGCTACAGTAGCTATCATCAAAAGAAAATGACTCTGGTAGTGGTAGTGCAGTTTACTGTCAACGATCTTTGCACAAAATCGATGGGTCAGTGGTGATCCCTGGAACATGTCAAAGTTTTTTTTTTCTTTTGGTTGTCGAACAAAGGAACACGTAAAAGTAAACTCTCGCGCACGGCGCATCACCCGGCACGACCGTTGATTTTTTTTTTGTTTTGTTTTTCCTCCCCGGTTAGAATTTATAACGAGCACGCCCATCCACGGCTTGCACGCCGGTGCGCCTAGAGTAGGTACTAGGTTTGACTTGTAGGCGGGGCCACACAGGCTGCAGCTGCACGTCGACCCGACTCGACTCTCGAGGCAAGCAAGGCAGCCAAAGGGGCAGCTCGAGCATGTGACCTACTAGGGGCTGTGATCGGATCGAAAGAAGTGATTGAAAACGTGTGGGGTGAATAGAAAAACTTGTCGGAGAACACAGCACGTCCCGGAGCAGGGCAGGCACGGCAGACAGGGCGACGGGATCACGGGGTGTTGCGGCGGCGGCGCCCGCACGTCGCCGGCCAGGCCAACGACACGCGCCTGTACGGTGGTGCGCCGCACGTCCCCGGCAGCGGCGGAGCAGCACTCTCCGTCGCGTCCCCGGCCGACATGCTCTCACGCCGACGCCACCTCGTCTCACGTGACCAATCGGCGCCACGATCCCAGCTGCCATTAAAGCCCGTCACGCATGCCGTGGCCGCATTCATTCTCATCGCATCGGCGCCATAAATCCACCACCATCGGATCCAATCCGCCGAGGCCGATAGGATATCCAGCGCCCGTCCCGCCGAGGACCACGTACAGTGAGCGACGTACGAGATTAAAAAAAAAATTAAAATCACCACGGAATTCTCACATCCTACCACCCACACATTTACAAGTTTCTCTATAGGTCGCTACGGAGTACGGACGGGGACGGTGACACATACCGCGTCTAACCCCGACAGTTTCACTTGTAATTTATTGTTACTAACATACACTAGATTACCATCTAAAATAGTCAACAAAAATGTGCACCATGACAATATATGTTTTCTCACGATGAATCCAATACAATTCGGTCATCACATCATATTAGGGAGGGGGGATTTTACCTCTTCCTTTTTTTTTTTGGTATCAACAGAGACTTACCCTGATCTTCATACCTCCCTTCGGTAAGGCGCTGATCCGTACCACGTCAGCTGACTTGATTAATTTAATTACCGCATTCCCTTTTTTTTTAAGCCGTCATTGGCCACTCGGCTGTCTTATTGAAGGGTTCCATTTCTGTGGACTCACACGGCAGGCTGTAAGTACAAAACATAGTGGCAGAGTCGGCAGCTCGATTCCGAATTTGTACGAAATATTCGAGCTCAAGCTGGCTCTTTGTTGCGCAACTTTTTGTCCGTTTTATCTACCGACGTGAACGTGTCACTACTCAACCAAAAACCAGTCGCTTGCCCACAATGGCACGACTCCAAATCCGGCATTCCTCGTCTTAACCACCGTCAGTTTGCATGCGTTCGATCCAAGTCGATCACACCCTGCCAACTACTCTCTCCATCCCAAATTGTAAGTCATTACAAGATTCTTGGAGAGTCAAACTTTTTTTTATGTTTGACTAAACTATAGAATAAATCACAAAAATTTATGGAACCAAATATATATAATCTAAAAATATACTTAATGAAAAAGCTAATTGTCGGCGATTTATGCTGACTGGGTTCTCGAGGGGGTGCCCCGAGAGAAGGGTTTGGGAGAAGTCGTCGAGAATCTAGAGCCGAAGGTGACAAGAGACGGTTTAGACAGGTTCGGGTCGCCGGAGCGTAATACCCTACGTCCTGTATGGTGTATCTTGTATTGATGAACGTGTTTTGAGGGGGGTCCCTACCTCGCCTTATATAGTCCGGGAGGTAGGGTTACATGGAAACCGTATAGGACTAGGAGACTTTTACAAGTTTATCTCTAATTCCCTAATACAGTATATCCAAACCGACCAGGACTACTCCTTGTCTTATACGTCAAGTCTTGTTCATGGGCCGGCCCATAGGATGGGCCGCCAGGGTTGTTTAGTCCGTCAGGACTCTACACCCACAAGCCCCCGAGCACCTTATCTCCTGAAGAACAGCCTTGTTGGAATATAGAGTTCTTTGAAGTCCTCCAGAGTTCTTTGAGTCCGCCAGGGTTCTTTGAGACCGCCAGGGTTCTTTGAGACCGCCAGGGTTCTTTGATCTTGGAAGTTGCAACCATGCTGTTCAATAGGTAATGATGTGCTCATAAAACTTCTCGAAGTTCGGATTGGTGCGCACCGATTAGGTGCGCCCAATTGGGCAGCCCCCGAGCCTCGTTTATCTTTGAAGAAGAAATTCGAGGCTCTTTCGAAGTCCGAACCAAAAGAGAATCAATTTCCGAGAAAACCCGAAGTCTTGTAAAATTCTTCAAAAACTTTCAGAAAAATATTTCCTGAAAATATATCCACAGCCCCCGAGCCTAAATTTGAACGAAGTCAAATATAGGATCAAGAAAGGACCAAAAATGAAATTTACCGAAGTAACTGCTTCGAAAAGCCCATATAAACCGCCCGCGACCCCTCATATCCATACGCTTTCGCGAAACAGATCTAGGGTTTGCTGCAACCGCAGTTCGCACAATCCAGAGACCGCACTCAAGCATCCACTTCTTCCCCCAAACTTAAATCCAATCCCACCAAATCTCGAAAGATCACAATGGCTGGTGGTGAAGGTTCTAGCCGCGGCAAAGGCTCGAAAAGGAAGGCGGAAGCAATGAAGCAGGTCGTTACGACCGAGGAGACAGCACCCGCAGGGGGAACAACCATTGTCGAAGATCCCATCAGTGATTGGCCCACCAGCAACCTGACGGAGAAACACATCAAAGCCCTAGAGGCGGATGGATTCTTGCCCGCGCAGCAGATCAGCCAGTGGAGAAGCGCACACAGGCATGAATATCCCTCCGAAGAAACCGAAGAAATCACAGTATGGAAGGCCTTCTATGAAGTCGGATTCGGTATGCCCACCTGTGATTTCTTCCGCCGCATCCTCCAGTTTTACGGGATTGAGCTGTGCCATTTGAATCCCAATTCCATTCTGAATATATCCATTTTCATCCATCTGTGTGAAGCCTTCCTAGGGATAGACCCCCATTTCGCCCTGTTCCGCCATCTCTTTAGGGTGAAGACCTCTAGCGGTCCACTGCAAGTGGTGGGCAAGGTCGTGATCCAGTTCCGCCAAGGCATGAGGGCAGTGTATTTGGATTATACCACCAAGGAAAGCCTTAAGGACTGGCAGAAAGAGTGGTTTTACACCTGGAACCACCAACCACAGCTGCAGGGCCGTTCGGGGAATCCTCCAGTGATGAAGCTGAACTGGAATAAAACAATCAGAGTAGATGAAGCCACACAAATTCCTGAGCTACTGGCCATGATCAGAGACCTGAAGGCACAAGGCCTAACAGGAGCCATAGTCTTCCGGTCATTCCTACTCAGGAGGATTCAACCCTGCAGGCAACGCTGTAACCCAGGGTACAAGTACTCTGGGGAGACAGACCCCTCAAGGAATGCTACCGGGGACTTATCAGAGAAGAGGGTGAACCAAATCTTGAAGAAATTCCTGGTGATGACTGATGAACAATTTCCAGATATTCCAGAAATCTCCGCAATAACCATGACACCCGAGGTAAATTCCTTATCTGAATTCATATCTGCATTGTTGAAAAAACATGGGGAACTAACATCTTGGTCATTATAGTATGAAGCCCGACGCACGCTGTATGTAAGCCTGCCACCTCTGGATCCAAGCAACACAGAGGAAGCAGCCCTACTGGCATGCTGTGTGGATTCCCAGGTAAGGGAAAAAGTCCACCGAAGCAAGCCAGTGGAAAGTGAAGATCCTGATGAGCCAATGATAAAATCTGAACCACAGGACCCAGAAGAAGCCCAATCTGAGGCAGGGGCGACCTCCAAGGGAGGAGAAAGGTCCAAGAGACCGGCGCCAACTGAAGCTCAAGCGCCAGTGCCAAAGAAAGCGCGCACCATGCCCAAGCCCCGTGCCAGAACCATTCCAGAAGGGAGGGCAAAGGTATCCCCGCAACCCAGAGTAGCTGCAACTTCAGCGGGGATAGCCATCGGAGTGATAGGAACCAGCATGCCGCATCAAGGCAGCTCTGCGCGGCGTGCACTGTCTGATGAAGAGATTCTTCATGAGATCCTCAACCCTGCCTCCGTGCCGTTCGAAGGGACAACGCCGATTCTTGAAGAACCCTATCCAGCAGGACCTTCAACGGCGGGGCAGGAGGTGGAGGAGGAGTTCACCTTGGGGGAGCCAGAGATCCCCATGCGACCCTCCAATATGTAAGTATTTCATAAATAGTTGTGGAAGTACCCATTAGAATATGCTGTCAGGACTAACAGACTTCAATTTTCCAGTATTGAAAAAACTGCAGCCACAATCAGGGTAGAACCCCAGGTTGACCACATGGCCGTAGAACCAGAGGCCTCAGTGCCCGAAGAACCCAGGGTTGTTCCAGAAACAACCCTGCCAGAAGCCCAAACAACTCTGCCGGCCGACCCGTCAGCACCAGCAGAAGCCCAAGTGGAGGAAACAGGCGCGGAAGTGCTGGCGGAGCTCGAACAACTGGTCACGGCGGCAGTAATAGAAGAATCCGAGCAGGAACGCCGTGATCAGTCTTCTGCGCAGCCCCCGAGCGTTACAGTGACAACTCAAACCGGGGCGGAAGCAGAGTGCTCAAGGGGGAAGCAAACCGAAGAAACAACCCCGGAGCAAATAATTGAAGAAATCCCCAGGGTACCTCAGAGTACCGGAGCCGAAGAAGAGGGCAGGAGCTTCCGCATTGGGAGCTTCGACCCGGTGTTCAATCCAAACCCACAGACATTTGAATACATCTTGGACACGGAGGAGGACGAACACCACATCGACAGGGGAATGTACCACGCCGAGAGGGCGGTGGCCTACTTCAAGGTTAGTAAAACAACCCTGGACTTATAGTTTTGAGGAAGCATTTTGTATAATCAACTCTGTTGTAGGCTGTTGGCGAAGCATCAAGGAAGAAGACCGAGTATCTGCACAACATTTCCTTGATGCACGCCAAGGCGGACCGTCTCCACAAGGAGCTGGAGCGTGAGCGCGAAGATCGCAAGCTCCAGGAGGCGGAAGACGCCAACACGATCCGTACTCTGCATCTGCGCACCAAGGAATTGGCCGCAGAGAAGGAGGACGTGAAGAAGAAGCTTGCAGCAGCAAAGTCTGAGCTCAAAGGTGCCCTGTTGCCACCGAATTCTTGCACTAGTATATCCTTTGTCTGTGTTCAATAACAATTCTGCCTCTGTCGTGTGTTTGTAGGGGCACAACAACAACTCGCAGCAGCCCAGATCAAGATGACGGATTGGTCCAATGTGGCCAACCGCTATGAAGACGCACTGAAGACCCTCACTGCGGACCATGAAGGCGTAAAAGAACAACTCCGAGTGGCGGTCCAGCAGCGCAAGGATGCCGATGATCAGCTAATTCAAATCCTCGAGCAACAGAAGCAGCTTGCCAAGAACCTGGAGGGTGCTCAGGAGGAGAACAATCGGTTATCCAGGGATCTCGTCCAAGCACAGAAGCACTTAGCAGACAAGAAGGTGCTGGACGAGAAACTTGAGCAGGCGGCCGGGCGAATGTCTGAACTTGAAGAAGAACTGCGGAAGATGAAGAAGTCAGACGACAACCTGGCAGAAGCCCTGAACCGGATCGCGCAGCTCGAGAAGGCAGCGAATCCGGTGGTGAAAGCCTTGGTGCCCGAAGACCCTTCAACACCGCAGACATTCTTGGAGCGCCTGAGGGCCATGCCAAGACAGCTGAAAGCCTACATCAAGAGATCTTCGAAGGCTTGTCTTGTGCATGTCCTTGCAGTAGTGAAGTCCAGGTACCCGGAGGTAGACATAGGTACATTAGTTCAGGGCGCAGCGCCAGATTGTACGGAGTCTACCTTTAGGGGCCTGAAGCAAGAGGCTGAACCGGTTGCGGAAGCAATTGCTCAGAGCCTTAGGCTGTAGATAAAAACAGATGTTATTGTAATATAAGTACAATGCAATGTAATATATCTTTATTGCCATGGTATGAAGTAGAACCAAGAATTTCTGCGAATTCCTGGGTTGTCTCTGTGTTAAGAACCAGGACTTAGTCAAAATGTACGCGAAGTAGATTTTAACTTGAAAAACAACCCTGTTAAGGACCCAAAGGAACCCAGGGAGATTTCGTATAGCATTAGCTATCTTATAAAATGTACCCTGGAAGGATACTTGGGAACTAACTGTATGTGGTCTGCCGAAGCAAGAACCCAGTAAGACCCACGGAGCGGCAGCGTTAAGCTGATAATTATCACAGAGTAGTGCAATAGGAGGAATAAATCCGTTCTTGGCCCCGAAGGAACCCGGAGAGACCTCGATTTTGCAGGAGGAACAGATCCGGTTTTGGCCCCGAAGGAACCCGGAGAGACCTCATTTATATAGGCTCCGATTGTGTAGGAAAGAAACTGTCCGAGTCTTAGGAAGAACACGGGAGTTTAAATAATGCCACAAAGACAAATAAACAACCCAGTGAGGGAGTTTTATTAAGATAATCTCGTTGTCGGAACAACGGTACAAGAGAACATGTATTGCCGAAGCAAGTAGTTCATTTATTGCCGAGGCAATGTTTACAAAAGAACCCAGGATGCCGGAGCAATGAGTTCCTGTGGTGCCGAAGCACTGCTGGATTGTAGGAGCTATGCGTAGAATTTGCGCAGGTGCTCGATATTCCAAGGATTTGGTAAATCCACACCGTCTTCTGTTTGAAGTCTGTAGGTGCCGGGTTGGAGTACCTTGGAGACAATAAATGGACCATCCCAAGGTGAAGTGAGCTTGGAGTGACCGGCCGTATTCTGGATGCGGCGTAGTACCAGTTCTCCAATCTGGAATGATCTTGTCTTCACATTTTTGTCATGGAATCTTCGAATCCCCTGAAGGTACGCCGCATTATGCAACAAGGCTGTCAGTCGTGCTTCTTCAGCCGTATCGACTTCCAGCATTCGTTGTTCATCTGCCATGGCTTCCTGGAACTCTTCAACACGAGGAGCACCATGCATGACATCAACTGGTAGAACGGCCTCTGATCCATACACCAGGAAGAAGGGAGATTGCCCTGTAGCTTTACTGGGTTGAGATCGTAGGCCCCATACAACCGGAAAGAGTTCTTTCATCCACCGGCCCTCTGCTTTTTTCAGGGTTCTTTCCATGCGAGCTTTGAGTCCATCAAGGAGCATGCCATTGGCTCTTTCAACTTGTCCGTTGGCGCGAGGATGAGCAACCGAAGCATAAGATACTTCGATGCTGCGGTCTTCACAGTAGTCCCAGAACTTGTTGCCTGTGAAGGTGGTACCCAAATCTGTAATGATTTGATGTGGTATTCCGAAGCGAAGAATCAACTCTTGAAGGAATTGGACTGCTTTCTCAGAGGTTGGTTTGACAACTGGAAAGACTTCTATCCACTTTGTAAACTTGTCAATTGCGACAAAGCAGTATTCGAATCCACCGGGTGCCCGGGGTAGTTTCCCAATCATATCAAGCCCCCAGCATGCGAATGGCCATGACGGAGGTATCAATTTGATCTTGTGAGCAGGCTGATGCGAGTGATGAGCGAAGTATTGACAACCCTTGCAGTGACGAACGATTTCTTCAGCGTCGTGTAGAGCTGTGGGCCAATAGAACCCAGCACGGAAGGCTTTGCCTACAATGGTGCGGGAAGCTGCATGATTGCCACATTCTCCTGCGTGTATCTCCTCCAAGATGCTGACTCCTTCTTGCTGTGAGACGCATTTCATCAATGCGCCAGAGCGTGCACCACGTCGGTACAGTGTATCGCCGATTATGACATAGGACTTGCTACGGCGGACAATTTGCTGAGCTTCTGCCTTCTCGGCAGGGAGTTTGTCGTGCAAGATGTAGTCTATAATCGGAGCACTCCAAGTAGCGTCGATGAGCATAACCTCGGGAGCTGAGGTTGTAGCATTGGGGGTTGCTGCTGCAGAAATTGATGGCTTGGAGAGTTCATTGACGAACACCCCGCTGGGTACCTCTGCTCTGGAAGAACCCAGCTTTGATAGGACGTCTGCAGCCACGTTGTAATCTCGCTCGACATGATGGAATTCAATGCCGAGGAAGTGTTTCTCCAGTTTGCGGACTTCTTCACAGTATGCGTCCATGTCTTCATGGTTGCGATTCCAGTCCTTATTGACTTGTTTGATGACCAACATTGAATCCCCATATACCAGCAGCCGCTTGATACTGAGGGTAATGGCCATCTTCATGCCGTGAAGAAGTGCTTCGTATTCTGCAGCATTGTTGGTGACAGCAAACTGAATCTGCAGAACATACTTGAGTTGGTCCCCTCGAGGTGAGATCAACAGAACTCCAGCGCCTCCGCCTTCCAGCTTGAGTGACCCGTCGAAGTACATGATCCAATGCTCAGGCTTGGCGGTAGAGACTGGGAGATTGTGCTCGGTCCATTCTGATATGAAATCAGTAAGGACTTGAGACTTCATGGCCGTGCGAGAACGGAACTCAATGCTGTATGTTCCGAGCTCGACAGCCCACTTGGCGATTCGCCCAGTAGCGTCTTGATTATGGAGAACCTCGCCAATGGGATAACCAGTAACCACAATGATCTTGTAGGTGTCGAAGTAGTGTCGCAGCTTTCTGGATGTCATTAAGACAGCATATAGAATTTTTTGAACTTGAGGGTACCTGGACTTAGAGTCCGAGAGGACTTCGCTCACAAAGTACACAGGCCGCTGAATCTTTTGAAGGTGGCCTTCCTCGGTGCGTTCAACAATAATGGCGGCACTGACGACATTGGTGGTTGCTGTAATGTAGAGCAAGAGATCTTCGCCCGGGAGCGGTGCAGTGAGCACAGGAGGCGTAGTCAGGAATATCTTGAGCTTGTCGAAGGCGTCCTGAGCTTCCTGAGTCCACTGAAATCTGTCTTGCTTCTTGAGTAATTTGAAGAACTCAGTACCGCGTTCCCCAAGCTTGGAGATAAAGCGGTTGAGTGCAGCCATGCAGCCCGTAAGCTTCATGACATCCTTGACAGTGGTTGGCGGCTCCATGTTCATGATAGTTGCTATCTTCTCTGGATTTGCTTCGATACCGCGTTCACTGATAATGAACCCAAGGAGCTTTCCGGATGGAACACCGAAGACGCATTTGGTGGGGTTAAGCTTCCACTGCCATTTGCGTAAGTTGTCGAACGTTTCGGTGAGATCAGTGATGAGATCCTCGGGATTTCTTGTTTTGACTACCACATCATCAACGTAGGCCTCAACATTTCGGTGAAGTTGTTCTTGAAGACAACCCTGTATAGCCCGCTGATATGTGGCACCCGCATTTTTCAAGCCAAAGGGCATTGTTGTGTAACAATATGCACCAAATGGCGTGATGAACGCAGTTTTGATCTGATCCTCTTCTTTCAGTGATATCTGATGATACCCTGAGTAACAATCGAGGAAACAGAGTAGTGTACACCCGGCGGTGCTGTCGATGACTTGGTCGATGCGAGGAAGCCCGAAGGGATCCTTCTTGCAGTGCTTGTTGAGATCAGTATAATCAACGCACATTCTCCATTCATTTGAATTCTTTTTTCTTACAAGAACCGGGTTGGCTAACCAATCCGGATAAAAGACTTCTTTAATGAAGCCGGCTGCTAATAACTTAGCTAGTTCTTTCTTGATGGCCTCCCGACGCTCTGTGGCAAATCTTCGGAGGCGCTGCTTCTTAGGCTTCGCGCTCTCGTTGAGGTCCAGCTTGTGCTCGATCAACTCTCTGGGTACTCCAGGCATGTCGGAGGGTTTTGTAGCAAATATGTCCGCCTGGGCTCGCAGGAAGTCGACGAGCGCGCTTTCCTATGCGGGAGTGAGGTTGGAGCCGATCACTGCTGTCTTGGAAGGATCTCCTGTTTGGAGATCGATCGTCTTCGTGGTGACCTTCTCCACAGGCTTGATAGCCCGTGTCTTCTTCTGCGTCGGGGCGTCATCATCTTCTGCGATGACGGCCGCAGCCAGGGGTTGGAGTTCCTGGCGATCGATGGTGGACGCGGCTCTGACGGCGTGCTCCACTGCTTCTTTATCGCAGAGGTAGGAGCGCTTGATGTCGCCGCGGAGGGAGAGGACGCCGTGAGGCCCTGGCATCTTCAGTACCAGGTAGGTGTAGTGGGGGATGGCCATGAACTTGGCCAATGCAGGTCGCCCGAGGATGGCGTGGTAGGAGGTCTCGAAGTCTGCAACTTCGAACTTAATGAACTCTGTACGGTAGTTTGATGACGTACCGTACGTGACGGGCAAGGTGATTTGCCCGAGGGGGATGGCGGCCTTCCCGGGCACGATGCCGTAGAAGGGAGTGTCCGCCGGCTGCAGCGTGCTCATGTCGAGGCCCATGGACTTCAACGTTTTGGCGAAGATGAGGTTGAGTCCACTGCCTCCGTCGATCAGGACCTTGGTGAGCCTGCTGTTTGCTACCACGGTCTCGAGGACGAGAGGGTATCGGCCGGGAGAAGAGATCTCGGCCCACTGATCCTCGCGGGACCAGGTGATGGTGGTGTCGGACCACCGTAGCGGTGTGACCACCGCTGGTTCTGCTGCATAAGCCTCGCGTCTTGCATTCTTGCGATTGCGCGAGGTGTCGCTGACTGCCATGCCTCCGAAGATGACGTTGACAGTGTTGTTGATGTCTGGGAAACCGCTGTCTCCCTTGTCGTGGTCGTCGTTTCCGTCACCAGCCGGCTTCTGCTTCTTATTGGGGGTGCTGAATGTCTCCCGGAGGAGCACGCACTCGCCCATGGTGTGCTTGCCGTCGGTGTGGTAGGGGCAGCGCTTCTTGAGAAGTTTGTTGAACTCCTCTCGTCGTTGCTGCGCGGATTTGGCGGAGCGGACGGTTTGAACGGTTGCGACCGTGTTGTGTGGTCGCTTCCGTGGGTTGTTGCCGTTGCGCTGGAAGGAGTCGCGCGGCTGATCCCTGTTGTCCTCCTGGTTCTTGCGCCCAGGGTTGTTGGGTCTTTTGCCGTAGCGCTCCCGTTCTTGATCATCGGTGTCCATCCAATTGGACACCAGTGCGCGGAATTCCTCGAGGTCGCGAGGACGGTTGTGACCGAAGTCACGGAAGAGGGTGCGATCCGTCATCCCTTCTTGAAAGTAATCAATGACTTCGGAGTCGGGGATGGGAACGCAGGATGCCTTGATGGCGAAGAATCGCCTGTTGTAGTCGCGCAGGGACTCCTCTGGCTTCTGCTTGCATGCGCGGAGTTCATACTTGCTACCGGGGCGCTCGAAAGAACCCTGGTAGTTGGAGACGAAAGCCTTCTTCAGCGCGTGCCAGCTATCGATGGAATCTGGAGGGAGGGACTCAAGCCAGGTAAGAGGACCCTGCTCCATCGCAACTGGGAAGTAGAGCATCTTGGAGATGTCATCACCCCCTGATGCTTCAATTGCCGAGGAATATCTGCGCAGCCAGATGTTTGGGTCTTGCTTCCCGTCGAAGTGGGTAATGCCTGGCGGCTTGAACTTCCGCGGGAAGGAGCTGATGCGGATGGCACGTGTGTAGCATGGAAGAGCATCGGGATTGGGGACGCCGCATCTGCCCGCCGAATCCGCAACGTGGGAAGTGGCTCTTCCCTCTCTGATCCGGATGATGTCGTTGCGGGCGTCGTTGGGTGTGTTATGAGAGCGAGCTGGACGGGGTTCTCCGCGACGCTGGGACCTGGGAGGTTCCTCGCGAGGACGGCGGGGTTCTTCGCGAGACCTGTTCTTGTCCTTGTTTTGGCCTGTGGAGCTGCCGTAGTGGCTGCTCTGACGCTTGGCCGACGGTGCTTGCTGGCGCGAAGAACTCTTGCTTTTGGATGAGGAGTGGCCTCCATCCAAGCGATCGACCATGACCGCTGCGGCTTCTAGGCGAGCCTTGGCGAGGTTGATTTCAGGGGTTGTCTGGAACCCCTCGAAGACGCTGACCCCGAACAAGATGTTGGCCACGGGGGAGTTGAAGATCTCCTGCTTGTCGAACTCAGGATTGAGGTTCTTCTTCTTGATGAAGCGACGTCGCAGGGCGCGATTGCGATTGCGCTCGATACGGAGCTCCCGGTCCGCGTCGGTTTCTCCTTCCTCCGTTGGTGCGTCGTCGGAGACGACTTCTTCATCGCTGTGCTCGCTGAGGAGCACGCAGGACTGGCGACCGGGGTTCTTTAGCCCGGTTCTTTTGTTACCCTTGGTAACAAGTAGCTCTCTGCCTTCTTGGAAAGGAAGCAGAGATTGAATGTCTCGTACCGTGATAGGTACGTTTGCTTCGAACAGAGCCGCCTCGGGATCCATGCCAGGCCAATGAACGATAACCCCTGAGGGGGTTGTGGTCATGACAAGATCCGAGGTTGCTCCGCGGGGTTGGAGAACCTTCTTCTTGAGTTGCTTCTGGTGGACCGCGGCTGAGTTTGTTAGCCCAAAGGGAAACTGGCCTGCGCGCGGTCCACGTGGCGAAGTCCTCGTCCCGCGGGAGTTGGAACCAGGGTTCCTGGGTACCCGCGGGGTTGCTGTCACGGTCCGGATTGTAGAACCCTGGCGAGACTCGGAAGTGATCCGGAGCCCGCCGGGGAGTCGAGGACACGTGGCTTGATCCTGCCCCTTGGTAGGGGCTGAGTTGTCGTGGTCTGCCCGGGATTGGATCTGCTTCGGGCGCCACGTACTCCTCCGAGTAGGATACGATCCAGAGATCGTGTCGGAATCCGGAGTCTTCCGAAATCCACGCGGGGCGATCTGCGCGTGTGGCGGAGTTGATGCAACCGCCTCGTCGCGCAGTTGACGTTGAAGTTCGCCTTCCTGGTTTGCGGTGCAAAGCCAGGAGCCGAAGATGAAAGAGGCGCCTGCCTCGAACTTGGTGACGATGGAGGCGCTGAGGGTGGCCATCGACTCTTTACTTGAAAACTCGACGAGAGTATCCCCACGGACGGCGCCAAAGTGTCGGCGATTTATGCTGACTGGGTTCTCGAGGGGGTGCCCCGAGAGAAGGGTTTGGGAGAAGTCGTCGAGAATCTAGAGCCGAAGGTGACAAGAGACGGTTTAGACAGGTTCGGGTCGCCGGAGCGTAATACCCTACGTCCTGTATGGTGTATCTTGTATTGATGAACGTGTTTTGAGGGGGGTCCCTACCTCGCCTTATATAGTCCGGGAGGTAGGGTTACATGGAAACCGTATAGGACTAGGAGACTTTTACAAGTTTATCTCTAATTCCCTAATACAGTATATCCAAACCGACCAGGACTACTCCTTGTCTTATACGTCAAGTCTTGTTCATGGGCCGGCCCATAGGATGGGCCGCCAGGGTTGTTTAGTCCGTCAGGACTCTACACCCACACTAATGGTACTTATTTAGTATCATAAATGGTCGTACTTTGTTATATAAATCTAGTCAAACTTGAGATATTTTGACTCTACAAGAATCTTGGAATCACTTCCAATTTGAGACGGAGGGAGTAGTAGGATTTCAACTGGTTTACACGGCCGGTGTTCAAATTCGAAATATCTTCAGTTGAAGCTGCCGGGGGTTATGTTTTACACGTCAGATTTATTTTTTTCCACGTCGGATTTCAACTGAAGACACGGTCCAGAGTTTTCAAATCCGTGCAGCAGAATTCGAAACAAGAGCCGCTTTGGACGCTGCAAAAAGAAAAGAAAAGAAGGTGCGTGCCCCATTGCCCCGACCCATGTTTGCTGCCTCCGGGCGTGGCGGGCACGCCCGGCCGCATGACACGGCGGCACGTGGAAATGACGGAACTGTCCTCTCCGGCCGCCGCGCCGCACTCCGGAGGCCAGGGGCGTTCCCGTCAATGCACGGGGCAGCCATGGCCAAAAGGCTTCGCTTTGTGAGACTTTTACGTGCATGCCACTGAAAAAGTTCGTCATGACCTATGTGCCACTAAAAAGTTCGTTCGCACCTGTGTGCCATCGATCTAAACTTCTTTGACCTGCATGCCATTCCGTCCGCAGTCCGTCTATTTCTCACCGTGAGCAGCACCTGACGTGTGGGATCAGGCCTGGAAATGTCCAAAATACCCTTCTACCCAAGTGGGGCCCGCACGTCAGTTTTTTTTTTTCATTTTTCCCTCTCCCTCTCTTCTTCCTACTGCTTCTTCCTCCTCTGGACAGAGCACGGTTTCCACATGAGCTGAATTCCCCCCAAAAAAACAGACTCATCCCCAACCAGACATCGTTGCCCAGATCCACCACCGCTGCTTTCCGCCCTTTCCTCCTCCGTCGAGTCTCCGCGCTGGCCACAGGAGCCGAGAACGGCCTCCGCCTCCTCCTGCACCCGGCCGTGCAGGATTCGACAGGGATGCGCGGCCTGCAGGTGAGCGGGCAGCAGCGGCGCTGATGCGGGAGGCGAGCTCCGCTAGGCGAGCATGCGGCCGCAACGACGGCCTCTTTGCATATCTCTTTTCTGTGAAACAAAATCAGGCCAGCTACCAATCTCTACAACCGAAGCCTCCAAAACCAAATCCAACAATCGATTTGCATCTCCGTGAAACCCAGACACAAAATCGGCTGCCATGAGACCTTATTTGCATCTCCAACTTCACTCCATCGCAAAAATCAAAGGCTTTGCTCGTTTGCATCGCCGGCACGCACTCCCAGCCTGGATAGACTACACATCGTCGGAAAGCTCGCCCCGCCAAACACGCCTCTTCTCCACGCGAGACGACGCCGAGAAGGCAGCAGTGGAGCGGGTGCGGTGCAGAGAAGCTGCAGTCGTGTTCCGCAACTACAGGAAGCAGTCCTTGGCGGCGCAGCGCGGCACGGAGAAGCCACCGTGCGTGCTAGTGTTGCATCTCTTCTTCCCCGGCACGGTGAGCTCCGGCACGTACGCTTGGCTGGCACGGCAAGCTCCGGCGAGGGATGCATGGCCTCATCCGGCCGTCTCAAGCTGCAGGAGGACAGGCTCCTGGACGCCAAGGAGGACAACCTCTTCGTCGCTCTTCGCAGCTGCACGGAAGGCGGCGCGCGCGAGGGAGCGGAGGGGCCATGGCCAGCCCTGCTCTGTCCAGAGGAGGAAGGAGTAGGAAGACGAGAGGGAAAGGGAAAAATGAAAAAAAGAAAAACCTGACATGGGGGCCCCACTTGGGTAGAAGGGTATTTTGGACATTTCCAGACCCGGTCCCACGCGTCAGGTGCTGTTAACGGTGAGAAATGGATGGAATGCGGACGGAATGGCATACAGGTCAAAGAAGTTTAGGCCGATGGCACACAGGTGCGAACGAACTTTTTTAGTGGCACACAGGTCACGACGAACTTTTCTAGTGGCATACAGGTAAAAGTCCCTCGCTTTGTCCCTGCCTCCTGGTGCGGTGCGCAATGGCGAGGCCTCAGCGTCCGTAACGGAAAAGTGCGCGGCTGTGGCCTGACCGCCGGGCCCCACCATGCGTGGGCCCCAGCAGGACGGACGACAGCTTGCGCAGCAGAGAGAGCCAGAGACAACAACCATGCGGGGGACCCACCCCCTCTCGTACTGGGTGGGGATGGGCCCCGCGCGCCAGCTGCCCCTGCTGTACTACGTGGCCCTACCGTGCTGTAAAAACAAAGCATTTCCTTTCCTTGCTTGCTCTCTTGTTCGTTTCGTTGGATCTCTTGTTGCAGTACAATTCCGCTCGGAAAAACAAAGATCTTTGGAGTGCTACTTGTTGCCAGTACAGCTGTTTGCTTTTGAATTTTGAAAAACTATTCGAATTTCAAAATATACTACTTTCTTTCAAGCCATGGGCTTAAAAAGCTTCCACACAAAAAGTATTCCTACCATGCTGCACTGGGAGTGTACGTACAGTTGAACAAATAACCACCGAAAATGCCGCCCGACATTTTTTTTTTCTTCTAGCAATCCAACAAAACAAAAAAAAATCGAGATCAAAACGTTAATTGAGGGTGTGTTTAGATTGTAGGAAAAAACACTGTAGCATAAGAAAAACACTGTAGCATTCGATGGGAAACGTGTTTTGTGAGGGAGGAATAGTGAAAAGTTAGAATGAATAGTGAAAAGTTGAAATGAATAGTGAATAGTTGGGAATCTGAACATGGCCTGAGCCGGACGCAAAGGGGAGTAGTGTATGCAAGTGCAAGGCAAGGAACACCCAAACCCAACACACCCCCTCCCTCCACGTGGCGAGCCACCTGGCTCTCCAACGAGCCGCAGCGGCGCATGTGCCAGTGCGGGGCCCACCACCTTCCTCCCGCCCTTCCTCTTAAATTCCAGCGCCCGTCCTTCTTCCCCCAACCCCCCGCATCCTCTAATTCCAAAATTCCAGCTCAGTTTTGCCACGACCCACCAGACAAAGCCCGGGCGAGCTGCGCCAAGCCGGCGGGGAGGAACCATCCAATCCTCGGGCGATCCGGCCTCCCTCTCCCCCGTCGCCCCCCTTCGTCTCTCCGCCCCCTTCTATATATACAACCACAAGGCTTCTTGGTCTCGCCTCCGTGCGCGGCGGCGGCGGGCGGAGCGCACTGTGTCGAGCTTCAAGAGATTCTTGTGAGGAAGGAATTGAAGGAGGAAGAGCAGCGGCGCTGAGGAATCGAAGATGGAGTGGCTAGATGAGTACGAGAAGCTGGTGATCCGGATGAACACGCCGAAGGTCGTCATCGACAATGGGGTCTGCCCCACGGCCACGCTGGTGCAGGTCGACAGCGCGAGGAAGCGAGGGGTCCTGCTCGAGGCCGTGCAGGTGCTGGCCGACCTCGACCTCTCCATCAACAAGGCGTACATCTCCTCCGACGGCCGGTGGTTTATGGACGTCTTCCACGTCACCGACCGCCTCGGCCGCAAGCTCACCGACGACAGCGTCATCTCCTACATCCAGCAGTCGTTGGGGACGTGGAACGGGCCGGCGAGCCCGACGGCGTCGATGGAGGGGCTCACGGCGCTGGAGCTCACCGGCGCCGACCGGACGGGCCTCCTCTCCGAGGTCTTCGCCGTGCTCGCCGACATGGAGTGCAGCGTCGTCGAGGCTCGCGCGTGGACCCACCGTGGCCGCCTCGCCTGCGTCGTCTTCCTCCGCGGCGAGGACGCGGAGGCCCACTCTTCCGACGACCGCGTCGCGCGCATCCTCGCCCGCCTTGGCCATCTCCTCCGCGGCGACCCCACCGGCGACGAGTCCCCCGCCGGCGCTGTGGCCGCAGTCCCCGCCTCCGGCGTCGACCACGCTGACCGCCGCCTCCACCAGCTCATGGCAGCCGACCTCGAACACCACCGCGGCCAGGCGGCTTTCCCGACGCCGGCGGTGACCGTCGACAGCTGGGCGGAGCGCGGGTACTCGGTGGTCACCGTGCAGTGCCGGGACCGCCCCAAGCTGCTGTTCGACGTTGTGTGCACGCTCCACGACATGGACTACGTCGTCTTCCACGGCACCGTCGACACCACCGGCGACCAGCTGGCGCGCCAGGAGTTCTACATCCGGCACGCCGACGGGAGCCCCATCCGCTCCGAAGCAGAGAGAGAAAGGGTCAGCCAGTGCCTCCAAGCCGCCATTGAACGGAGATCGCTCGAGGTAATTACTAATTACAATCTGATGATTCCGCCCCAAATTTGTTACCAAGACGGAATCTTTTTTCGAATTGAATTGAACAGTTGTGCTAAATGTGGTTGATTTTGAAATCTGCAGGGTGTGAGACTTGAGCTGTGCACGCCGGACAGGCCGGGATTGCTCTCCGACGTGACGAGAACGTTCAGGGAGAACGGGCTGCTGGTAGCTCAGGCGGAGGTGTCGACGAAGGGTGACGTGGCGTCCAACGTCTTCTACGTCACCGACGCCGCCGGCGAGGCTGTGGACCAGAACGCCATTGACGCCGTGAGGGAGAGGGTGGGCACGGACCGACTCGTCGTCGGCGAGGAACCCCGGCCGCAGCTCTACCAGAAGCCATCGCCGGGAGACAGGGACCATGGCGTCGGTGGCCTTGGGTTGGTTTACCTCGGCAACTTCGTCAAGAGGAACCTCTACAACCTCGGCCTCATCAAGTCATGCTCGTGAGGCAGTGGAGACGAAGACCAAAATCCAAGAACAACACGCGACGGTTCACTCCGACCATGGACACACCTGGCTTGCTTCTGCATTGTCGCCATGCCATTGTTGTACATAGAAGAAGATTCAGAAGCTGCGAAAGAGGGGGTGTGATCTGCTCAATGACTCATGACAGCTCAAGCAGGGTGAAAGCTTGTCTGATCCAGATCCAGAAATCGGCGACCGACACCATGACATTGGGAGGAGGACGCAGTATGATGGTAGTAGATGATAGCAGTAGGAATTTGTGTAGCCATGTACATACGGAGTAGTAGACAAATTCGTTGGTGTCAGTACTAGCAGGAGCGTGTAGTAGTACTAGCAGTGTGCATTCATCATGTCTTTGGCACGGACGAGACGATTTTTGATCTGTATTGGAGTAAAATTCTGTAACTTGGCCGCCGCCTCTGGGAAAACAGCATTCTTTGGGTTGGTTAAGCTCTGCCTCTTTTTGTCTGTCCTTGTGAGTGAGTGAATGACCGACGCTTTATTGCTGATCTGCCGGAACCATCATGCCCAAATGTGGCTAATCTTAACTTTTCAATTCAAGATCTGAAAGAGTAATGTGACCGACCAATGCTTTGCTTCTGCTGCCTGCCAGGCGATAGTACAAGGACTGAACCCAAATGTGGCTAACCTTGCTTTGTTATTTTAGGATCTGGAAAGGGATGATTGTGATTGTGCTTTTGTGTTTGGTTGATTTGGTGTAGCTTGGAAGGGAAACAAGGTGCATGGATGAACTGGGCCAGGGAGGAGTAAGAGATTTGTGATCACATAAAAGGGCCTATAGGGTACATGGATTGAGTGGGGGCAGGCAGCTTGGCTGCTGCTGGTCCTTCGTCTGTTCCTCTTGTGGAATGTCTGAGGTTGTAATGCAAGTGATGCACAGCAATAAAGCTCCTCTAGCTGTGGTTCTACCACTTATAGCAAGCGGGTACACTACTCATAAGGTTGGCATCGGTGCATAATTTCATTGCAAAATTGCTAATGAAAGATGAAGCTACTCATAAGGCTAGTATGCTTCATCTTGTGCCACTCGAGTTTCATGAGGATGAAATTCTTCTCTCATGAAACTTCTTAAGCAAAATTGCTGATCTGCAGTATATTTAATGCCTATAAAACATTACATTGAAAATTGTAATTTCTTTAAATTTCGCCAATTACTCCCTATCTAAACACCCCAACGTAACACAAAAGATTCGTATGAATTGAGGCAATTTTGTCCAAACTGCTGCTCGTTCACTTTCATCCAAGTTTACTCGCGTTGGAACCTCCGCGTCGTGACGATCACGGCCATGCGCAGCGGAACTTTGCTGAAGTTCAGTAGCCTTGATCATCTCGTCCAGTAAGCGAGATTTGGACACAAGATTTGGCGAGAGGAGCTGGCTTTACTCTGCCTCAAAGTGTACAACGACGTTCTGGGGTCCGGCCTGCGCTGCCATGAAGAGATTCCGTTAGTCAAATGCTGATGCCTCAAAAAGCAGCGGTTTGGCCTTTTGCCAAGGGAGGGACGGGCATCAGGCATGGTTCGTGCAATCATGAACAAGTTGTTGCTCTGAATTGGTGAAAAAACAATCCTGCAGGCGGTTTTGATTTGCCCGGAACCGGCGTCACCACCAGCTCCAGCAGCAAGAAAACAGCGAGCTCGACAAGTAACCAAAGGCGATGTGTGGCTGATGCGTGTGTCCTGTCCATGTCGCGTGCAGTTGATCTTGCTGCTTAAATTAAACAAACACCAGGCCAGCAGTGCCACGAGAACTCACTAGTAAGTGGCGACAAGCGAGACGAGACGGGCATCTCCGGCCACCGCAAGGTCCAAGGCCTGGGCGCGGCGGCGGGCATCTCCATCGTCACCATCGCCGGCGCGGCGCTCGGAACTCGAAAGGTTTTCATGGCGGTCTGGGGCGCTGGGCGCATGCGTGTTGACCGGATCGGTAGCCAGCGTGGCTCCATGCGTGGCTGCCAGCTGCCACCATGTGCATCAGGCAGACACTCGGTCAGTCAGTCAGAGGAGAGTGAAGTTTGGTCGGATCGAGGAGTCAACGCACGCCGTGTGGAGGGTCTGGCACTCGAGCTCGTGCCTGCCAACGACGGTGATGCTTTCGTGTTCGACGGCGATACATTACTCATAAAGTCACTCTCACAGAGCACAGCTGGTGAGAGTGATAAACTGAGGAGGAAAAAACATACGTATACATAGCATTAGGAAATCGCAATCAAATTATTACAATCACATTGATCCACTTGCTATGTTGCTACTCCTAGGACGGAATTGTAACTCAGAGCACCGAAACTTCACATAATTTGTATTAGCTGAACAAATTCTCGTCCATATCACTGCCAGTATATTCCTTGTCTGTGCTGGGCGTGCAGCTCGTCCCCTTTCTTCAGAATCCTGACGGTGACGGGCACGAGCATGCGCAGCTGATGTTCAGGAAGTACCTTTCTGCACTTCCGATAAACAGATCGAAGCTCGAGCAATATCGATTTTGGACACGAAATTTGGTGTGTTAAAGCAGCTGGCCAGCCTCATAGTGTACGACGATCTCGATCTGGAGCGGCCTGCGCTTACGCTGCCCAAGATTCCGTTTAGTCAAATGCTGATGCGGCCAAAAAGCAAGGATTTGGCCTTTTGCTCAGAGATGAGCATCATGGTTCGTAGAGTCGCGCATGCAAGCCTTCCTTGCTCTCGATAAAAAAAAAATCGCTGCAGGCGATTTTGATTTGCCTGGAGGCAGTGGCACCACCAGCTCCAACAGCAAGAGATCAAAGGATTCGACAAGCGAGGGCAGCTGGTGATGCGTATGTCCTGTCGACGTAACGTAACCATTTTGGGTTGGGATGAACAAAAAACAAACACATCTTGATGGATAGCCAAGTTGGTTGTTGGGTTAAACAAACACCAGTTGAGTTGATGGTTCTGGCCGGGGCTGATCAGCAAGAATTTTGGAGACGGGAGTAGGATTCCAGTAGGTGGCGACAAGGAGGACGAGACGGGCAGCTCCGGCCACCGCAAGGTTCAAACGTGCCAGCACGCCGGTTGCATCTCTCCATCACCACCGCCGGCATGAGCTTTTTCATGGCGGTTGGGGAGTGTTT
This sequence comes from Digitaria exilis, assembly GCA_015342445.1. Lineage (NCBI taxonomy): Eukaryota > Viridiplantae > Streptophyta > Magnoliopsida > Poales > Poaceae > Digitaria > Digitaria exilis. Next base: position 153,592 of record JACEFO010002268.1, on the reverse strand, counting down.
GACCGCATGGCTGGGTGCACGCCCTGGGTCAGACGCATGGATGGATGCGTGTGGGCCTCAGTGATCAGTGCTCGAACCTGAAGTGTACCTGAACCGAGGGGCTTCAGTTCCATGGTGCACCATCAGCGTTCATGAGAGTGGTTGAGCTTGAGACATTTCTTGCAGTACTCAAACGATGCTACGTGCGCTGCCCGCGGCGACGCGATGCTGGGGAGCTATGCGCAATTGTTACCGCTTAGCCATCCTCCTTATAGCAAGCCATATAATTATTTTATTTACATGGAAAAGAAAGATATGCGATGGGATAGTGTATTATCTTTTCTTTTTTATAAGACCTACTACTCCCTGTCTCCCTCTATGCTAAAATATAGGTTATTTCAACTTTCTTGAAGAGTTTAGCCCTCCTTATAGCAAGCCATGTAATAATTATCTTACTTACATGGAAAGGAGAGATATGCACAATAGTTACAGTTGCTAAATTAAGTTTAGTATTCAACTTCCTTAGAGAGTTTAGGGTTGAACAAAAAATTACTTAAGAAGACAAATAAAAAAAAGAGAGAAATGTACGCACAATAGTTACGGGTGCTACTGTTCACTTCTTATTTGACATGTATTCTTCCTCCAGGAAGTGATCATTGTTTTTAGGCGAAATAGCTGAATTCGCCCGGCACCAATTGATGTATCATACAGACGTGTTTAGTTTCTTGAAGTTCACTATTCCTCCCATCAAATCGGTCCATTTAAAACCATGATCTCTCGCTATTCATGGCTATAGTAAAAATTTGCTATGGTAAAGTTACCCTCAACTTTCACGAACTAAACACCCTGCTAATGTGGGAGGATAGTGGGAAACAAGAACGACTACAACAAAAGACAAAAGGGGGCAGATGCCCCCTACTATAATGGTGTTGCTTAGGGCATCACGATTATATAAGGTCTCTCGACCTTAAGGTGGGGCCCATGACACAAATTAGAAAAAATGTAGCAAGCTCAGAGGTAGCAAGCGCAACAGGTACAAGTGCTGACGAGCGTATGGCGCAGGAGGAAAGGGAAGAGAATAGAAAGGGGCCGAATTGTTTATTACTTAAGACTCGGCCTCAAGCTTAGGGTCGGTCTTATGCTTTTTCTCGCTGAGGCCGGGACGTGTTGTGTGTAGGGTCGATTGCTATAATGCCAGCTAGGCCTCTCTGCACACTCCGGATGCCCTTATAAATGTTGCGGATGAAAACAATTATTACTTGTACCATGTGCATACACAATGACATCGCGACATATTATAATATCTTCTCCAAATAAAGTAAACAACGATGAACAAAAATTTAGGCCATGTTTAGTTGGGGTGCAAAGTTGGCGAAATGTCACGTCCATTCTTTTGACACTAATTAGGAGTACTAAATATAGACAAATTATAAAACTAATGACTCTACATCCAAGACGAATCTATTAAGCCTAATATGTGTCGTCATCAATACATTTTTAATGACAGTTTACTATAGCATGACAGTGTCTAATGGCAAATTAATTAGGTTTAATAGATTCATCTCATGATATGGAGTTCATCTATGTAATTATTTTTCTTTACACCTATATTATACTCCTAATTAGTGTCTAAACATTTGATGTGACAAATTGGCAAAATAAGTTGACGAACTAAACAAAGCCTTATATCATCATATCGATTGATGTTGGAGGCTTGTGAATGTGACGGTGTTTAGTTTAGGATCCTAACTTTAAACTTCAATTAAACCATAGGTGAAATTTCTCTTCATCCAGCTGGGCTGGCTCATGCTCTTGCTCTGTTTTTTTTTTTGTAAAAAAAATGTTGAGGCGAAGTGGTTTATTTGGGATTGACATTACGAAATTAAGCCACAGAATGATGACTATTCAAACTGCGAAGTTGGAGATTTGATTTTCTCAATGTTCTTTCTTTGTTATTTCTGTAATGTATTAATTATTAATGATTTTTATGATGGTATTTTGGCTATGTGTTATTTTTTATATTAAACTTAGTCCCATGCGCAGTGAAACGAGTATTTGTAAAGCTGAATATATGGCGATTTTGTAAAAAAGGAAAAAATGAGCACGTAGTATATTTCTCCTTTTCTTCTAAGCTGGGCATCGACGTCATATACCTAGCGAACTTGAAGCCGATTGAAACAATGGTTCGATCAGCATTTCAGCATGCACGCTGCTCGCTCTTGCATACTACTCGGCTGGCTTAACTTCGCCAATAGTAGGAGGCCAAAAGCCCAAAAGACATGCAGATGAGATGAGGATCCCGGTAGGCCAGTAGCCCTGTAGCCACCACTTTCATTCAGGCCCCGTTTATTTTAGCTTGCATATTATGACGCCGTTCTAACTAGATCGCCGTTCTGATGCTCCTGCACTTGGAAGTGCACGAAGCTAAGCGGCTCCACATCCAGACCAGAATCAGATCATGGAGCATCAGAATTCCCAACACACCTGATGGACAATGTCTGAGCTCGGAAACCAGGTGAGTGCTCGCGAGGTGTTTGTTGAAATGCCTTGTAGTCTTTTGCTCTCGATTTCTTCTGGGATTACTTTCTTCGCCATAGGCAAACGACCACGGCTTTTACTTCAGTCAGGACACTGGTAGAGGCCCCAGCCATTAAGCATTTTTTATGTTCCCTCTGTGTCCCAAACATTTGGAACCTAAAGTAGCGTCACAACTTACATGTTCCTTTGGATCTACGTAAATCCAAATCAATGAACATCGTCAGAGCTTTTTATCCTGGTCCGAGGACGCCAATTATCCTCTTCCAAAATGGTGCTACTACTACGTACAATACCATATAGGTAGAATTTCATTGAAGAAACATGACTGTAGTCTTACATGATGCACACAAGACTTGATATCAGTATGCAAAACCAAACAATACATCTAACGTGGTAGACTAGCTGAAGACAAAAACTCCCGCTCCAAGCTCGAGCAGTTGTAGCTGCCCTGAGGTGCTGCATTATCCCCGGCGTTCAATTCGACGGAGAAGGGCTGCCCACGAGAAGCCACAGCTCTTCTTGTCAGCAACGGCTGAATGTCTTGCTCGTTTCCTGGATCAGATCGAGATGAGTTCATCCTTTCTGTTCGTAAAAGCTGTAGTGTTATGTCTACTTGCTTCATGGTAGGCCGTTCTTCACCCTTCAGCTTCAAACACATCTCTGCAAGGGATGCCACTTTGCCAATCTCTTCCTCTGTTGCTTCCTCAAGAACTTCAGGAGCTATTATATTTGTAACCGGACCCGTCTCTATCTCTGAAAGGAAATAGTTACACAAGTTCTGCTTCATGCCTGACTCATCTGTAAAAACTGGTGGTTTTCTCAGAAGGAGCTCTAGGAGTACCACACCGAAGCTGTAAACATCGCTCTTCTCATTCAGCTTTCCAGTTTGGTAGTATTCTGGATCTAGGTAACCAAATGTGCCCTGTACATTTGTGACAACATGAGTTTGATCAATTGGGACGGATCTTGAAGCACCAAAATCTGAAACTTTGGCAGTATAGTTCCCATCTAGGAGTATGTTAGAGGACTTCACATCCCTATGGAAGATTGATATCGAGGCAGCAGAGTGCAAATAGTATAGGGCTCCTGCAGCTTCATTGGCAATCCTTAGACAGTCATTCCACGATAACAAGAATCCGCTACTTGAACCAGCATTAAGAATTTGAAATAGAGAACCATGTGTAATGAAATCATATACTAGTAAGGGGACCTCGCTTTCGAGACAACATCCAAATAGTTTAATTCACAAACTAAGTTTTTAAAGAGTCATTGAAGGAAAGAGGGATTTCAATTCAAGCATATCAGAGAAATTATTATGATTGCTTCACAGGCCATATGGACACACAGGACATGGTGAGTTTAGATAGGGAGAAAAAACATTGTAGATACAGAAAAACATTGTAGATCGTGCTGAGAAGCGTGTTCTGTGAGTGGGAAGAATGAGATAAATAATGAAAAGCCAGATAAATAGTATTTTTTAGAATAGTTGGTGAACTATACGCCCCTGGAGTTGTTTTTATGGTGTTTCCCTCTCTTTGAGATGGTGGAAGAAAATTTTTAAGGATGAGTTTAGCTTGTTTTGTACCGAGCTAAACCCTCTCTGAAAATGATGCTAGACGTTTAGTTGTGTAATTTCAATTAATTGCTCTATTTTTTGCTTTAGGCATGAGGCCTTGTAAAATGTTAATATTTTTCATATATATGAAAGAAAAAAAGTCATGTAGGGGTCTCCCCTGCTGTTTGCCTAAAAAAATTTAGAACTTGTCACATTAAACGTTTCATACTAATTAGAAGTATTAAACATAGTCTAAAAATAAAACTAATTACACGGGTGGACTATAGATTCGTGAGACAAATCTATGAAGCCTAATTAATCCATCATTAGACACTGTTGTGCTACAGTAACTTATCATTAAAATATACTAATGCCGACACATATAGGCTTAATAATTTTTCTCGTGATTTACCATCTATCTATGTAATTAGTTTTTAGTTCATGTTCAATAGTCCTAATTAGTGTTCCTACATTCGATGTGACAAGTTTACAAACTTTGTAACAAATGAAACTCACAATAAAAGTTCGAGTAACTAATAACATAAAAGTCACGATTTGGCCAAGTGCGATTTCAATCAAGGAACTCCCAATAAAAGTCTAAGTAATTAATACCATGAAATTTCTTGTAAACTTCGGTGGGTCCCCGTTTCATTGTTGCGGCGCTATAGTCTGCCTAACATTTTTAGAAAAAGTCGATCACACATGACACAACATGTTAACCTACTCGATCTATTCTCACAGTAATGCATATCCCATCATGCCTACTGTAACAAACAACCCCATCTTTCTGCACTGTAGTTCAAGTCAATCGCTCAATTGTTATAAAGCCTCCAAGTATTCTAAAGTCAATCACCAACAACCCCATTTTTAACATATTTTTCTAGTATCGCCTGTGTGCATTTTAGCATGCAAAGTTTAAACTTTATTTTATAAATATATCAAAAATGGCAAATGGTAAGGTAGTGCCCGAGGGCCGAGGCTGGGACAAACATGCCGCAAGCAATACTTGCAACATACGTTCTGTCTTTTTTTTTCTTTTTCTTTTTTTCTTTTTCTTTTTTTTTCTTTTTGTCTACATACGTTCTGTGACTGTCTTGAGCAAGGTGCAATGGTGCATCGGTGATTTAGACTTGTTTCAGATACTTCACCTAGGCTTGGACTATTAATTCGTAGTTACATGTCTCTGAACTTGCTAATATGTGTCACCTGAGATCAAGTTTTCTTATTTTCTCACTAAATGCGCGAGAAAAGAAGCATCCAGCTGTTCATCAGTTTAGTAGTCTCAAATAAGGTCGTTGCATTATTATGTTTTCCAAAAAACAGTTGCTTATATTTGCCATTATAGAAGATTTTGTAGCTTTGCAATTACTTATATTCAACCGGCCATTGTCACTTGTCATCAATGCGCCATCAAAGATTTTGTAGCTTTGTATCGTGCAGTTATATATGCCCCATAATAGGCAAAGTATAGTACTTCCAGGGTTCCAGCTTCTAGAGGACTATGAAGTTTATGTAACTGTCTAATTGTGGTTTGCAATTGGGAGTCCTGTCAGTTTTCCTTCAGCAAAATAAGTTATTTAGGTTAATGGGACTTTCGCTGAGACCAGAACTAGCTGAGGATAGGTGTTTAGGGTGTGTTTAGATTGGAAGATTCCTTGAAAAAATACTTGAAAAAATACTAGTGTTCTTTGAGTGACAGGGATGTGATGAATAGAGAAAAGTTGGATAAACAGTACGAGTATTTTTTTTAATGTTTTTGAAACTAAACGCACCCTTAGTTCCGCAAGTTTGTCCAACTTTAGTACTTTAGTAGATTCCGTCATTCCACTGAGAAGCATGTTCCGTGAGAGAAATAAATAGGAAAGTTGAATGGAATAGTGAATTATATGCAAGTTTATAGTACAATTACATGAATTTTACCAGGAATCAGAACACTGAAAATCACATTAATAGTTCAGTATTCAGTAATCATTTGCCTGGCCCAATGAGTATACCATCCACGAGGAGAGCTATAGGAGACAAAGACGAGACCTAATCCATATCCCCAATCTGCCAACTAGTTACCGAGATTTTAAAGTTCCTAGTTATCACATCTGATTCAGATGTACAACAACTAGAAGCGGACACAATAGCGAATCACGTTTTTTAGACTATTAAATAACACAGCACAAGACCAACAGCAAATGACGGAAGGAACTGAACCACAGCTATGGGCAACTTGAATACTGATCCTCTTCCTTTCCTGGGACGCCCTGTCAGTTCCCTGAACCCTGATGTCCCCAATCAGGAGCACCAGCGTTGACGGTGATCGTCATTGAATTCAGCAACATTGTAGCCATCTGCAGCAGAATGTTCAGTCACTCCACCAGCATCTCTGACTTCCTCAGCATACAAAGTTGTGCAATAGTACATATAGATCACATCGTAGCAAACTATCTCAGCTGGGTGTTCGGTATTTTCTTTTTCCATCAAAACAAGCTCTATTTCGTGTTTTCTAGATCACCCAGTAAATGGCTGCTATCCGAAATGTGTCAAACTAGCTTCCATTGGGAAGCCATCTTTTAGCCCAAACCCAATACTGACCTAAATTTCTTGGCCTGCTATCAGCACCAATACTTTGAGCAATAATGGCCCAAACAAATTTTGCCACTGGATACTCGAAGATAAGATGAAAAATTGTCATCATGAACATGGAAGTAAAGTTTACATTTGCGGCATCCCAATGAATTGTTGTTGGTTTTTTAGTATGTTCTGGGACAAAGGGGGTATCTCGCTGTTCACAAAGTTGAAACAACAAAAGGAGTTGCCATGCATTTTGGTTCGTCATACAGCCAGATATCTTTCCAAAAAAGGGTACTAATACCATTTTTTATTGCCAAAATCTCGTGGAGGTAGATGGGTTTGACCTTGAGAAGATCAGTCCAGACAGGTAGATGGGAAGTCCAGACAGGGGAGTGCATAATTGCATATAGTCTAGCCAAAACATGATAACATTGCTGAAAAAACGAAATTAAGCTTAGACCAGAATGGCAGGTATCCTTTGGTTTGCATATTCAACGGTAGTCTTCTGCACAATGTTAGCACAAAAAGAAAATTATTTTACTCTACAACTAGCCAGAACAAAAATAATATGCTTATAGCTCAAAGAACTTTCCCTAGTTAACATGACTAAGCATGATGGGGCTAACAAAGAAAATAGGAACGGAGTTCAGCAAAACAACACTGATGTATATTCTATAATGCTTAGACTTGAATACCCAACATGAAACACAAAGGGCATGTTATTCTTTAACCCATGTAACATATAAGCCATCGCACCAAAACAACATGTTCTCTTCATAGTATTAGCAGTTTGTTTTGCACGGGGTCTATCTTAATAAAGGCAACTTTCTGGCTCCATCACTGTATGGAAAATCGTGTAATGCTAATTATCCGGTCAAGTATCACTGAGGGAGAAGGCCACTGAAAACTTTTATTCAGAAGAATTTCTTGATTTCCGATTCGCATTAGCATAGAATTTTCATTTTTTCACAGACATACACCAATAGTATGTTACAAATGGCAGCCTCATGCCTTAATGTATCAAACTTGTGACAAGACAGATAATAAAGGACCAGCTGATAAATAGAAAGACATTGAGGGTGAATTACCAATTTAGTGCTCCTCTCTAGTCTTCTTGCGGTGCCTGCTCTTCTCCTCAGAACGCTTTGCTCCACGATGACCATGTCGCTCGTCCTCATCCAACCCATTGCTCTCTGATCCGCGGTGCCTGCTCTTCTCCTCAGAACGCTTTGCTCCACGATGACCATGTCGCTCGTCCTCATCCAACCCATTGCTCTCTGATCCGCGGTGCCTGCTCTTCTCCTCAGAACGCTTTGCTCCACGATGACCATGTCGCTCGTCCTCATCCAACCCATTGCTCTCTGATCCGCGGTGCCTCCTCCGCTTACTAGATCGCTTCTTGTCATCTGCAGACTCGCTACCATCAGTGTCACTGGCAGATGCATCCCTCTTGTGATGGCGCCGCTCGCGGCGCCGGTGGCGGCGTCGCCTCCTTTCTTCACCTCCAGACATGCCCTCCTCATCCGACGAGTCATCACTCCTGCGGTGGCTCCTGCGCCTCTTCCTGTCCTTCCTGCTCTTCCTATGCCTCTTATCAGACTCACTGTCGCTGCCGTCCTCATCAGATGTTTCATGCCTTTTCGATCGGCTGGCTCTCTTCTTCTTGTCCCTACCTCGTCTCCCTTCCTCCTCTTCGTCCTCACTGTCATCACTCTTCCTGCTCTTTGTGTGCTTCGATTTCCTCTTGCTGCTGCTGCTCCTATGGTGGCGGCTCGACTTCTCTTCCTCCCTGGACCTCCTTCCCCCATTCCTGGCACGCTGACGCTCAGCAATTATCTTCTCCATCTCAGGATCAACATCCGAATCAGAGGAATCGCTGTCCTCCTCCTCTTCCTCGTCATCAGAAAACTCATCCACATCCCCGCCAGCGGCAGCCTTCTTCTTAATCTCGTCAAACTTGGCCTGCGCGGCCGCCTGCGCCGCGGCGGCGGCGTCCGCGTCGTCGAGGTCGAGGTCCTTGACGGAGAGGAAATTGCGGCACTGGAAGGTGAGGTGCCCGACGCGGCCGCACCTCTTGCAGGCCCCGCGGGTCTCGTCGGAGTTGGATCCGGTGATGCGCGCGAGCGCGAGGAGGCCCTGGAAGCTGGTGTAGGCGTTGCCGTCGCCGGACCCGGACCCGCCGGAGGCGGCCGCGGCGGCGCTGGCGTTGGCGGCGTCGTTGGCGGCCGCGGCGGCGGCGTTGGCCGAGACGGAGGAGGAAGGGCGGCCCGGCTGCTGCTTGTTATTGTTCTCCGGCGCGTAGGGGTCGTAGCCGATGGCGCTCTGCCAGATGCCGTGCGTCTGCAGCGCCGCGCTGCTGTGCACGCGGTTGTTCGCGGGCATCCGCACGCGCCCCGCCGTCGCCGGCATCTTGGATCCCCGCGGGTTGTGCTCGCCGGAGGAGGGGGAGGGCTAGGGTTAGGGTTAGGGTTTGGTCGAGAGAGGAGAGGAGAGGAGAGGAGTGGATGGGATCGATTTGAGCTTCGATTGGAATGCGTCCCGTCCGTGGTGGGGAGAAATTGCTTTGGAAGTCGGCGCATCCGCTTAGCAGATTTATATTTAACCCCCTGGAGTATGTTGAAAGCTAGTCCTGGTCCACGGTAGTTCTATATACATGCAAACCCCTGCATTTTTTCGTATTCTCATTCTTGATCCTTCGTTAATCGTTATCCAATTCACTTCTTTACGTGAGTTTTTCCTTTTCTTTTTCAAGAACGTGAATGAGACATGTATCTCTTTATTATTTTATTATTAAGGCGATTACAAACTAAACACTATTTATTTTAACTTTTTAATATTCAATGATTCCTCTCTCTTACATAACACTCTTCTCATAACTTAGCTATAGTGTTTTTCTACAACTATAGTGTTATTTACCCCAATCAAACGCAGCTTAGGAAAACAAACAACGTTCGTCACCATGCCCAACAGCGCCCACTGACGTGAGTTCATAGAACGATTTTTACAGTAACAATTTCGCGATCTAAACTCTAGTCTTACCGCAAGTCCGACAACTGCCTAAAATCCATCCAAAATCAATGTTTTAAGCTTATGGCCTAGTATCTGGTAAAGTAGCACATTCTTTTCCTTGCAGATCAGCCACAACCACAAGATGACGATGACGAAAATTTCAAACTCTTTCATCGACTCTTTAGCCAACCGCCTGCGAGTAGCATTTGACCTTCAAACTCTGCCATGTCGCCATGAAGGATGAACAAACTTAAAAAATCTGGCTTTACACAAGTTTTTCGTCATCTTCCCCTCACGCCCAATGTAGAGTATGTGAGGATGGACGGTAGACGCTTGTCCTTGAACTTGCCAGTGGTCATTTCGGCATTTGGCGAGTGCATCTTCTTCTCTGACGAAAACGAAACGGACTGGCCTATATGTCTGACGAAACTGAATGGTGAGCATTGAGGTTTACGGCCATGTTCAGATTCTAAAAGTATTTTTTACTTTCTATTCATCCCATCACATAACACGTATTCCTAAAAATTCTTTTTTCATCTTTTCTATTCATCTCCCTCACATAACACGTATCTCAGAAAAAAAAAATATTTTTCCCTCACTTCATCTGAACGCAGAAGTCTGTCTAGTGTGGCAGTTCTGTTCCTGACATGGATTTTCGACCCAGAGCTTGAGCAGCTGCTGCGCTCGATCGCGCCTCCGATCGTCCGTTTCACTCACATGGCAACCACACCCCTGAGACCGGCCGGGATGCTGTCCGGTCTGCCACCATCTTCAGGTACCGGTGGCTGTTCCCTCCGTGGGCAGCCGCCTCACCTTGGCTGTGTTGAGATAGTGGAGATGAAAAGTACTTTTTTTTTTTAATAGTATGCATGTTATGTAAAGAAGATGAATAAGAAAGATGAAAATGAATTTTTGATAAACGTGTTATGTGAGGGGATGAATAGGAACTAAAAAGTACTTTTTCGACGTGAACTGTTCAGCTTTGCCTGCCTCCTTTCCTGACGGGATGCTCTCACCTTCCGGCCATTACATGCATGATCTTCTTCAGATGGTCTTCTTCACTGCCACGCTACGCAACGCTAAGGGTGTGTTTAGATGGTAGGAAAAAACACTGTAGCATTCGCTTGTAAACGTGTTTTGTAAGAGAGGAATAGTAAAAAGTTAAATTGAATAGTGAAAAGTTAGAATGAATATGAATAGTTGGGAATCTAAATATGGCCTAAAAGTTTCAGCGGTGTCGGGAACCTGTGGAGGACTGACTGTCCCTACCTTTTAGCCTATGTCTGACAAGCAGACGGGCCCACTGTCAGCCAGAGTTTAACGAACACACCGGCTACTTCTTCTGATATACAGGAGTATCAGAGATCAGCATTGAAACACTCAACATCAGTAATTCAGTATGCATGTTGAGGTCACACAGGAGGAAACAGTAGTATGCAGTATAGCAGATCAACAGTGAGAGGCAGAGAATTTCTAATGCTAATTGAAGGGATCCAACATGTAACAATAATCCAACACAAGAATTACTCATAAGAATTACTAAAGGACGCCTGCCTAAGGCACGCCGCTAGCACACAAACTGTAACTACACACGCACTATCTCTCTCTCTCTCTCGGACAAAGGTGTTACAAAACCGTAGGTAGGGTAGTAGTAGAACAACTAGTGTCGCCACAGCTACAGCAAATGCAGTTAGACTCTCCTGCCTGATAATAGCCCAATTAAACCTAGCGCAAGGTCTGCAGACGCGTCTTTTACAAGTCAGGAACAAATGAACCCACCCATCCATCTTCCACCGCGAACTTTCCATAGAGAACTCCACTCCGCTCCCTGTCAGTGTGCACTCCAGCTGGATTTATTCAGGTTCAGGATCCAGAAGTGGTCATCTTCTGATCGCCTGACGGCGTCCTGGACGCCTCGGGTGTCGGCTGGGACGCCCAGCTCTGGTCTGCGCCATATGCTGAGGTCATGACGGTCGTTGTCCTCTGGTGGGACGCGGAGCTGTTCTGCCCTTGCTCGACGCTGTGGGCGTCCGTGCTTGCGATTGGAATGGCCGGAGGTGTCTGGGGGAGGGCAGGAGTTGGGTCCACCCGCGCCTTCTTGTTCTTCTGCTCCATCTGATAGCTTGGCAGGAAGCTCCCCACAACAATCTGGCAAAGCAAAACCCATAACTGTAAGTTCAAATCGAAATTTTCAAAGACAATGTTACTCAGACTGTAGCTGGAAGGACAGAACAGAGTAATTCAGGTTGCTGACCAAGCACGGCTTGCAGTTCAGCTGTGGAATTGACCTTATATGCAAGGGAGCAAGCAAGAGCTTACCTGAACAGGACTCGCTGCCACCAGGAGGCCGGCAACTCCACCACCGACGACGCGACCATCTGGGCTGGCAAGAGACACACTCATCCCACCAGATCGACTTCGTGTTCCGCTATTTTCAGTTGGCATAAAGGACCCAGACAAGGATAGCAACTCAAACCGTCCCTACAACCAAAATAGGACATCAGATGTGTTAACTAGGACCACTCAGAATCCTTTGTATCAAGACACCCATCTGATACCACGCCCATGGTTAAAGACTTCTGTGTTGCTAACCTCATAAGTCAATGTGCCACCAGATGAATCAGGTTGACGGAGTGTAACATTCGATATCACGCCATTTGCAGAGAGGACACAGATAGCTCGTGGTCCTTGTTGCGCAAAGGAAATAACCTTCATTGTCACATCCTGAACCAACACGGAAAATACAGATCACTCTTTCACACAAAGTTACAGATCACTTCAAGAAACATATTAGTATAGTTGTCAATTTGAGAGTAGTACAGATACAGTGATTAACATGGTAAAAATAAAGACGGCATTCATTTCGATCTTTGACAAGTTTGACACAAAAATGACAAGTAAGATCGGTTCACCTGTCCTTATCTAATTCAGTAAATAAAAAAACGACACTGACACAACAGCATTATGTGACCATGATTTACTTCAGTAAACCACGTAGAAACAGAGGACACAAAATCAAATGTGTTATGGGCATCATAACATTTGGTCAGTGCTCATCGAGTCATCACAATCCTTCTGTAATTATATAAACTAATAAAGCGTGTGAATAAACATTAAATGACACAGATGACTGCAATAGAATCTAAAGGGCAGTCCATATAACTGATGATCCATAAAAATGGTATTTCAGCATAATATATGATAAAGCTACATATACTGCTCTGTCAGACTTCATAAATACTCAAGTGAAATCAACAACCAGTTACCATATCAAAGATAACATCTAGATCCATACCTCACCAGGGGCAACAGTAATTATATGCGGAGTGAAATTTGCACCAGCAGAACAAGCCACCATGTCACCTGCCAACACATGGTGGAGTTAACAAAATGCCAGCAAATTGTAACAGACTAAACTGAAAGATGAATATGAAACTACCAAATAAAAGGAGAGCCAGTTTGCTAGAAAATATATTCACACTACTATGACAGTCCCCTCATCTGTAAATCATGTTCGCACAGTTGCACACCATCATGAGAAGATGAATCTCTGAAGGTGCACCACTACATGAAAATATGATTCCAGAAACTAAGAGTGTGCTGCAAATGTTCACTCCATACATGCACAGTCCAACCGTTCTAGCTTTCACAGCCGTATTCTAATACCGCGTGCTTTCACAGTCTGCACAAGATCCATTGCCTTCACCCTCACCACTGTAAAGCTAGCACCATGGCAGAACCTAACAAGGATGATCTTCGCATGATTTGCCTCTCCCTCTATTTTTGTTCCAGAACACCAGCACAGCATCACTATGGCACCCCCACAAAGGCAGCCCCCCACCACAGAATACCTAGAAGCCTTGAGAGCAACCAACAAATTGGGGGTCGGGATTCAGGAGGATATGCTCTCCATCCTGGCCCCCACTTTGCTCCCCGGCCGAGCCACGAATCTTGGAACACACCAACCAGCCGCCTGTGCCTGAGGTCCCTAACCATCAGAACTATCTGATCATGCAGCACGAGATGCGTAGAGTCGGAGGAGACAAGAAATATTCGGATAAGAGAGGGACAGACACACGCAGTGCAGTGTCATGACAAGGAGTGAGCGGTGACGCCTCCAGCCAACTACTACTCGTGCCACTGGCCTTTGCCTTCTCGCCCAGCCATTCTCTAGTCGAGTAATTTCTCAAGAGAAGAGCGAGAGGAAATTCCAACTTTTCCTCTGGAACAGTATATTTGTTATCCTAAAAGAAATAGTGGATTTCTGATTAATCCAGAAAAAAAAATGGTGGGAGAGAAAGACGACTGGTACCGATCGAGTCGAAGTGGAAGCCGAACGGCTGCTGCTGGTGATGGTGGTGGAACTGATGGTGTTGGTGATGCTTCCCCGCGGCGGCGGCGAAGTCGAGGGGCCGTCCCCTCCCGCGCTTCATGGCAGCGCCGACCGCCGAGGCGGGCGTGTACTGCCCCGCCGCCACGGCCGCCGCCATGGGCGCCGACGCCGAGATCGGCGTGGCGTTCAGCGGCCGGATCAGGCTCCCGTCCGGCCCGTACTTGCGCGGCCTCCCGCGCTTCTTCGGCACCTTCATCATCACCGGGCCCAGCGCTAGCGCGCCGCCCGCTCCCGCCGCCACCGCCGGCGGCGGCCCCGTAGCAGGTGGCGACACCAACACGCCGCTCGAGCTACCCTTCTCCACCGCCGCCGACGGCGCCGCTTCCGGTGCCGGCGACTGGAAGCTCGCCGTCGCTTCCGTCACCACTGGTGCCGCCGCCGTCGCCGCCGCCGCTGCGGCCATAGGCGCAGGCGCAGGCCCGGCACTCGCTTCCCCCGACTTGGCCTCCATGCACGCAGCACCCCACACGCGTCAACCTCCAACACTTAGCCCTAAGCTTCCCGCCACGAGCACTCGCCATTGGAGCTCACACACGCTAGCCCCATCTCCCTCCTCCTCCTCCTCAACTTCAACCTTCCTCAAAAAAACAAATTTCCCACCACCAAAAAATCCCCCAAAAAAATAGCCCCAAAAATCCCCAAATATTCCACCAAAAATCCCCGCTTCCACCCGAAAAATTCTCCCGAGCTCGCAAGGAAGACGAAGCAAGCGGAGGTCGCGAGGCGAGGAGGGGAGAGAGAAGCAAAAGGGGGAGACGGAAATGGGGGCGAAATAAAAAGCCAAAACTAAAAGCAAAAAAGGCGGGGGGGTCGTGTGTGGGGAGAGCGGAAGCGAATTACGGGATTAAAAAAAGGAAATAAATTAGGTTATCGGGGGAATATTAAATTGGTAATCCCCCTCCGTAAAGAAATGGGGGCCGAAATTGTCGCGGTTTAAGCGGGCTTGGGGCCCACACGCGCGCGGTTTGTTTTTTTAATTTAATTCGGGGGGATCGAAAAATGCCCGTTGCTTGGCGCCGTTGGGAGGGGCAAAACCGGAAGGCCACAGTCACGCGGCTAATTAAGTGCTGTTAAGGCAGGTGAGGAGAGCTGTTTGGGCGTGGTTGTTGGGGAGATTTACGGTTCTGCCACTGAAGAGCGGGGGTGGTTGACCGGTCGCCGGTTTGTCGCATGCGGGAGCTGGTTGCGAGCTGCGAGTCAGAGCGTGTCAAAGGGAACAGTGACACATAGGACAAGCACTGTAGGGGATTGGATCATGGATGATCCATTGATCCGTGTGGAAACAGCTTGGATCCAACAGGAAAAAAAAGTTTAACGAATATTCTTGTGTGTGAAATGAGACCAATATGTCATCTTTTGTGTTTTACACAAAGCTTTTTTTTTTCTTTTGTGTTTTGGCCAACCTTGTCTTGTTTTTTTTCCTTAATTTCATCTGCCGAATCCGTAAGTACTTTTTCCTTGTGGATCAATTTCACTTTGCCGAAATCCATGTTTGTAGATTGATCATCAGTAGGAATTTCACACGTCGAATGTATTTTAAGGTTTGTTTTATATTAGAATTCAATAGGGTGGCTTTCAAATTTCATAAAAAAACAAAGGAAATTGTACTACTGGATTTGTTATTATAAGAGCAGTGCAAACAGTTCTCACGTAAAATATTTCCACCTTGTGGAGGATGAAATTGGAAACAAATAGCTAATGCCACCACTTGCCAGCTTGGGCCCTGCTTCCCTTTTTTTTTAACAAAAAAATAACCAAGGATCAATCTTTGTGTAAAATGAAACTAGTGTCAATCTTGAGTTCGTCTGAGCAAAGCTTTTCTCCGTGTGATTTGTCCAATCAGATCTTACCTTTTTCCCCCTGGGACCAATTTCCACTTGTTGAAACCTATAAATAGTACAAACAGTCCCAGCATTATGTGTCACAGATATATTGTTTATGGCTAAAATGGCCAACAAAGTGTGAAAGCATTCTGAAATAAAGATAAATTTTCTATCCATAAGAAAAAGCCCTTTAATCTCAATCTATCCAACAAGGCCCTACTTATCTCATAGACAAATTTCATAGAACTCCATAATTGCTTAAAGCAGATAGTTGGCGGCATTGCCGAATTTTCTTTTTTTTTCACTTGAGCGCAATTTCCTTTATTAAAGCGCTTTCATGATGAGTATATTTCAATCAAGCTAGAGTTTTCCCCCATCTTCCCATTTGAAAAGGATATTCCAAAAGGCAATGCACATTGTATGCTTCACTAAGTATTTCCACTTTTAATTGATGCGTAACAATAATAAGAAGAAGAATTCATGGAACAGCTTGTTGTGTTAGGAGCAAATTCAGTATGAACGGAATATGCGTGGTAGCTGGAACCACGACCTTAATATTTTAGTCTTTTCTCCTTGGCACAATTAGAAATAAACCAAACATATCCACCACCATCCTAGCTAGCTCCCGTCCAATCTTCGAACATATACAAGACAAAAACCGCAGGAAATAAAATAAAAGGCAAGCGCCAAATTTCCCACTTACAAAGAAGACAATTAATCCCAAGCTAGGTCTCGAAACAAAGCTAGTTACAATGAAAATTCCCCATCCTTATCTCTCACCGAATGTGGCATCCATCCATAAACAAACACACACATGCCAAATTTTTTTAAAAAAAATGGTCATCCTGAAAACAATGCGCAAAACCATGTTCGTTGTAGATGCAATCTAAAGGCAAGAAGAGATGAAATACTATAGGAGGAAACCCAACAGCAGATGGTTTTTGGAGCATGCATCCATCCCCTATATTTTCTACCGTGAGCAAGCATGAGCTGGAGTGGGAGTGGCTTTATGTTTCTTTTGTGCGTTGGAACGTGTCCAGGTAAAGCTAAGCAGCGGCCGGGGGGCGGCGCCGTGCACATGACATGAGCTCGATCCGTGCATGGAATGGACTGCATGCATGCATCGGATGCTGGGGGGTGTGCATGGAATACTACCGGTATACGACGGATTGGACTACGCTGAGCAGCAGCAACCAGCCTGCACGCATGCATGTGTGTACGGAGGCCAGGCGGCGTAGCTTTTACGTAGCAGGAATGCTGGACCGCATGTATAGTCGGTGGTCAAAAGTCGAGATTCAGACAGCCCCATGATTGAGATCACAACGCCAGAGAGAGAGAGAGAGAGCAGTCAACTGTGTTGGGTACGGTGTCCTTGTGTTGTGTGTGTCCAAACGGAACGGAACGGAACGGAACGGGAGCCTGTTGAGAGGTCAGCACGGAGCAAGCAAGCAGCAACCTTTTGTCCTGACACTGCTACTGAATGCGGAGGTGATCCTGTCGGTCCCGGTCGCTGTCCCGGCCGCAGAGGGATGGAGGGGATTTGCTCGCTTGGACTCCAGCGGCGCCGGCACCATGTCCAAAGGGTCCGGTCTTGTGCCGGCCGCCTTATGCGACCAGCAAGCGGGCCCACTCTGTCAGCGTCGCAAAATGGCTGCAGCTGACGCCTGGGCCCACGCAGTCAGTACCGACTAGCAGAGGCGTTGACGGACGGACGACCTTGTGCGTGATAATCATAGTGAGTTCTGTGAGTAGGAGAAATGAGATAAATAGGAAAAAGTTAGATAAATAGTGTTTTTTATTATAAGTTGGGTGATCTAAATACACTCATGCTATCCCTTGTATAGTACAACTCCATATACGGTACGTGAAGATGTCAGCGTAAGTGGCGCGCTCTCCTGCA
This sequence comes from Digitaria exilis, assembly GCA_015342445.1. Lineage (NCBI taxonomy): Eukaryota > Viridiplantae > Streptophyta > Magnoliopsida > Poales > Poaceae > Digitaria > Digitaria exilis. The sequence continues at coordinate 135,833 of JACEFO010002268.1, read as the reverse complement.
TGCGTACGCATATGGCGTCTCAAGCTGTCCCAAGTCCCAACACATTGGCGAATACTACTCGTGCCATGTATTCTAGTTTCTAGTAGCAAAAGCTAGCTACCCGTGCCATGTATTCTTGTTTTTCCTTGTTGTTGGTCTGACAGTCGGACTTGCACCCAACGAATTTTCGGAATGGTAGTAGGCATGCTTTTTCTTCTTCACTTTATGTTTTTCTTTTGAGAAATTAGTTATATACAATAGGTCATTGATTTCTTTTGAGAAAATATGATTATAATGCACTTGATTTCGTCAGGCGTGCATGATGCATGGCTCTCTGGATTGATCATGCGTGTTGAAATTTGAGTGCATTACAAGGGAGCCACTGCACTGGAGGCCGAAAGTAGAGCAGTTGAGACTAAACAAAAACAAAGTGTAGAGAAAACAATTTACTACTTCTACTTTGCAATCCTAATTCAACACCCACACTGATTAACGAAAAATATATAAACACGCATTACACTCACATAAGCATACATTCAGAAAAGGCCAGCCATGCACGGACAGCTCATCGACCTTCAACAATATTTTTTCTTATACTTTTTTTTATGCGAGATAATCTATCAAGCCTTTCATTTTCTTACAAGACAAGTATGCGAAAGGAACGAGTTTATTAATCCTCGAAAACAAAAAATAATTCGGCGGAGGGATTAGGACGGAAGCATTTATAATGAGAACGGATGGTGGCAATCAAGCGGCACACACTGAGGAGTCAATGGCCAACATTACATGAAAGCCTAGCAACACATTTGATAATGGGATTAGTTGATTAAGATATACCTAATCACAAGCTTTACTCCAACCTAGCCCTCTCTAATCCATCTACCATCTATCTAATTAACAATAAATAAAATAACTGAGGGTAAAAAAAAGGGAAAAGGGGATAGCTATAGATGCATGAGGAGGGATAGACAGATCATGGGCACTCCACCACCTGTATGCTCTGCAATGTTTACCTGTGGGAGGACAAACAAAACATACAAGAGCAAGCAAAACCTAAAAAGCAAGCTATAAGACATGCATGTTGTACTTAAAGGATGTGATGGACATGCAAGTGGATATCTTATTCACTTTATCGCAGTTAGGAAATTTAATGGGAAAGTGATTGTAGTTAAGAAGCACTTAGTCACAAGTTTAGGTGAAATGCTCCCTAGCTAACTGAGGGGGCCCTCCATCAGGAAGCCAACAAGTGGCAGTAAGCAGCTTGCACAGATGCTAGCTCAACAAGGCAACAAGGGACAAGTCCATCATCTATTTTGTTGGTTTGCAGGGCTTCAAGCTAGATCTGAGATGCACGCGTGGTTCAGATAAGGGAAAACAAATCTTCTCTTTTTGACACTTTTGATGAGTTCGGAGCAAGCAAAGCTGTATGGTAATCCAAATTTAACATGCAGCGAGTCTTGAACAGATCAGACTTTTGGACTTCGAACTGATTTTGTTTTGAGATCTAAATTGTTTTATCTTTTTATTATATCTAAATCTTGCAGCTAGCACGTAATAAGTTTTTCCTCAACTAACAAAAAAAATATTGCTTGTTACTTAATAAGTTTTTCCTCAACTAACAAAAAAAAAATCTTGCTTGTTACTTGTATCATATCGTTCCCTCTTTTCCAAGAAAAAAAGAAGAAGAAATGAACAGGTTCCAATCTACCCCTTAAATTAATGATGAATACAAGAGAACGTATCTGAGAAGGTACTACGTGCTTCATTTGAGAGGAAATGCAGGAAGAATTAATACAACGACGCAGCTACGTCGACACAGCAATTAGTTTGTGATCCACATTAACTAACACAATGAAAGGGTGCTTTAGACTTTGAGTTGTGCGTGCATAGCTTTCAGGTACTGTGGCGCACTAGAGACTATTGTAGCAAAATACAAGTAAAGGCGATGAACAGTGCTGCTTCCTCCCTCTGGAGCTCTGATATTACCTTAGCTTGCATCATCGATCGTCTGCCGGGGAAGATTCCCGCAGCTTTAATCTAGGGTTAGTTCCCTTCATCAACTCGATCTGTTTAAATTTGCAGCAGATGATTAGTGTAGTGGCAGGCACATGCATTCATTAGCTGTTGAAAAGGTAGTTAGAAGCGTGCGTTTAACGATCTACAGTAGCAAGCAACGGATATATTCTTCAGTTCAGTTATTATATTATTATACGCTTTGCATTGCATGCAACAAGGAGCAGCACGCTAATGCCAAGCCGCGTGCGGTAGCTTAGCTGGTGAGTGAGTGACAGTGGTGGTGGTGCAGTGAGCTTCCACATGTGCTCGCCGTGGTCCAAGCTACTTGATTACGGGCAGTGCAGTGATTAACTAAGCACACCCAGCTAGCCAGTGTGATAATTGAGCTTCAGACAAAAGAGATTAGCAGTATCATCCACTGCCGTCGCCACTTTCATGATGCTGCTTTGCTTGTGTGCATCTGCATTTTATACTAGTTTAAATTTGGTGTGGGCATATTCCACTACTTTGCTTCAAGCTCCTTATTGTAGCTTTTTTTGGGGCAAGCAAAAGGCAGCTCCCAGCTGCTGGCCGGCAGCCACACTACTTGACAAGCTTAGAGAGATAGAGATTAAAAAAAGAGAGAGAACAGATGGGTGGATTAGTGGCCTGCAAATCGAGTTCCAGCACGCATGCGCGCAGATGCTGGCGGCATCTGTTTTTGCAGCTAGCTGAGGATATGCCAAGCCGCTGCAGATGCACGACGTGTGTACACTTCTCTGCAATTTAGATTCCAGATATTCACTATTCTTCCCATCACATCCATTACATCATTTCCTCACTATTCATTGCTATAGTGCATATCTGCTACAGGAAATCTCCACCTATCTCCACCAACTAAACACCCCTGGCTATTGAAGCTACTGTGTCCGTGCCTTGCTGGCACCTAGCGGTTGGTCAACGCGCGACACGTGCCTGCTAGGCAGGTACTTCCACGGTGCCATGGAACTGACAAGAAGTAAAGAACATTGTTCGGCTCAAAGTGATATCGATCGATGCTGAATTGCCGATGAACAGAGGAAAAAATTTTCAGAGTTGGTTTCAGTGACTGTAATAAACCGGAACGAGTTCTAATTTGATACTAATAGTATTGAGAGTGAAGAACACACTCCCTCTAGACACAAGTACGTGCATGTGCAGCTGACTAAAGCCGAGCCTCTGCTTGCATGGAACATCAGAACATGGATGATCTTTTTCCTCCGATCCCTGCTTTCAGCTGCATTGACTGAATATTGTTCAGACTTTCAGTAGATAGATGGAGCTCGGAGACCTGGCCTGCGAATCAGCGAATCCACTAGCTTTGAGCAGGTCGTACGCCGGCACACATAATTGCAGTCATGAGCAAGGAGCCTGCTGAGATTGATGCCAACACAAAAGGCCTTGTCGTACGAGGCCAGCTTGCATGCTGGGACGCAGCAGTTGCATGGAAGCGAGCCGGCTGAGTGGCAATGTAAGCCAGCAGACAAACAACAAGCCTGAAGAATTGCAGTGGAATAACCATGCAGAAGTTCATGCATGATGTTTGTCTGCATGATGGTTATTCAGGTTGAAGGTGCCTAAACAAGAAGCCTGTTTTTTCAAGGCATTTTAGAGACCAACTTGATCACGGTGACTCATTAGCAGCAGGTTGAAGGTCCTTCCATCGTCTGTCCTAGCAAATGAATACCAGCGCATTATAGTTAGTTCCCCTTCTATGGAAGAGCAGGCAATGCAACCATGTGCATGCAAATTTTTGTTGTAATTCACCTTTTCTTTCACCAACATAATTCTATCAAATGGCCCTTTTGTGTAACAGCCCAAATCCTATCGACCTGACTTTCCATTTTGGCAATGTCTTGCTCTTGCAATCACAGCCTCGTGACATGGTTCAATTGCCTTTTATCATTCACAGCCGTTGTGTTTTGGGACACTAACCCAGTCAAGAACATAAGATTTGTCATCCCCTATTGCAAACAAATTATTCAACATTTATCACTACATTTTCTAACAATAACATGGCCAGGGGAGCCTGTCCAAAGGCGGACAACAAGTTGAAGCGGCAAAATCAAGACCCTGAAGAACAGGAAGGTATATCTGATTAGCAAAACGTAACCGATTCCACAGGTCCCTTTATCTGAATGCTACAATGGTCTGGGCGGTGAATGAAATATCCCAATGGCCACACTATTTCCTCCTGATCTTGACATTCAGAGTCCATTGTAGCTTGCCTTCTGGCCGTGGGATATCAAGAGGTAAACGGAGCGGCAGCTCAAATTCACCAAGGGACGCCAAAGGTGACTGCAGGTGAATATTGTCTGGGTGGATGTTGATGTTGAGTTGCCTTGCCACCTGTAGACAAAGTTGACAACCATGAAAAGGCAATTTTTGGGATAATACAGGGGGCGCTTTGTAGTTTGAAAGGTACCTCGGAAACAATTTCATCTTTTGTTACAGGAGTGCGCAACTCATTTCCAGTCGAGATGAACCGCCTCAACACCTAGCAAAGACAACCATGATGAACAACACTGCCATGGGCTGAAGTTTACATCAATTGGAATATGCAAATGCACCCCTATATGAAAACACAATTTTATGACTAAATCATGACTTCATGAGAATAAATACGATGGAGGAGGATTTCCACTTTTAGTTATAGCATACTAACCAAGAGTGCATTATCTAGCCGCTTTGCTGCTGTTTGGTACTGCTTCAGTCTCTCTTCCTGTAGCTGTTAAAATGACGATAAAGTAAATGAGTACCATCAGATTCAACAGGAAGTAAATGACTGGGGGAAACACAGTATATTAGCCTTTCAGTAGAACTGGAAAATTATGTGCTAAATTTATGCAAATTTTTATCTTATACTCAGCAAAGGAAATACTGATTTATAGCTACCAAAGGGACTTTATATATATTATATATAACAAAGAAGTACGTGCATTGCATTTTTAAGAGCCAGATTGAATTTGAAGCTACTTAAATAAGGCAGTGTCAGAACAGTGCAAGTACACCTTTATTAAAAAAAAAGATAGTAACAAATTACACAGCATTACCTACACATAAATGGACAGAGTGAAAAGAGTAACTTTCCAAGGCAAGTATACAGCCTTTGGTACATCAGATCGGTCAAATGTGTATGAAAATAAATTGAGCTTATGATCCTAACCATTCTTCTGAATAAAGGAAAAAAAATCCAAAATATTACTTTCAGAAAACAGAACCCCGCAGAATAAATTGAGCTTATTATATGAAGATTCGAAGCACGATCTATCTTAATTCAGTAGACAACATCAAAACAAATTGTAAACCTGGACACGGTAACCGGCTTTCAGAGAAATAAACAGTAGATTAAACAAAGAAGGTCAGAAAATATTTGTATCCTCTGAGTTGCAGAACCTACCCGAGCATCATCATCTTCCTTTGTGACTTCTTTCACCACCTCCTCTTCACGTTGGTAGAGCTGATTTAAAAAAACATCTAGTGAGGTTCCAAATGAACTGAATTTAAGTAGCAAACTTGAATAAGAATTGACTAGAGTTCTAGGTCGTTTATCAAATTGCCATAGGAATATTCGTATAGAGAGCCAAGGAATAAGAAATGAGCTGATGTGCCAAGGAATGTTGCATGACGGGAGGAGCGTGTAGTCCACAGTGCAATACATGTTCGTACAGATGGACACATTTTATTATATCAAACACTGAGCTCATGCTTGGCAGCGACACCCTAACAGACTTGCAGTACATTTACGGACTAGAAGGGAAAAAAAAGGGCATACCTTGCGCTGCTCCCTGATGAGTATGACAAATTTGTCCATGTTTGGGACAGCGAGCATCTTGGGCATAAGGTGGTTGCGGAAGTGTCCAGGTGCCACCTTCACCACATCCCCTGCTTTCCCCAGCTTATCAATCGTCTGCAGCACAACAGGATGGGATGAACGATAACAAAAGTTTTATCCACCACAGGTATCTAATTATCGCAGAGGAATTAAAATGAGGGGCCTGTAAACATTTTCACTGATCAAATAGGCATTACGTGGTACAAGAACGAAATGATATGGATCAATCAAAACAAATTCATTTCACATTACAACGCGACTGCCACTTGATCAGAAGTCCAGAACACCTCGCTAGAAGCCTAGAATTGAGCCAAAGAGACCACTTCACTAACAAACCACACCACACTCTAGTATCAAAACAGGGAGGAACGAAAGACGGCACAGCAAATAATTTCTAATTACAACAGAGCAATTAACATGAAGTTGTGCACATTTTCGTAGCAAAGCACTGATCGGATGGGCATTACTTTATCCAACAAATCAAAAGAAATCAGTTTCACCTATCCAACCTATAACGCCATTTCCTCACAACACAGTGCACCGCCCCACCGGATCTGCACACCTCGCTAGAACTGAACCAAACAGATCGCTGCACTAACACCCCACACCGTAGCATCAAGCGACCAATTCGCAAAGGGAGGCGTGGCGGAGCGAAGGGACAAGGTGAAGGGAGCCGTTACCGTGGTGAGGATGACCTCGAGCTTGCGGTAGCGGAGTCCATGCCCGGAGAAGATGTACGGGTTCGCCGCGGCGGCGCCGAGGCACTGGCGCTGCAGGAGGAGGGCGGCGCGGGCAGAGGCCATGGCGACTGACTCCCGGTAGGGTTTGCGGGAAGACGGCGGCGGAGGCAGTGCTCGGGTGGGCTTCCCATCACCAGTGTGGGCCAGCCAGTTCATGCGGACCTAGCATCGTTATTGGGCCGAATGGGCCAATAGCCCACAGCTAATTTGGCCCAATGAGGCAGCTCAGGCCTTCTCGAACTCTCTCTCTTCCAGTTCGTTTCACTTCTTCACCCATTGCTCGCTCGACACGGAGGAGGAGCTCGGTTTCCCCCCGCCGCGTCGGTCGTCGCCTCCGTCCCCCTCGCGCAATCGGAGCTCCGCTCGCGTCCGCCATTCCTAGGGCTTGAGAGCTAACGTATGGTCTGCTCGGATCGATCCCTTCGCACGCCGCGCGCGCAGCCATCGGGGATTTGATTTCAGGTCTGGTGCTTTTCCCCCCGGCCCGTCTATGCGATTTGTGCCCCTAATTTTGGTCTAGGGTTTTGGTTGCGTGTTCGTGCGAGTTCCAGTGATCTGCGCGACGATCTCACCCGTTTCGCGGGCTCCGGGACTGGGTCCATTTGGAGGTTTTCCTGAATAGGGAAAATCAGTTGTGGGCGGTTGATTACTGATTAGTGGTGTCTGCCCGAAACAGAGCTTTATCAGGCATGATGTTTCTAATTGTCTCCAGATGCTGGAGGCACAAGGAGTGCCTGGACTCCACTTTGATTCTGTGATGTTGCAGTTTCAGTTAACACTATGGTCTGCTGTTTATCCACCCATGAACCATGATGCCACTTCGTCATGTGAATTGATGATTTTGGACTGTAGCTCAGGGTCTAACCGCATCTGCAGGACTGTATTTACTAACTACACCAGCACAATCATTTACGTTTTTGCCTGAATTTTCAACCAGGTAAGGAGCTGTAAAAGACGATGCAAGGGGGAAGAGGTGGGAGGCCTGGCTTATTCGGGTTTGGAGACCCTTTCGCTGGTTTTGGCAGCTTTGGACAACCAGGGAGCCTTGCCTCCAGTTTCTTTGGTGGTGTAAATCCGTTTGACGACCCTTTCTTCGTAAACCCCTTTGGTAGCATGATGCAACCTAGCTTTCCAAGCCCTTTTGGCGGCATGATGCAAACTAGCTTCATGAACCCCTTTGGTAGCATGATGCAACCTAGCTTGCTTGGACAAGGTATGCTTGGGCCCATTGGCAATCTCAATGGAGGCATGCTTGGAAGCCAAGCAGATCTCAATCAGCGTATGAGCAATCCCAGTGGTTTCATTCAGCAGCCGCCTGGACCAAGCAGGCCTAAAGGGCCAATTATCAAGGAGCTGTCTTCTGATGACGAGGATGATGCACGCGATGATGAAGAAGATGAGAAGAATCCCAGCGGTTTCATTCAGCAGCCGCCTGGATCAAGCAGGCCTAAAGGGCCAATTATCAAGGAGCTGTCTTGTGATGATGAGGATGATGCACGCGATGATGAAGAAGATGACAAGAAGAAAGTTAACTTTAGGAAGCATCCAAGGGAAAGCAAACAACCATACGTGGAGGACCCTGATGAAGTAGAAGGTGAGCTCATTAACATTCTTGGACAGTGTTAACTGTTTACATTTGTATAACAAGCATTCAACCAATCCTGTCTTGAGCCCTAGACCGCCTATTTTCCCTAATTTAACTCAGGTTCTGAAATGTTTTGTAGTAATTCTTGGAAAATCCACTTAGTAAATAGACATCCAGCAGATATACTTGGAACTTGTACAATGTAAATAACTGTCAGTTTCATTTTTCATAAAAAAAATGGTATCACATGGATCCAATCTAATCTCATCTCACGATATTGCTAAGCAACTGACACAATTGGTATTCAGCCTTTCAGGTGAAAGGATAACATTAAACTGCTATTTCTATTGTTTAGCATAGTATTTTTAGAATTTTCAATTAGTGTATGTTTTAAAGGATTTATGTTACAAGTGGAGGCTCTTATTGCATACATGTCACTTAGCAGGCAATAAAAGACCTAAGCATGGACAACTTGGGAGGGAGTTCAGCAGGGCTAGCACATCACATCCACAGCCTCAGACGTTTATGTTTCAAAGCTCGACAGTTTCATATGGTGGTCCAAATGGAGCCTGTTATACATCTTCAACTGCTAGGAGGACTGGTGCAGACGGAGTAAGTGTATAACTTGAAATTCTGTATTCATAGGGTTCAAAGTTATAGTGGTAAACTGGTAATTATCTGTTAATGCTTTAGATTACGCTGGAAGAAAGTAAGGAGGCTGACACAACTACTGGTAAAGCTACTCACAGGGTTTCACGTGGCATTGGCAGTAAGGTAATTGGTATTTCTTGCAGATCACTTCCTTTCTCTCTTCCAATGGCCCTAATGTTAATGTTGGAGCTACTATCTAATATGGCTCACTGCAGGGTCACTCATTAACTAGAAACCTGAATTATGATGGACATGTTAACACCCTTCAAACTTTACACAACTTAAATCAAGGTTAGTTTTAACTTGATACCTTATTATTTTTCTGTCAAGCAGATTCTGATTACATTCTTCCGTTTCGATTCAGATGAGCTTGGTGTGTTTGAGGAATCATGGCGAAGAAATGCCAGGGACAATTTGCCTGGCTGGGATCCCAGAATGGGCATGCTAGGCAGCGGTACAGCACCCTCCCCTCCTCTCGCACATACACTCTCAAAGATTTCTTGTTTGTCCCATCATAGAGAAGAGACGGATTTTATAGAGGCAGATTTCATTTTTACAAAATTAATGGTTTGATGATTGACCATAACATTTCTTTCTTTCTATCGGTGATTGTATCTTGATGGAAATGCTTTGCAACAGTAATCCAATCCCACACAGTAATGTCAAATGTGCTACCACTGTAGATGGGGAGTGATTACTGGTTTAGATATTCTGTAGAGATGGTAATTTTCTGAACTATAATAATCACATACAAAGTTCTGTCATAGTTAAATCTCTGATTGTTCGACATTTTATTGGAAAATAGGCAGAACCCGAGAACCTTGGGGAATGGAGTGCGCGCTAGATTCACTTATTCAAGCTTGATTCCTAGAGTTCTGAGATTCTACTCGTTGCAAATTATGCAGGAAATGTTCGTCCAGGTTTCCGAGATGCGAATCAAATGCCTGCACTCCCTGCACCATCCCGTGGCACCAATTCTTCACGGAGCGCTCAGAATGGCTCTTCCGTGGGTCATGCCCGGCGTACATGAGTTCCTCTGTAGTATGTTCAGGATCATAGTACGTTGACTACTTGCAAATACTGCTTTGCAGAAAACAATGTTATAGAGAGAGTTCTGTTCGGAAGACTACGGTTACTCGTGGCAGTCCTAGTCACTAGCTTCACGCAAGACAACTGAACCTTTAGTTTGAACACTTGTCCCGGTGCTCAGTCACCTGTCACTCTGTCAGGCTGTGAAACAATTAAAATGTGTTCGGATAGGGCTGATTTCTTCGGAAACCAACTAGTGTTGGTGATATCTGAAGAAAAGAATGCCTCTTATCTAACAGGTTCTGATAGCATTTTAAACCTTTTGGTGCTGCAGCTCAATGTCTTGTTTCTATAGTTTGTAATCTCTGTCACTTTCGAGTCGCATATTTCTAATTTTTCTTTCAACTGCATTCTAGCTGCCAAGATGCTACATCGATTACGGTTACAACTTACAACTATGGGAATCTAAACAAAGCTAATCAAACGTGGCCAGACTCAGGTCGCTGCCCTGCAGTTTTCTCCGGCGACCGGCCGATTTCACCGGCGGCCGCCTTTGTCTGCTGCTGCACCACCAACGTCGACACCCGGCAACCAAAGTCCGTCGACGTCAGCAGATCCCCAAGCACGCCGAGCTCCAGGTGCTCACTCCAGTCCGAAATGCCGGCCGTCATCGGCGACTCCGGGCACTCCGCTCGCCGGCCGACGATCAGCAGGTCGGCCGCCGGACTCACCTTCCGGATCATGGCGACCAGCTCGTCGGAGCCCCGGACCTCATTCTCACTGTACAAGAGCCGATGGTCATCCACCCACCTCTGAACATACTCCTGCACCACCTCATCATCGAGCCGTTCCTCCTCGGCGTCGCCGCCGCTGCCTTCTTTGCGCCGCCACTCCGGCGGCAACACGAACCGGAACACGGTGAGCCCGATCGCCGCGTCCTCCGCCATGTACGCCGCCAACGCCAACGCCTCCCGGTCATCGGCGCCGCCGAGGAAGTACATGGCGACACGGTGAGGGAAGAAGAACCCGTCGGCGTCGACGGCGACGGCCGCAGCAACAGAGCCGGTGGACACGACGGAGAGGCTGCCCCTGTCGACGAAGAAGGCGACGGAGCAAGGTGAGTAGCTGAGCACGTTGAGGTTGGCCGCCTTGACGTCGCTGGCGTTGGCCGTGGTGTTCTCGACGGACCCGTCGATCGCGAGGCGCTTGTGGAACGGCACCACGATGAGCGTGGCGCCCTTGTCGAGCGCCACGGCGCACACGTCGTCGTGCATCGTGGCGTACGGCGCGATGCACACGAACGGCTGCAGCGACGCCGAGCCCGGCGCCTGCTGGTGCACGAAGAACTGGAACGCGTTCACGATGCGCTCCGAGTCCGTGCCACCGGATGGCACGCAGTTCCGGTCGCCGTGCTTGAACGGCCGGAGCACGGAGGTGGTGAGCCCGGCGAGCGGCGCCAGGTGGAGGAGGTACACGGCGATCGGCGACGCCGGCGTCGGGGATGATGCGTCCAGCAGCGCTAGCATCGGCTCCACGTCAGCCTGCGAGTGCACGCATGCCAGCACCCGGAGCTCCTCGCCGACGTTCCTGTGCTCCACTGTGCACCGCCGGTACGCCACGTACTTCTCCTCCGGGTGGTACATTCGCTTCACCATCGACGCTGTCGTCGCCCCCACCACCAACACGTTGATCATGAACGTCGCGTACACTTGGTCGTCGAACACCTATATATGCATATATATAACTATTTATATACATATATATGTGTGTGTGTGGTGTACATACATGTAGCATACATACCTTGGCGTCCGCGAATGCAGAGGCATAGACGACCTCAGTGATGCCTTTGAAGCTCATCATGAGGCCAACGATGAAGGACTCCCGGCACGACATGCCGGAGTAGAGGCACGGGAGCACACACGAGACGAACTTGGCGAATGCGCCGACGGCGAGGAACACCTCGAGAAGAAGACACGTCGATGCGTCAGTAAGCTTGAAGACGTCGAGCCTCACGCCTCCCTGCGCGAACAGGAGCGGCATGAGCACGCCGGCGACGAGCCGGTCGAGCCGCTCGTCGAGGGTGACCCCAAGCGGCGCTCCGCCGGGGAGCATGAGGCCCAGCATGAACGGCCCGTACGTCGCGTGGAGCCCGAGGAGCTCGCCGGCGAGGCTGCAGGCGACGGCGATGAGGAGAACGCCGACGAGCCTCGCCTCGCCGAGGAGCGCCCCCTCCGGCACGTCGCGGATGATGCGGAGGATCGCCGGGCGCGCCACGAACGCCATGGAGACGATGAAGACGGAGAAGGTGACGAGTGACATGATGCCGATGCGATGGATCTTCTCCGACGGGCTCGACGCGAGGAGGTAGGAGGTGACGCCGGCGATGGAGAAGGTGTTGGCGAAGTCGCCGACGAGCGCGGCGGACATGGCGAGGCGGCCGAGCTTGGAGGAGAGGAGGTTGAGGTCGTCGAGCGTGGAGCAGACGACGATGAACGCCGAGAGCGACCACCATGAGTTGAGGTTGGTGAGCATGAAGGTCGCCTTCCATGTCGCCGGCACGCGGGACCTGAGCGCCGCGCCGGCGGCGAGCATGGCGAGGTGAGGTCCGGCCGTGCCGAAGAAGGCGATCGCCACGGCTTTCCTTCCCGACTTGACGATCATGCCGAGGTCCGTCTTGACGCCGACGGTGAAGATCTGGAGCATGAAGGCGTACCCTCCCACCGTGTTGATTTGAACCCACCCTTCCGGCGAGGCGAAGAGCTTGCCGGCTTGAGGGAACACCTTGCCGAGGAACGACGGCCCGAGCAACGCGCCAGCCTATATATGTATATATATGTGTGTGATTCGCTAATCATCCATTGAAATGTTGGGATGGATGGATTACGAAATGGAAATTGGGATGCAAATTGAGGTGAAGAGGAACAGGAGGGACGTACGAGGATTTGGGAGATGACGAGGGGGACACTGGAGCGGCGGAGGAGGGCGTGGATGACGCGCGAGAGGAAGAAGACGATGCAGACGTGGTAGAGGAGGAGAGGGAAGTAGAACTTGAGGGGGTCTTCGCCGGCGAAGATGCCGGAGGAGGTGGAGGCGGAGTTGTTGGCAGGGAAACAGAAGAGGCTCCTGTTGACGCTGACCTCGCCGTGCGGGTTTGCGCCGGGCGGCGGCGGCGCCTCCAGCGACATAGGCGGCGGCGGCCGGGGATCGAGGGTGAGGATAGCACGGACGGTGGAGGCTGGGAATGGAGGGACAGGAAGAACGAGGAATTCTCCATCTCCATGGCGCGAGGATGACTGCATGCAAAGATTGCAGGCAAGGACGACTATAGCACGCAGGCAGGACCAACCGGGACGATGGCTGAGCGATAAAAGTGGAACACCGGACACATTTGTGCTATCATTTGCTATAGGGGTTCTTTGCTTGCATGTTAGTATTTTTTATTTAATTTTTTTTGCTAAATAAGATACATTTTTATACCCTTCAATATATATTTGTCAACGCATCAAAAATATTCTCGTCACATAGAGATAATAATGATTACTCATCATCTCTCCCAACAAATAAATTTACCGGATCAAACAACATAGAAGAATGGATGAGTAATCATTATTTTCATCACATGAATTAATAAGATATAAATAACTTCAAATATAGCATCAAAAGATATGTTATATTTTATGAGAAAGAGTTATGTTAAATATTTAAAATATATTAGTTATGATTTTTAGGTTAAATATGACTTTATCAAATTCGGAAAATAAAAAAAATCACCTTTGAGACCTGTCAAAGGACCAAATTTGTCTGATTTTATCCAGTTTTGTAATTCAAGATTGATCGAGAATCAGACTATCATGCTAGTCGGAGATTGAAAACAGACTTCTCCAAAATAAAAAAACAGCAAATGGTAAAGATCTCAGCTCATTATAGTTTCAATGAGTGACAATGGCATTTAATTTCTAGATATCTAGTGATGCATCCTCTCAGGTAGTCTTCGGTATCATTGGCATCCAATCCTTTTCTTGGATCGCAGTGCCACATACCATACAGGATTACAGGTGACTTCCACTGTGCAGAAAAGCAAAATGCCCGCAGTCTCTTCGCAACAGTGCAGACACTTGTGACATGTGACAGCACTTCGGTCAATAGCTTCACGCCAGATAACCGAAACGTTTACTTGGTGTTAACACTTTGGACCATGGATCTGTGAGTCGTGTGTTCAAATATTTTTTTTCTCCCTTCTCTCTTGAATAATTCTAGCACAACCAAGATGCTACAAACGACACATTGATTACGGCTATACAGCTTACAGCTAGAGAAAAGCTAAACAAACAAACTTTCACAATTGAATCTCCTTTCAAACGTGGCCGTCAGATTCAGGTCGCTGTCCCTCCTTCTCCGGCGAGCGGCTGCTAGTTTCGCCGGCGGCGGCCCTAGTCTGCTGCTGCACCACCAACGTCGTCACCCGGCACCCAAAGTCCGTCGACGTCAGCAGATCACCAAGCACTCCCAGCTCCAGATGCTCAATCCAGTCCGATATGCCGGCCGTCAATGGCGACTCGGGACTATCCGCTCGCCGGCCGACGATCACCAGGTCGGCCGCCGTGCTCGTCTTCCTGATCACATCAACCATCTCATCAGAGGCATTCACCACGTTCTCACTGTACACCAGCCGTTGCTCGTCGACCCATCGCCGGACGTACTCCTCCACCGCCTCGTCGTCGAGCTTGTCTTCTTCCTCGTCGCCGGCGCCGCGCCGCCGCTCCGGCGGCAGCAAGAACCGGTACACGGTGAGCCCGATCTCGGCGTCCTCCGCCATGTACGTCGCCAACGCCAGAGCTTCTCTATCATCTGGTCCACCAAGGAAGTAGAGCGCGACACGGTGAGGGAACACGTCGATGTCGGCGGCGGCGCCACCGCCGGCGCCGGAGGGGACGACGGTGAGGCTACGCCGGTTGACGAGGATGGCAACCGAGCAAGGCGAGTAGTGGAGCACGTTGATGTTGGACGCCTGCACGGCACCAGCATTCTCCGTGGTGTTCTCGACGGACCCGTCGATAGCGAGGCTCCTGTGGAACGGCACGACGATGAGCGTGGCGCTCTTCTCGAGCGCCACCGCGCACACATCGTCGTGCATGGTGGCATATGGCGCGATGCACACGTAGGGGAGGAGCGAGGAGGACCCCAGCTGACGTTGCTGCACGAACACACGGAACGCGCTGACGATGCGGTCCGAGTCCATGCCGCCGGAGGGGACGCAGTTGCGCTCGCCGTGGCGGAACGGGCGGAGCACGGAGGTGGTGAGGCCGACGAGTGGGGCCAGGTGGAGGAGGTACACGGCCACCGGCGACGCCGGCGTCGGGGAAGACGCGTCGAGGAAGGCTAGCATGGGCTCCACGTCGGCTTGGGAGTGCACGCACGTCAGCAGCCGGAGCTCCTCGCCGACCTTCCTGTGCTCCACCGTGCGCCGCCGGTGCGCCACGTACTTCTCCTCCGGGTGGTAGATTTTCTTCACCACCGATGCCGTCGTCGCCCCCATCACCAACACGTTGATTATGAACGCCGTGTACACTTGGTCATCGAATATCTACAATTCCATTCGTTCCATAATGTCAGATCAACACGTACAATTAAAGAAATTGTTTTTTTAGCACAAAAGAAATTGTGTTTTGAACGAATGAAATTAAAGAAATTGTCATGTCAGATTCCATTCCATGTCTGGCATGAACAAACTTAATTGTACCTTGGCGTCCATGAATGAGGAGGCGTAGACGACATCAGTGATGCCTTTGAAGTTCATCATGAGGCCAAGAACAAAGGCCTCCCTGTACGACATGCCACAGTAGAGGCAGGGCAGCACACACGACACAAACTTGGCGACGACGCCGACAACGAGGAACACCTCGAGAAGAAGACACGTGGACGCATCCGTCAGCTCGAACACGTTGACCCTCATGCCACCCTGCGCGAACATGAGCGGCAAGAGCACGCCGGCGACGAGCCGGTCGAGCCGCTCGGCCAGTGTGACACCCAGCGGTGCACCGCCGGGGAGCATGAGACCCAGCATGAAAGGCCCGTACGTCGCGTGAAGCCCAAGGATCTCACTGACGAAGCTGCAAAAAATGGTGATGAGGAGCACGGCCACGAGCCGTGCTTCGCAGAGCAGAGCACCCTCCGGCACGTCACGCATGAGCCTCAAGATCGCCGGACGCGCCACGAACACCATGAATCCGATGAAGGTGAGGAAGGCTGTGATGGAGAGGAAGCCGATGCGTTGGATCTCTTTCGATGGGCTCGAGGCGAGGAGGATTGTTGTGACGCCGGCGATGGTGAAGTTGTTGCCGAAGTCGCCGATGAGGGCGGCGGACATGGCGAGGCGGCCGAGCTTGGAGGAGAGGAGGTTGAGGCCGTCGAGGGTGCAGCACACGACGATGAACGCCGAGAGCGACCACGACGAGCTGAGCGCCATGAGCATGAACGTCTTCTTCCACGTCTCCGGGAGATGGGGTTGCAGCGCGCCGCCGGCGACGAGCATGGCGACGTACGACGCCGCCGTGCCGAAGAAGGCGATCGCGACGGCCTTCTTGCCGGACTTGACGACCATGCCGAGGTCCGTCTTCACGCCCACGACGAAGAGCTGGAGCATGAACGCGTACCCGCCGAACGTGTTGATCTGCACCCAACCTTCCGGCGTCGCGAAGAGCTCGCCGACGTGTGGGAACACCTTGCCGAGGAACGAAGGCCCGAGAAGGACGCCGGCCTATATACGTACGTGCACATCTGTGCCATTAGTCGATATGATCATGTCGATCAAAATCAAAAGCTCGGATGGAATAATTAGACACGCACGCAAGGTGTTCGACGAAACGTACGAGGATCTGGGAGATGACGAGGGGGACATTGGCGCGGCGGAGGAGGGAGTGGATGGCGCGGGAGAGGGCGAAGACGATGCAGACATGGTAGAGGAACTGGGGGAAGTAGAACTTGAGAGGGTCGTCGCCGGCGAAGATGCCGGAGGAGGTGGCGGCGGAGTTGTTGGGAGGGAAGCAGAAGAGGGCGCTCCTGTTGAGGGTGACGACCTCGCCGGCGGGAGGCGGCTGCAGCGACATGGGGACGAGATCAAGCTTGGGTGGAGGTGCCGGAGCAGCAGCAGGGAATGGTGGAGCGCCGGGAAGAATGGGGAATTTTCCATGGCGAGAGATGGCTGCATGCAAGATGCCACGCAAAGCACTCTACCACGGGATTCCCATGGTGGATGATGGCTCAGCGATAAACGTGGAGCGCCGGCAGGGTCATTGTGTGGCAGCTGAGATGGGAGCTATGAGCACCAATAATGTACTTAACCAAAATTGAAAGATTATGTAGATTCCTAATACAACCATTGTTGTTGCCGATCAGATTGTAAAGTTTCTTTCTGTTGGCTCAAAAAAATAAAATTTTGTTCTACGTGCAAAGATTGGCCGCCCCAAGCATACGTTGATATGCATGCACGGCAGCCATCCGCAGTCGGCCGGCGTTTGAATAATTGAATCTCGCCGTTTGAATTTAGGGTCGTCGGCGGCGAGTACGTCCGGCTACCTACCATGGACCGACATGTCCGGCCCTCTGTCCCTATGCTAAAAATCCGGCCTGTGTTCTTCAATGCCGGGCCTGAATCGCCGCCTCTCCCCTTTTCCAATGAGATTCGGAGCCTGCAGGTGCATGGAATTCCATTCCGTTACTCCAATGCAATAGGACCACCTGCTTCATCACAACGGCAGTCAGTCAATGACACCAACTACCAAACTGTCGCTTCCTAAATGCCCAGCACGCGCCAAGCATGCGCTCCGTTGCAGGCATCTGGCCGGCCATGGCATTCAAAATCCATCAGCTAAAATGCACAACACGAGTACGGCGACCCGGACGCCCTGTCTCAAACTCTGAAGAACCTGCACTTTAATTCCAGCCATCTCATGGCAGGAGTGTCTGAATGAGGACTGAATTGCATCAGAGTTTCTATGTGAAATTTCTTCAATAAAAACAGAACTTCAAAACGTACATTTGGGAGAACATAATACATTCACAGCAGTGACCAGAGGTCATCACACAGCATCATCAGTGCCATGAGGCAGTAGTTAACTACTAGTAACAGATAGTGCAACCAACTGCTCCTAATTAACTACTTCCGGTAAAGCGAAAATTTACTACAATCAGACACCAAATTACGACCATAAGCGAGCTCCTGAGGAAGGAGCTGCCACACAAACAAGAAACAATGGCACTATAGCAGCTACCAAGCTAGTAGCCGGCCGTCCGATCACTGGCTGTTAACGAACAACAAGTCGTGATGCCAAGAAGCTCCACTGCAACCAATCACTGGCTGGTGCCGAGCTGCTGCAGGACGGCAGCCATGGCGGGGCGCTGCGCGGGGATCTCAGCTGTGCACAGCAGCGCAATGCCGGCGAGCTTAGCGGCCTCTGGCCGGGAGAACCGGCCGCCGAGGCGTGGGTCGATGAGGTCGTCCAGCCTCCCGGACTCGGCGCCAAGCCTGAGGTGTGACGACACGGTGCGCCGCCCCGTCAGCACCTGCAGCACCACCACGCCAAACGCGTACACGTCGCTCTTGTCCGTGAACCTCCCCGTGGTGGTGTACTCCGGAGCGAGGTACCCCATGGCCGCGCTGTCCTTGAGCGTCGAGAACACCACGTCGTCGGCCAGGAGCTTGTGCAGACCAGCACCGGAGAGGTGAGGGACGAAGAATTGGTCGATCAGGACCTTGTCTGCAGAGATGCTCTGGTGGACGAGATGGGTCTTGTTTGGCTTGCTGCTGTGGAGGTAGTCGATACCTGAAAAGTTCCAAGATTTGCGATGAGCAAAACGTTCATATCAGCATATATTGTTTAAACTCGTGGTAGTACACTAGTATATCTAGTATTTTTCAAACTGAAATCATAAAAAAGAATTTATGCAAATAGTATGATCTTGACAATTGTCAATTATGCCTAGTACAGAAAGCATAAACTGTCTGAACACTATATGTTGGTGTCACTGCTAAGTGCTGATCCAACAATAGATAATGAGATGATGATGCTGAATTATACCTTTGGCGATGCCCTTGATGATGGAGACCCGTGTAGCCCAGTCGAGGACAATGGCATCTGCATCGCCATCCTTGACATCAAGATACCGCGAAAGGCTCCCATTGGACATGAATTCATAGATGATGAAGCATTCCCCTCTTGCCCGCGATCGGCAAAAGCCCCTCAGGCCGACAAGGTTCTCATGCCGCAGCGAGGTAAGCATGCGGAGGCCTTTCAAGAAGTCGGCCTCCTCCGACTTGCAGCTGCTCTTGTTGATGCTCTTGACCGCAACAACCGAGCCATCTCTCATGATCCCCTTATACGTTGCTGCGAAATTGCTCTTACCAAGTAAGTTCACATCTGAGAAGTACTGAGTTGCGCACTCCACCTCTTCGAGATTGAACCTCACACTTGGGGAACCCTCTGACGACAGCCTCACTCCATGTTGTGACCCCTCGGATGAAGTATCCCAGCCACTTGAGTACTCAACGTTGATCAGTGAGGAGGCACTTCTCTGACATGTTTCCTTTGACTGGTCCACGCTAAGCCGACCTTCCAAATGCTCAACAGAACTGCCAACCTTCTGCTTCTGGCGACGGTGCCATGAGAACGCAGATAGGCCGCAAGCTGCTACTCCGGCTACAATGATAATTGTTCCAGCAATAACAGCCCCCGTAGAGAGCGTCGAAGTTTTTGAGCAACCTCGATTGTCGCAATTTCTGTTGAGGTCAGCTGTCTTTTGAATTTGTTCGGGCTTGACAGAGGTTGATTCAGGTTTATGGGGCATGTTGCCATTGTCATTGCCGTCGCCAGGACAAGCTTTCAGAGAATCAAATTGAGCTCCACATAGCTCTGAATTGATCTCATACCGAAACCCCTCATGCAACTTCTTCAGACCTACATAATCAGAAAATATTCTTTTTTTCAGATAACAAAGAAAGTGGGTGTTCACATCAACAAGTAAGAACGCCATTGCTGTGCTCTATTAATTACCAGAGGGAACGCTTCCTGAAAGTGTGTTGTTTCGGAGGTCCAGTGCTGACAGCTGAGGTATCTCAGCAAGCTTTGAAGGAATGGAGCCGAAGAGTTGGTTGGAGCTCAAGTCCAGCCGTGTCAGTGCTGCTAAGTCCCCGAGGGATGCCGGTATTGCACCAGTGAGCTGGTTGGACTGAAGGGCAAGAACCTTGAGCTTCTTTAGCTGACCCAGCTGAGTTGGAATGCTCCCTGACAATTGGTTGTAGCCGAGCTGCAGTACTGCACAAAGAAAGGAACCTTTTTGAGCTACCATTAGAGGTGGACAATTATTGCTGCAAATTAACTTTGGGTAGGCTGATCTACAGAATTTGGGCAGGCTAGGCTAGTTTGATGATCCTGAAGCAGACAGAGAAGCAATGTCAATTATGAACAGTAGTGAACAGGAGGAAAGCTGTAGGAGTATAATTGCAGAACTCTGATGAAGCAAATCAAACATATAAAGGGAAATCCAATTCGTTAAGCAGAAATCCAAGCTTCTTTTGTGTCAGTAGAACAAACTTTAAGCCTCAGTAGTCAGTACAGAAGGCAAAGATGGGATATCATGGCACACAGTACATAAAGGCACTCGTACAATCAAATCCACATTCCACAAAGGCCAAATTGTACTGAGAAAAATACAACCACCTTTGTGTCGTTTCATTCATCATGTGTCATTGGCTCATTGCAGCCATGACTCGTGAGTTGTTCTAGCCTATAGGCAGGCAATCAGCACTCTCGACAAAGGAACCACTAGGTTCGTGCTGCGATGTCCGTTCAAATGTTTTGTTCGTTTACTATGTATACTGTAGCTCAAAATTCAAATTGCTACCGTTTTTAGCCATAAGAAGAAGAAGCACCTGAGCTGAATCAACCATTGAGACGCTCCAAATTACTCGGCATTTAAAATTCAAACCACTTCGTTCAAATGATGCTACCGTTACACTAGCCCCAAATAAACTATGAACAAGCCAATGTTCACCTTGGAGGCTGGCGAGTCGGCCGAGCTCGACGGGGATGGTCCCAGACAGGCTATTGACGCCGAGGTAAAGCTCGGCGAGCTCCGGAAGCTCTCCAAGCTCCCGGGGTATGGCGCCGGACAGGTCGTTGTAGTGGAGGTAGAGGCCGGTGAGGCCTGGGAGCATGGCGACGGCGGCCGGGACGGTGCCGGAGAGCCCTTTACCCTGGAGCGAGATGGTGGTGACCCTGCCGCGCCCGTCGCAGGTGACCCCCTCGAAGTAGTCCCCGCGGCCGCACGGGTCGCCGCCGCGCGCCCATGAGGCGAGCGCGCGCCCCGATGGGTCCAGCGCCGCCTTTAGGTCCATTAGCGCGTCCAGCTCGGCGGTGCGGGAGGGCGAGGAGGAGGTGGTGGTGGAGATGGAGACGAAGAGGAGGAGGATCAGGAGGAGGAGGTGGTGGCGGGGGAGGGAGGTGCAGGACGCCATGGCGGGTGGCGACGGAGAGAGAGCGAGCGAGCGGCGGGGACTGTGGTGAGCGTGAATGAGTGAGTTGCTGGGGAGGGGATGCGTGGGGGGAATTTGGAGGTTTATAGGGGGGTGACGGTAAAAAGTGGAGGGGTCAAAAGTTTGGGAAGCTCGAAAGGGGGTTGGATGGGTAGTGAAAAGGTGAAAAAGGGGAGGGGTTTTATCGGGATTGTGACGAGTAGAATGATGACGCCGCGGTGGCAGTGGCACACTGGCAGTCTGGCACACGAGTATATGTGCTCGTCTGTTGTGCCAAGCGCCAACCATAGCTCGAAGTTCTCTGTAAGGCCATGTTCAGATTCCCAACTATTCACTATTCATTCTAACTTTTCATTATTCATTCCAACTTTTCACTATTTCTCCCTCACAAAACACGTTTCCCAGCGAATGCTACAGTGTTTTTCTTATGCTACAGTGTTTTTTCCTACAATCTAAACACACAGTAAAAATACAAAACACAGCTCGAAGAATAGTACTCCTACAAAAGGGCTGCGTTTGGATAGAGTGGGAAAAAAATATTTTTCTTCTGGGTTATGTGTTATGTGAGGGAGATGAATTGAAAAGGTGAAAAAGGAATTTTTAGGGATATGTGTTTTTGTGAGGAAATGAATAGAAAGTAAAAAATATTTTTGGATATGTGAACACAGCCCTGGTGGTCGTGAGGTGTACTGCTAGCTGGTGGTATAAACGACGGATTAGATACTGTCAAGTACACTGCTCAAGACGATTGGACTCTTGTGGGTCAGATTTAGGACCGGGACATGGAGAAAATCTTGTTAGTTATTCTTTAAGTTAATGACGGCAGTTTTGTTTGTGTAACGACAGTAAAAAAAGAGACGTCGGCAGGAAGGGCGTCCTTGCTGGTCATGCAAACATGCGTACGTACACTTCCCTAAAAAAAACATACGTACGTACACGAGCAAGTGTACGGAAGACGAGGACTCGTGTTATGATGATGATGACCCCCGGCGCCTGGGAATAACAGAGAGATAAAAAAAAATGAAACCATCGCGATCAACGCAGCACCTGATCAACGATCGCTCTGCCTGCGGTAAGTAATTCAAATGTGATATGATCTTCTAATCCATGGCCATGGCGGGTGCGGCGGCACGTGCGGCGTACGGCGATCTCTGTCTCGTCCGTCACCGGAGAAAGAAAAGGGGAAGAGAGGCGACGCCATGGCCAATTCGCCATGCACCAGGGTTTTATTTTTCGAACCGGGACCTCGAACCGCCGGCGAGCGGTAGCGGTTAGCCGGTCCGGTTTGACCGGTTACCGCTGGAAACCGAACAAATTCAAATTTTGAATTCAAATTCACATATCTGACGGTTGGAGCGGTTAGCCGCTCGGTTTGACCGGTTAGCCGGCCGATTTGGCGGTTAGCCGGCCGGTTTGCGTCCAAAAAAAATGGGCTTTAATGGGCCAACCACTTTTTTCTTTTTCTTTTTTGATTTAACTTGTATTTGCCAAAAAAATATCAAATAAGCAAATATTTGAAAAGGTTTACACCAATAGATTACACACACCTTAAAGTATTTTTAGGAATTTTTACAACATTTTTCCATTTTTAAATTTAAATTAAAAATTTTGAATTTTGCCCGGTTCAAACCGCCCCGAACCGCTACCAGTCTGGGGCGGTTTGATCGGAAACAGGTCAAACCGAACCGGTTCCGACGGTTTGGTTAACCCTGCCATGCACAGACAGCACCCATAGATGAGATGGTCGTGGCATGACATGTTGGCTTGGGTGAGATCGGATGGATTCAAAATTTGAATTCGGAGGAGCGTCGCGTCCACCCCCACCACAAGAGAGGGCGTGTGATGGCATTAAATTAAGCGCACCGACGCGTGGAGCATTGTTAATGCGCTGCACGCTGACCCGAGTCAAATCATACAAAGGCAACGCAACGCAGAGGGTGTTTAGTTAGCAGAGGTTGATGGAGATTTACTATAGCAGATATATACTATAGCAATGAATACCAAGGGAAGAGTGAGAAATGATGTGATGGATGTGATGTGAGGAACAGTGAATATCTTGTATCTAAACAACTCCGCAGAGGGTGAGGCCGTGTTTAGTTCCCAAAAGTACTTTTTACTTCCTATTCATCTCCCTCACAGAACACGCATCCCCAAAAATTTCCTTTTCCCCTTTCCTATTCATCCCCCTCACATAACACGTATTCCAGAAAAAAAAATTACTTTTCCCCACCATAACTAAACACGGCCTGAATTTCCTACTGCTGTGTCGGCCCGACCCGACACCGCAGGGCCGGCAGGTGGGTGGGCCCTTGTCTCGGGAGGCTCTCTCTCGAGGTAGCAGCACGTGGTGACGGCCCGCTGGGCGAATTTTTGTCATTTGCACATGGGCTGCGTGTTCTGACCAATTAATTAATCTTCTAGTGACCGAGAGAAGCTGGGCCCACGGCCCATCTAAAGCTCGAGAATTATATTCCGTGCTCTGGCCTGCATACTCGGCGGCGTCAATACAAACTTGGCAACCAAATATTCCCATCCAAAACTACAATTGGGCATCAAACTCACTCAAAAAACCAAAACACAAAATATTTAATTTAAAAGATTGGTAGGAGCCGCGCAAACGCGTACCCCCTCAGCCACAAATTACAACGTCCACTCTCCCATTTTTGGGAGATGGTAAACCGATGCTCCTCCAAAGTGCAATGGAGGCCACTGACCTAGGCCATGGCCCTTCTTGATCGGCCATCGCCCCGTCCAGGTAAGTGCCTTTCAAGGTTCCCCTTAGTATTGCTTTATTGCTCCTAAACTTCTCCTCCTCCTGTTCATCGGCCGATGTGGTACTATACGTCATCGTCAATACTAGAAAAGGCCGCGGCGTTGCCGCGGATGACCGGTGGATATAACCCATAATATTTTTTTAGTTTGATATTTTGTTTAAATAAGTGTGAGGGTATGTTGCATTTGTTCCCTTTTATTTTGCGAAGAGAATTGGATAGGAGCATTGAATTTATTTTTTTGCATGAATTTTGTAGATTTTGATATTTGTAGTAACTATTATGTTGAAAAATACTTATTTTTTTGTTCATTTTAAAGTGTTTAGTGGTTGGATGTTACCTATAATGGAGGAACTGGAAAAGCGAGTATGATTTTTTTAAGTTTAGTATACAATACATTTATTGATTTTTAAATTTATTTTGATGGTCGGATGTAAGCTGTAAAGAAGAATTGGAAGAGAAAGTTTGATTTCTTAGTCTTGTCTAGAGTATATTTTTTGTTTTTAAATCTGCAGCTGCTTCCATGGTCAATTTTTTATTTAAAGATGTATTGATGTCAGAAGCATAGGTGCGACGGGTCTCATATAATCATTTGTATGATCAAATTACTGAAGCTCTTTGAATTTAAAATTTTGGTGCATACCGAGAATTTAGGTTTTTGAATTTTTATTACTTGTTATTAAAAAATTCTTATTTTATGGACGTTCCTATATCGGAATCCACTACTGTCTTGTATCCTCATCTGTATGCGAGAATTTAGTTTTATGAAAAGCATTTTTATGTTAATTTAAAAGTGTTTTAATGGTCGGATGTTAGCTATAATGGGGAAATTGAAAACGCAAGTCTGAATTTTTTAAAGTTTGCTCGATAGTATATTTGTTGATTTTTAAATTCATTTTGATGGTACGATGTAAGCTATAATTGGAGAATTGGAAGATCAAGTCCAATTTTGTTTAAGTCTTGTCTAGAGTATATTTTTTATTTTTTAGTTGCTTCCATGGTCATTTTTTTTATTTAAAGATTTTTTAGTGTTGGAATCATAGGTGCAATGCTTCTCATATAATAATTTGTAGGATCGAATTATTAAAACGATTTGAAATTGAAATTTTACGTTTTGAATTTTGATTAATATTTTTATTAAAAACTTGTTGGCTTAAGGATGTTCTAGTATTTGAATCTAGTACTATCTCATATAATCATTTGTACGTGAGAATTTAATTTTATGGAAAAAATTTTTTAGTTTAGGTATGACGGGGCATAGATAAATATATATGTGCGAATGAATGGCGAAAGTTTTATGAGTTTAAAATATACTCTGCAATAAGGTTGTAGGTTTTCAAATTATAAGTAAATTTTATTTCTATATTTTTTGGTTTGAACGTGTTTTGGTGGTCGAATTGTATATAGTGTTGTTTGTATGGATATAGCTCATAGAATGGGTTATTACATAATTTACGAGAGTTCAAAGGGTTTCCCACAAAAATTCCTGTGAAAGAAAAGGGACAGCGGGTTGATTTTGATGAAATTCGGGGCTTGATTTGGAAATTTAGCTACACCGGTTGGGGTGGACGGCGGGTTGATTTTGAGATAATCGGAGGTTTTACTCGCAAACATTCATGTGAGAGGAAGGTGGAGTGTGGGTTCTATTTCCATATATTACGAGGGGGTTGTTTGTAAAGTGACAAGGAAAGGCACGATCTAAGTCTTCCATCCGGTCGATCCGACGGCCGTGAATTTGTGCCGACGTGGCCCTGTTCTCTGATCGTGAAATTTGCGAGCTTTCGTAAGAAGAGACTAGAAAAGTCTGCGGCGTTGCCGCGCATGGTAAGTGGATGTGCCTATGTCTATAAAAATATTTTTTTAAAAATAAATTATCAAAGCACATTGAATTTTAATTAATTTTCTAGAAGCATTTTATATTTTAAATTGCGGAGTATTTTTTAAGTGTATCTTTTGTTGAAATATGAATATTTAATCTTAAAATTTGCTACCTGTAATTTTTTTTAGAATTTGAAGCAACATTTATGTTGAAAAGCTTTTAATTTGAAGGTGTTTCAGCCTTTGGATGTTTGATTTCGGGCGATTTGGAAAGTGTTTTGGATTTAAAGTGTGATCTATGGTAAGTTTGTTTATTTTTTGAAGTTTTGAGCTACTTTAATTTCATAAATTTGAAGGTTTTCCGGTGTTTGGACGCTATGTTTAACAGAAAAATTGGAAAGAGCTTTTGATTTATAGTGTGATGAAAGAAATTTATACATAGCAAATTTCAGAAATTCAGAGAAATTTTCTAATTTCCTTGCATACATTTTTATATTTAAATAGAAGATATATTTCAAAAGGAAAGATACCACACATTCTAAAATCTGAAACCTTTCTACTAAGAGAATTATGAAATTTTACATATTTTGATAATTCTTTTGAGACAAATAGTTACACGACCATGATCTATAATAAAATTATATATTATTGATTTTGATATTTTGACGAAATTTGATATTGGATATCTTTTAATAAAGTTATATATTTTGAATATTGCAATTACATTGTTGACGCCATCACCTAAAATATTTTGTATATGTTAAAAAAGTAAAAGATAAAATTTTTAAATGAATGTATTAGATCATTCAAAAATGAAATTAGAACATTTAAAATTATCTGTGCTTCAATAAATAAATTTAGAAATAGTTTAAACAAAATAATATGATATTATATTGAAGACACAAAATAAGAACTAATGTAACAAAAGAATTTAGAAAAATATTTGTTTTTTTTAAAAATATGACTGTGGTGGGTCTCATATAATTCGATTAGTGGGGCTCACATATGGTGGGCCCATGTCCATGGTGGGACCCACTGTGGGACCCACGTCGCTGGGTTCCGTGGGGCCCACAATGGGGTCCACTTGTGGGACCCACATTAGCGGGTCCCACGTATGGAGTCGCTTGCCCTAGGATGCTAAGACCATACGTAGGGCCCGCTAATGGGGTCCCATAAGTGGACCCCACTGTGGGACCCACGTCGCTGGGTTCCGCGGGGCCCACAATGGGGTCCACTTATAGGACCCCATTAGCGGGCCCCACATGTGGGGTCGCGTGCGATTGCTCGGGCCGATCTAAACTATCGACGTGGTTGATCCGACGGCCGAGACAATGCGGGTGATGTGGCGCGATGAGGTTGCCCGGTTTGGGTCCAGGATTCCTATTACAGAGATGCCCGTCTATGCCCGTCTCCAAACAGGTGCTTGTATGTAACGGACTCGGCCTGTATGTTTTTTTTTGTTAAGAGATAAACTCGGCCTGTATGTATCTGCAAGTCTATCGAGGCCCAGACAAGCATATGGCCCAAAAAACTCACGATAACGAAAAAAAAGAAAACTCACGACAACAACAACAAAAAAAAAAAACTCACGACAAAAAAAAAAAAAAAAACTCACGAGTGATTCAGATCCCCCACCACCACGCGACCACAAGCCAACTCAATCAACCTCTCCACGCACTCGCCTCTCCTCCGCCTCCCCATCCCCCACCTCGCCGCGCCGCGCAGCGAGATCTCCGATCCCCCAACCCCGATCCGGCGACCGCAGCAAGCGATGGGCGGCAAGGACCTGACGGAGGACCAGATCGCGTCGATGCGGGAGGCGTTCTCGCTCTTCGACACGGACGGGGACGGCCGCATCGCGCCCTCGGAGCTCGGCGTCCTGATGCGGTCGCTGGGAGGTAACCCGACGCAAGCGCAGCTCCGGGACATCGCGGCGCAGGAGAAGCTCACGGCCCCCTTCGACTTCCCGCGCTTCCTCGAGCTCATGCGCGCCCACCTCAGGCCCGAGCCCTTCGACCGCCCGCTCCGCGACGCCTTCCGCGTCCTCGACAAGGACGCCTCCGGGACCGTCTCCGTCGCGGACCTCCGCCACGTCCTCACTTCCATCGGCGAGAAGCTCGAGCCACACGAGTTCGACGAGTGGATCCGCGAGGTCGACGTCGCCCCCGACGGCACCATCCGCTACGACGACTTCATCCGCCGCATCGTCGCCAAATGATTTGTTGTTCTTCCCCCCTTCCCCTGGTTTGATTTGGTTTTGGTTTTCGTAATGTCATCTGATCTTGTCTCGTGCTTTCATTTCCGGAACTGCTGCCTAGGGTTTGGATAAATGGATAATGGTGTGTGTGGTTGTCGACCGATCGATTAATTATTGGATCTGGCTGATGATGCTTTGCTTACCTACTTGTAATGTAATACTTTCTTTTTGCAATGTAAAGTGTGGATCTACTTCCTTCACTACAGTTTGGGTAATCTTTGCTTATTTGATGCTAATCATCATTATTGGAACAATCCAGTGCAACCATGATTGCTCGCCTTGTCTTAAAATGATCTGTCTGATCTGCACCGGTTTATGTGTTGATCTAGTGCCACTTTTGTTTGGATCATACAGTTCCTGATGGTATTGGAATCTGGAAATTCCATGGGGCTGTAGAACTTCGGGCGTTGCATATATGTGTAGTCTGCCACTGTTCCAATTGATTCATCCAATTCATATAATTAGATTGCCAACAACAGTCTTGAATGTGATCTCACTTTGTGATAATGACAGCGGTTTCGAATATTATGATGTTATCAGTCAACGAGCTCTATTGCTCCTAGTTTCATATATGGTGGGAGTGGGACTAGCCCATTCATAGTTAGTAGCCTAGCAGTAAGCCAGTAACCACACTAAATCTATATGCTGGTTTCCTAAATTCTATTTATAACTGACTAGTGGTTGGCGCGCGCCTTGGCGCGCTCATGAGGAGGAAACATTAGGATTTTGTTCATAAATATACATAAGGGTTAGGGTACTGTTCTTACAGAAATAGGGTAGGAGGAAGGTACGGAAATGTACAGTGGCATATAGTTTTTGAGTTTAGTATTTAGTTGTAGTACTGAGAAGATAATAGAAAATAAAGGATGGCTAGAACACTATTAACATAGTTGCATCACTGGTGCTGCTGGCGCTGACTGCATAGTTGTTTGTCTTGCTAGTGTCCATTATTTCCGTTATGCCGGTTCACGATCTGAGTCTATGGAAATTATGGTTAGTCCAAATAGTAAATATTTTGAGTGCAAATAAAGGAAAAAAAAATGGTTTGATATGAAGTAAGATGGTGTTCATGATGAATATGTACCTATTGTCTCATAATTATTAGGGTAATGAGTTGTCGGAGTTATATCCATGAAAAGTGGAGATGTTTTTCTGTATGTTGCGCACATTCCACATGTTATCCATTTCTTTTTCCCCTAATTTATAGTAAGAAAAGAGAAATTATAAAAATGGTAAAGTAGGTTGCTTCAATTGTGTGAAAAGAGAACAGAGAGTAAGCAGCGAATTACTTACACTGAATGAGATTCTGATGCATTTGCTGCAGTGTATCTGGATCATCATAGAGTGCTGATATGTAAAACATGAGATTAGTTGGTACATACATGGTATAATAAGATAAAAATTGCAATTAATTTATATAATGCCTGTGCTTACTTGTATCGACGACGTTGTTTGTGTGATGATCTGAATGAATATCCTCTAAGTCTAGAGATGGATCTGGAACCCATTCATTATCACTAGGTGATGTTTCTGAGTATAGTCTTGCTTTGATGGTGGCAGGGAAGGCGTGAATGACTGTGTAGCCATCAAATCGTTCTGGATAAGAGAAAAAACTATGTGGTGGGATTGCTTGTAAGTTGTATGTGTATCCCTCGACAGTGCAAATGCCTTTATCTTTGTTGAAAGTGGATTTGCGGATATCGCATCGATGATTTAGAAGTGGTCCTAAAGCGATGTGATCATATGCATGTGGAGGTAGTCCGTAGATATCGATGGTAATTTTGGTGTCCCAACGAAGTGTATAGCAGTTGTTGTCTTCCATCCAAGGACAGAGGACAAGGGTGAAATTAGGTCCTTCAAGCACTTTGTGTTGTAGGATTGTGTCACGCAGATGTTTTGTGGGAAATTCCAAGATGAAGTGTGGTGAGAAAGATGTGATGTTGGTACCTTGAATTGGTATATTGTAGCCTTCTGCAAGCATGGCTTCAATGTCGTAAGTGGAAATGGCAGGTGCAAAGATGTTTGCGGGTGTTGCTAGGACAGCGTACTGCAGTTTTGCTAGTTTAGCTTGCATCTCTTCATTTAGCTCTACAAGGCCGAATGCTTGCTCCTTGGATATATCCTGTACAAAGAAGGGCAAAAGCAACATAAAAAATGAGGGGGGAAAAAGGGAGGATTAGCAGATTAAAGAAAGGTTGCAAGGGTGATGTAAAACTGATATAAGAGTAAGTGTTTTCTGTAACTTAAGATCAATAATACAGGTCATATATTTTTTTTACTACAATCTTAGTTTAATTTTTGATTGCAGATGAAAGAATTAATTTTTTTTTAAATAGTAGAAGAAGTGGGATGGTGACAAGGTGTAAAAAGAAGGAAGAGAGAAAATGGGGGGGGAGTGAAGGTAAAGAGAAGAGATAAGAGAAAGGCAGAGAAGCAAAGAATAAACTTTAAAAAATTATAAGATGATGTTGCACCTGAAGAAGCTAAACGCTTTTCATTTAATCGCTTTCTTCATTTTTGGCAACATTCAAAGGGATCAAGATCTATAGAAATATGTTGTGCAGTGCTGCCTGTAGCACAGATATAGGAATTCTAAGCCCAGAAGATATGTGCTAACAAGATAGCAGTAACACTTTAGTGTAAACAAGCAATCTAAATACATGCATTCTCTCTTACGCCTTGCAGATCTTATATTCTCTGTAGGTGCGCTCGCCATAAAAAAGGAATATGGGGTGCACAACATTTTTAACACAGGGAGATGGAAATGAACTTTGAAAAATTAGCATGATACAAAAGCTGTGGAAAGAACATACATGTTTCAGCAGTTGTATTTGTCTTCATATCAGTGGGGGTGTCCATAGTTTTTTTCCCAACCTCCTTGAGAGGAAAAGATTATAGCGACAAGAGACAACAGCTGGCAAACATAGCAAATATATAGAAGAGTGTTAGAAAAAAGCGAATTTTATAAATCAGTATGTGCATGTTTCTTTTTTTTTTCTGTGTGTCTGTGTGTGTGTATGAGTGTTTATTGGGTGGAACCAAGAAAGGCAATTATGCTTACCCATAGAACGAAGCATTTTTTTGAAAGTGTAGTTTAATTAATAAAATGAAGATGAAATACTAGAATATGGACAAGGAAAAACACAACAGAAGCCAACGGCAATAAAGCAAAAGAAAGTCAATAGACAAACTCTGTGTAACTGTTAGGCCTAACACTGTAAAAAAAAGTCACATATGATGAAGCTGAAAGAGCCTGCAGAGGAGATACAACATAGTATGGACAAATATCCAATATTATGACATAACAGTACAGGTGGTAGATGAATACAACAAGGATACAACAGAGGTTTGAAGCAGTGGGAACTGACAGTTTACAAAATTTACAATAAAGGAGCAGCGATGAAGGTAAAAGGAAAATAACAACTGCAACCAAACATCTAGTCTGGGTTATCAGAGCATAGGAGGCAAAGAAGCAACAATTCTCGATGCTGCTGCTAGGGCTGTCTGGGCTATCTTTCATATTGAAGCAGTCCTTGGAAACTGTAATCCATAACAACAAATCCATATATAGATTGAAGGTAGCACACTGCATGGAAGGCGGCTTCTTCAAAGGACATTGACTGACCTAGCTGAACACTTGTCAAAAAGAAACGACGTTGTGAATAAGGGAAAGATATGATTGTTGGTAGTTCTGGCTCAATGCCACAAAGCAATGTTCCATCAGGAGTGTACTCACATATGGTTGATATATATGGTAAACAGCACCGTGTGGCAACAGCCTGTAGCAAGGAGACATAACTCGCACTAACTACGAACATGGGTCTTTTCAATGGTTTATGTTCTGTTGCAGGTGTGTTGGAGATGTTTGGAGGGGACAGAGGAGGGGGGAGGGCAGGGGAAACTAAAGAAGCTGGGGTGTACGGGGAGATTGTTTCACCTGAAATTACAATGACAAAGGAAAAATGTAGTGAAAAAAGGAAAGCAGAAGTCTGTTACAGATTATTAAAGGAAATCTCTGGTAGCAAGCAACAATAGGTATATGAGAGCAAATTATAAGAAAGGAAGTGACAAATTTCAAATTAATCAAAAAGCAATTGAACATTTAAGACAAAGCTGAGAAATTTGAGGGAAAAAAAAAGGAAAAGCGTAACATTAAAAATTGAAGAGAAGAAGAAGCCAAGTCAGCTGTCAGCCATAATATGATAATATATATAAGGTAAAAGGTAATCAAAGTATTTAAATTTCATTAGGCTTTCTGCAGAAGCAATGAAAGTAAGAGATGGAGACTTGTAAGTAAAAGTATGATATGATACATATTCTTCAACACACATGAAGAAAAACAACGAGCACAAATCAGTCATCGAATACAGACTTCATTGATTCTAGACCGGTTATGGTAGTAGTAAGTATTGTCAGTACCAAATAAGCTATTGATACAGATGGTGATGCCAAAGATAATGAGAAAGTTGGTGAACTAACCTGGGCAATAGATGCATAATCACGGACAGGAAGTAGGTGCTGATAAAGAATGCAAAATATTAGTTCATGAAAAAAAGAATGGGCACAGTATTATAGCAGCAGATTAAATTGAATGAACATTAGCGACAAGGAGTATAGTTGAACCTGAATAAAAGGAATCGGACGGCAAAGCAGCAGTACCACAACAGCAGAAGCCAGCGAAAGATTGTCACTGTAAAGACAAGGTTCTGAACAGGAAGATCACAACATCAGAGGATTTGCAGACAAGATACAATGCGACAAATAGTAAACATGTTATAAGCGATTATTTATGCAAATAGGATGCTCACTGCAATCAGTAATAGAAGCTAATGACATGAAGGGGAATGCCACAGTGGGTTTATGTAGGTAGAGCACAACAAATACTAAACATGATAAGCGGGTAACCGTAAAAATATATGAAACATAACAGTATAAAGTGAAACAGACAAGGCTACTACTGAATGAGCAAGAACACAAGAAAGGGATATTTTATTTTGTTCTCTTTTGCCCGAAAGGGTTTATGCCCTCGCTTGTGTGGGGCCCTTCTGTTTGTGTTTGTTTTCATGTATCTAACTGCGCAAAAGTAGTGGTGCAGTGCAGCATAAGACGATTTAAATGAGTGTCAGATTTCATTTAAATCAATGCACCTGAGGCTGCACCTGTAGAGCTAAAGGGCAAAGGCGATGTTGTGCGCGAACAGAATCCAGTCCCTGGTTCTCCAGCCAAGCCCCTGGAACGGAAAGAAAAAAAAATAGTCTTAGGAGAGGGAAAAAGGAAAGAGAAACATATCTGATGCTAAATGGAAGGTATGGAAAAAGAACAGAAACTATCGGATAAATCTTATTGTTTTCCGCAAAGCTGAGGTGTAAGAGGAAAGATAAAGAACAACTATTCAAAACAAGGCCTGGACTCTGCCAACCAAAAGACCCAGCAAAGAGCAAAAAGAGCAGTTATGCGTCTTGCCCGCACAAGAAAGTAACTACCTGGAGCATATAGAAGCCGTTGAACTATGAAAGAAGAAAAGGAACAAGGAAGAAAAGGAAACCAAAGAAACAAGAGATCTGACATATGCTATCGGCACGCATACGAGAAGACGAGAAAAGCAGACGCAACAAACCGTAGGCAGGACTGCAATGCAAGGGAAACGGAAGAAGAAAGACTTTGGGAACCAAGAATACCCACGGAGGTTATCATCTTGACATTAGAAGCTCAAAGGAAAAAGAACCCTAGCATAGGCTATCAACATATAGATCCGTAAAAAAATCAAAATGGAGCGGGTGGGAAAATATAAAACGAGAAAGCACCGGATGAAAAATGCTTAAATCCGACTGCAAAAGAACCTGGGAAAAAACAAAAGGCACTCGTAGATGCCTCCTTCCCCGCTCTTCCTAGTTTTCTTTTTTATTATTTCCCAAATGAACAGGCCTTCAAGACGTGAAGTATTCCCAAATGAACAGGCCACAGGCCTTGAAAACGTGAAGTACAAAATCGTAGAGCAAAGAGCAGAGGGAAAAAAATGGCCCCAGGACAGACTGAGGAAGAAGCAAAATCTCCACCCACAGCTGGACGCCAACGAAAAAGGACGAGCCGCAAGCATCGTTTGATAAACGTGAGGGAAAAAGGAGCCGCAAGCAGAAAGGAACAGCGGAAGGAGGGAGAAGGGAAGAAAAAAAACAAGGAAGTCGCAGAGACGAAGAACTCAGTCAAATCTTGCAGGAAGGAAGAAAGGAAGAGGACGTAAGAGGGAGAAGGGCGGACAAAAAAAAGGAGGGGAAAAAACGCATGACGCCGCATTTTGGGAAGCATAGAAAAGGGGAAGGAGAGAAGAGTCAGCAAAGAACACGGATAAACCCTAACGCAAAGAACAAGGCGAAGGAAGAAGCCCTAGCAGGCAAAGCAGGATCCAGAGAGATAGAGATCGCAGCTGCAGCCCTGGCCGAAGCGGCGACAGCGACGGCGGGGCGACGAGGAAAGCGACCGACGGAGGAAGCTGAAAAGGATGGTAAATGTACTTTATGCAATGCGGCGTCTGATTCCAGAAATTTCGATCCAGCCAACCGACGACACGTAGATACACAGGAGATGAAGCGTCGGTGATCTAAGGCCGCAAATCAGAGATCGGACGGTGAAGATTTTTTTAGCTGTCGTGGATAGCGTCTCCGGCCGCCGGAGGCGCCAGATTTCATAAGGGTAAATATTTGGTCCCAAGTCACTATTACTGTTAAGCTGATCCCTTTGAGCGCCTGTTGCTGATAAGTGGAGGCTTATATATACTTGGAATTACAGCCATTTCTTCAGATTTTGCTCCAGAGCTGTTCATGCCTTTTTAGCTCATCATAAAAGTGTCCAAGTTTTCCATTATCATCAATTGGAATCATGTCTTCAAGCAGTTTTGGTTTCATACAAGGCCAGTTAATATTGTTGAGGAATTGGTTGAAACACTGTCTAATCGTATCAAATACACCCGCCTAATTTGTAGTTATAGTTTATTTGGTCTCATGCATTGTTAAGATGTTCCTTTTCAGAGCATGGATAACTGGTGTCTTTCATGTACTGTACATCCCATCACTTGTTTAGATCCCTCGAAGCTTTTTCATGCCTTTCAAGGTTGTCATGAAGCATTGTCCTTAATACCTTCAATTTGTCTGTGTGTATATGATTGATATAACACAGTTTACTTTCTTTGTTGACTAAGTAAAATGCCCTCTAGAAAACTTATGTGCTGTTATACTAATCTGACACTATAAAAGTGTTAATTTAATAACTGAGAAAACACTATATTAGTTTGTAGCATATAGCTGTGGATTTTTGCATTGTCTAGCAAAATTTAGTAAGTCCTTCTTTTCTGAACATCTGTCGGATGAAACAAGGAAACCATAAATGGAAGGGTTTCCCTGTGCACAACAGAGTTAAGCGAAAAGCTTTTATATCTCAACTTTTGCATTCTTCCTGAGGTTATCATGAACAATATCAATCACTGAATCACCATAAGCTGAAACCATCTTTGTATTACTACAGTAGAATAGTTGAATTTCCGTGTGCGCAACAAATTTTTTAAAGCTTTTAGATCTCAGCTTTTGTGTCTTTGCAAGTTTGTCATGAACTACATGAATTGTAAACTAAAACCCTTAGTCTATAGTTGGGTTTTACTGTGCCCAGCAAAGTGACAAAAATAATCATGAACTTAAAAATTACCCTTTTTTCCCTTTGCATTTGATTCATGTAAGATATGGTATTATTGATTTGGTTCTTTAGAAGTCCAACAAGCTGTTACAACCTACAGTGCTCTTTTCAGAAACGCAACATACTGCTTCCTATTACATTGATCTTTTAGGCATGCAACATGTTGATCTATAGATATCTGCTGCTACATCCTGTCAGTTTGCTCATGGAGATAATTACTGGAGTACTTGTTGCTCTTGGTACCCAAGCTTTTACCTCCAAGTCTGTAAAGTTTTCAATAAGGTTGTTGCTGGTGAGTGAAATTCATGAATTGTTGTGTCCTCCTCTAGCCTCAGAAAGTTGAAACAAATAAGGGAAAATGATTCATTTCGTGCATGCTTGATGCGTACGATCCAGAAATTAGTTGCTGAGCTGAGCTATTTAACTGACATCATTTACATACCGCCTGTATCGTTATCTGCCTGCAATCCTGTCTTGAATGGTGGAGCTGAACTCAGCTGCTGAGCTCAAGTGCATGGTAGTTCTGGTCTTCTGGATCATTTCCTCATACCGGGTGGTCACTGTGTCGCAAGGTCAGAGTGTGAGTACCCAGGCCTGCACGATTAACACAAGTTTTATCCAAACAGAATGTCCCTGAGTTGTTCAGTTTAGAAATTAGAACCCCAGACGCCGTTGGTGGGCTGAAATGTCCTGCTCCGGTGCTCCCATTTCCAAACTTCTTTTAGGCCATGATTCCCAACTTTTCACTATTCATTCTAACTTTTCACTATTCCCCCTCACAAAACACGTTTCCCAGCGAATACTACAGTGTTTTTCTTATGCTACAGTGTTTTTTCCTACAATCTAAACACACCTAAACACACCCTTGCTCGTTCGATGCTTTCTTTCTTCACTGCACGTTCAACTTTTTTTTTTTTGAAGTAACTGCGCGTTCAACTTCACTCCAACTTCAGTGAATGCGAAAATTGACCAGAGCCGACGCAATGTCTTCGTCATCAGAGCTCCTTGAGCCAATGCGGGACCTTACACGCACAATCGAAGAAAAATACATCCTGGTTCGCAAAAAAAAAGAAGAAAAATATATCCTGTGGTGACTAAAAGACCGGCAGGCGACACCAATACCATGTCCGAGTTACATTTCTAAAATTTGTACAGTACAAAAAAAATCATCTCAAAAGAGAAAGCGTAAAGCTGAAACAAGACAGAAGACGTTTTCTAAATTCGAAAAAAAATGGTTTTATTACAGGAACAGAAATTCCAACAAAAAAGAGAGCTGTCGGATGACGTTCCCTGGGCCGAAACAGCCGAGTACATGAGCGAAGCCCACCACACGGCCCAGCCCAAATCGGCAGCCCTAGCAGCGAAACCCTCAGCGCCGCTCCACACCTATAAAAGCTCACCCAAACCCTAGCCGCACCCTCTCCTAACGCCGCTCGCGCCTCCTCTCGCCCTCGCGCCGCCGCCGCCGCTGCTGCCGCAGCAAGCTCCCGCCCCGTCGTCGCCGGAGACAAACCCCCAACCGCCGCCATGGGGCGTATGCACAGCCGCGGGTAAGCCTCAACCCTTCGCTCTCCCTTCCCCCGCTCGCCGGGTGCTGTCGCTCTCTAGCGTAGTGATGGATTCTTTGCGCTGATGGCGGATGTGTGTTGCTCCGTGGCGCAGGAAGGGTATCTCGTCGTCGGCGCTGCCGTACAAGAGGACTCCCCCGACATGGCTCAACACCGCCGCCACCGAGGTGAGTGCTCTCCCTTCTCATTCCTTCCTTGGGTTCGGTTCCGGGCGCCGTTTGCTTCAGTGTTTGATGCGATTCGATTGGTTTGTGCGCGTTGCCGTCTGGTAGGTGGAGGAGCTGATCACCAAGAATGCGAAGAAGGGTCAGATGCCGTCACAGATCGGCGTCCTGCTCCGTGACCAGCACGGTATCCCGCTCGTCAAGAGCGTCACTGGTAGCAAGATCCTCCGCATCCTTAAGGCCCATGGTGAGAACCGGAACTTTGTCACAGCTCTTTGATTTGTCGTTGTGTCATGCGTCGTTTGTTAATTGATGTGTGGGTGCGCCTGTGTAGGGCTCGCGCCGGAGATCCCGGAGGACCTTTACTTCCTGATCAAGAAGGCGGTGGCTATTAGGAAGCATCTTGAGAGGAACAGGAAGGACAAGGACTCCAAATTCAGGCTCATTCTTGTTGAGAGCAGGATTCACCGCCTTGCCCGCTACTACAAGCGCACCAAGAAGCTCCCGCCTACCTGGAAGTAGTAAGTTTCACCAGCCCAATGCTGTCTGCTTTGGTTGTCTGTGCCTTGTAACCTTTAACTTCTGAAATTTGCAGTTCTATTTAAATTTTGTAATTGCCATGTCTTAGCTGTGAGTTGTGTGTGCAATTGCTACTTCATAAATGGTCTTTTAGGTGTGATAGGCAAACCTTGAGCAAACATTTGCAATTAAGCTAGTAGGTGTGTGTAGTATCATTTATACTTTTGTGCCGTGAAGATTTTTTGTCTCCTGTTGCCTAGGATGTCTGAACCTTTGTAATCCTTACTGAATTCTCAAAAACATTAACAGCATATGATTTGGATGTTATATAATTTTGTTTTTATAAGTGTACCTAAAATGGTCTTGTATTTTTCAACAAAACTAATGTCTAGTGGGTTTTATAGTTGTCAAATCACCTTTATAGTTTTCAACAAAACTAGCGAGTTTGTAGTTGTCAAATCATCTTTATGGTGATGTTTGTTAATTATGTTGAGATAACGAATACTGGCATTTTCAATGCTACATTTCTGTTGTAATTTGTTCATGTTAGGTAATATGTTCTGATGTTTTTGGTTAGAAATGGAAGCCTTGGACCTACCTTCTGAATTCATAATGCATAGTATGCTTGTACTGTTACAGCTCTACAAGTCTGTTATTTAACTGTTTGTTTAGAAGTGCACATGCTCTGAGATCGTACCGAACTCCATGTTCCCTCTACTTGAATTCCAATTTATGTGTGAACCATATTTTTATGGGTGCTAATGGAATGTCACCTTGTTTTTGTGCAGCGAGTCGACCACGGCCAGTACCCTGGTGGCCTAAGTGATCTTCAGACAGTGTGCTCATTAGTCTTTGAGATGGGCTTGTTCTAGATATGAATTTATGTAATACTTAATGTCTGGAGCGAGTTAGATGGACGAGGAACCTCAACTTTTTCAAGTTTACCCTGAATCTCCCATAAACCATTTTTGGTTTTGCAATTCTATCTGTTAAGCGTAACATGCATCAATGTTTTATTGCCGAATGTTGGTGAACATCTGAAATCGTTCTGGCTTGTTACTGTTTACTGATGGAAGTTTCGATATGCAGAGCCCTATTTTTGGTTTGAGTATCCTATGAATGAATATGGCCACTTGTCATTTGTGCTTGCCGCAGAAATTTCTTGGGCGCAAACTTAATTTAAATAATTCTGAAACGGCGAATTTAGTTAAGGTGCTTGGTTATTATCATTTTAGTTCATGTGAATTTTGCACTAGTTTTGAACAAGGCAGTATCCTGTGTGTGTTGATTTAGGTTTAATCAGATTGCAGTATCGATGTTCATGTGTTCGGTTTCAAACTGATTGTTGCTTCATATTTAGGATGTGGCAAGTTAGCTTTGACCTTTTTCAAAGGTTTAACCAATTCTCTTTGTACAGCGTAATCATGTTGTATCTTGTATATGATAGCTCTGAAGAATTGCTGCCACGAATATGGCATCTGTAGTGCACAAATGTCGTGGCGAATGAGAGCTTGCCGATTTGATTTACGCGTTATACCGGGCAGCTATTTGTAGCGAGCTGGATGCTCAGGTCAAATGGTGATCGAAGAGTTTCCATCCTCGGCTGTGGATTGTAAAACTTCCTGTTTCCATCCTTACCAAGTCATGTTTTATGTTTTGGCCGCACGAACAGGCAAAAAACTTTGTGGCTTAGCCACTTATCCACTATGCTGGCCACATCTCAGCGTCCTTGCAAACGTAATGATCTCTTCCTGCCCCTAAACTCAAGCATCTGGCCGCATGCACACAGTCGCCTGCAATATCATGCTGCAGCTCCTGGCCAGTGGCCACTACGCCATCCAGCAGGATGAGCACAGACAAAAACACAAGGATCCAACCCTAAACTTCCAAGTTCCAACACGTACAACAAGATTAAGCCTAACCTCTGCAGTCTTTAAGATAAATGGAGGTGGAACTAAGATCAATCGATTTCTCAAATGCCTTGTCCAGCAGATCAATTTGGTGATGGAAACGGACACCTTAACTGCCCACCATCCAAGGTATTTTTTAGATATTTTGCACATATAGTGTTCGGTGCAGTTGATGCAAATGTTTTTCTTTTCTTGCACATATACAATGTCTTTTTCCCCTGAGCTAAGTTGAGATTTGTAATAGGTAAATTTCTTTTGCTCCTGATTGTTTAGGCAGGGATGATTAACAATGCTGTTCCTTTTGGCTATAATGTTCAGGTACTTCAATTCAACATTTCTCTTCTTTCCTAATTTAAAGCATAGACAATAGCACAAAGTGATTTTTGGTAGAATTAGGGCAGTGGCACCAATAACCTAAAATTTAGATGTTTGAATGTATGTATGAGAATCGATGTGGCATCAAGAGTTAAAGACAAATAGAAAATTTCATGCGTCAAAGATGTATTAATACCCACATGTCTCGAAACAGGCCAAATGCCATTTTTTATGAATCCATATCCTCTACTGCTCAATTACAGAGGCCAAACTTTCCCAGAAACTCGCTAAGACATTGAACAAAACTGAAAGATGTGCTATTGTGTCTATTTCTTACAACGGTTTTTGCTGCTTTCTTGACCAACAACTGCTACAAAGAATGTGACAAAATTCAGTTTTGTTATCCATCTACAAAAGAAGTCCCAAGACTTGTATTTGTATTGACTCACATAGAAAAGTGATGGCCTACCATTGC
Source organism: Digitaria exilis (assembly GCA_015342445.1). Lineage (NCBI taxonomy): Eukaryota > Viridiplantae > Streptophyta > Magnoliopsida > Poales > Poaceae > Digitaria > Digitaria exilis. Next base: position 94,970 of record JACEFO010002268.1, on the reverse strand, counting down.
ATTGCATCGACAAGCTTATGATCCCAAATTAAGTTCACTAAGGTTGTGTATGGTTGCCTAGCTAACTCCCACGCCAGCCTAACCTAACGTAGCTTCTGTATGTTTGGTTGCCTGCACAGCACAGGTACCTTGAGTCTTGAGATGTTTTGATATCCCACTGGCAAGGCAGGAGCGCTTAAAACTAAAATATCTTCCAGTATCAGGCTTGGCCACATCTCGCAGAGTACTCGCCCTCACATCAACAGAGAGCACTGCCTCCACGGTTTCCTTGTAGCTGTCCTCGCAGCTGTCCTTGGACAACAACAAGTAGTATCATCACCGTCAAGGGTGGATAACATGGGGTAAGCCATGCTCAGGTATGCTAGTGAAATTGTTTCCTCCCCAAGGCCACCACTACTGCTGCTTACGAGCTCATGTAGCAACTTATAATGCATTGTATTTTGTCACACCCCGAAATTTGGAATTTCGGGATGTGAATAGAAAGAACAATTAAATAGATGATTTTCACAAATTATTAAAATTTTTCCAACATTTGTTTAATTATCACTTTTAGTATAGGAAAATAATCAACTTTCTAAATCAAATAAAAATGCTTTGTGTTGCTTAATAATTGAAGTGTTGCATTCATGTCATTGAATCTCATCTTTCTTGATTGTGAAGTTTTCAAAATGCGTTTAGAGGTTGATCAAATCTTCCTTGAGAATTTCCTAGATTTTCTGGGAATTAATTCTCTTTTCCTAAAGTCAAATCCATTTATTGGAAGGCTTTAAATTCTCTTTCATGAGCTCCAAATATTTTATTTCGGTTCAAAGTCTCCAACTCTATCTCTGGAATTTTTCCTAGGATTTTTGGAGATTTTGGAATATTTTTCTAGTGTTTAAATACATTTTCTGGAATTTCCTAGAATTGTTTTTGAACTGGAAATCTATTTCCCGAAAATAGAAAACTTAAGCTTTTTCCTTCTTGGGCCGAATCCATCTCTCTGGCCCAGCTTTCCAACCGGTCCGGCCCATCTTCCTTTCCCTCTCCCAGAGTCCGGCCCAGCTCCATCGCGCCTCCTCTCTCTCACTGCCATGTGGGCCCGGTCTGTCATCCTCCCTCTTCTCTCCCACTGCTTTCTCTCTGTCTCACTGAATCGCGGGCCCCACCTGTCAGCATCCTCTTCGTCCCTATCGCGCATGAGCAGGACTCTTCTCGAGTCCGGTCTCTGCACGACGCGCCGCCGCCGCGCGCCGCCAGACTCCTCGACGTGCGCGCCACGGCCAGGGGCAGGTTCCGAGCCCTCTATAAAACCCGAGCTGTCCTGCTGCCTCTCCCTCGCCTCGCCATGCCCTGACCTGCGCAAGCGCCGCCGCCATGAGCTTGACGAAGCCGAGCGCCGCCGGCGCCGTTCTCTTGATTCGCCGCCACGAAACCTCGCCAGGCAAAATCAACTGCACCACGAGTTCCACCGAGCCGAGCCACACGCGACTACCCTGTTCTTGTCGCCGTCCCGCCACCGGAGTCGCTCCTCACCGTGACGTCCAAGCCGGCGCCGCCGCATTGCAAGATTCCGGCCGCTACAGATCACCTCCGCCCATGGTGAGCACCCCTACGAGATCCCCTCATCCTCCTCTCTCGTTTCCACTCCTCAATCGAGTCTCTAGCCCACCAAGGCGCCAGCGGGCGGGTCGAGCAGAGCTCCCGTCCACCATGGCCGTCGCCGGTCGCCACTATCGCTCAAATCTCGTCCCCAACTCCCAAAACGTGTTTCCCTTTGCCTCCTCTTTCTCCCAGACCAACCGCGGCAAGAAACGGAGCATCCTAGCCCTTCTCCAGCCATCTCCGGCGAAGCTCCGCCGCGGAACTGAGCGGCGCCGCCGCCAGCCGTTCCTCTCCGGCGACCCTAAGCGCCTTATTGTTTTCCAGCCGTCCGATTGAAATCCAACGGTCCACAATAGATCCAATCGGAGTCAACCGAGTCAGCCGCGTCTTTTGCAGAAAAGCCCCTGTAGTTCTTCCTAATCAACCCGCAGTCCACGGTAGTTCAAAAGTAATTCCGTTTAGGTCCTGTTTTTATCAGTTTAACCCCTGAGCTTCTGGCAAATAGAACCCGCAGTCCATAGTTGCCGTTTTACGCGTGAACCCTTGGGTTTTCATGCGTAATTACGTTTTAGGTCCCTAGTTTCTTTCAAAACAGCCCCTGGAAGCCTTGTTTCTTCGCAGTTAAGCCCCTGAACCTTGTTTTATCCCTAGATTTCACGTTTAGTCTCCGTTTAACCTCGTTTTTGTTGCGTTTATCTTATAAAAGCGTAGAGTTTATCTCACCAGTGTTGTCTACCATGTTTTATGTTTTGAAATAAATAAATATTAATTGATTAATACTTGTTACACTGGTTTTCTAAACTAAAGCTAATTAGACCTATGCCTTCAAGTTTTATAATCAAAGTTAATTTGGTTAATCATTATTGAACTAGCCTTTTTATAATTAAAATATGGTAAGATTTATATCTTGTCTTTTCATAAACAAAGATGTTAACTTGAATAGTGCTTACTTCATATGTTTTTCTAAATAAAAGCTAGTGAGGTTATATTTTGGTTTTCATAAACTAATAATTAATTTGCTTAATGTTTAATGTTAAATCTAGTTTTCTTTTTATAAAACTATATTAGGTTTGTACATCGGCTTTTATGAATAAATATTAACTTGCTTTTCTAATTAAAAGTTAATTAAGGTTAAACTCTGTTGCTTTATAAACAAATGATATCAATAGGATTAATAATTATTGAACCAATCTTTTATAATTAAAATATGGCTAGTGCTTTACCCGTTGTTTCATAAAGCAAACATGCTAATTTGATTAATAATTATTGAACTCTCTTTTCTAATTAAAATCTAATTAGGTTTAAACACCGGTTTTGTGCAATCTAAATTAATATGATTAATTTCTAACTTGAATGTGCTTTTAATATTAACTTGTTTAGTTCAACACGATATATGAAGTTAATTGATTAGATGCTCCCTCATGCTTTCTTGCAAGTTAAAATATTTAATTGGTATAATTATTGTATAAATATTTGCAAATAAAATTGATTAGGCTTTAACCCGTCTTTTCATATCAAAGTATAATTTGAATTAATTTAAATAATGAATATTTCTCTAAGTATTCATTACATGTATTTTTTTCTTAATTAAAATAAATAAAGCACATAGTCTTTACTTTCTTTTGTAATATAAATTATCCGATAGTTATACCTTTCCAACCGTTGTTCCGTTTTCAACGTTTCTTGCGCCCTTATGATCGTAGTAGCGAGCCCCGTCGTTTTAGTACGTTCTTTTTAAAGCTTTTCTTTTGATTGGTGTATTGTTCTTAGTTGTATCTATTTCTTTGCTTGCATGTTTGTGCTTGTGCTCGATGATTGCTACGATTAGAGGAGCATCGTTCCGAAGCTGTCAAGAACAAGAGTTGAAGACTGAGCAGTGGTATTCTTTTGCGGAAAGGCAAGTGTCCCTAACCATCTTTCTACCTATGCTTTATGAGATCATATGTGTTAATTGGAAACCATGGAGAACCACCCAGGATTAACCGTACAACCACAATACTACATGGCTCTGGTCTTGGCTAATTAATTAGAAACCTTGGTTAGGGATGATCTTACCGAAAGGGCATGGGGGGTGGCGGTTGACGGTGTATAGCCCGGTTCTCTCGGGAAGTGGGCTTGGCTAAGACACTATACCCGTTAGGGAGGGTTATGCCTGCTTCCGATCCGGAAACCTTAGCGGATTGTTTCTAACTAGGGAATCTTTGTAAAGGCCTCGTAGCGTCCCTATGCAATCACACCTCGGAAGTGTGGTATGCGCCCTTGTGGTGCAGCATGGTTGGGTCCAAAGTTCTTCGGAGCTTTTACGCGAATTGTGGTGAAAGTGTACAACCTCTGCAGAGTGTAAAACTGTTATAACAGCCGTGTTCGCGGTCATGAACGACCTGGACCCTTACATGATTAATATACTTGAAGTTGATAATTAAATTGTTCCGGTTATTTCCGTGGCCTTGCTGAGTACCAACCATAAGTGTACTCATCCTTGCTCATTGCTGCTCAGTATTCAGAAGGTGTGTGAAGTTGTTGAAGGTGATGCTAGGCGTACGCAACCCCCAGTCAACCGTTGCCTGTGGTGAAGAGTTCAAGATTCCGCTGCTAGAAAACGTTTGTATTGTCTTTATTTTATTACTTCCGCTGTAACCTTGTGTTCTGTTTATTCATGGAGTCTATCATATGTGTGAAAATTGATCCTGGCACACATATGAGATGCATCTGGTTTTCTTTCTAAAACCAGGTGTGACATATTTTCAGCTGGGAGTTTGAGGTCAGACAACCTGACAGAGGATTCACGTTGCCAATCCTTCCATGAAGAAACCGGAATAGGCATGCTATATGTAGTGGCCGTCCAGCGACCAGGAACCAAGGAGTATGACTGTGGCTCCGGGCATTCTTGGCGCTTAACCCATTCGTAAAACGAATCAGGATCTGAAACTGATCTGGGGTGGTTTACTGGCACCTCCTCTGGAAAGGTGATATCCATCTCGACATACTTGATAGTGTCCCTGCTCTGATTAACAGAGATGTTACGAAAAATGTGTGGGCACCAATTGAGGAACCGAGTCCAATTTCCCTTGGTTGGCAACGGCAGAGGGATGTCACGGAGCTTGGGGCTCTCTTCGAGCACATCACAGAGAAGGATGCCTCGCCACAGATCAACCCAGCCTACTGTCCCTTTATCACCTCCGAGAGTGATGGCCTTGTTCGTCGTGTGGTAACAGTTCGGCTACGCAGACTCAGGGATGGGGCATACCCTGTCCCTGATCGGCTCTTCCACAGACACCGGCTGAGAGGTCCATCTACTGCCCGGCTTGCTGCCGTCGGTGGAGCTTCGGTAGAGGTGAAGCTCGAACGTGAGTCTGAGAGCTGCCACAACGTACTTGTCACCGGAGCAGCTGAGTATGGCAATCTCGTCGTCGCCAAAGCGCTCGTGGCGAGGGTTGGGTACCAGATCCAGCTTTGGGCGTTGAGGATGCATCCTGTAGACGAAGTAATCGTTGTGCCTCTGATGCCATCTGGCGGCGGGTTCGAGAGGGACGCGGAGGAGGACCAGGTCGGCGTAGGCGGCGATGATCTTGGGAGGGAGTGAGAGCTTGGCGAGGTCCAGATCTGGGCAGTGGACGGAGAAGGTGGAGAGGGATGGCGGGTGGGCGAGGTGGAAGGACACCGAGATGGGAACGCCTTTGCTCGTCTTGGACCAGGCGGTTGTGGCGGCGGCGTTGCGGCGGTCGGCGAAGTAGCCCTGCACCTCGAACACGACGGAGCTTGGGATCTCGTCGTCTTCCTGTTGCTCCAAGCTCGCCGCGATGGCCATGGCGTCGTGTGGTCCGATTGATCAATCAATCAATTGTGGGAGAAGCTTTGGTGGATTTGGGAGCTTGCCCTTCTCCCTCTACTTATTTTCTCGAGTTTCTTGTTCTCGCCATGCCGGACCCGTATCGGTTTCGAATTTTGGGTCCTCGAAGGTATCCGTATACCTTTCAGTCGTCTCGAAATATAAATGGTATTTATTGACTTTTAAATTTTAAATTTGACCATTATCTTATTTTAAAATTATTTATTTTATTATGACTTGTTTTATTATTAGATATACTTTTTAGACAACTTATTGTTTGTACATTGTCGTAGTCTTTTTTGAATAAAACGGATGATCAAATATGATGCTAAAAAGTCTATAAATGATTGTATTTTGAGATGGAGGTATGCTTGATTTTTTTAAAAAAACGAGTTTCATCATCGATGGGCCGGGCCGGGCCTAACCCGACCCAAAGACCCTAATCCAGAATCATAAGAGTCCCGAAGAGGCGGAGACCCTAATCCTTCCCCCCTATTTGGCCTCGCGCCGAGTTCGCCTTTCGCGCCGCCGCCGCCGACGCCGCCGGAAGCACAACTCAGCCGTCGCCGGAGTCAAACACCCTGAGGCCGCCATGGGGCGTATGCATAGCCGCGGGTATCCCTCCTCCGTTTTCCTCAGTCTGCTGGGCACTATAGTGAATCTGTGTGCTAATGGTGGCTGGCTGCGTGACGCAGGAAAGGCATCTCGTCATCGGCGCTGCCGTACAAGAGGACGCCGCCGACCTGGCTCAAGACTGCCGCCTCCGATGTGAGAGCTTTCTCTTCTCTCCTTCGATTCAGTTCCATTCCATTTCATCGGGGGCGGCATAGTCAGCTTAATTTCGTGGTTGGTTATGTGTGTCTTGGTTTCTCGTCTGGTAGGTGGAGGAGATGATAACGAAGGCGGCCAAGAAGGGTCAGATGCCGTCGCAGATCGGCGTCCTGCTCCGTGACCAGCACGGTATCCCGCTCGTCAAGAGCGTCACCGGTAGCAAGATCCTCCGCATCCTCAAGGCCCATGGTGAGAATTATTTATCTGATTTGTTGATTTCTTGCTTGCCTGTTTTCATTTTGTGATTTGAGGTGGTATAATTATGTTTTCATGATGTGCTTGTGTAGGGCTGGCTCCAGAAATCCCAGAGGACCTGTACTTCCTCATCAAGAAGGCAGTGGCTATTAGGAAGCATCTGGAAAGGAACAGGAAGGACAAGGACTCCAAATTCAGGCTTATTCTTGTCGAGAGCAGGATCCACCGCCTTGCTCGCTACTACAAGCGCACCAAGAAGCTCCCGCCTACCTGGAAGTAGTAAGTCATTTGAGCTCATGACATCTTCAATTGTTATCTGTTTGTAATATCTGATTCCAGATATATGTGGTGTTAGTTTGGTCAACTTTATAATTGTTTTGTGGCTTAGCTAAATAACTTTGTGTCTACATGAGCTGCGGGGTTATAGGAGTACTTTCTTCATGACGAGTATTGTGAGAAACGCCGATTGTTTGCTACTTGAAAGAAATATATGTAGATGCAGCACTGCTTATGAAGCTTGACATTGTAGAATGTAGGGTCCATTAAGATCAAAATATTCTTGTTGAAATGCATCACAAGCTAGCTGAAGCATTCGAATTCGAATCTGATGCAATTGTACAGGGCAAGTAAATCCATTCATGTTTTACTCTGTAGTGTTATGTTTTGTGACCTCGACACCAAAATAATAAGAAAAAAAAAGATAGTCATCAATTACTGTTGAATTTATGGCAGTACATGCTACATGATACTTGAGCTGATTCACTCTGAGTTCTTTTGTTTCTTTTGATCTCGAAGGATGTTCTAATACATTATATTGTTAGTATATTATACTTATGATGTACTGACTGCATTCTTGCTCTGCTGCAGTGAGTCCACCACCGCAAGCACTCTGGTGGCCTAAGTGAGGAGTCAGCATCGGATATCATTAGCTGCTTGAAGCTGGCCCTGTGTCTTGGAATCATTTTTATGTACTGCTTCTTAAGCTTAGATCCAACTAGAAATCGTGATTTCCTGTGAAGATGGTCCAAACCTTTTTTTGGTTCCGCCTTATGCGGATCTGCCTGTTGTTGACTTTGCTATTCTGCATCCCGATTTTGTCTGCTGCAATGGTCATTTATATTACATGGTTTACCCATACCTTTTTGCAGTTGCCTATGCCTTTGTTGTTCCATAGTAGAAATGGGTTTATAATGCTTGCGATGATACGCTGTTGATAAATTGGGTTTACTGAATAGGGTACTGTTTAAGAATGCTCTTTGGTTAGGTTGCATGGGAATCACCACAGCATTTTATCTGCTTACAGCTTGCGACTAAAATCAAATAATTATCTGCAACTTGCTCTCTGTTTTGAGATGTGTATCCCCCGATCTGGAGCGAAAACTGAACATGCAGCCTGAGGCTGAGCTTCACTGAACTTTTTTTTTTGAAAGGAACACTGAACTGTTATCATGCAGTTTGCTGCAATGCCTGTTGCAGGGGCTGTAATGCAAAACAGCATGTCATGTTGATCCGTGAGTGGATTAGTGGAACTACTACAGCTCACAAGATGTTAATACTAGATACTAAGGCACAGAGGTTACTGAAGCCCTCGCATCACTACCGTGGCTTTTAAAAAATTGAAAAAAAGGATTTATACTTAGCACACCAGTTTCGAGTTCGTCCTAGATTTTTACCGATAGAGTTAGCGGCGTACAAACAATATCAGTTTTCGCAAAATTGCAGCCGTCGTACTCAATTGCTCTACCACTTTTCTTTTTTCCTTTTGTGATGAATGAACAGATCACTCAATTGCTTCGTACATACACAAGGGGTCATATTTGGTTAGCTGCGTGGCCTATGCCTGAGCTTGAATTTAATCAGCACCACAGACAAAAATGCTGGAGTTCTGAAGTGCAACCCTCCACGGCTATGGCGACTGGCGATCTACGTGAGCTTCCTTGACAACGATATCCCGTCCGAAAAAGACCTGTTGTAGAAGCAAACAATTGGATACAAGACATGGTGCTCATGAACACAGGAGCAATATTCATGCTTATGACAAGAGTAACGAATTAACAGCAGGAGTTAAATAGAAACTTAGGCTGCTAAAAGGGCTAACTCAAATAGACACTAATTTTCTAGCTCAGCGGGCAAAGTAACAAAGCCTGTATCTAGGTAGACATGGGCCATGTTTTGAATGTAAGAATTTCATGGGAATCAATACAAATCCCTCCAAAAATTCATATCAACTTTTTCTCTATTATTCAGAACAACGTTAAGTGTGCATGATTATTGGTGGTCACCACTTATTGGAGTTGCATTTTAGTTAGGAATTTATAAAAACTGTGTAACACAAAACCTGAGCCTTACCGTTCTGTTAAGCTTTAGGGCAGCCTCAAGCTCATCAGCTGAAGAAAATGAAAGGAATCCATACACACGGTTTCTCCCTCCTTTGCGATCTGACAACAGCCTCGTACTAACAATGGTTCCACACTGGGTAAAGAGATCTCTCAAATCTTGAGGCTGAACATTCCAGGCAAGGTTGCCAACATATATCTTGTGTGGAGTTTCAAAGATGTGGTTCTTTGTGGGTGTTATATGGGCTAGCTTGACGTTTTTCCTATTTGAAATGACATCAGATGCTAGTTTAACAAAAATTTCACGCCCATCTATGTCCTGCAGGAGAGAAACACATGCAGTTACAAGTTAGTGACTTGTAGGAAGGATTGTTACATGTGACAAAAATATATTTGTTGACAATGAGGAAATGGAGTAACTCCATTTCAGATAACAGGGAAAGAAACTACAACTCAAGTTGTGGTGTAGCGTGACTCACAAGTCCATCCAGAGCGTTGATAGCTGTTCTTGCTTCTGCTAGAGAACGCATTGTGACAGAAGCAGTTCCTCGGCTAATTCCTGTCTCGCCATCGCGTGAAATCTGCATGTTATAAAAAACTTGAGCTATGATATACAACCAAAGATTTAGCAACATCATTCGCACGCAGGCATGATAGGAAACACAGCTTCTACTCAGTGCACGTGGGCCATCAAGTAAAAAATCTAGCTAAATGATAGCCAGCCGGATATTTAAACAATAGCTTCTTGTGTCAATGTGTGTTCAACTGTTCATGGTTTTGATTTAAATTTTGCCTGATCTATTCATCAACTAGTTCTTCATCCAGATACATTGAAGAGGATGCAATACTAACAGACTACCAGTAGAGATTTTATATGTCTGAAACAAAAATCGCAATATTTGTGGCGAACAAACTATTCGTCTATTCGACCCAATTAAGTTGATTCAGAACAAATATAGTGAATTCATTCTAAGCCTTCCTGATGCATTGTCTGGAAAGCTACTTTTGTACACTCAAGGGGCGTGCACATTGCCCAAGCTACTTTCCTAATAAATTACTGCTGTACTAGCATCAGATCAAGACCATTTCAACCAGAGTGTTATGCCTGTCGGGTAAAACACTTTTATTCAGACTTTCAGAGCAAACATTCAGAAATTCTAAGCCTTTGTTGAATTGTTTGGTGAACTACTAGTTGTTCAAGTGAACATCAGCTTGAGCATCCGCTGAACCAGAGCGTAGGCTAGGTGGATGCGCCAGGTGCGCGAGAAGGGTACCACGACGGAGAGGACGGTGCCGTGGGGCGTGAAGAGCTTGAGCAGGTCCTCGACATCGCAGCGGCGCGGGAGGTTGCACACGAAGAGCTCCCGCGGGCGCGGCCACTGCCGCGTCCATCCGCTCAGGTCCTCGCCGGCGTCCGCTCCCAGGTCCTCCCCGCGCGCCGCGCCGTTGCCGCCCGACCACTCCTGCTCATCCTCCTCCACCTCATCGCTCGACTCCCCTTCCGCATCCGACCACCCACTCTCCTCCTCCTCCTCCACCACCACCGTCTCGAAAAATGGTGGCGGCGGTCCCGAGCTTGCTCTCGCCCTCGGCCCGGAACGGGCAGTTCGGCAGGTGGCAAATCGCGCGGCGAGGAAAAGCTCGAGGCGGTGGGCTGGAGGAGGGGAGACGCGATGGAAATGGGTCGGCCTAGGGAGGTGGAGGAGGGTGTTGCAGCAGCAGGTGGAGGCCGAGGTGGTAGCGGTGGTGGCCATGGCGGGGATGGATAAGGAGGGGATCCGGACGCGGAGGATTGGGGCGGGAGGAAGCGGAAGCTGCTGGAGCTGGACGAAAGGGAGGAGACGAACGGTGAGATGTGACGCCACGTGTGCAAGAGGAGATAAACGGCTGGATGCGAGGCCACGTGTGCAGTGCAGTCTGCCTACGAGAAGAGCCGATGAACATTGCAGAGCAAGAGACATGAACATCGTTACAGTGAAGATGAATGTAAAAAGGAAAAAAAAAAACACAGCAATTCCTCAGAAGCAAAGCAAGTAGGCATTTCCAGTACAAGGATTTCACATGAGAGAATCTGATATGTACAGAAATCAATTTTTACGCCGTGTTTCAAACAGGTTGATCCTCCAAGTATGCTAGGGTCTGTACTGCAAGCACTGAAGCACATCACTATCGCTTCCATGATTTGTACTCCAAAAGTATGACACGGTTCGTTTTCTTGCTCCTCTCATATGTGATCAGTGTGAGATACATGGGACATTCGATATTGGCTCCAGTCATCAGTCTGGTACGAATCCAAACGGCCGGAGGAGGGGTGCCGGCACGAAATCAAGCAGGGTACGGCTCCGGGCTTCTGCTCCAGCGGCTGCAGCAGAAGCAAGCTGGGCCTGAGCAGCGATCTCCCGCGCGACTCCGAGCTCACGCCTGAGCTTCTCGTTCTCATCAGTGAGCTGCAACGATGGAGTGAGAATTAGCACCGGGTAAGTTTGCAAGACAATACAGTACAGGGATGGATGGAGGCTTGAATGGCTGGTGCTGCAGCTACCTCTTCCACGGTTCCTTTGAGCTCTTCTATGGCTTGCATAAGCAACGAGATTTCCTCAGTTGCGGTATCCTGGCACGCCGAGTCGACGTCCGTGATGGAGTTGGGATCAAAGATGATGCCTTCTTGCAGGAACAGCTCCTCCAGGAGGTCTACATCTTCCTCCTTCAGGCTCAGCCTTAGCTGAACAGGAGATTTGGTTCAGAGTAAGACGTTGCCACTGAAAAATACAATCTAAACGAATCAACCAGGCTTGATTGCTACCAACCTTGCTCAGTATCCTATCACGCAGATCATCTTGGTCATGGGTCCCAAGGATGGGCTTCTTGACATTATCCACGACCTCAGGAATAGACTTTGGAGAAGCCTTTGTAAGCTTTGTCGTGAAAGGGTATTTACATAGGCAACAATGAATAACAGTGGTACAGTAAAGATGTGAGGTTGAGTGACTGCCATGCCATGTTCATGGGACATACCTGGTTCCGAAGCGAAGTGTAGACAGACTCTCTGGTGCATTTGATGGGCTGGGAGAACAGCAGCACAGCAACGCTGCTCTTGAGTTGCCACCCTGCACATAATAGCGTTTAGACAAGCCCATGATCTTGTAACATTGTACATACTTGTCCTCCAAAAATACAATGCTGGGAAAACTTTTGACAAACCAATGCGTCTTGGAGAATACGCGTAAGCTTTGAGTCACGGAAAGGCACATGATTCTGTTTACCTGAATGTTACAGAATCAGACAGGTCAAGCTAATCACAAATGTATGGTGTTCCACTTTCTTCATGAGTTTATTTCTTCCACAGATGATCTTTTGTCCTTACCCGTTGTTAGGGCATTGATGACATTTCCTAGAGCAGAGAGGGATTTGTTGATTGTTTTTGCCTCATCAAGAACCCGTCCTTCAGCACCAGTTTTCTCAACTTTCTCAGAACCAGCCAAGTCAACAAGAACAATCTTCCCTACTTTTACCCTGTAAGGTTAAAAAGTAATCATTAACTGCATGCAGTAGAATGATCTTATTTTCATGATTGCTGAAATATACTAATATATATGTCTAGAAACTATGTTTGCATCGCATAACCAGATTCAATCATCTGAGGAAAAACAAATCAGGCATTTGGACAGTATTTCACCCTCCGTTATCCAGCTTAAGAAACAATAATTGCACTTTCACAGAAATCATTGCATATTTAGCGAGAACGGGGACTTCCATAATAGTGATTTTATTAAAAGCATTCAAACTAAGGTCACAAATGGTCCTAAAGATACCATGATACAGGAATCAAACTGAAATCCTGATTATCTTCCAAGAATCATCTAAGCATGATGCAAAACTTGGGCATTGGCCTTTCCCCCATTAAATGTACATAGAGCCATGTACTAGTGAATACTGATGTTTGGCATACCTCTCATCTGAAGTGGATCCGTGTTGTACTGAGAAAATGTACAAGCAGTGACTTCTACTGCTAGCCAGGTTCATTTCTGTTAACATTAAGGATGGCATACCATATCAAATGCAGATGTTTTAGAATAAGTTTCAGGACTCTAGATTAACAGAGGATACGTGTTTCCCCAACAGCTCTGTTGGCGATTCCTTGCTGTAAATTAGACAACTAAACAAAACTAAACTCATATCTGCTTAAAGAAAGGAATTCCAAGTAAAACTCAAGAAAACTTACAGAAAGGTTCTCTAATGCATCAGAACTGTTCATGACAGATATCTGCAGGGATAACAGATACCATATATCAAAGGGAAATTATGGAGGTCCTGATAAGTACCTTTTTTTTCCTGAACATAAAAGAAAAATAAAATAGAAGGATGGTGCCATGTACTTCGCTCTGACCTCTGTTGCGCCAGCAATGTATATCCCTTGGGTTTTACTCTCCTTGATCTGTAGGTTGTCTTTGGACAAGTCAAGAAGGTCCCTGAGATATGAGGAGCTAAAAGTTGATCCTCTCCATAGCAGCAATTTACAAAATGTTCTCTGGGAAATTCTCCATCAACCACTCACCTCACTTTTTCCAAATATATCTCCACCTGGGAAATGGCAAGTCATCTTGTGTTAACACAACACCTTAAGTGAAAAGTATACCAATGCGAATTTCAAATCTGCATGAGGCTGGCATGTTACCATTGATAACTTCACAGTCCACGTACTTGCTGATGATCTTAAACATCCAAATAGCTCATCGACAACTCGATGTACTAGTCCAGTTTTCTGCTCATTGCAGTGCAAGATGCTTGGCCCCTGTGTTACATTCCAAATTAAATAAATGTGCAATGTCAAACATGAAGTGTCACGATGTGTATCTATCCCAAAATAATGGCCAAGGATTTCATTCTACCTCCATGCTATATGTCTTTCCAGCTCCAGTCTAGACAAAAGCAAATTTGAAATGAAACGTCAGTATGATAAAAAAAATCATTCAAACATGTATAATAGGGGCGTCACAACCACTAATGATGACTGCTTATTTACTGCAAATTAGAAAGTTGCAATTCGACAGACATTAGTTTAAGAAAAAAACAGTGGTTTCAAATATACATCATGTGCACCAAACATACAAAGCAATGCATACCTGACCATAAGTAATAATAGTCCCATTTATTCCGTTGATGGCATCTGTTTATGGAAAATAGAAAATGTCTATCAAACAATCCAGACATGAGAAAGTATAGTGACATGAAACAGCTTTGGCTGTCTTGAGAATAAATCTAAAGGGAAAGTGAAAAACTCAAACCTGAAACAATGGGCACTGCAAGGAAGTTGTAGACATCAGACTGTTGTGCATCTTCATAGAACACCTTGTCAAAGCTGAATATAACATCTTCTTCCCTCTCATCCTATAGCTCAAAAGTGTTTGCCAGTACATTATAAATAGAAGCATTATCTCAACATGAGACGACTGAAAAATCACAACAACAACATCAAAGGGATAACGATTGATGATGACGAATGTGTCAACACAGAATAAACCGGGGTGTGTTTCATTCTCAATCTACTAGTTCAGGATTCTGCCCTTGCTCATAGCACCCAGTACATAATTGTGCAGGGCCATGCTTAAGCAGGTTAATGCTCAGAAGGGCATGGCCATGATAACTGCTGACCTATACAGCAAATTAGTCCAGAAGTCCAGTGTACAATATAATGCAGGAGCATAACAGACAGAAATAGCACATTGGCAATTTACATTCACCAGACGCATTTATCTTAGAAAAGCTAAATGCAGCAGACTGGAGAGGGCCCGAACCTTGACAACAATAGACTCGGAGTCCAGTTTCCTGAAGCAGACTTTATCACCATTAGCCTTCCTCTCTTTGTGACTCAGCGGTCTGAATCGCACGCACACTGTCACATTCGACATCCGGCACCAGATGCGGACCCTGCAAAAAAAAAAAGGTTTAGCTGGAAAACTCATGGTCGGATCAGAATACAAACAGCATACATTAGGGTTTTCTGTGTTCGATATCGCGCAGCAGTAAGGGAAAGGATTAGGCGGGTATACCTGCCGGATGCTCGTCGCCGGCGAAACCCCGATGAAGACCTGGCAAGCGCCGCCGCCGCTCGCCCTGTCGCCGACTCGCCGCGAGAGATAGGGGAAGAGAGTGGAGCGGGGGAGAAAGAGTGTTGGCCTGAGCTGGGCCTCTTCTCGGAGAAAGAGCGGAGAAATGGGCTGGTAGACCAAAACCCTAATGGGCCAGGCCCATTATCCATTAGGCCCAGCCACAATGGGCTATCGGGCTGAAAGAAATCCAGTGGGGGAAAGGAGAGAAAAGGAGGCAGCGCGCCGCCGCCGCCACCACCGCCGCTCCCCACTCTAAACCCCAGCGAGTCCATCCATGGCCGCCGCCGCTGCGGAGGCCGTGTCAGCGCCTCCGTCCGCCGGCAGCGCCGGGAGCCTCGGCAAGCGCAAGGCGCGGCCCAAGGGCAAGGGAAGCAAGAGCAAGGCGAGGAAGAAGCTCGCGCGCTCCGACCAGGATGACTCCGTCCACCGCCGCCGCAACAAGCCCAGCGCCAAGTTCCTCAAGCTGCTCCGGAAGCGGGCGCAGGACTACAACTCCGACGACGACGAGGAATACGGTGAGCAGGAGGAGGAGGATCGCCCGCCGAGGCCACGCCGCCGTGACGACGGCGACGAGGAGGAGGAGGCCCTCTCCCACTCTGACAAGGACGAGGACGAGGAGGTAGAGGGGGCCTCGACCTCGGCTGTCACCAGGTTCGAGGAAGGATGCAGAGCGTTCCGTGTTGCTTTCCTCAAGATCATGGCCAAGAAGCTCCCTGACGACCCACTGGTAATTCCTACCACTCGTTCCTTCCTTCGACATAGTTCTTCCTTTCGTTAACCGATCAGTGATCACTGACACATATGCGCGACAAACAAAATGTAAGAGAAAAATATGTTAAGAGTCTCTGCTGATGCTTTTTCCATCTCTTTAGGGTCCAATTCTGTCAGCGCACAAGAAATTGGTCGCCGCCAAGTTGGCCGAAGAGGTGGAGGAGCGCAAGCCCAAGGGGGAGGCTCGAAAGGAGAAGCGAGTGGTATGGCTCTCACCTCCCTTGTTCATTACGTGCGTACTCTAGTTGAAATGTATTTGTTCTAAACCATTAATTTGCTCTGGGAAAAAGGCAGCAGAGAAGGGCCATGTCATACCTAAAGACCACTTGGACAGCAAAGAGAAGGAACTCATCAAGGTTGCTACCAAGGGGGGTAATGCACTGTTTTCAGTACCGTGTCGTTTTGCCTATCTCTGGCTATACATTTCACCATAATCACTTTGTTGCTCATATTATATCTCTTTTTCCCATGAATCGTCTTGCTGCTGGTGACTCAGTTGTCAGGCTGTTCAATGCGGTAAGCACATTGGTCTTATCTCAATCTCCAAATACATATAGTTTTGCAAGTTACTTTTCTGAATTGAAACGAACTGAGCTGCCATTTACTCCACCTCAAGTCTATTCTCGCTTCCTTAATTGCTTTAGGCGTTCCCATATTGTAGGTGTTAGCACAGAGAACTCTATATTTCTTTCTGAACCATTTACTCCATCTTTAAGTCTATTCTTGCCTCCAAATTGATTTGGGTGTTCATCAATTATTTGGAAGTAAGTAATATTCTAAGTCATAGGACAGAGAGCCCTCTGTCTTTCTGATGAAGCACAATGCTTTATGTCCACTCTGACTCCATGTTTGTTCAACTGATGTAATTGATTGGTTTAATTTCCAAAAGTGGCTTCACTTGTAAATGAGAGTGGAAAACAATGTATATGCATGTGGATTTTTTGCACTGATGTGCTAATCTTTATTGCAATTGCCTTTTCTTTCCAGGTGAGCAAGGCACAGAAACCTCGGAAAGATTTGAACCCATCAAGAACTAAAGATGCCAAAGTCTATATCACTTTCTCATGCTAGTATGCTGCAGCTATTCTTCCTCTGCTATTTTTGGACTCTGAATTATTTTGTTCATTGTTGTATCCTACATCTGCTAAAACTAAGTTATTTCTGGGCCATTTAGAGAATTATGCATCGGCTAGCGTATTTCGTCTTCTTATGGGCTTTTAGTAGTTTTTGCTTGTTACACATACCCAAATTTATATTTCTGTTTTTTAATTAAATAAGACTATTGTCCAACATGTAAAATTCCTGACTAAATGCTTGCTAGAGGTTTTGTTTACTAGAACTTCCTGTACGCCTAGTAGAATCCTGGAGTCCTGCTCTGGTTTTGCAATTTTGTTCTCTACAAAGAGGTTAGACATCATACCAAACTGATCAGCAAGAGCGTGTCAAGCCATATTAATTGGTGGTACAATCACTTGGATAGTCAAGCCTGAAAATAACTAACCGCTATTTTGCTCTATGTACCTAACTGACAGAGCTCAACTTGGCATATAATCATATCTTTCATGGTTTTGAGTTGTTAAATAGTGAACTGGTCCACATTTTAGTAAGCCCTTATGGCCTAATCTAATTAGGTATCACGTGGAACTCCAAAAGTTGAGCAGTGTAGGACCCTGTTCTCTAGACAAAGACCATGACATTTGTTGGCAAATATAAAGAGGTAGGAGCACTGCTACTCAGGGAGCTAGTAATACCACTGAAATATATTGAAACTCAAAGCTCATTTACATAGGAGGGGTACATGCCCTTTTTATAGGACTTTTAGGTCGGTGCTACAGTAACCGACAGCTACAGTACCGACATACTATGTAGTCTGTTTGCAGCTAGAGCAAAACCCAAATTGACTATTGCTACTTGCTGTCATCTAGCAGGCAGCAGCTATATGACCTTACTAGTTAAGTAAACAAGGTCCTAGATACCTCTAGTACTTAATAACTCTACATGACAAGATTATCTCTAACATCTCTTGAATTATGATTCTAAAAATGTAACTCAAGAACATACAAATTAAGAGGCACAAACAATCGCAGCATCTGCTGCCTTTCAGTGCAGCGCAAGACCATATTACATGAAACTTATGTGTGTCTTGTCTTTGTTTTTATGCATTCCATTTTGAGATAATTCACTCTCCAATTATTTCAAAAATATTCTGAAAGATTTACTGATAATACCTGCAGTTTTAGCAAAAGAAAGAAAAAACACCTTCCTCTCGGAACTGGACATGCCATCACATCAAGAGATAAAGAGCCAGGCACCTTCAAATTTCTCTAAGGTACCAACTGCTAATTATTTCTTGAGTGTTTCCTTATGCTCATAATATGACACTGATATCTCAATGCCATGCGGAGCGACCCATATGCCATCTTTAGTGAGTGGCATATCTGTAGAACATGCATTTAGACCCATATGCTGGTTATGACATTGCGACTTTTGCCTAAATATGCAAAATTACAGGTTTTGCATAGGCAAACTGGATAGGATGGCTAGCTACATCTGGTAACCATGACCATTGTAGGAGGAACCTCTAGCAGAAGTAACCATGACAAGTTCCACCTCCCTTATGTGATCCCCAGATGGTCCTAAACATTGTTCAACCCCAGATTTTGCTCACTATAACTTTCAGTTAGCAGATTAATTATGTTTAAGTAACATTGGTAGGTTGGTTTGTTTGGAAATGGTTTTCTATCAAAAAACATAATCCTAAGATTTTTCGTTGACACACCAGGGTTTTGTTGATCTTCTTAGCAAGAATTATAGATGTCAAACAGAATTTCTGCTTTCACAAGTCACATGATCTGTAGTTACTCCTAGTCCATTTCAGAATAGAACCTTTTTAAGTGAATCTTAATGCCTGGACCTCTCTGTGGCTTTAAAATTTTCATAATGGATCTGCCTTTTCTAGCGTACCGGCAAAGACGAAGATGAAGACGAGCCAGCATGGGCACCTTTGCGTGACACCTACATGCTTGGTTCTAAATTAAAGGACTGGGATAAAATGAAGGTATTGCCTCATGATTTATGCATGCACACTTATCCCTTTGGCATCTGTGCAACAGTGATATAATATAACTTGCTTCTTTTGTTTCATGGAAGTAGGATTCTACTGCAGCGAGTGAGCAAGCAAAGGTTCATATTGGCGAATCTTCAGGCGAGAAATAGGTACTGAGATGTTTAGGCATACAACGCAACTTCATTGAGAGACAAAACGGTGACCAAATGAGTTTAACCCGTGGCAGTCAAATTCTTGGTTAAGGGTCGACCTATGATCTCAGGAGCACATAATCAGAAATTTTGTTCTAGTCTTGTTCTTAAGGTTGTGTTCTGGCAAATTTTACTCCTCTAGCACACACAACCTAATTTACATCTTTCGTGTGTTGTGAGAGAAAGAGAAGAGATAGATGTAGGTGCAACATTTTTCTTACAGATACTCCAAAATTCATGGGCTAAAAAGAACACGAATTATCAGGCACACCTTTTCCCTTAGTGGCTCTTACTATGGAACGTAGCGTAGCCTCAAGGACTGGTGTAATGAAAGTTATGCAAATGAACAACTTTAGTCCATGAGGTGTTTCAACTTTTCTCAGACAACAGGGATTTGGAGTCTGCGTTTTCAAATTGCAAAGCGTAAATTGGATACACATGCATGACTATACACGAGCAGCACTGATGACTTTTATTCTGCAAAAATCCTAACATATTTCCTGATGCCCAATCACTTGATACATAGAAAACCAATTCCTCCAGCACTAAGGTGTGAGGAGTGAAGGTCATCATTTTAAATTTCTAAGGATGATCTCATAGCAATTATTGCCATATTTGGAGATCATAATGAATCATGTAATCACATTTTTTTTTTTGACATTTGAGATTGATATCATCAAATCTAAAAATATTTTCGCATGTGAAAGCCTTGTTATGAAGAAAGTGAATGTGAGAAAGGAAGTTCAGATGATTATTTGCACTTTTGTTAGCATTAAAATGTATTCGTCCGCTGTAGCGCACATGTATATTTTCTAGTAACAAATAGCATTAAAATGTATAGCATCATAAATATGATATTACTGAGAGGTAATAAAAGGTAAGTCTCGTGGTAATGATTTACAGTTTCATGTTAAGGTATAACCTTACAACCACATCTGTCATTGTCGCTCTTCCCTCAGGCAAGCGACGTGAGCAGATTAAACCAAGCTCCATTATTGACCGGAGGCAGCAGTATTGACCTGAGACAGCATGTTAAGGTACTCGTCCTTAATGTTCTTTAACCTTACAACCACATCTGTCATTGTCGCTCTTGCATCAGGCAAGTGACTTGAGCAGAGTAAACCGAGCTCCATTATTGACCTGAGGCAGCAGTATTGCCCTTTGAAGGACTCACATGAGGTACTGGTATCCCCACCATGAATATCACCATCTTGGAGTAGGGATTTATCAACAACGACAAAGAGGTCTGAAGGAAGTGCATCACTAACCCACCCTCGCAGGGTGCGTTCTCCAGTGAACATGGAATCCGTGGGCTCTTTTCCTGTGAAGATCTCCAGAAGCATGATCCTGTAACTAAAAACATCACTCTTACGTGATGCGTTCCCGGTCAAGCCATACTCTGTTCAATTTAAAATGATAGTAAGATATCAAGCTTGCGATAATATAAATCAATACAAAATGCATAAAAAGATGTAATAAAGCCATCTCTATTACCTGGTGCCATATAGTCTACTGTTCCGGGCATGCTAGCTGAGACCATGGAGTTTCCATCACCAAGGAGCAATCTTGCAATGCCAAAGTCAGCGACGTGCACAACCATGTCTTCATCCAGCAACACATTGCTAGGCTTTAAATCACAATGCAGGACTACCTCAAAGTGCTCGTGGTGCAGATAAGCCATTGCCATTGCAGTATCTAGTACGATATCCAATCTTTGTATCATGTCCAAGGGCTGGTTACCGGTGAGTGACAGCCACCTCTCCAAGCTTCCATTTGACATGTATTTCAGAATTAGTGCCTTAAAATCAAGATTGGAGCAAGTGCTAAGTATCTTAACTAGGTTCCGGTGTCTAGCCATGCGAAGTGCACGACACTCAATGTCAAAGCTCTTTGATGCTCCTTCATGTTGCATGTCGAGGACCTTTATTGCAACTACCGACCCATCATCAAGCTCACCTTTGAAGACTTTGCCAAAGCTTCCAGATCCAACGAGATTATCCACACAAAAATTACTAGTAGCACAAACAAGCTCATGGTAAGAGATTAATATGTAGTTCAAGGCCTCTTCTGCTAAGATCAATTGCTCGCCATGTTTCTTATTGCTTCTTCTGATGTTTAAGTACAAGCATATTGATATTATTCCAATAGCCACAGCTAGCGGGAGCAGAAACTTCAGTAGCCGTAGTTTTGATGAGCGGGACTTATGCTCGTTATTTTGGCAAGGCAGAAACCCCAGACGTGAAAGTCCACAAAGTGCAGGGTTTCCCATCAAAGATTGGAATGTTATGTTTGAGAAGATCCCACCATCTGGTATCCGGCCAATAAATTTCTTGAAAGAAAGGTTCAAGCTGGTGAGGTAGGTCAGATTATCCAGGGATGTGGGGATGGGGCCTGCCAACTTATTGTAGGAGAGGTCGAGGACAGTAAGGCTTATCATCTTCTCAAATATGTTTGGAAGTATATCTTGGATTATGTTGTTTGAAAGGTTCATGTGAGCTAATTCATGGAGCTGTCCAAGAGAAACCGGTAAGCCACCTGAAAAATGGTTGTCTGAAAGATTCATAAGAATGATTGCGTTTAAACTCCCGACACGAGCTGATAAATGCCCATCAAAAGAATTGTGGGACAGGTCGAGCTGTAGAAGATCATTATTGCTCCATAAACTTTCTGGTATTGTTGACGAGAGCATGTTGCGTGATAGAGTCAAGGTTCGCAATTGCTTGCTTAGATTGCCAATATTGTCTGGTATTGGGCCAGAGAAGTTGTTGCTATTGAGGGTCAGCTGTTGTAGGCTACTTAGCCTGCCAATGTCTGTTGGTATGTTGCCTAACATTCTGTTGACAGATGCATCAAGCATCTGGAGGCTCATCATATCTGTGAGAGATGCTGGAATAGTCCCAGTTATCTGATTTTGATGGATATCCATCACGACGAGGCTGCTTAAATTTGTCGATGTGATAGGCATACCTCCAGTTATTTGGTTCTCATTGGCAAAGAAATACTGCAGTGCGGTGAGATTTCCCAAACATGTTGGGACGTGTCCAGTGAAGGAGTTTGTGCTTATTGTAAGCCGTTGCAGGCTGCTGCATCCGCATAGATCCCTTAGGTAGTCGAGATTGCCGTCTAGAAAGTTATTTGAAATCATATACTACTGGAGACTCCTCATACCCCCCATTGTCATTGGGACCGTTCCAGACAAATTATTTCCCGCCAGGGATAACATTGTCACGAGTGACAAGTTTCCAAAAGATGCAGGGATTTGGCCGGTGAAGCGATTTAGTCCTAGATTTAACCACGTGAGCTGCGCTAATCTCCCCAACTCTGATGGTATACCCCCCTCAAGCATACATTCGCTGAAGTCTAATGCGACCAATCCTGTGATATTACCCAGTCCTGTTGGGATTTTACCCACAAGACGATTAACACCTAAAGTGATTATGGTAAGCTGTTGTAGTGATCCTATCCATGGTGGTATAGTACCACTAAAGCCATTGTATGACAAGGAGAATACATTGAGGTACTGGCATTTTTGAAGGCCTCCAGGAATCGGCCCAGAGAAGCTGTTCTCAGTCAGGGGGGTGTATTTCAGCATGGGGAGACTAAAGCTCTCATTGCCAGCAGGGATGGTTCCGGACAGGTTGTTGAGGGTAGTTCTCAGAACTTGGAGCGTGGACATGTTGAACATGGCAGGAGGCATGGGACCAGAGAGCATGTTATCCGCTAAGAGAAGCACCATGAGCTTGGGCAAGAAGACGATGCTTTCAGGGATCGCTCCTGACAAGCTGTTGTACGTCAGGCTTAAATACCACAGTTGGACAGGCCCTCCGGTATGGAACCACTCAGTTCATTCTGGTGCAAACTCATGTGCTGGAGGTTGCGCAGACCTTGCAGCTCATGGGGGATTCCTCCGGTAATATTGTTCGTAAATAGATCAAGGGATTCAAGCCTAGTGATGTTGCCAAGTGCAGGAGGGATGCCACCTGACAGATTGTTGTCGGAGAGATCAAGCTGCCTTAAGCGGCTCAGCTTACCAATGGCTGGGGCTGACGCCATGAAGGGCGAGGACCACGACGCGGTCCGGGTGGCGCCGGCTGCAGGAGACGCCCACCCAGCTGCAGATGGACGTGTTGCCATCCAGTTGCTGCGCAGAACGCCTAGAGGGTCGGCGACATGAGCTTTGAACTCGACTAGTGCCTCCAGGTCCCTTGCTGGAGGAAGAGCCGGTCCGGCAATGGTGAGGAGGAACAACCAAGACGAAAGAGCCATGGCGTGGAACAGCAAGCGGGAGAGGGCCATGGTAAGTGCAGGGCGCCCTTAGAACGTGCTGTGGGAGCCTGACCAGGCCAGTGTTGATTGTTCAACTCATAAACCCGCTTAGAACGTCACTACTTTCCTGTGCCAGTAGTACGCTATCCTCCAACCTAAAGTGTAAATACCATGGGCATGGACGGGTATGCATAGCTAATGTAAGTCGGTCATCGATTTGTTAAACATCCTCTAAAGAAAAAGAATCCATTTGTCAAAGCTGCTGAGAGAATAGCTAGTGGTGGAAGGGCGGGAAGACGCGGGAAAATATACCTTATCTATCTCCGCTGCCATGGGATGCTTTCACCACCGATACAAACGTATTTAGATCCACTAGTTCTAGTCTTCTAGAAACTAGAGTATGCGGCGTGCTAATGGTTTGATTGTTTATCTCAAAGTGTGTTAACATTAAGGGTGTGAGTGTGTCACATGGTTTGGGTAAAGTAAAAAAAGTTAGCACTAATCAGACATTTGCACGCACTATGTTTAGGTTTTTATGTGTTGATACGACGTAATGTATCCATATCAATGTGGAGTTATGCATTTGGAATGCAAATTCAATAGTAAGATTGTATCGTAACGGTATCCTTTGTTATTGAAATAACAGTGTCATGTTAATATGATATATAATTACACAGTACCACCTATACACTGCCGCATGGATAGATCATATTTTTCTTAAAAAAAATGTAAACTACAGTAATGTGATAGGTCTGTTATAAAAGCTTACATACAAGTACATTGCATTTGCATAACCTAAACCGTGTGGTTGTGAGAGTCATGTTATTAATAGAGCTATTAGTACGTGTTCTCTCTGGTTGTTCCTTGGTTCCCGCATGTGAGAAATATACCGAAATACACCGGCTGTTTTTGGACTGAAAGTGGTGTGGTTTCATTCTCCAACATGGTGACCACCGATACATGAGCGGCCTGTAATTTGGATTGTCTTGCACACACAGTAGCCCTATCTAGATACACTGTAAAGCTTCGATCAGTGAGAAGCTCTCAGCCAGGGATGAGTCCACCAGATCCATCGATTTCCCATCTGTCCATAAGCTCCATGCCTGAACCGATGGATGGAATGAAATCTCACAGCGAATTCAGTAATAAGTTTTTGTTTGAATTGTGAAAAAAAGTGAAGCATGCTGCTGTACTACTTACATAAGCAAGTACGTTAGGCCACTCTCAGTAGAAGGGTTGTGAAGGAGTGTCATGGCATTAAATATGATGTCACATCAGCAAATTTGCTTACATGGCAGGGTTATTTAGGAGGAGAGAGGAGGAGTGTCATGGGATGAAAGGGGAGGGTTATCACCATGACCCTTGGCTGGCACGGGTCTCTAAGTTTGCAGTCTTGGTAACCATGTGATGATCCTTCCACTGAGACTGGCCTTAGGGAAGCCCTTGTAATGCGTTAAAGTGATCTTCAAACCACTTGTAATTTCCACGAGTATGACACCAAAGCTGTATGTATCTGACTTGACAGAAAAAGGCACCATCAATTTCTTATTCAGGAGACATGTAACCACTTTGCGCAAAAAAAAGAGACATGTAACCACTAAGAGGCGCAAAATTTTTGAATGAGTATAGGGTAATGAAATTCATTGTAAACATTGAAGCAAAGATTATTAACTATGTCCCAACAACTCGATTGGTATTTGCTTGCTGGTTTCCACCAAAGATTATTGCCGTACCGAAATATAATATCTTAGCGCTCATATCGGCATCCAACAGTATGTTGCTTGGTTTGAGATCCCTGTGAATTATAGTCAACCTTGAGTCCCTAGTGGAGATAAAGAAGTCCTATAGATATTCTACCGCAGAAAGTGAGCAAGCAAAGGTTCATCTTGATGAATCTTCAGGCGAGGAGTAGGTACTGAGGTGTTTAGGCATACAAGTTACACAACCCAACTTGATTGGGAGACAAAACGGTGACCAAATGAGTTTAACCCGTGGCGGTTCAAATTTTTGGTCAAGGGTCGACCTATGATCTATCAGGAGCACATATCAGAAATTTTGTTATACTCTTGTTCTTAAGGCTGCGTTCTGGCAAATTTTACCCCTCTACATCTTTCGTGTTGTGAGAAAAGAGGAGATAGCATGTAGGTGCATCATTTTTCTTGCAACTACTCTAAACTCATGGGCTAAAAAGAACACCAATCATCAGCAATCATGTCATCACTTGGCCTCGTCACGTGCCCACGTGCCAATGCAATGCATTAACTAGCTTCCCCAGCGCACAAAAGGGGACAGCCATCAAAGGGCAAACATTCTTATCTCATATTTTTTATTTGTTAGAGAGGTTAAAATGCTTATATATGTACCATTTCATCGCTCGAAGATTTCAGACGCTTTCGGTGCTCGCCGACTCCTCGCCCGCCGCGTGGAAGGCCACGCTGTTGCAGCTGGGCAGCAAGGTGCAGCCTTCTTCAGGTTTTTGCTTTAAAAATTATCTCTCTTCGGTTCGTTGGATGAGAAATTTAAAATTCCTGTCTTGAGGATTGTAGGGACCGAAACAAGTACAGAATCATGATTAGAGTTTGTTGTAGGGACAAGAACATCTTGCTAACGTAACACCACAGCAAAATGTGCTTTTGCAAACTCTCACCTTATGGCAACGCTAACTCGCTAAATTACATAAGCTTAGAACTCACAAAAGCGCAAGACCGGATACATCAACAATTACATAAGCTTCGAAACGACCACCCAGGCCATAACACAGGAAATTTAAAGACCCAGCAAGGTTCTACTGGCCATAACACTCAAACTACAGCTCCATCCTGACATTTCTCAACAGATTTCCACATTCCAGAAGTTCAAAAGACTTTTCAATCCAAAAGATCCAACTCCAGCTTCACAAGGTAACTCGATCATGATGAAAGTGCAGTGCCACCGAGAAGTACTTCCACACCTTTCAACCAACTGCCATCCAACTGCGTTTGGTTATCCGGTATCTGTAGACCTGCCCAATAATAATAGAGAAACAAACAGATGAAACACACCACCTCAGGAGACTTAACTGTTCTACTTCGAAAGATTTATTACAGGCTTTCCAGCAGGCCAACAAACTGTGACCAATCCATCAATGTGAAAAATTTCCCATTATATATATATAAACATTAGCTGACATAAAAAAAAAACTTTTACATCTGATATATAAACATTAGCTGAGATCCAAAAAAAAATTACATGTGATATATAAATATTAGTTGGCAGCAACATTGATTTCCAAACATATAAGCCATCTATGCTCAGTCAAAAAACAGAAAGTTGACAGTTTTCTTTCCTTTGCAAAAGGCATACGTTTCATCAGTATTCCACTTTTGTCATTCGAGATTATCTTTTAATCTTCAATTGGTAGTTTAGCTTTCCAAAGCAACTTATATTATGATATCAGCTCTGCAAAGATGGTTGTACATGGCTCTACATAAAGCTGGTGATTGGCTTCCCAACTCCATTTTGCTTCCCAAACTACAGTGAGGAGCCCCAAGATTTGTCATCAACTAACGAAGAACAGTGCATACTAACCTACCATTGCATGTCATTGTTGTTATCAATCTTGCATTCCTAAATTGGATACCCTAACTTGCTAAGTTCTAATCTCAGTTTGGTCCCTAAGACCATCCTAAACCAAAGAATATTCTGATGAGATCTTTAGATCCTTGCAGTTAAACCAATATCTACTCTAAATGTAACAGTGCAAAACAAAATTCGCCTGTTGTTTTCTAACCATAGCCTACAGCATAGTTTTGTTTTCAACAATCAACACATACAGCACAAATCATGCATAAATTACCTGTAGGCTTGAGATGTTTGGAGATCCCACTGGACAAGTAGCAAAGCATAAAACCACGGTACCTCGTGGCTTGCTCCACCAGGCCTTGCAGAGCATGTGCCTTAAGGTTAACAGAGAATATCATCGGCGCTGTTCCACTTCTGGTGCCCTTGGATAGCATGTAGACAACATCATCAGCAATGCTCAGGGCAGGGTAAGCCATGTGAAGACGGTTCAGGCACAAGTATTTCCCTGTGGTCCTCCACTTGTTTCTTGTGCACAATAACTTGTAATCCGCTTTGATGTCAGCAGCGATTTTGTCAATGCGCTTAGAACTGACAAAGCATTGACGCTTCCAGTCATTCCATGAACTGACCGGGATGGGCATGCTCCATATGGTGGCCTTCCAGCTACCAGGCACCAACCACTGAGGCTCATGACAGGGGCGTTCTTGGCAGGCCAGCCATTCATGATACGACCGAGCAGCAGGTGTGGGTGTGTCCATGTTGAATTCCATCTCGACATACTTGATAGTGTCTCTGCTCTGATTGACGACAATGTCACGAGAATATCGTGGGCAGCCAGTGAGGTATGTACTCCAGTTGCCCTTAGAGGGAATGGGCAGCGGCATGTCATACAGCTTGGGGCTCTTATCGAGCACATCACAGAGAACGATGCCTCGCCAAAGATCGACCCAGCCAATTGTACCTTTAGCACCTCCGAGCGTGATCACCTTGGTTGTGTCATGGAAGATGACCCTCAGCGAAGATTTAGGGATCGGGCACACCTTTTCCCTTAGTGGCGTCTCCACGGTCAGCTCCAGCGAGGTCCAACTCCCTAGCGCGCCATTGGGTGCAGAGCGATACCTGTGAAGCGTGAAGATGACCTCAAAGTAGGGCTGAAGACCGGCCACAACATACCCGCCTTCGCCGCAGCTCAGTATGGCGAAGTTATTGTCTCTAAGGTGACGGGTAGGTGGGAAAGGGAGCCGGTCCAGCTTCGCTCGCTCAGGATGCACCCTGTAGACGAAGTAGTCGCTGATACTGCTATCACATCTGGCATGGGGATGGTTGGGGACACGGATGAGGACGAGATCGCCATCCGTGGTGACGACCTTGGGTGCCAGTGTCATATCCGAGGGATCCAGATCCAGACCTGGGCAGTCGACGGAGAGGTACGAGAGGCCTGGCGAGCGGGAGGCGCACAAGGTCACCGAGATTGTCAAGCCGGTGCTCGTCGTCGACATGGCGGTGGTGGCGTTGCGGCTGTCGCCGATGTGACCCCAGCGCTCGAGTAGCTCGACATCTGGGAGTGGGATGTCGACGCGGCTGCCCTTGCCTTCGCTGCTTGCAAGAACGGCAACGGTGGCGGCCATGGCGTCCGTTCCGATCGACCGAACCACACCACCTAATCGGAGAAGGCCGGCGGCGGAATTTGGTGGCTAGGGTTGGGAAATTTTGCGGAAGGCGGCGATGTGATGTGCGATGCCCTCTGTTCTATCCATTCAGCTATTGATATACAGCAGCAGGGTGGGTAGGGGACGAGGTGGGCTCATTGGGTGCCCACGCGGCCCTTTTCGATCCTCAAACTCAGCGACGAGTTTGGTGGGTGCAGGCCGTTGTCTGGTCTGGGGGCTTAGGTTTAGGCCCAGTTAGTGGCAAGGAGTTTACTTTTGAAAAAAATCCTTTCTTCATCCCTCAACTATTACCCAATTCTGACTTTCGTCCCTCATGTATAAACCCAGATATAAACATCCCTTATCTGTGTAATTCGGTTTTTTTTTTGTCCTTCGTCGGCTTTGAAGGTGGGTTTACATGATGTGGCAGCGGAATCCACGTTTCTTCTTCTCCCTCTCTCTTCTTCCTGCTCCCCTCCTCATAGTAATAGAATGGGTTGTAAGGACTATTTGCTGGAGTTGGATATAAAATTAAAACCCCAGAAAGGGGAACTAGCTCTACTCAAGAATGTCAAGAATGTAGGGCTCAAAGTATAGCTCTACTCAAGAATGTAGGGCTCAAAGTAGGGCTATTCATGGAGTTGCTCTTACGTAGCCACCGTACAGCCACACCTCGCGCTCGTCGGGCTCCACAGCTACGCGTGCTCGCCTGTCCAGCCAGGCCGCTGATGGTCCACCACATGCGCTATGCGTAGCCGCAAAGGACAACTGCGCCGCTCAAGCGCCACTTGCGCGCCGCCGTCGAACCCCCACACGCGCGTCGCCGGACCTACGCTCGCGCACGCGCCGCCGGACCTACGCTCGCGCACGCGCCGCCGTGGAACTTTGCCTGGCTACCGCCGAGCCCTTGCACGCGCGTGACCCACCCGCTCACCGATGCGCCGCCCTAGGCCGGCAATCGCCGCTAGCAATCTCCGAATCGGCCTTTGCCTGTGCTCCGCGCGCCGTGGGAAACGAATGATTTGGACGAAGCGGCTTGGGAAGGGGAGGAGAAAGAAGAGAAGGGGGAGAAGAAGGCATCCTTGACATGTGAACCCCACACTGATATGTGTGGTCCCACTGCCACGTCAAATAAAACCACATTCAAAACCAACGAGGGACTAAAAATAAATGGTTTAGATTGACGAGGGACGTCGAATACCCGGTTTTATAGATGATATGACACTCAGACCGTGGCAATCGTTGAGGATATCGAAAGGACTTTTTCTTTCACTCTTCTCTATCTACTAGGTAATGGCCCGTGCGTTGCTACGGACAAAGTAATGGTATTTACCCCATGGTTACCGTATTTTTTTCCGCAATGGTCACCGTACTTTTACATGTGTTTGGTTTGAAAATAATATATGAATCACCCATCCCTGTTTTGGGATGGAATCATCATACTCTAATGTTTAGTTAGAGGAATATGTTTATCTTAGAATTGTGTTTAGTTGAGTGGATAAGGATGGTACCGCGGTGCTGTTAGCCACCGTTTAGACGTAACATGCAGGTCCTAGTAACCCGTCTCTGAAAAAGCAAAAGATTGTTCTAAAAAAAAGAAAGAAAAAAGCAAAAGAAAAAAATGATCCATCCTTATCTTCTCCGCTCGACCGCCGCTGGGCTAGCTGGAGGAGACGACGGACGCTCGGTCTCCCTGCGACGCATTCGACGAGAGCTCCCGCGGCTTCCCCTCTTTTGGTGATTGTGAAGGAGGCAGAAAACAACGCCACGCGAGGAGGCTACTAAGGCATCTTTAACGTAGAGTAATCTCTTAGCCTATGCTAGCAGAGAACACGTCAGCATATGCAGAGATGGTAGAAAACGCTCGAGGCTGATGAAAAAAATACTTTTTACTTCGTATTCATCCCCTTAACATAACATGGTTCCTAGAAAATTCTTTTTCACCTTTCCTATTTATCCTCCTCACGTAACACGATTCCTAGGAAAAAAGTAGTTTTACTCTTTTTTACTGAACACAACCGCGTGTTGTTTTGCTAGGACTTGTTAAAGGTGGGACCCATAGAAAATAAACTACTACTTCCTTTGACCTTTGCTTCCCATCAACAGTAGCCATACAGCAGCAGCCACAGATTAATTAGTATTTTAAGTTTGGCACGAGAAACCCAAATAAGCTACCGGTGCTTAGAATTGCTAGCCTAACACCTCCACTCCACCGTATTGCACCTCCTCAACTGCTTTCACTCTCCTTCGTACACCTCCTTAGCCAGCACGCTGGAGCTGCCCTAACAGTAAACTAATCACATCACATTATACTATGCTACGGGGATGGGAGGACTGCCAGCTGATCGCGAAGAACCGAAGACTACGGCCTACGGCCTACGGCAGTCAAGTACTAAGTCTCGAATCCTAGTTTTATGCAGTCGTCCCTGCGAATTGGAATGGCAAAAAGGCTGAGAACAATACTTTGAGCTCTGCATCCTTCTGTTCGTTATGTGATAGCACAATTCACAACACAATTTGTAGTGCCATCGCTGCTTCCAATACAATCAAAATTTGCTGCTAACACACAATTAGCAGCTTATTTGCAGCCGGTTATGCTGTAGCTGTGCACAGCCGTTTGGCCTGCTTGCTACTGCCCAGCTGAAACAATAGGAAAACTGCCGAAAAGAAATACCAGGCAGCAGAACAGGTCAGCGCTCGGGACTCGGGAGGTCCACCGGCGTGGTCTAGTGCTCCACCACCTCGGCTTCTCGGGCGATCGGGAGTCCACCGGGGCGGGCGATCAGGCGCCGCAGCAGGCCGCGCGCGGAGGAAGGCGCGCCGCTGCGGCTAGATGCGCGGAGGAGCAGAGGAGATCATTGAGGCTCGGCAGTCGGGGCGGGGCGCGAGGAGATCGAGGCTCGGCCGCCGCAGCCAAGCACAGACAGACATAGAGGGTGTTCACAACCAAAAATGGCATGAATGCCGATCTGGCTCGACAGCCGGTCTAACCGACTGTAGCTAGCGGTCTGACCGGCTGTACCCTGTAGCGGCTGGCAATGGGCCAGGCGGTCTGACCGCCTGCACAGCCGGTCTAGATCGCCTATAGGAAAGTGCTCAAAATATGAGTTTGACTCTACCATTGCGTAGAGCTCGTCGAGATGATCAAAACGCATATGTGGATCGCCCGGTTCGGAGTCCGGATGAGGGAGTTATGGCTCTGGCAAGAATCAGTGCTGCACCCAGCCGGTTAGACCGCCTGTGGCAGTCCTAATCCGAATTAGAGTCGTATTTGACGGGATTTTCTCATGTAATTGACTCCCCACGGGTACAGACCTCCCCACCCTATAAATATAAAGGGCTATGGCCGATTGAGAGGTATCCAATCCAATCGAAACTCACTTTTACTTTTATCCTCAAACTCTAATCTTTTCCAATCTCCCTTGCTGTCCATCATGATCTCCACGGCCATTGATGGCGTCCTAAGGCTTGCTGGTCGACCTAGGGCACGTCCGGCGACGTCCACGCCCTGACGGGGTCCCTCCCGGGTGTAAGCATTGACGGCCTTTGCTAGTTTGCTCGTAGACTAATCGTTCTTCGCCACGAAAGTGCGTTGGTTATCTCTTTGTTGGTTTGCTCGTAAACCTAACCGTCCACCACCACACAAGTGTGGTAGTTGTCCATCGAACGATCGATCTCGTGGCGTCTCAGTTACGGGCGGTCTGATTCCCTGTAACGGGCGGTCTGACCCCCTGTGACAGGCGGTCTGACTCCCTGTACAGGCAGTCTAACCTCCTGTCACCCAGCAGCAATTCGATCCGTTTGCGATCCACGCAATCTAGCGCTCTCGTGTTGACCATAAAAGGCGTAAAAAAGAGGGCAACCACAACCTGCCTTGATGCCTGAGGTCAGACGCGGAGGACGGTCGGTGGCGAAGGGGAATATGCGGAATTTTTTTTATTTTTATATTTTTTATTTTACGTTTTTTCAAAAATATATAGCTGGTCAATATTTTTGCAAATCTGTCATCCTGTCGCCATTTGGTCCGGCGGTAGCAAGCTACCGCCATTTGAAACGGCGAAACCATAAGAAATCGCCTTTTGAAACGGCGGTATGACTTTAAACCGTTTGAATTGGCGATATATCCCTTCGAGGTTGGGCCGTTGGTGGGCCTGGAGGCTACCGCCATTTCAGTTGGCGATAAGAGGCCTCAGCGCGGGCCCACGAAAGAAGCCACCGTTTGAACTGGCGAGAAGTTGTCGGCGCCAGGGGCCCGTGGCGCTCTCGCCATTTGAATTGGCGATAGGCCTTAACGCCGTTTGAAACGGCGGTACCCCCGGTTGTCGCCATTTCAAATGGCGGAAGGTGGCGCTCTCGCCATTTGAATCGGCGGAAGCCCCACTCACGCGCACAAAACGCAGGGACCATTCCTCTCCCGGCCGCATTCTCTCCTAGCCGCGCCGCGTGGGGAGGAGAGCAGACGAGAGAAGGAGAAGAGAGGGAAGAGGAAAGGAGAGGGAGGAGCGTGGGGAGGAGGAGAGCAGACGAGAGAAGGAGAAGAGAGGGAAGAGGAAAGGAGAGGGAGGAGGAGCAGCAGCTCTTTCGGATCTCCGTAGGTATTTTTTTAGAGCTGTCTTTGTACACTTAATTAGATAGGAAAAATAGTTTAGATAGAAATAGCAATTTAGAAGTAATGTCAATGTTTTAGGTAGAAATATTAGCTGCCTAGTTTAGATAGATAGAACTATTATTAGGTAGATTTAGATTTAGAAATATTAGCTGCCTAGTTTAGATAGATAGAACTATTATTTAGAAATATTATGCTGTTAATTTTTTTAGGACTATTAGCTAGTTAGATTTACAAATATTATGCAGTTAATTTTTTTTAGAAATATTAGCTAGTTAGATTTAGAAATTATGCCGTTAATTTTTTTTAGAAATATTAAAAAGTTAGATTTAGAAATATTATGCTGTTAATTTTTTTAGAATAATAGCTTTACCTGTAGGATTAGTAGCTAGTTACACTTAGGATTACTAGCTAAATAATTTTTTATATTGAAAAACTAGTTTACAAATATTGTGTTGTTAATTGTTTTAGGAATATTAGCTAGTTACACTTAGGATTATTAGCCTATTAATTTTTTAGATTGAAATAGTAGTTTACAAATATTCTGATGTTAATTTTTTAGGATTATTAGTTAGTTAGACTTCGAATTATTAGCTAATTAATTTTTTAGAAATGTATGAGAAATGTCGTGTATGTTGGCAGGCATGTCAGAAAGGTTACCTTTTCAAGTGTTCTATGGGTCTGGGGATGTTAGATATGGTCCTGAAGGGGTAGATTTGTCAGACTTTAGTTCCTTCATAAAGGAAGTACCCCGAGCAAGAGAGAGGACTTGGGTTTCAATCTGTAATTGGCTATTTAAAGCTTTCGGACTTAATGGAGAGCAACATGAGATTTCGGTCATGGCCGTTGTGAATCGGAGGGAACCGGTATTTTGGGAGCTATTGCCACTTCGAGGCACCCAAAACTGGAGGAACTATGTGAATCTAACCACTAGTCGGAGTTTACCTCTGGTATTATTTGTGCAAGCGTTCGAAAAGGCTACAATTAGTACTGAAGCAGCTGACGAAGATGGAGGCCAGGGGGATACAGTATTAGAAGATTCGGAGACGATGCATGGACAAGCTGATGAAGATCCGGATACGATGCATGAACCAGCTGAAGATGGAGATGCCTCAGAAGAACCTCGTGAAGCAACTGGCGAGGCTGATGAGGGGGAAGACAATCCCCGCATAGTCAATGAGTTTCAGAGGGAGGGTGAAGAGCATACAGTGGATGATTCATCTTCAGACGATGAAGATGATTATTGTGTCCCGCAGAACTGGGACGGGTACGACTTTTCGATGCTAAGTGTAAATGATGGTGAAGCGGTGCAATGGGAGTATAGGGAGAATGAGGTCTGCGTCGGTTCATTGTATGCTAATCCTGATAATATGAAAGAAGCAATAAAACGTTGGTCCACTCTATCTTTGCAAAGACAGTTCAAAGTGCTCAAGAGCAGTCCGCAAACATATGATATTCGTTGTGTGAGAAGCGAATGCCCGTTCAGGGTGTACGCGTCTAAGGGCAAGTGGCAGGATTTCTGGGAGGTCAAGATTGTGGTAGATCACACATGCGAGCTTGAGCAATTAACATCAAGGCACCCTAACCTGACAGCTGCCTTTATTGCTAACTACATGTACCCTCAGATCGTGGAGAATCCTAGGTACGAGCCGAAGTCAATTATTTGTGCCGTTGAGGAGGAGTTCAAATATAAAATTAGCTATAACAAAGCTTACAGAGCGAAGCAAAAGGCGCTTGAGATGCGGTGGGGCACGTATGAAGCTTCATATCATAACTTGCCGGCGTTGTTGCAGACTATATGCCTTCGAAATGTAGGAAGCTTCTATGACTTGAAAACATATCCTTGCATCCAGAAACCTGGGAAACAGGTGCTCCAACGGTCATTCTTAGCCTTGGGTGCTTGTATTGAGGCGTTTCCGTACTGCCGACCAGTAATCTGCATAGATGGGACATTTTTAACACGAAGGTATAAAGGCACCATTCTCACAGCCATTGGATGTGATGGTAATAGGCAGTTGTTGCCTTTGGCAATTGCTTTTGTTGAGAAAGAATCTGGAGATAGTTGGTATTGGTTTCTAGAAAGGGTGAAGCAAATGGTTGTCAGAGATGTAGCCAATGTTTGTCTGATTCATGATCGGCATAAGGGCATCTTACAAGCAATCGACGACATGCAGAATGGTAACCAAGAGCGTCGTAGGGTTCCACAATGGCCGGACGTAAAGAGCAGGTGGTGCATGAGGCATATGGGAGCAAACTTTTACAGCCAATTCAAAAACAAGAACCTTATGACCCTATTTAAGCGATTATGCAGCCAGAATCAGGAGAGGAAATTCAACTTGTTGTGGAGGAAACTAGATGAGCTCACAAAGAAGCAAACAGCTGAGCTAGCGAAGATAGCTATCAATACGGAGGAGGACGACCTCATCTCCCTTGAAGACGTGGGCTTGGATGGCCCAACTGTCAGGAGGAAAAGAAGAAGGCAAATTAAGACATTCTCGCAGTGGATTGAACACGAGCCCAAAGAGAAATGGGCTTTACTATATGATGAAGGAGGGGCTCGTTATGGTATAATGACTACAAATCTAGCCGAGGTCTATAATTGGGTGTTGCGTGGTGTAAGAGGACTACCCCTTGTGGGGATTGTGGAGTTCTTTTTATATCGCACCTGCAAGTATTTTATGGACCGATTCGCGGTGGCAGATAAAGATATGCGCAATAGTCAGATAACTTATGGCTACAAGATTACTGAGTACATGGAGAAAGCATTTAAAAAGGCTTATCTGCACCGGGTTTGTCCAGTTGGTGTAGTGGAACGTCTCTATGAGATTACATGCAGGGACAAAGGTCGAATGGGAGGCAGGCGTGAGAAGCACACACATGAGTGTGTTCTCAGCAATGATGGTTGTGTTTGCTCATGTCAAAAGCCAAGGCTATATCACCTACCATGCACACATGTTATTGCTGCATGTTTCGAGGCAGGGGGTTTGCAACCTCGTATGTTTGTTTCAAATTACTTCATGAAGGAAACAATTTGGAACACTTGGCGGCGTGAGATTTATGGATTCCGTATACTGGGAGACTTCATAACTGATCCTGGACATAATGCAACTTATATTCCAGACCCGGATCCAGAAATGATTCAAGGTATTGGGCGTCGCCAGAAAAAACGCATCCGAAACAACATGGATCGATCTGAAGTAGGTCCTGCAGTGCGCATCTGTTCAAAGTGCCATGAGACGGGTCACAACTACAAGAATTGCACGGCTTTAACCTACGGTGCCGCCATAAATCAGGCCGGTCCAAGTGGAAGTGCTTCAGGTCCTTCAACGCAGACTGCAAGTCGTCGTGGTTGTCATGTGACTAATGATGGGCTCATGTAATGTTAAGAAGCTATGTACAATTTAATACTGAACATTGGCGTATCTATAATTATGTATGTTAAGTGTTTGGATTATTATGTAATGTGAAGAACGATGTTGTAACTATTAAGTGGTAAGAATTATGTTGTAACTATTAAGTGTTAAGAACTATGTTGTACCAACTAAGTGTTTTTACATATTATACTTTGTTATGCTTTCTTATGTTATGCCTTTTTATAACATATTATACTCTATTATGTTGCTTTCTAATAATTTAATCTCGTAGGGATGGCGACTCCTGAGCTGCTTGACGCTCAGGTCGACATGCAGCACCGATCGTATGTGGCTGCTGTCCGTGGCCTTAGCTAGACTAAGTTTCGGGCACGTGTTCCCATGGCGACGATGCCGATAGACCCTCGCTGGCTTCCAAGGTAAGGGTTATTTCAGCAGTCACTGTAATGGTTTAGTCACTCTTATATTGCAATCTGATATATATTTCACGATGCAGGTTACGAGCTTCAGGTCTTCTGCCGATCGCGCGGCTGGTTGAGGGAGACATGGTCGATCCCGACCGTCGTCCCAAGGACAAGGCCACACGGTTTCAGTTCGACATGTCCCTGATCGCGGCACTTCTCGACCGTTGGCGTCCGGAGACGCATACGTTCCACTTCACGGTAGGTGAGATGGCTCCTACCCTACAGGACGTGGCTATGCTTTTAGGGCTGCCTTGTGCGGGCCGAGCTGTGGGTGCACACGACGTGCCAGCTTCGTGGCGTGACGAGCTTCTGGCTCGCTTTGCGGGGGTTCAGCGAAACGCCCGCGCCCCACCGTACCGTACCTTCGTTTCCACGCACGGGCCGACGAAGAGGTGGCTCCTGCAGTTCAGTGTACGTAATAGTGAATTGAATATGTCATGTGAGATATTGTTTAGTTCTTGGACTAACTAAGTGATATATTAATGCAGGCAGAGTACATGAGAGACGACGCAGACGACGCTACAGTAGCTAGGCACTTTGAGGCCTACTTACTGTGGCTGTTTGGCTGGGTCATGTTTTGTAGCTCCCAGGGCGACTCGTGTCCGAAGCACCTCCTACCAGGAGTGGGTTCAGCAGTACTACGGCAGTGGCCAACATGACGTTGTTGGCCCTTCACAGCTTAGTGGTGCACCAGTACCGACGCAGGGGGCCACGCAGGAGGATCTGACACCACTTCCTGAGGCAGGTCGTCGGCCAGGTCGTGACATAGTTCCCCCGGACCCACTGACGTACCCGCGGCACCATACCAGAGCGGCACAGGCTGCGGGGAGACGTGCCAGGAGAGGGGCGCCAAAGCGTGGGCGCATCTAGTCATTATGATCACCGTGCTTTAGTGTTTTGTATGCATGGCTACTTCTTCGTACATGCAACTGTGTTTAATAATTGTGGTATCATCTACGTTGAACGTTGGTCCTTTGATCCATCACATCATGCGATTCCTATAAACGTGACTGCATACCGTACACCCTATAAAGGTCGTAGACTGAAAAGGCTAAATAAAGTAGCATTGAATGCACCCAGGCTACATTAATAATGACTTACAGCTACCATCCACTGCGGGGACAACAACATCGGATTCCTTGGACTATGCAGCTTTCACTAAACTAGTACGATAGACGTAGTCCATGGACCAACACGGTCGTGCTCTATATAACACACACTACCACCAACGATGAATGCACCCAGTGCGCATTGAACAACAATGAAGTGCGCTTTGTAGACAAATAATTACGAGGTCATGGGACTATCTGAACAATTTATTAAAGACCAACAATCAAATTCATAACAGTATAATCCATTATATAACAAAAGCATGTATTTTTATGAAAAAATACACGCTTATCGCCAATTCATATGGCTATCGCCAGATCATCAGGCGATATGTCCCACGTCACATTCCACTGGTGATATCGTTAACCGCCTGTTGATCAGGCTATAGCCGCCCAACTCACGGCGGTAGTACTTATCGCCGGATGAAACGGTTATAACCGTTTCATCCGGCGATAAGTGCCATGGGCCACGGCCCAGCCAACATTTCGCCGTTTCAAATGGCGGTAGCTCATTACCGCCGGACCAAATGGCGACAGGATGACAGATTTGCAAAAATATTGACCAGCTATATATTTTTGAGAAAACGTAAAATAAAAAATATAAAAATAAAAAAATCTCGAATATGCGAGCACGCGCCATCGGCTCAGATGGGCCGCTTTTTTTTTTTTGAACATTAGATGGGCCGCTTTGACCGGCTGCGTGCCTCGCGTGAGGAGTTTTGTTGAACTCGCTGTTGGATCGCATAGGAACGGCGCAGACGAAGCGACTGCTTTCTGCTGTCCATCTGATACCTGGAAAAGGTGCGCGAGCGTTGATTAGTGAGAGGCAGGCCCACGCGAGAGACATAGGCACGGGCGAGTCGACGGGGACACTGCAGTTTTATTAGTAAGTAGAGATAGAGATATTCTTGTGATTTTCTGATTTTTCAACATTTTTTTTTGAGGATCCGATTTTCCAACTTGATATACAAAACAAGGACTGCCCGGTTTGGTTTGTAAAATTTGTGAAAACATTTTCGAAGTTTTTCACTTTTGTATGAAATGGAACTAAACATCCATTTACAAAGTTTGTAAAAAAAAAACTCTGACAAACTTTTTGCAAAGTTTGTGGCACACTTCCCAGTACAAAAACAGTTTACAAAATTTGCAAAGTTTGTGGCACACTTCCCAATACAAAAACAGTTTACAAAATTTGCCAACTAAATACCACGTAATCTTATTGCTAACCCACGTAGTCGCATTAACTTGTATAGTTTTACTTTTTATTTTTTATTTTTCTCTATCTATAATTTCTTTGGTCCACTTCACTATACACCTTACCGACAAAGGAAACACAACAGCTGATAAAGTTGCTGCGTTTTTTTGGAAATGTGCATCCAGCATTAGAAAAACAAATTGGACATATTTTAGTAGTTATTATTCGATGTTCTAATGTTGCTGCGCGAATTTTGTAACACTGAATCAAACAATTTCGTAACCCACAATGTGCCCCTGGCGGAGGCTACGGCCTACAGGCATGGCTTAGCTGCAAAACTTGCAAGGCAGAAAACTATAACACTCACAATGGGTCAACAATGCTTCAATTCAACTCGAAATCTCCACACAACTAGTTCAGTTCTCTCAGCTGCATGAAGTAATTCAGTACAATGTTAGGCAAGACAACAGAACAGCTCACGCGTTGGCCACTTAGGAGCTACACTAGTTACCACTTCTCAGCGATGTTTCCAGTTCTGCACGATTACAGGAGTGCCCACAAATGAGAAGCTCTCGTCTTCTGGTTCACTGGAAAAAAATGCAAAAAGTGAGAAGTCCCTAACCCTCATGGCAAAATTGAAATTACAAATAATAAATAACCCATGAATCATGTGCAATTAATAACAATAGAAATATTGTATTATAAGAACTGACCTATGAGATTTTGCTCTACATTAATACCTTGGGAACACGTTCTGGAGTGTTGTACAACTGAAATATCTCGAGGAACCTACAAATACAAATAGATGTACCAAGTGTTATGGTCGGCAGGATCTATCAGCAAAAATATTAGTAGTGGGATCCTTTGGGCCCAGTCATCATGAGCCTTGAAAATAAATTATAATTAGATTGAATTCTGTTTGTAATAAATCTAATTGATAGCTTGAGGATCATGTCATGCCCCCTGAATATGAGGAGTTTTGTGCTAATTAGAATCAATTGGGTATTTATCCCTTCCAACTCTCCTGCTCTCCAACCACCCGTGCCCCCCTCCCCACATCGACTCCCTCATGGTCTCCATGTCAGCTCAAGGGATTTGACCAATAACATTATGGTATTCAAAGCCTGTTGCATCAGGGCAATCAGAGGGTATTAGTAAAGGTTTGAATGGCAGGAGTGACGAATCCAAGGATTGGTAGATGCCCTAATCGCTACAGGCTAATCACTGATCAACAACCGAGGAGAAACCAAAGGAGGTACCTTGAAGGACGTATGTGCCACCTCCTAAGGGAAATGAGGAACAGATCCAGAAAAAAAGGAATCCTACAACCCATGGTGTAGGAACAGCCATGGAAAACGAGGGAGATCACTCCATGGGTAGACCACAAAAACATATCTCTAACAATCTAAGCATGGGTTTCCGGACTTGACGAACAAGAAACCAATGACACGGCTGAGGCTCTATAAATGTACACAAAAATGACTTGGAGGACACCATAGGAGGAAAAAAAACCCTTATTGCATCATTGAATCCACCAGATTGTGCTCTTAACTTTTTCATACTGTTCGAGCAGGGAACAGGGAATAGCATCATGGGCAAAATTCTCAAGAGCAATCTAGAGACGCTTTGGACTGCCTGAGGGTGACAATTGATTAGGAGAATTATCAGAATTATGACAGCAGGGATCTTCATCAGAGTTCACAGATAAGTTCATGATGCAATTGGCAAAAAGCAATAACCTCAATAAAAAAAAAGAGTAGCAATGCTGTATACAGCAGGGTCATCACACTTCGATTTGGAACTCCTTCAACCTCAAGACCTGGAAACAGCAATTTCCTTTGCTCCACGGTATAATCGACACAAGGAACAGCATAAAACAACCAGCAGGACCATACAGCAGATGGACACAAACATATACTAGGTCTCAATACATGCAGAGACATGAATCTCTATTAGCCCGATGATGCAGATAGACATTGATGATAGCTGTGAATATCCCCCATTAGCACTTTTATATTCAAGATTGTTAGAGAAAATATTCTGTTAGAGAAAATATTCACTATATTATCACTCTAACCCTAGAAGGGGTGAGATATATACAACACTACATGGGCCACTATATGGGCCAGGCCTTATGGGGCTCT
Source organism: Digitaria exilis (assembly GCA_015342445.1). Lineage (NCBI taxonomy): Eukaryota > Viridiplantae > Streptophyta > Magnoliopsida > Poales > Poaceae > Digitaria > Digitaria exilis. The sequence goes on along the minus strand of JACEFO010002268.1, from coordinate 53,691 downwards.
ATACACTCCAACAAAGATCAACACACAACTTCATCAATTATGACACTCTAAATTCTCTCAACCTTCTAACCGAACTCCATCGGAACTAAAAAAACATTTCAACATCGATTGCTATAGCATCTGACTTGGAAATTATGACATCATATTGGGAGTTAATTGTTTAAGCTCCTTAGGATCAAGAATCTGGGATTTCAAGAACCTAACCAAACCATCAAATTCTGAAGGTAGGGTCAACCAAACACGTGATGTGCTGGGGTTGTTATCACCAGTACTACTGGTAAAGAAACATGTTTGGACTTGGAGATTTTGGGTGCACTAAGAACACTAAGGGCGTGATGGGTTCTCGTTTTTTCCACAGCCTGGCTCGCACCGCCCGCCCAGTCCCACTAATTAGGTTTGAGGACTATTCTGACCTCCTCCCCTTTAAATGAGGAAACTGATACACCAAGATGGAACTGGGGAAAAATGGACACTTTTCAGTAAAATTAACTCTAGTGCTCTCCAGCCATACCACCCTACCCTGCGACGATTCTCTTTCTCTCTATCTCAAGATCTCCATGTCAGCTCATGGGTTTTACCCCCAACAATTATATTCCATTTTTTTTACAACAAAGAAGGAATTCAGTATACTTACATCACTAGGAATTTGGCATGGCTGTGATGATCTTCACAACTAACAGGTTTGTCAATAAAATAAATGAGAAGCTCCAATATTTCTGCTTGCTGTTCCAAGAAATGAGATGATACTAGATTAATTTCTGATATCTCCATCAACTTTTGTTCTCCTGAGGCATCCTGCAAAAGAATGAATAGTTCAAATTCACATTGTCAGGACTGGATTTTTTTTAAAAAATACTAGAATAATTTAACTAGCAGTATATATTTTTATTATTGAAGTTGAAGAAACCTACTTTGCCTCCTAGTGAGCCATGCTGTTTGATGTGCCTTGAATAAACTAGCAAGCCTTTACAGTTGTTCTCGAAGGGAAATTTTGCTCCATCGTTCAAGTTCAGACCCAAATCACGAATGCTGTCATCCTTATTTTCCGCACAGCTGTCCTGTCCCCTGGCTTTCCTATCCTTCACCACTTTCTTGTTTTTTTTCAGATTGTGGACAGAGACAACATGAAGTACAGGATTTTGCTGTTGACATCTGGATGACAGAGCTTCTGTCCACTCAACTGCTCTACTCATCAAGATATTAACCAAAATTTTCTTTGCATCTTCCCCCAAGGTATGTAGCATTTCATGGAGATCGTCCAAAAAGGCAGACCTGACCAGCGGTGGCTTCAGAGCAAAATGGGCTAGAACAAACTTCTGAAATTTATGTACGTCTGAAATAGTGATATCCCCATTGCTGTTGAACTGAATAAGAGTTCGGCTTAAATGACTAAAAAATGCAGGCATCTGACCACCACATTCAAACTTTGGTATAATATCATCAGCGATTACTAGCATGTCGTTTAAATGGGTATATGGGTTGCATTTATCAAAAAATGGCTTTATAATCTCTACATTGTAGGTTTCAGTACAGACCATTACATGTTCAATACCCCATTGACCATTCCAGCTATTTTTTCTTCTATAGTTGCAGAAAATCTTCCCAAGAAGATTTGTTAACACAATTCTTCCTGCTGGAGTCGTTTTTGCTACCTTCAGGATTTCATCACCACAATAAATATTGGATTCTTCGGAAGGATGATATCCAGGTGAACTCCAAAATTCATTAAGCTTCATAAAACTGTAAAAATAATACAATTTTACTATCTAATACAAAAAATAGGTAGTAATAACTGCAAACATTCTGACAGGAAAACCATCTATTTTCATTCTGATGCCTAAACAAAGAGTGAACAGGACAACAAGTGCACAGTGCTGGAAGCTGTCACCAATGGGAAATGGGTGGAAGACATTCAAGCTGCTTTAGGTGCTTGTGAGGAGGTATCTATTGAAGCAGTGATGGAGTTTTTGGTTCTATGGAATTTAATCGAAGAGGTGGAGTTGCTGGATGATGAGTCTGATATCCACAGGCAGCCCCCTTCAGGGCAGTACACCGCCAAGTTGGCTTAAAATGCCTTTTTCGAGGGAGCAACCCGGGGGTGCTGCTGGATAGCAGACCATCTTGCCAAAAGAGGTCTCCCGCACCCGGCACAATTCCCTCTTTGTGATCAAGGGGAGGAAGATATCCAACACCTGCTGGTTAGATGCATCTTTGCTAAGCAAATATGGTTCCATCTCCTTCAGCTGGTTGGCCTAGTCCCCCTTGCCCCCCAACCCTCTGACGCCTCCTTTGATACTTGGTGAGCAAAAATCAATCAAGTTGTTGCTGGAGGTCTGAAAAAAAGACTGGGTTCAGCAATACTACACTAAATCTTGCTGCAGTTCTAGCCATGATCAAGGAAGAAGCCCAGCTTTGGAGCATGGCAGGAACTAGGGAGTCTCTCTCTGCTCACTGCCACTGGTATAGGCTAATTCTGGGCTCTGGTCAGGTCCTTCCCCCTAAGCTTTAGTGCACAGGAGAGTGTCTTTGCGTGTGTGTTTGTGCGCGCGCTTGTTTTTGTGTGGTTTGTGGGTGTCCTGTAAGCCTATGTTGGACTCTTCTCCTATATAATACAATGATATGCTTTTTTCTCAAGATTTTAGACAAGAGAATAGTCAAAATGTAAACCTCAAGATATTAGAAAAGAGAATAGTCAAAATTTGAACCTGTGAGATGTTGGCATGTCGCATATTTTCAGGGTGGGATTTTCACAGAAATGCCCCAACTTTTCATTCATATAAGTTTTAACAGCATTAGTAAGATAAGGCTGCACACTGGAAAAAAAAATAATGATCAATAATCTTTTGGAAACAGCGTACTCCAATACATTAAATTTGAAAGAACTAAAGAGTTACCTGTCAAAAAAGATATGAATGGTATTCGCTAAAACAGGATTGAACTCCTTCACATGATTAAAATATATAATCCTTTCACTAACATTATTATCTACTAATGCTCTCCAAATAATTTCATAGAATGGTTTTTCAGATGTAGGATAGCCTGTTAAAAAGGCCAGGAAACTTTTTTCTATATCTGATCCCCGGTCCGGTGTAAGGGGAGGAGCATGTCCTAAAGCATCCATGTCCGGCTTTTCCTCGGACTCAATGGCATCATTCTCTAGTCTGCGTGGATGATAAGAGAACATGTTACTTATATCATAGAGCAATGGTAAAAGAGGTGCAGATCTTTACTGTCAAAAAATAGACGGAAGAGACAGCATGGGTGCACTTACTTAAAGTATTCCGCCAACTTTTTTCTCATCTTCACATACCAAAGATCCTGGAGTCCAACAACTAAGTCGTCCCTTACCACAGTAGTGGCATAGGGGTATCTGGGAACCGGATCATTCTCTTCCAGGATCTGAAAGTGTTATCAAAGACAGATCAGTGATTTTGTTTAGGAACTTTCACCTCAGGTGGATTTAAAATTTTATGTGAACAGCTGAAGAAAGACGGGCAGAATGTTATTTGGCAAGAACCAACAGGTAACAATTATTATATAGGGTACTAAAATTACATTTCAGTTTTCAGCACAAAAAATTAATCCATAAAGAAAAAACTGATTATGAAAAGAAGAAATTTTCATGAATGAAAAAATAGTAGTGAAATAGTCATATAGAAGTGTAAGGGAGAACCTCAATATCTATAGAGGCAAGAGACTTCATTAGAGGTTGATGGCATTGGATAGTGGTCAGAATCTGTTTTCTTTTGCAGTGTACAAAAGCCAAGAGCCTGTAAAAAAAAGAAATGAGAACAAAAACCAAGCAATATTGCAGGACAAGAGTGTTGAAAATAATCAAGCAAGCAAATAATAAACACAAGAACAAGATAGATGATCATATACATACTTCCCCTTATAAGCTGAAGTTGGTTTCAAAGACTTTATTTTCTTCACAGCTTCCAAGACCGCGGCAATTTCACTTTCAAGTTCATCATCAATCCATTCCTATGACAAAAGGCAATATTTCCCCATGTAAACAGGAAGTCAGGAACTAATAGATCGCGAACTCCTTTAAGACAATGTATTACCTTAACAACAGATGGATATCCCGAAATCATGATAGAACCTTCCCTACAATATGAATCTCCAGTTTGTGGGAGATGCTGCCAGAGCTCTTCTGTCAAATAAGGCATGAATGGGTGTAGCATACGCAAACCCATGTCCAAGCATATCCATAATGTATCTTTGACCCTTGCCAAATCACATTCTTGAGAATCTTTGGAGTAGAGTTTTATTGCTTCTATAAATACATTACGCATATCATACTGCCACCATGAGTATATAGCAGATGCTGCGTCACTGAATCGATGTGTTTCCAAATAAACAATTACATTGTCTGCAGTGCGGCTAAGTGATGAAAGTATCCACCTGCAGATTGGTGGCATCAGAGATATGTCTGTCACCGATGATGGAATATAATTGTCACTCAATTTCTCCAGAACACAATGGACAACTTTCCAGATCTTGCCGCACCATTCCCGGCATTGAATAATTCTCCTGGTATCAAGTTTTCTGCAATTTTTCTGAGAAACTAAAGAGATTGTAGTGAAAACATAAATGCATGTATAATACAACATAAACACAACTGGGTTGGTGTCATCATAACCTTATCGGAAGATGAAAATAATACGAACCGAAGCGCGTCCGTACCACACTGAGATATGCCATTAGGGTATTTGTCCAAATCACCCATTTCAATATTCAGTTTGCTTAGATCTACAGCACCTGCCAGGGCATCTATCACCACCTCGATAGGATCAATTGCACTATTGGGTTCTTCTACCTTTTGTTGGTCATTCTCGTTGACAGCTAGATGTACCTGAGGAAGGGGGGGGGGTCATTGATCATTTTACACTAGACGACTAGTAAATACACTACTACAATGCCATACATAATGACAATTTCTAGTAGCGCACTTCACTATATGGCTGGGCCTGCTAATTGAATGTACACAAATAGAAAGATACTATTTGAAGGAAAGACAGTAGTTTATGCATTTGTTATAACAAAAGTATAGGATTGGCCCATCAACCATGGCACCACACGCTGCTAAAGGATGACAAGACCAAATATGTGAGTAATATATGATAAATATTTAAAAGGTACAACTTTCATTCAGAAAACATGGGCTGTAGAGATAAAGGGCAGAGCAGATCAGTGAGTGTGATTTAAAACGGCAAGTTCCTTAGTTTATTCAACAAACTTCTAGTAACTAGACTGAAAATCTAAATGATATAATAACAAAGTTACAGGTGGATTATTATATTATGGGTTTAACACTCCTCTTGATCAGATTATAGTGTTATAAATTTAATCAGTGAAGGGGATATAGAAGGCAGAGATAGGTTTTGAATGGAGTACCTAACATGAACAAAATGCATATATTAGAATGCTAAAATCATAAAATACAGTTTAAATGGCAGTATATGTTTTGTGGTATACAGTTATACCTTCTGAAATGGCGCATGATCACCAAGTTGCTTTCCCATCATCATTATCCTCCGTAACCAATGGAAGAGAATACCTGGTCCAGATTCTACTACTGTTGAATCCATATCAGCCTGCCTGCCAAGTAGAGAAAGGTGCAACCATGCCTCTAATGTATCAGAGTCTTGATTGAGGGTGAATTTCTTTCCTGGATATGTTTTTTGCGCTTCAATTATTGCATCATTTTCATCTCTAGCAATTATCCATCGAGTACTGTCAGAATGTAGATTTTTATCCTGATCGTCTTCTAGTGTCACATACCAGGCAGGTATAGGGTATCCAGGCCCATATTTCTTTGAAACACAACAATCGTGTGCATTTTCAGACCACCTGAAAGCACAGCAGTAATGGATAGGTTTTATTTCAGAGTATTCAATTAATTTCATGTAATATTTGCATGAGATGACACATATCATGTGATATACCTCTGCAAATCTTGTTCACAGAGCTGCGGAAGCTTCTTGGATCTTATAGCAGCGAGGCCTAAGTTGGCCATGGTTTTGCAATTAAGAAACCACTGTAGCTTTATCATAGGCTCTACTACATCATTGCTCCTTGCATTAATAGATAAACTCATCTCACAGTATGCTGTGTCCTTGTATAACGCCTTAATTACAATTAAAATATATTACAACCAAAATCCACCATACAAAACAAGAAGGCCAAATAAGTAATCAATAAGTATATTACAAATATTTTAAATGGGATGCAGCTATCAAATAAGTAATCAATAATTTAGACATAATGAAGGATATTAGTATAGCATTAGATTCTAAAACAGCCATATTATGATTAGACGGTCCAAACCAGAATTAATAGAATCATTATCTATTGAAATCAAATGATAAGGTGTTTCCAGTACTAAAATACTGAATCAAGAGTAATGTAATGCTAGCATTTAGGCTGACATGACCTTGTATTGCTATGCAAGATTCTTCTTTGTCCCATGCATTAGAAAATAAATAGACGGAACACGGTTATGTTGAAAACGTCATTATATTTAACTATTTATCATCTTCATTTACTCATGCCATGTCACATATTATAATGCATATGCATATATTCATACAAAAAGATTGGCAATCAATTATTTTCAAAGACATTTCTGAAAGCATAATTAAACAGAATCAGTAATACCATATCCTTTAAGGCTAGAATCACAGCAGTTCGTGCATCAAATCTTCGCAGTCCTACAAATTTTTCACCTCCATTGTGGTTTATTTTTCCATCATCTGTGAAAATATTGACGAACTCAAGTCCATGCCGTTTCCCGACCTCAAAGGCATTTGGATCATGACCAGGTGCGATCTGCATAACAGGCCGGCAAACAACAATAACTAAGAGGGATCGAACATGAGAAATGTCGAAGTTGATAAAATAAGATAGGGATAATAAGCATCCCTCAGCATCAGCTCCTACCATGCACACATGTTATTGCTGCATGTTTCGAGGCAGGGGGTTTGCAACCTCGTATGTTTGTTTCAAATTACTTCATGAAGGAAACAATTTGGAACACTTGGCGGCGTGAGATTTATGGATTCCGTATACTGGGAGACTTCATAACTGATCCTGGACATAATGCAACTTATATTCCAGACCCGGATCCAGAAATGATTCAAGGTATTGGGCGTCGCCAGAAAAAACGCATCCGAAACAACATGGATCGATCTGAAGTAGGTCCTGCAGTGCGCATCTGTTCAAAGTGCCATGAGACGGGTCACAACTACAAGAATTGCACGGCTTTAACCTACGGTGCCGCCATAAATCAGGCCGGTCCAAGTGGAAGTGCTTCAGGTCCTTCAACGCAGACTGCAAGTCGTCGTGGTTGTCATGTGACTAATGATGGGCTCATGTAATGTTAAGAAGCTATGTACAATTTAATACTGAACATTGGCGTATCTATAATTATGTATGTTAAGTGTTTGGATTATTATGTAATGTGAAGAACGATGTTGTAACTATTAAGTGGTAAGAATTATGTTGTAACTATTAAGTGTTAAGAACTATGTTGTACCAACTAAGTGTTTTTACATATTATACTTTGTTATGCTTTCTTATGTTATGCCTTTTTATAACATATTATACTCTATTATGTTGCTTTCTAATAATTTAATCTCGTAGGGATGGCGACTCCTGAGCTGCTTGACGCTCAGGTCGACATGCAGCACCGATCGTATGTGGCTGCTGTCCGTGGCCTTAGCTAGACTAAGTTTCGGGCACGTGTTCCCATGGCGACGATGCCGATAGACCCTCGCTGGCTTCCAAGGTAAGGGTTATTTCAGCAGTCACTGTAATGGTTTAGTCACTCTTATATTGCAATCTGATATATATTTCACGATGCAGGTTACGAGCTTCAGGTCTTCTGCCGATCGCGCGGCTGGTTGAGGGAGACATGGTCGATCCCGACCGTCGTCCCAAGGACAAGGCCACACGGTTTCAGTTCGACATGTCCCTGATCGCGGCACTTCTCGACCGTTGGCGTCCGGAGACGCATACGTTCCACTTCACGGTAGGTGAGATGGCTCCTACCCTACAGGACGTGGCTATGCTTTTAGGGCTGCCTTGTGCGGGCCGAGCTGTGGGTGCACACGACGTGCCAGCTTCGTGGCGTGACGAGCTTCTGGCTCGCTTTGCGGGGGTTCAGCGAAACGCCCGCGCCCCACCGTACCGTACCTTCGTTTCCACGCACGGGCCGACGAAGAGGTGGCTCCTGCAGTTCAGTGTACGTAATAGTGAATTGAATATGTCATGTGAGATATTGTTTAGTTCTTGGACTAACTAAGTGATATATTAATGCAGGCAGAGTACATGAGAGACGACGCAGACGACGCTACAGTAGCTAGGCACTTTGAGGCCTACTTACTGTGGCTGTTTGGCTGGGTCATGTTTTGTAGCTCCCAGGGCGACTCGTGTCCGAAGCACCTCCTACCAGGAGTGGGTTCAGCAGTACTACGGCAGTGGCCAACATGACGTTGTTGGCCCTTCACAGCTTAGTGGTGCACCAGTACCGACGCAGGGGGCCACGCAGGAGGATCTGACACCACTTCCTGAGGCAGGTCGTCGGCCAGGTCGTGACATAGTTCCCCCGGACCCACTGACGTACCCGCGGCACCATACCAGAGCGGCACAGGCTGCGGGGAGACGTGCCAGGAGAGGGGCGCCAAAGCGTGGGCGCATCTAGTCATTATGATCACCGTGCTTTAGTGTTTTGTATGCATGGCTACTTCTTCGTACATGCAACTGTGTTTAATAATTGTGGTATCATCTACGTTGAACGTTGGTCCTTTGATCCATCACATCATGCGATTCCTATAAACGTGACTGCATACCGTACACCCTATAAAGGTCGTAGACTGAAAAGGCTAAATAAAGTAGCATTGAATGCACCCAGGCTACATTAATAATGACTTACAGCTACCATCCACTGCGGGGACAACAACATCGGATTCCTTGGACTATGCAGCTTTCACTAAACTAGTACGATAGACGTAGTCCATGGACCAACACGGTCGTGCTCTATATAACACACACTACCACCAACGATGAATGCACCCAGTGCGCATTGAACAACAATGAAGTGCGCTTTGTAGACAAATAATTACGAGGTCATGGGACTATCTGAACAATTTATTAAAGACCAACAATCAAATTCATAACAGTATAATCCATTATATAACAAAAGCATGTATTTTTATGAAAAAATACACGCTTATCGCCAATTCATATGGCTATCGCCAGATCATCAGGCGATATGTCCCACGTCACATTCCACTGGTGATATCGTTAACCGCCTGTTGATCAGGCTATAGCCGCCCAACTCACGGCGGTAGTACTTATCGCCGGATGAAACGGTTATAACCGTTTCATCCGGCGATAAGTGCCATGGGCCACGGCCCAGCCAACATTTCGCCGTTTCAAATGGCGGTAGCTCATTACCGCCGGACCAAATGGCGACAGGATGACAGATTTGCAAAAATATTGACCAGCTATATATTTTTGAGAAAACGTAAAATAAAAAATATAAAAATAAAAAAATCTCGAATATGCGAGCACGCGCCATCGGCTCAGATGGGCCGCTTTTTTTTTTTTGAACATTAGATGGGCCGCTTTGACCGGCTGCGTGCCTCGCGTGAGGAGTTTTGTTGAACTCGCTGTTGGATCGCATAGGAACGGCGCAGACGAAGCGACTGCTTTCTGCTGTCCATCTGATACCTGGAAAAGGTGCGCGAGCGTTGATTAGTGAGAGGCAGGCCCACGCGAGAGACATAGGCACGGGCGAGTCGACGGGGACACTGCAGTTTTATTAGTAAGTAGAGATAGAGATATTCTTGTGATTTTCTGATTTTTCAACATTTTTTTTTGAGGATCCGATTTTCCAACTTGATATACAAAACAAGGACTGCCCGGTTTGGTTTGTAAAATTTGTGAAAACATTTTCGAAGTTTTTCACTTTTGTATGAAATGGAACTAAACATCCATTTACAAAGTTTGTAAAAAAAAAACTCTGACAAACTTTTTGCAAAGTTTGTGGCACACTTCCCAGTACAAAAACAGTTTACAAAATTTGCAAAGTTTGTGGCACACTTCCCAATACAAAAACAGTTTACAAAATTTGCCAACTAAATACCACGTAATCTTATTGCTAACCCACGTAGTCGCATTAACTTGTATAGTTTTACTTTTTATTTTTTATTTTTTCTCTATCTATAATTTCTTTGGTCCACTTCACTATACACCTTACCGACAAAGGAAACACAACAGCTGATAAAGTTGCTGCGTTTTTTTGGAAATGTGCATCCAGCATTAGAAAAACAAATTGGACATATTTTAGTAGTTATTATTCGATGTTCTAATGTTGCTGCGCGAATTTTGTAACACTGAATCAAACAATTTCGTAACCCACAATGTGCCCCTGGCGGAGGCTACGGCCTACAGGCATGGCTTAGCTGCAAAACTTGCAAGGCAGAAAACTATAACACTCACAATGGGTCAACAATGCTTCAATTCAACTCGAAATCTCCACACAACTAGTTCAGTTCTCTCAGCTGCATGAAGTAATTCAGTACAATGTTAGGCAAGACAACAGAACAGCTCACGCGTTGGCCACTTAGGAGCTACACTAGTTACCACTTCTCAGCGATGTTTCCAGTTCTGCACGATTACAGGAGTGCCCACAAATGAGAAGCTCTCGTCTTCTGGTTCACTGGAAAAAATGCAAAAAGTGAGAAGTCCCTAACCCTCATGGCAAAATTGAAATTACAAATAATAAATAACCCATGAATCATGTGCAATTAATAACAATAGAAATATTGTATTATAAGAACTGACCTATGAGATTTTGCTCTACATTAATACCTTGGGAACACGTTCTGGAGTGTTGTACAACTGAAATATCTCGAGGAACCTACAAATACAAATAGATGTACCAAGTGTTATGGTCGGCAGGATCTATCAGCAAAAATATTAGTAGTGGGATCCTTTGGGCCCAGTCATCATGAGCCTTGAAAATAAATTATAATTAGATTGAATTCTGTTTGTAATAAATCTAATTGATAGCTTGAGGATCATGTCATGCCCCCTGAATATGAGGAGTTTTGTGCTAATTAGAATCAATTGGGTATTTATCCCTTCCAACTCTCCTGCTCTCCAACCACCCGTGCCCCCCTCCCCACATCGACTCCCTCATGGTCTCCATGTCAGCTCAAGGGATTTGACCAATAACATTATGGTATTCAAAGCCTGTTGCATCAGGGCAATCAGAGGGTATTAGTAAAGGTTTGAATGGCAGGAGTGACGAATCCAAGGATTGGTAGATGCCCTAATCGCTACAGGCTAATCACTGATCAACAACCGAGGAGAAACCAAAGGAGGTACCTTGAAGGACGTATGTGCCACCTCCTAAGGGAAATGAGGAACAGATCCAGAAAAAAAGGAATCCTACAACCCATGGTGTAGGAACAGCCATGGAAAACGAGGGAGATCACTCCATGGGTAGACCACAAAAACATATCTCTAACAATCTAAGCATGGGTTTCCGGACTTGACGAACAAGAAACCAATGACACGGCTGAGGCTCTATAAATGTACACAAAAATGACTTGGAGGACACCATAGGAGGAAAAAAAAACCCTTATTGCATCATTGAATCCACCAGATTGTGCTCTTAACTTTTTCATACTGTTCGAGCAGGGAACAGGGAATAGCATCATGGGCAAAATTCTCAAGAGCAATCTAGAGACGCTTTGGACTGCCTGAGGGTGACAATTGATTAGGAGAATTATCAGAATTATGACAGCAGGGATCTTCATCAGAGTTCACAGATAAGTTCATGATGCAATTGGCAAAAAGCAATAACCTCAATAAAAAAAAAGAGTAGCAATGCTGTATACAGCAGGGTCATCACACTTCGATTTGGAACTCCTTCAACCTCAAGACCTGGAAACAGCAATTTCCTTTGCTCCACGGTATAATCGACACAAGGAACAGCATAAAACAACCAGCAGGACCATACAGCAGATGGACACAAACATATACTAGGTCTCAATACATGCAGAGACATGAATCTCTATTAGCCCGATGATGCAGATAGACATTGATGATAGCTGTGAATATCCCCCATTAGCACTTTTATATTCAAGATTGTTAGAGAAAATATTCTGTTAGAGAAAATATTCACTATATTATCACTCTAACCCTAGAAGGGGTGAGATATATACAACACTACATGGGCCACTATATGGGCCAGGCCTTATGGGGCTCTATACACTCCAACAAAGATCAACACACAACTTCATCAATTATGACACTCTAAATTCTCTCAACCTTCTAACCGAACTCCATCGGAACTAAAAAAACATTTCAACATCGATTGCTATAGCATCTGACTTGGAAATTATGACATCATATTGGGAGTTAATTGTTTAAGCTCCTTAGGATCAAGAATCTGGGATTTCAAGAACCTAACCAAACCATCAAATTCTGAAGGTAGGGTCAACCAAACACGTGATGTGCTGGGGTTGTTATCACCAGTACTACTGGTAAAGAAACATGTTTGGACTTGGAGATTTTGGGTGCACTAAGAACACTAAGGGCGTGATGGGTTCTCGTTTTTTCCACAGCCTGGCTCGCACCGCCCGCCCAGTCCCACTAATTAGGTTTGAGGACTATTCTGACCTCCTCCCCTTTAAATGAGGAAACTGATACACCAAGATGGAACTGGGGAAAAATGGACACTTTTCAGTAAAATTAACTCTAGTGCTCTCCAGCCATACCACCCTACCCTGCGACGATTCTCTTTCTCTCTATCTCAAGATCTCCATGTCAGCTCATGGGTTTTACCCCCAACAATTATATTCCATTTTTTTTACAACAAAGAAGGAATTCAGTATACTTACATCACTAGGAATTTGGCATGGCTGTGATGATCTTCACAACTAACAGGTTTGTCAATAAAATAAATGAGAAGCTCCAATATTTCTGCTTGCTGTTCCAAGAAATGAGATGATACTAGATTAATTTCTGATATCTCCATCAACTTTTGTTCTCCTGAGGCATCCTGCAAAAGAATGAATAGTTCAAATTCACATTGTCAGGACTGGATTTTTTTTAAAAAATACTAGAATAATTTAACTAGCAGTATATATTTTTATTATTGAAGTTGAAGAAACCTACTTTGCCTCCTAGTGAGCCATGCTGTTTGATGTGCCTTGAATAAACTAGCAAGCCTTTACAGTTGTTCTCGAAGGGAAATTTTGCTCCATCGTTCAAGTTCAGACCCAAATCACGAATGCTGTCATCCTTATTTTCCGCACAGCTGTCCTGTCCCCTGGCTTTCCTATCCTTCACCACTTTCTTGTTTTTTTTCAGATTGTGGACAGAGACAACATGAAGTACAGGATTTTGCTGTTGACATCTGGATGACAGAGCTTCTGTCCACTCAACTGCTCTACTCATCAAGATATTAACCAAAATTTTCTTTGCATCTTCCCCCAAGGTATGTAGCATTTCATGGAGATCGTCCAAAAAGGCAGACCTGACCAGCGGTGGCTTCAGAGCAAAATGGGCTAGAACAAACTTCTGAAATTTATGTACGTCTGAAATAGTGATATCCCCATTGCTGTTGAACTGAATAAGAGTTCGGCTTAAATGACTAAAAAATGCAGGCATCTGACCACCACATTCAAACTTTGGTATAATATCATCAGCGATTACTAGCATGTCGTTTAAATGGGTATATGGGTTGCATTTATCAAAAAATGGCTTTATAATCTCTACATTGTAGGTTTCAGTACAGACCATTACATGTTCAATACCCCATTGACCATTCCAGCTATTTTTTCTTCTATAGTTGCAGAAAATCTTCCCAAGAAGATTTGTTAACACAATTCTTCCTGCTGGAGTCGTTTTTGCTACCTTCAGGATTTCATCACCACAATAAATATTGGATTCTTCGGAAGGATGATATCCAGGTGAACTCCAAAATTCATTAAGCTTCATAAAACTGTAAAAATAATACAATTTTACTATCTAATACAAAAAATAGGTAGTAATAACTGCAAACATTCTGACAGGAAAACCATCTATTTTCATTCTGATGCCTAAACAAAGAGTGAACAGGACAACAAGTGCACAGTGCTGGAAGCTGTCACCAATGGGAAATGGGTGGAAGACATTCAAGCTGCTTTAGGTGCTTGTGAGGAGGTATCTATTGAAGCAGTGATGGAGTTTTTGGTTCTATGGAATTTAATCGAAGAGGTGGAGTTGCTGGATGATGAGTCTGATATCCACAGGCAGCCCCCTTCAGGGCAGTACACCGCCAAGTTGGCTTAAAATGCCTTTTTCGAGGGAGCAACCCGGGGGTGCTGCTGGATAGCAGACCATCTTGCCAAAAGAGGTCTCCCGCACCCGGCACAATTCCCTCTTTGTGATCAAGGGGAGGAAGATATCCAACACCTGCTGGTTAGATGCATCTTTGCTAAGCAAATATGGTTCCATCTCCTTCAGCTGGTTGGCCTAGTCCCCCTTGCCCCCCAACCCTCTGACGCCTCCTTTGATACTTGGTGAGCAAAAATCAATCAAGTTGTTGCTGGAGGTCTGAAAAAAAGACTGGGTTCAGCAATACTACACTAAATCTTGCTGCAGTTCTAGCCATGATCAAGGAAGAAGCCCAGCTTTGGAGCATGGCAGGAACTAGGGAGTCTCTCTCTGCTCACTGCCACTGGTATAGGCTAATTCTGGGCTCTGGTCAGGTCCTTCCCCCTAAGCTTTAGTGCACAGGAGAGTGTCTTTGCGTGTGTGTTTGTGCGCGCGCTTGTTTTTGTGTGGTTTGTGGGTGTCCTGTAAGCCTATGTTGGACTCTTCTCCTATATAATACAATGATATGCTTTTTTCTCAAGATTTTAGACAAGAGAATAGTCAAAATGTAAACCTCAAGATATTAGAAAAGAGAATAGTCAAAATTTGAACCTGTGAGATGTTGGCATGTCGCATATTTTCAGGGTGGGATTTTCACAGAAATGCCCCAACTTTTCATTCATATAAGTTTTAACAGCATTAGTAAGATAAGGCTGCACACTGGAAAAAAAAATAATGATCAATAATCTTTTGGAAACAGCGTACTCCAATACATTAAATTTGAAAGAACTAAAGAGTTACCTGTCAAAAAAGATATGAATGGTATTCGCTAAAACAGGATTGAACTCCTTCACATGATTAAAATATATAATCCTTTCACTAACATTATTATCTACTAATGCTCTCCAAATAATTTCATAGAATGGTTTTTCAGATGTAGGATAGCCTGTTAAAAAGGCCAGGAAACTTTTTTCTATATCTGATCCCCGGTCCGGTGTAAGGGGAGGAGCATGTCCTAAAGCATCCATGTCCGGCTTTTCCTCGGACTCAATGGCATCATTCTCTAGTCTGCGTGGATGATAAGAGAACATGTTACTTATATCATAGAGCAATGGTAAAAGAGGTGCAGATCTTTACTGTCAAAAAATAGACGGAAGAGACAGCATGGGTGCACTTACTTAAAGTATTCCGCCAACTTTTTTCTCATCTTCACATACCAAAGATCCTGGAGTCCAACAACTAAGTCGTCCCTTACCACAGTAGTGGCATAGGGGTATCTGGGAACCGGATCATTCTCTTCCAGGATCTGAAAGTGTTATCAAAGACAGATCAGTGATTTTGTTTAGGAACTTTCACCTCAGGTGGATTTAAAATTTTATGTGAACAGCTGAAGAAAGACGGGCAGAATGTTATTTGGCAAGAACCAACAGGTAACAATTATTATATAGGGTACTAAAATTACATTTCAGTTTTCAGCACAAAAAATTAATCCATAAAGAAAAAACTGATTATGAAAAGAAGAAATTTTCATGAATGAAAAAATAGTAGTGAAAATAGTCATATAGAAGTGTAAGGGAGAACCTCAATATCTATAGAGGCAAGAGACTTCATTAGAGGTTGATGGCATTGGATAGTGGTCAGAATCTGTTTTCTTTTGCAGTGTACAAAAGCCAAGAGCCTGTAAAAAAAAGAAATGAGAACAAAAACCAAGCAATATTGCAGGACAAGAGTGTTGAAAAATAATCAAGCAAGCAAATAATAAACACAAGAACAAGATAGATGATCATATACATACTTCCCCTTATAAGCTGAAGTTGGTTTCAAAGACTTTATTTTCTTCACAGCTTCCAAGACCGCGGCAATTTCACTTTCAAGTTCATCATCAATCCATTCCTATGACAAAAGGCAATATTTCCCCATGTAAACAGGAAGTCAGGAACTAATAGATCGCGAACTCCTTTAAGACAATGTATTACCTTAACAACAGATGGATATCCCGAAATCATGATAGAACCTTCCCTACAATATGAATCTCCAGTTTGTGGGAGATGCTGCCAGAGCTCTTCTGTCAAATAAGGCATGAATGGGTGTAGCATACGCAAACCCATGTCCAAGCATATCCATAATGTATCTTTGACCCTTGCCAAATCACATTCTTGAGAATCTTTGGAGTAGAGTTTTATTGCTTCTATAAATACATTACGCATATCATACTGCCACCATGAGTATATAGCAGATGCTGCGTCACTGAATCGATGTGTTTCCAAATAAACAATTACATTGTCTGCAGTGCGGCTAAGTGATGAAAGTATCCACCTGCAGATTGGTGGCATCAGAGATATGTCTGTCACCGATGATGGAATATAATTGTCACTCAATTTCTCCAGAACACAATGGACAACTTTCCAGATCTTGCCGCACCATTCCCGGCATTGAATAATTCTCCTGGTATCAAGTTTTCTGCAATTTTTCTGAGAAACTAAAGAGATTGTAGTGAAAACATAAATGCATGTATAATACAACATAAACACAACTGGGTTGGTGTCATCATAACCTTATCGGAAGATGAAAATAATACGAACCGAAGCGCGTCCGTACCACACTGAGATATGCCATTAGGGTATTTGTCCAAATCACCCATTTCAATATTCAGTTTGCTTAGATCTACAGCACCTGCCAGGGCATCTATCACCACCTCGATAGGATCAATTGCACTATTGGGTTCTTCTACCTTTTGTTGGTCATTCTCGTTGACAGCTAGATGTACCTGAGGAAGGGGGGGGGGGTCATTGATCATTTTACACTAGACGACTAGTAAATACACTACTACAATGCCATACATAATGACAATTTCTAGTAGCGCACTTCACTATATGGCTGGGCCTGCTAATTGAATGTACACAAATAGAAAGATACTATTTGAAGGAAAGACAGTAGTTTATGCATTTGTTATAACAAAAGTATAGGATTGGCCCATCAACCATGGCACCACACGCTGCTAAAGGATGACAAGACCAAATATGTGAGTAATATATGATAAATATTTAAAAGGTACAACTTTCATTCAGAAAACATGGGCTGTAGAGATAAAGGGCAGAGCAGATCAGTGAGTGTGATTTAAAACGGCAAGTTCCTTAGTTTATTCAACAAACTTCTAGTAACTAGACTGAAAATCTAAATGATATAATAACAAAGTTACAGGTGGATTATTATATTATGGGTTTAACACTCCTCTTGATCAGATTATAGTGTTATAAATTTAATCAGTGAAGGGGATATAGAAGGCAGAGATAGGTTTTGAATGGAGTACCTAACATGAACAAAATGCATATATTAGAATGCTAAAATCATAAAATACAGTTTAAATGGCAGTATATGTTTTGTGGTATACAGTTATACCTTCTGAAATGGCGCATGATCACCAAGTTGCTTTCCCATCATCATTATCCTCCGTAACCAATGGAAGAGAATACCTGGTCCAGATTCTACTACTGTTGAATCCATATCAGCCTGCCTGCCAAGTAGAGAAAGGTGCAACCATGCCTCTAATGTATCAGAGTCTTGATTGAGGGTGAATTTCTTTCCTGGATATGTTTTTTGCGCTTCAATTATTGCATCATTTTCATCTCTAGCAATTATCCATCGAGTACTGTCAGAATGTAGATTTTTATCCTGATCGTCTTCTAGTGTCACATACCAGGCAGGTATAGGGTATCCAGGCCCATATTTCTTTGAAACACAACAATCGTGTGCATTTTCAGACCACCTGAAAGCACAGCAGTAATGGATAGGTTTTATTTCAGAGTATTCAATTAATTTCATGTAATATTTGCATGAGATGACACATATCATGTGATATACCTCTGCAAATCTTGTTCACAGAGCTGCGGAAGCTTCTTGGATCTTATAGCAGCGAGGCCTAAGTTGGCCATGGTTTTGCAATTAAGAAACCACTGTAGCTTTATCATAGGCTCTACTACATCATTGCTCCTTGCATTAATAGATAAACTCATCTCACAGTATGCTGTGTCCTTGTATAACGCCTTAATTACAATTAAAATATATTACAACCAAAATCCACCATACAAAACAAGAAGGCCAAATAAGTAATCAATAAGTATATTACAAATATTTTAAATGGGATGCAGCTATCAAATAAGTAATCAATAATTTAGACATAATGAAGGATATTAGTATAGCATTAGATTCTAAAACAGCCATATTATGATTAGACGGTCCAAACCAGAATTAATAGAATCATTATCTATTGAAATCAAATGATAAGGTGTTTCCAGTACTAAAATACTGAATCAAGAGTAATGTAATGCTAGCATTTAGGCTGACATGACCTTGTATTGCTATGCAAGATTCTTCTTTGTCCCATGCATTAGAAAATAAATAGACGGAACACGGTTATGTTGAAAACGTCATTATATTTAACTATTTATCATCTTCATTTACTCATGCCATGTCACATATTATAATGCATATGCATATATTCATACAAAAAGATTGGCAATCAATTATTTTCAAAGACATTTCTGAAAGCATAATTAAACAGAATCAGTAATACCATATCCTTTAAGGCTAGAATCACAGCAGTTCGTGCATCAAATCTTCGCAGTCCTACAAATTTTTCACCTCCATTGTGGTTTATTTTTCCATCATCTGTGAAAATATTGACGAACTCAAGTCCATGCCGTTTCCCGACCTCAAAGGCATTTGGATCATGACCAGGTGCGATCTGCATAACAGGCCGGCAAACAACAATAACTAAGAGGGATCGAACATGAGAAATGTCGAAGTTGATAAAATAAGATAGGGATAATAAGCATCCCTCAGCATCAGCTCCTACCTTGACAGCTCCGGAAGTGGGATACTCTAACTCGGTGTCGCAGATTATTTGTAGTCTTCGGCCATTGAAGGGGTGGACTGCGCACTTTCCATGCAGATGCTTATACCTTTGGTCGTCAGGGTGTGTTGGGTATAGAAACCCCAGGTTCCCTAATCAAGCTAGACTCCTACTAGGACACCTTGTCCTACTAGGACTCCTCAATTGTAACCGACTAGGAGACTTACCATGTAAACCTCGCCCCCTGGATATATAAAGGAGGGCAGGGGTCCCTAGATTAGACCATGGGGCAACGCCGCCAGGCATTGCAACATCTCATCAATACAAGATACACCATACAGGACGTAGGGTATTACGCTCCGGCGACCCGAACCTGTCTAAACCGTCTCTTGTCACCTTCGGCTCTAGATTCTCGACGACTTCTCCCAAACCCTTCTCTCGGGGCACCCCCTCGAGAACCCAGTCAGCATAAATCGCCGACACTTTGGCGCCGTCCGTGGGATCATCTCGTCGAGTCTTCAGTAAAGAGCCGATGGCCACCTTCAGCGCCTCCATCGTCACCAAGTTCGAGGCAGGCGCCTCCTTCGTTTTCGGCTCCTGGCTTTGCATCGCGAACCAGGAAGGCGAACTCCAACACCAATTGCGCAACGAGACGGCTGCACCAGCTTCGTCACGCGTGCAAACCACTCCGCGAGGATCTCGGAAAATCCCAAATTCCGACACGATCCCTGGATCGTATCCTACTCGGAGGAGTACATGGCGCCCGAAGCAGATTCAATCCCGGGCCGACCATGTCAACCCAACCCCTATCAAGGGGCAGGATCAAGCCACGTGTCCAAGACTCCCTGGCGGACTCCGGATCACTTCCGAGTTCCGCCAGGGTTCAACGATTAGGACTGTGACAACAACCCCGCGGGTGCCCAGGAACCCTGGCTCCAACCCCCGCGGGACGAAGACTTCGCCACGTGGGCCGCGCGCATCCCAGTTTCCCTCCGGACTAACAAACTCAGCCGCGGTCCACCAGAAGCACCTGAAGAAGAAGGTTCTCCAACCCGGCGGAGCGACCTCGGATCTTGTCATGACCACAACTCCCTCGGGGGTTATCGTTCATTGGCCTGACATGGATCCCGAGGTAGCTCTTTTTGAAGCAAACGTACCTTCCACGGTACGGGACATCCTACCTCTGCTTCCTTTCCAAGAAGGCAGAGAGCTCCCTGCTGCCACGGGTAGCAGAAGAACCGGGCCTAGCAACCCCGGTCGCCAGTCCTGCGTGCTCCTCAATGAGCACAGCGATGAAGAAGTTGTCTCCGACGACGCCCCCACAGAGGAAGGAGAAACCGACGCGGACCGGGAACTTCGTATCGAGCGCAACCGCAACCGCGCCCTCCGACGTCGCTTCATCAAGAAGAAAAATCTCAACTCTGAGTTCGACAAACAAGACATCTTCAACTCCCCTGTGGCCAACATCTTGTTCGGGGTCAGCGTCTTCGAAGGTTTCCAAACAACCCCTGAGATCAACCTCGCCAAAGCCCGCCTAGAAGCCGCAGCGGCCATGGTTGATCGCTTGGACGGAGGTCGCTACGCTTCCAAAAGCAAGAGTTCGTCGCGCCACCAAGCACTGTCAGCCAGGCGTCAGAGCAGCCACTACGGCAGCTCCGCCGGAAGAACAAAGGACACAACTACACCTCGTGAGGAACCCCGCCGTCCTCGCGAGGAACCTCCCAGGTCCAACCGTCGCGAAGAACCCCGTCCGGCTCGTATTCACATCATCCAGAACGATGCCCGCAATGAAATCATTCGGATTAGGGAAGGAAGAGCTGCCATCCAGACCGTTCGCGCTGCTCAGTCTCCGCAGCAAAGAACGGAAGAATTCAACAAACTTCTCAAGAAGCGTTGTCCCTACCATCCGGACAGCAAGCACACCATGGGCGAATGCTCGCTCCTACGGGAAACTTTCGGCAAGCCCACCAAGAAACAGAAAACGGGTAGAGACGCAAGCCATCAAGCCAGTGGATACAGTTGCCACGAAGACAGTTGATCTCCAGACAGAAGATCCAACGAAGACGGCGGTGCTTGGCTCCATCCTTACTCCAGCGCAAAGCGCGCTCGTCAACTTCCTGCGGGCCCAAGCCGGGTTCTTTTTTCAATAAAGAACTCGGACCATTGCGCCAGCTGAGTTCTTATTTCAATAAAGAACTCGGACCGTGACGCTAGCCGAGTACTTTTTTCAGCAAAGTACTCGGACATCTTTGCTACACAGCTTCCTGACATGCCTGGAGTCTCCAGAGAGTTGATCAAGACCAAGCTGGGTTGTTTCGGCAACACATGTATTGATTGCTTCGGTACCACATGAACCAATTGCTCCGGCATCCAGAGTTCTTCTATAACATTGCTCCGGCAATACATGAACTGGTTGCTTCGGCATCCTGAGTTCTTCTGCAACAGTGTTTCGGCACCACGAAGACCAAATGCCCTGGCATCTTGCGTTCTTCTGCAAACATTGCTTCGGCAATACATGAACTGGTTGCTTCCGCACCATACGTTCTTTTGTACCGTTGTTTCGGCAACGCGATATACCTCAATGAAATTCCCTTTTCAGGGTTGTTTACTTTGTCTTTGCGACAATATTCACAACTTCCGTGTTCTTCCTAGACTCGGACAGTTTCCTCTTCACACATTCGGAGCTCACAAATGAGGTCTATCCGGGTTCCTTCGGGGCCGATAACGGATCTGTTCCTCTAATTTCGCTACTTCGCGATAATTTTCAGCTTAAAGCTGCCGCTCCGTGGGTCTCACTGGGTTCTTGCTCCGGCAAAACACATGCAGTTTGTTCCCAAGTATCCTCCTGGGATACACCTTACAAGATAGCTTATGCTATAAGAAATCTCCCTGGGTTCCTTCGGGTCCTTAACAGGGCTGTTTTTCAACAGTTAAAATTTACGCCATGTATATTTTGACTAAGTCCTGGTCATTGACACAGAGACGGCCAAGGGTTCTTAGAAATTCTTGGATTTTTTCTTCAAAACTTCCGTGTTCTTTCTAGACTCGGACAGTTTTCTTTTCATGCACTCGGAGCACATAAACGAGGTCTGTCCGGGTTCCTTCGGGGCCGATAACGGATCTGTTCCTCCAATTTCGCTACTTCGCGATAATTTTCAGCTTAAAGCTGCGCTCCGTGGGTCTCACTGGGTTCTTGCTCCGGCAAAACACATGCAGTTTGTTCCCAAGTATCCTCTTGGGGTACACTTTAAAAGATAGCTTATGCTATAAGGGATCTTTCTGGGTTCTTTCGAGGCCTTAACAGAATTGTTTCCCATGACGGAAGTCTCAAAAACGACTTTTTGTCACTGCCACACTATGTGATGGCACACCAGGGTTCTATCTTGAGAACTCTGGGTTTTTCTTCATACGGATAAAAATAGCTATGGCTATAGGGAGTCTTTCCGGATTCTTTTGAGGCCTCAACGGATCGTTCTCCATGACAATTCTCAGTTGCAGTTTTGACCAAATCAAGCTTCGGTGATAATTTTTCAGGATTATCAGCACGCCATCATAGTTCCGCGCACTTTCGTGCTCGGGGGCTGATGCAAGCTGGGTTCTTTTTTCAACAAAGAACTCGGACCACTACACCAGCTGAGTTCTTTTTCCATAAAGAACTCGGACCACCACGCCAGCCGGGTTCTTTTTTCAACAAAGAACTCGGACCATGATGCTCGCCGAGTACGTTTTCAGCAAAGTACTCGGACATCTTCGCTCCATCGGAGTTACATCAGATCTTCTACAAATCCTGGAGTCCAGATCCTTAATCCGATTTATTAAATCGGATCAAGGCTCGGGGGCTGCGGGTGCGTCATCAAAGATTCTTCGGAATTTTTCGGTTAATACCGAATCTCGGAGGCAACGCTAGGGTTCAAAAGAACTCGGATTCTTCGGAAATTGAAGCTCTTCGGGAAATATTCATTGAAGACCCTCGAATTCCTTCTTCAAAGCAAAACGAGGCTCGGGGGCTGCCCAATTGGGCGCACCTTTACGGTGCGCACCAATGAGATTCTCCAAAAAGTTTTTGAGCACCTCAAAGTCTTCATACAACCAAGCTGAGAGAACTCGGATGAATTCAGAAGAACTCGAGTTGGCAAACAACTCTGCAATATTCCAAGACTCACAGCAGGGTTGTACTTCAGGCAATGAAGCGCTCGGGGGCTTGTTGGGTATAGAAACCCCAGGTTCCCTAATCAAGCTAGACTCCTACTAGGACACCTTGTCCTACTAGGACTCCTCAATTGTAACCGACTAGGAGACTTACCATGTAAACCTCGCCCCCTGGATATATAAAGGAGGGCAGGGGTCCCTAGATTAGACCATGGGGCAACGCCGCCAGGCATTGCAACATCTCATCAATACAAGATACACCATACAGGACGTAGGGTATTACGCTCCGGCGACCCGAACCTGTCTAAACCGTCTCTTGTCACCTTCGGCTCTAGATTCTCGACGACTTCTCCCAAACCCTTCTCTCGGGGCACCCCCTCGAGAACCCAGTCAGCATAAATCGCCGACAGGGTGGACAGCTATTGCTGTATCAGCGAGCATGGTTTCAATCCGTGTAGTTTCTACAACAATCTCACCAAGTCCTTCCTCAATGCGATACGCAAAAGACACCAACACACCAAACTGTATGGAGCTGGGATAACCAGGGACCTTAATCATAGCCCCTTCATTCACATCTATACGACGAACCTGTCAACCCAGCATTTTCCAACTCAGAGAATTGCATGAAAGGATCAAAATGTCTATCACAAAAAAATATAAAGTTCCATCTACCTCAATGTCAGGAATTGCTGTTTGAAGTGTGCAATCCCAGTTCACAAGGCCAACATCTCTGAAAAGAGATAAAACAGCAACAACATGTGAAAAACTAAGTTTGCAAGTGAAAAAAGAACAGGAATATACAAGACAATAAGCAGGTAAACAATGGTAGAAAAATGATAGCTGCGAAAGTTTCTGTTTGAACACTTGAACGAAAGAGGGTGAGGAATCTGACCTGTATACAAGTTGTTGTTCATGCAGCTTGACAAACGATTCAGTTACAATTTTTGATTTGTAGGATGCCATTGTGCAAGCCTGTGGACAGATTGAAATGAAGTTACTGTGCGCGATCAAGGACAAGTCACTTTTTCCTTAATCCAAAATGAAATAAATAGGAAATTTACATTGTTGGACAAATCAAAAGAAGCCCCCAGCCGCTGCAACTTTGTCAGGATTCTGTCACAGTATAAATCTCTGAACGTCGATGCCTGTTCAGAAGATGGAAAATGAAACAAGCAGCATTTCTTAACATGGCACTTCCGAGTCCAAAAGAATATATTAGCAACAAAATTCTACTATATGTAGTTGTTCATTTCATTATATAAACAGCAGATATTAAACAAATTGCTAGATGCAGAACAGCAGATATTAAACTAATTTGTAGATGCAGAAACAGTAGATATTGAACTAATTCCTAGATGCAGACCTCAGCACTGTCCACTCCAGGGACCCAAATAACATTGAATGACGACATCCTGCGCCAGCGTACCATAACATCCTGCATTGGTTAATGCAAGGAGCTAAAATTAGTGCATAGTCAATGTCATATAGATCTCTGCAAACAACACGAAGGCTACCTGTATAGTCACTGTAAGTGCATGGTCCATGTCAAGAGTTCCAGTCACATTTGGAGGTGGCAGAACCTGAAAAGGAAGCACTTAGCTCTTTTGTTGGAACCTAATCCATGTTATGCAACAGTGATGTCAAAATATGTATTATCATGAATTATTTTTAATTATTTTATATCAGATATAGCAAAACTTCCAGAGCATGATTGCATACCATAACACATAGTGGCTTTGTGCTATCACAATCTGCCTTAAAACATCCTAACGATTCCCACAAGGAATACCATCTGCATACAGAAGTACAAATAAGGGGGGGAAACATGCAGTTTAGCTAGACATTTACATTGCTAGGGATTATAAAACCAACAAATACACAGTAAAAAAACTAGCATCTTACTGTTTCTCGACTTGAATTGGATTATATTTTTCTGCCATTGGACGTGCAATCACTTCCTTCTTTATAGCTTCCTTTGGATTTCCATCCTCCGCAGTTTTGAAAGCCTGTGACCAAGTCAAATGATGAAATGAGTATGAGGTGCAATGCCAAACAGAATCATTTTTTTATCATGCCACTTTCTAATGATTTCTAGTCAAGTTGCAGACTGAATCAAAAATAAGGAATACAATATAACCAATGACTAAAAAATAAGGAATTCAATATAACCAATGACTAACTTATAACCACAATAAAATGTCGTTCAGACTTCAGACTGCAGAACGGAGAAAATATCTCTTGTGTGCATGGTTGTGTGAAGAGGCAGCTTTATACTACCAACTGTACACAGATGTTTTCATCTTCATACCGCTCGTGCATTTGATTGGTGCCATGAATAGACATTCAGATGCATGTATTTATATAAAATTTCGTAAAACACAATCCAACCAAAGTAATAGTGAAGGGCGGAGCTTGCAGCCAAAGTGCACTGTCAGTATCTATCAAATGCAAATAAGGTGAGGTAAGTGACTACATGACCTTCTCCACCCCTGAAGTCCCCTCTTCCTGCACAAAAGCCACACCCACATCAGTCTCACAAACTAGAGATGAGATTCCGACGCGCAGCAGCGGAGGGACGGGTTGCTCGATCCGCGCTTCCTTACTTACCTCGCCCATTGCTCAGATCTACCCGCCGACGGCAGCCAGATCGAGCGGCGGCAAGACGGCGAGAGCGAGCAGACTGGCGAACGTGAACAGTGCTAGCCGCTAGGGTTTGGACTTGTGGATGCCGGGCGAAATGCGGAGGTGGGTCGGATAGTTTTCACTGGCACTGGCAGAGTGCTCCTCGTCGTCGTGAGCAGGCCGCCAGATGGGCCATGCTCGGCCGGGCCTGGGTAGTTTGGGCCTCGATAGACTTGAAGATAGAATAATCAACATGGCCTCCCGGCCCAGCTCGCATCCGGTCCACTTGTCCGTTTTGCCTGCAGCACCACGCCCCGGCCCAGCTCGCATCCGGTCCACTTGTCCGTTTTTGCCTGCAGCACCACGCCCCGGCCCAGCTCGCATCCGGTCCACTTGTCCGTTTTTTGCCTGCAGCACCACGCCCCGGCCCAGCTCGCATCCGGTCCACTTGTCCGTTTTTGCCTGCAGCACCACGCCCCGGCCCAGCTCGCATCCGGTCCACTTGTCCGTTTTGCCTGCAGCACCACGCCCCGGCCCAGCTCGCATCCGGTCCACTTGTCCGTTTTTGCCTGCAGCACCACGCCCCGGCCCAGCTCGCATCCGGTCCACTGGTCCGTTTTCTCCTCCACTTCACCCAACTTCTCCTGCGCCGCCGCAGATCCTGCGCCCAACTGCTCGACGCCGCAGATCCTGCGCCCAACTTCTCCTGCGCCGCCGCGCAGGCTCGCCGCCGGCGGCCGGCAGCTCCAACTCCACTGAGCCCCATTAATCCATTGCAAATTGTGGCCGACCTCGCACCGCGCCGCCCACCTCGCACAGGGCTTATACGGGGATGGCCCTACAGGCCGGCAGTTTATCGCGTTCGCCACCTCCTCTTGAAATGCTGCACGAACCTAAAAAATCTCTTGTAAAAGAAGTGCTATCATGGTCGATTGACGATATCTTGACCCACAAGTCGCTACCTTTTATGGTAATGATTCTCTCCCAGCAGGAAACATTCCTATTTTTATCTGATTGATTGATGATTGATTGTAAATGTTGCTTTGTTGTTATAGGTGGAAATGATCCCTACGGAATTCGAAACCGAGGTGGACTACTCAAAAGCATTCTATAAGTTAATTCTATGGGAGATTTGGCATAACATCTGCTCAGTTATGGATAACATCCCCATTGGCTCAACTGTGGAGGCTATCTCCAGTGAATCTGTGCTTGATCCCTGGCTCGATCCAGAGACGGGGGATTGGCCAAATAAGGGTGATATCCTGTTACTTTCATTATATAATTTAAAATCTGGAGACCAAATTCTCAAGGATGACGGCTTATGCACCATCCTAGTGGTTGAGAAAACTATAAAGGTGACTGAGTGGGATAATGGCACTAAGAGAGGGTCGATTATTGCCTTTCTATCAGAGTTGCCTCATGGTGTCAATCCTAGTCAGGGAGGGTTCTATGAGGTTTTGCACTTGGAAAATCTGAGTACTTATGAACGTAGTTGGCAAGTGATGATGGAAGGCTTCAAATGCAATTCAGCATTAATCAATCTCATATTGAATAAAAACAATAATAGTGTAAGTACCAGTCTCTCTCTCTCTCTCTCTCTCTCTAATTGGAATAACTTGAATAACTTTTCTATTCTTTTATTGTGCACTGAAGTGTCTGAGTTTATGCTGCAGGCTGATAGAGAATGTAGGAAATGCACATATAACGAAAATAGTTCTGCTGCTGCCTATGATAGTTTTGGACTGAATAGCTCACAGATTGATGCAGTGAAAAGTTGCATTTCAGCAGTTCAATGTTCTCATAGACCTTCTGCACAGCTAATTTGGGGCCCACCTGGCACAGGGAAAACTAAAACAGTTTCAGTAATGCTATATAGGCTCCTGCAATTGATGCCCTCTCTCAGAATTCTTGTATGTGCTCCAACCAACACAGCTGTCTTGCAATTGGCTTTCCATCTTGTTTCTCTAATAATTGAGAATACCTCTGAATCCAAAGAATTATTCAATGCCGTACTTTTGTTTGGGAATAAGGAACGCCTGATGAAGAAAGCTGGTAATAATAAAAAATTGTCAAAAATATTTGAGCACCTATCAAAAGGATCACTAGTAGAAAGAAGACTTGTGCTTTGCACTCCCTTTATGTCAAGTTGTTTGAGAGACAAGGTCTTCGACATCTTGGTTATTGATGAGGCAGCAAACTTAAAAGAATGTGAATCAATGATCCCTCTCGCATCTAGGAGGATAAATCATGTGGTGCTTGTTGGGGATGACAAACAACTACAATCAGTCGTAAAGAGCACGGTATGTCTTCATTATAAGATCATTTGAATGTATCCTTGATTCCTTGTGTTAGTGTGTTACCAATTATTATTTGTAGACTGCTAATACTTTCTCCTTGCTGGTAATTTCGTAATTATTAGATTGCTAAAGAGAAGAAGTTTGGGCGAAGCCTCTATGAGAGACTAAGTGAACTTGGTTTCCCAAAGCACATGTTAAAAATTCAATATAGAATGCACCCTTCCATCAGCAAGTTTCCAAATGAAGAGTTTTATGCTGGAGGCCTTGAAGATGGTCCCAATGTTAAGGACTATAACAACACTTATCTCGATGGCCATATGTATGGACCTTATTCATTCATCCATGTTGAAGATGGTTACGAAGAAAACATTGGTCAGGGCTCAAGAAATATTGTTGAAGCTGATGTGGCAGCCAATATTGTTGCCAGACTTGCTGAAGGTATGTCTAACATCTGAGCTTATAAAGAACATGTAAGTTTCACATTTCATTAAAGCTTCCTTGGTCTAAAACCACTGCAGCATGCACCAATCAGAGGAGAAAAACCACTGTTGGTATAATATCTCCATATGCAGCCCAAGTAATTTCTTTGAAAGATAGAGTTAACAGTTATAAGGAGCATGGCTTTCTTTTTGTTGAAGTATGCACCGTTGATTCATGTCAAGGTGATGAGAAGGACATAATAATCCTTTCAACAGTCAGACACAATCGTTCTGGGAATATAGGCTTTCTCGAATGTGATAAGAGAACTAATGTGGCCTTGACAAGAGCAAAGTATGTTAAATTTTGTTCCTTTTTGTTGGCAATGGACCAGCCTTCGGATACTTAATCAATTCAATATCTCAGTACATACTTGTCTAAATAATTATTTTTTCCACAGGAACTGCATGTGGATCCTTGGGCATGAAACGACACTCCTGCAACATAAGACAACATGGTCTCGTTTAGTCAAAGACGCGAAGGATCGTCAATGTTTCTTTGACGCTCGCGATGATTATTCTCTTGCTAGAGCAATGGATCAGTCGGTGAGAGACAATGTTTCGCGGCCGAACATTAAATTCCAGTGTGCTCCAGATGCACAACTCGCAGGTGATAGCTGTGGTGAAGCCAGCATGGACAATAATCCCACTGCATCTCTTCATGAAGCGAGCCATGACATGATGTCTGTTGATGAGAATCTGTTGAAGTATTCTGGTGAAGCCAGCAAGGAAAATCAAGCTGACAGTTCTATGGACAATAAGAAAATTGAAGAGAAGACTATGTGTGATGATAGTGCTAACAGTGCCAAAACCAAGATGTGTGATGACGATAAGAATGATGTGAATGCTGAAGGCAACAAGGAAATTCAAGATACGACTGAAGGCAACAAGGTGAAGGAGGTGCCTATGCAGGCAGAAGTGGCTGCAGAGAAGACTTGCCAGCTCTTGCCCAGTTGTTCAAGGAAGAGGATCAATTCTTTGCAGGAGGACCAGCCTGCTGGTCAGTTCGCAGAGCAAGTGCATCTTGCTCAGCTCCCACCCAGGCCTTCAAGGAAGAAGGCCTGCCTCAGTCAGTCTGCTCCAATTGCTCAAGTCACAGTTGAAATGGCTGCGCTAGAGGATGCTCAAATTGACCTTCTGGGTGCTTTGCCCCAACTAGCTGAGGCTGTAGCCAGGACGCCTGTGAACTACGAAGAACGAAAAGAGAGGGAGAAGTTGGTTAAATGTGTAAATTTATATGAACAGGCCAGATCTGCAAGCGATGAGCGTTTTTGGTCCAACGTGCATATGGATCTATACAACAGTCTTTTTAGCAAGAAGAAATGTGCTGACAACAAATGGATTGATTGGGGATATATAAGACATTTACCGGGTGTGCGAGATGTTGAGACAGCATGTCGTAACATTGGTCTTCATAAATTGATGGCTCTAAAACAGAACTGGTATGAAGAGCCAATCAAACAGTTCTACTCCACATTGTCCATAAATCGAAGTAGGACCTCAGTGACATTTATGGCAGGCATAAATAAGAAGATTACTGTGACGAAGAGATTTTGTCAGAATGTTCTACATGTTTCGTCCAAGCACGATGATAAGATTAAAAGCAAATTGACTGATGCAGAAGAAAAAGAGCTCAAGAGTGCAAATAAGGACCAACAGGATGCAGTAGAAAAGATTATTAGAAAAACTATCTATCCCCTGATTGGAGATCGAGGTAAGACCCATGGACCATGTAGGGTCCTGCAGTATCATATTTTGTTCGGGAAGCCTTTCGACATTGTAGACATGATGTTCAATTGTATGCAAGAGAATTACAGGCATAAAAATAAGACAATGGGATATGCTCCATACATCATGTTACTAATTAACAGTGCAACCAAGGAGGAATTTGTACCGGAGAGTGGAAAATGTGTAGAGCACAAAAGGTACGGAATGGAGAACACTGAACCATGCACTTGAGTTGTGGAAGTCTTGATGAAAATCTTCCAGCGCCATGGACATCGTCTTCACCCAAACTCATCCTAGTGACGCGCTGAAGAAAGGGAAGGAGAAGGTCGTCGAGGGGGAGAGCGCGTGCTGGGGTAATTGGGGTGATCAGCTTCACAGTGATTCTTGGTGTGAGGACTGCTCATCCTGTCAACTCACTGTGGTGCTCCTGGGATACTGACATGAAAGATAATGAGGATGAAACCTTCTCTCAAAGGTCTGTGGCTGCTCATGAAACTTCTAGCTGTTTGCCCGCAGACTTCAAGAGCATCTCAATCAGGAACAGCCAGGCTCTCAGCATTCCGAAGCGGTTGTTAGTTACCCTGGACTACTCAAGTCTTAATATTTCTGTTTCCTTTTTGGTGTCTTTTCCAACTAACTTTTGTTTCTTAGTTGTTTTTGCCTTTTGTGTGCAAGAGTTTAGCCCCCAGACCGGGAGCAGAAAGAAAATACACAAGTCAAAAGTGACTACACACCCCAAGTTTGGGCCCTCTTCCTGAGTAGGATGTCTTCTTTTGTTCTTGAAGCGACCTGCAAAGCTGTCTCTTGATGTTGATCAGTTGGCTGACATCTTGTAGGTTGATACAACAACATCCTGGGCATTACATGAGCAAAGATGCTGAGCATGCCAGATTTGCTGCAAGAGGTCAGTTTAGTTCTGTAAGTTGTCACATGGTGTGAGGGTACTTTATCATTTGCGAAATCAATATAGATATGTTTATGCATAGCCAGATCTTATATTTATGGACAACAGCAACACTCAGGAGAGACATCACACGGTGGCGACTTGGTGATGGGAGGGACCAGTGACCAGTGTGGATCTCTAATGGAGCAGAAAACGGACCAGTGGACCGGATGCGAGCTGGGCCGGGGCGTGGTGCTGCAGGCAAAAACGGACAAGTGGACCGGATGCGAGCTGGGCCGGGGCGTGGTGCTGCAGGCAAAAACGGACAAGTGGACCGGATGCGAGCTGGGCCGGGAGGCCATGTTGATTATTCTACGCCATTGAGCTGGGCCGGGGCGTGGTGCTGCAGGCAAAACGGACAAGTGGACCGGTACATGAGATCACAGAGTCACTTGGGGGAACAGGGTGATGGGGGTCACAGATGGGTACACAGCTTGTATGTGACATCAAACAAGAGTTAGATAGATGGCTAGAAATGTCATGTACATTAAATTTTCGACTGAATACTAGTACCTTTTTTTTTTACTGAGTTACCTTAAAATTGTACACGGCTCGTATTATATATACCCAATTAAAAAATATGTTACATACTTGAAGTTTTGCGTCCATCTTTAATAGCTGTCACATTACTTGAAGTTGTTTATTTGATAGACGAGATAAATCTTCTGAATCTAATTACTCTATAATTAGTTATAAGTGCTACAATAACCTAAATAATCTTCTGAATCTAATTACTCTATAATTAGCTATAAGTGCTACAATAACCTAAATATGCTAATGATGAATTAATTATAGTTAAAACATTTGTCTCGTAGTTTACAGGTAGGTTCTTAAATTGGTTTTTTTATTAGTGTCTAAAATCACATTTAAACATTCGGTCAAACATGATGCATCTACGAGAAAACCTTCTGCAAGCAGCACTAGTAGTTCTCGAGGTTACAAAAATGATTGACAAAGGAGCATGGACAAGCTCGATCGAGATTCTAGAATACTACAACAAAGGTTAGTCATGTCTGCAGTATTTTCAGCAACTGTTTGGAGCATAATGAAGGGCAGTCTTAAGCCCACAACTGTAACAGTCCACAATTTTCAAAATGTGAAAATTTTTAAAACTTTTGTTGTGCTTGAAAAGTTTGGCTTACCCTAAGGATGTCTTCTTCTCTCTCCTAAAAAATTCCTAGGAAAATTGGATTTATTGCTTAAGGACCATGTTGATGCTAGGGTGGCATTCGGATTTTCCTTTGGTTTTTATTTGGATCTTTGTGTGGGGTTTGAATTTGAATTTAAAATTCAAATTGTAAACCTAAAACTAATTTTGGCTCTAACTAAAACTAACCCAGAAACCGGCCTACGCCTAGTTTCCGGCCCAGCCCATCTCTCTCTCTCTCGCGTGCGTTGAAGCCCAGCAGGCCGCCGGCCCAACCGCGCTCGCGCGCCCGCTTCCGCTGACAGGTGGGGCCCACCTGTCGGCGCCGAGCCGAGCCCGCGCGCTCTCTCTTTCCCTCTCTCTCTGCTCCGCCGGACCCACCTGTCGGCGCCATCTCTCTCCCTCGCGCGCGCAGCCGCTCTCCCTCTTTTCCTCTCGCTGACAGGTCGGCCCCACCTGTCAGCTTTGCCCTCAACCTCCCGACAGGGTCACGCGATTCGCATGACCCCGTCGCCGGCCGCCCTCCCGCGCTGCCCAGCCGCGCCGCGGGAATCCTCTAGAAGCAGCTCACGCGCGCTGCACGCCCCGCGCTGCCCGTGACCCCCCCTTTTTGCCCCTCAAAACCCTAGCCGCTGCTCCCTTGGATGCACGCCGCGTGTCCACGCCGGCTTCACTGCTCACCGCCGCCGTCCATCGCGTCGCAAGCCCTATGTAACACCCCTGGTGTTAATTAACACTAAAATGATGTTTAAGTTAAACTAAGGACAATTCAAAAGTGAAATTAAAGAAAATGAGGAAAAGTTATCAAATTTGAGTCAAAAACCATTTAAATGGAGCAATAAAGAAACTTTGAAAACTTTCTAAAAACTTGAAAAAGTGCAAATGGGAAAGTTGGAGTATAAGTCAAACCAATAAACTTTCCTTTTCAAACCATAGCCTAAAAATGTTTGGAAGCATCTCAAAATTCAAACCCTAATCTTGGAATTTGAATTTTCCAATTCAAATTCAAGGCTGAAATGGAATCTTAGTCAAATCTCACGATTTTACCACAGAACATCAAAATCTCCAAAAAGAAAAGTTGTACATCTTCACATTTCTGAACTTTGCCTCCATTGGCACTTTGGCCAATTTTGCCATCTAGCCCCTCGAATTTCAAAAATTCAGTTCAAAACAGGGTTTTACCCCCTTTTGAATTACGGCCAAATTTTCTTCTTTTTCTCATCAACTCCAGTGCAGGGACGTGTCTCATGAAATTCTAAACAACTTTCATGTTGGAAGATTTTCGAGCCACGTTCAAATTTTTGGAGTTTGAGCCATGCCAACCAAGTTGACCTTTGCCCGGCAGAGGCGCGCTCACGGGTTGCCCACGCCGCGCCCGCGCGTGCCGCGCTCGCCGCCGGCAGCCCCCTGTCGCCGTCCGTCCTCGACTGAGCCGGCCAATGGCACGGCTGCGTGTCTCCGCTCACGGAGCACGCGTCTGGCCAGCTCGCGTGGCCAAGGGCGCACTGTAGCGCTGACCCGAGCCTCGCCGTCGCGTCGCCGCCGTGAGCCGCCGGACAAAAGCGCCGCCGCCGTTGCCCACCGGTCCATCGCGCGACTTTTGCGCCCACGCGCGTCGCTTTTCCCCTCCGCCCTGTCTCTTCTCCTCGCCCACGCGCGCCTGCCGCCTGCCGCTCGCCTGCGCGCGTGTTGACGCCGGGAAAAGGCGCCAACGGCCGCGGCAGAGCCGCTGTTGCCGCGACAGCTCACCGAGCTGCCCCAGTCCCCATCCCGTGCTGCCCGAGCACCCTCTTCCTTCCCTCTACCTCCTACTTAAACCCCCAAACAGTTTCCTCCCTCTCCGCGCCGGAAAACCCTCGCCGGAGCTCGCAGAGCCGCCGCCGAGCTCACTCTCGTGGACAGCTCTCTCCGTTGCTCCTCCGGCCAAACCGAGGCTCGCACCATCACCCACTGCCACTCCTCGACCAAGCCCCGACCCTTTTCCGCCACCACAGCCGCCGGCGCAGCTCGCCGGAGAAGCCCGAGCTTTCCGCCGCCGCCCGCGCACGTGCACAGCTCGCTCCGCTCCTCCTCCGGCTGAACCGAGGGCACCAACAGCTTCGCCGTGCCGCACTGGTGCTCACCGACCCCTTCCCCGACCTTCTCCGACCCCGGCGCCGTCGGTCACCGCTCGCCGGAGCAAGCAGAGCCGCCACCACCGTCGCTGACCTCGTTCCCGGCCATCCCCGCCGTCGACTCCTAGCTTAAAAGGACCGCGGTGAGCCCCTCTCCGTTTTCCCCCACTTTCCCGGCCCGGTCTCGCCGCCGTTTGGCCGGCGTACGCACGCCGGCGAACTCAGGGACCCCGGTGTATCTTCGACCTTTTTACAGGGGGCCGACTGTAAGATGTAGGGACCTTTTTGTAAGACTTTCAAAACTTCTAGGGTTCACGGCGCAAATAGATTCTATCTTTTTAACACTATTCACTGAAATCTTCAAAAATTCATAGAAAATCGTAGAAAAATCAGAAAAATGCCAAACCAATTTTGTAGTGACCAGTGATTCAAGAAGCCCAACTTCTTCCTTTGCACCTCACTCAGTTGAGCTTTAGATTTTGAAATATAAATTCAAATCCGTTTGGACCCTTTTCATCATAGTTCAAAATCTACACATGCACTTGAGCTGGTCTTGGGATATGTTGTTAGTGTGATTGTCATTAGCTTAATGCGCAATTGGTGCACAAAAATTCCCAGTGGATTTAGAGTTATGAATTTCCAAACTTATAACTTGCTGTTTTGGCAAATAAATCACAGAAAATAATTCACACAGTGAAAAATCACCTCCTTCACACAGAAACTTAATCAAGACATTAGAAACCTTAGAAAAATGAAAATGGTAATTTTTGGACACTGGAAAATGGCTAAATGAGTTTTGGTAGTTTAAACATGGTGAAATTCCACAAAAATAACCATAAATCCATACCACATGTAAACTTGCAGAGAGGTCACCCTTGGAACCCTAAGTCACTGTGCCAAGTGGTGTGGACAGAAACCTTGTAGTTATTGTTGTAGGAATTTAGTTCCCTTTTAGGCAAAAAGATAAGAGCAATTTTAATAAATTATAGAAAAATCAACTTGAGCCAAATTTTGGGCTAGTCTCCTGCCTTGGCATGAGTAAGCCTCTGGCCAAATGGCACATAAAAATAATATTCCTAAGTTCACCTTTTGAATAATAGAAAAAGGACTTAAATAGTGGAAAAGAGAAGAAAAAGAAAAAGAAAAGAGAAAAACCTAAATCTCTAAAATCAAATTAAAGGTTCAAAATGAAAAGGGTATATTCACTTATAATTAATGTTTATCCTTTCCAATTCATTAACCAAGAATTAAACAAACCCTAAATATATTAAGTCTCGATATTTAAACATTCATGCATTTCGTGTAGATTCGGGTCTCGCCGACGGAGTCTACGAGCTAGTTCCCGCTGCCGAGGAGATTGCCCAGGAGTCCGAGGTGAACGTGGTGTACGTGGATCCGAGCCCCGAGCAGGAGTACCACTTCGAGCCGGAAGGCAAGCCCCGGAGCATAACCTGACGTTTGAAACACTAGAGATGATGGACGGATGATTGTAGATACCCGTCTATCGATGGTTTAATTGGAAACATGTGGTACTTTTGTGTCAAGCGTTTGAATGTACCACATATATGCACGGACTATGGGACCGGTAAGTCCCGGTATCCGATTGATGCGAGCAGGTCCGACAGCTCTCTGTCTTGGAAACGTTATCCCATGGGCACATGAGGGTAGTTGCGTGAGTCCCAGTAGTGGTAAACCTTTACCCTGAGGCATTGGGACTCGGGAGCCACTCGCAGAGAGAGGAGAAAGGATTGGGGTGTGTTGGCATTTCCAACCATTCCGTATGTGTGGGGTTTTCCCTGGCCAGGTAGTAAATTCGGTTCGAACTGTCCGCTTCTCGCGGTTAATGAGACTGCTTGACCGATGTATGACATATTATGAAGTGAAACTGGGAAGGATGAAATCTTTGTATGGAATAATTGTATTGCAAAACTTGATTGTTTAGCTAGGCTCACCTAGAATGGATAGGCTAAAGAAATTAAAATCAAAGTGGAGAAATTAGAAATCAGCTTAGTCGCTTTTGGCAAAAGAACCCCACTAGCCAAACAGCCTCTCATCTTAGTAGTCGGTGATGTAGTGATCACCAGTCGGGTAAGTCTTGTTGAGTATAACTAGTATACTCAGCCTTGCTTGTGGCTAAATTTTCAGGACCGTCCCCTCAGGAGGTAGCTGCCTCTATGGCTTGGGCCTCCCAGCTTCCTCCTGGTTACAGCATCGAGTGGGAGCCGACCTCTCCTGAGGATCGTGAGGAGTAGCGTCACGGCTGACTTCATCGTGACGATACTATGGATCGTTGCTAGTATCTCGTTTACTTTCCGCTGCATGAACTCAAACTATTTTATTTATCATTTCAATTTGGTTGTAATAACTCTGAACCTTGTTGTAATTTGAATTGTGGAACGATGTGATCTTTGGAACTCTCCTTCGAGTGAGCGTATGGACGGACGATCTTCAGTTGCAGTTAGTCGAGCTCGACTCGACGGTCGAATCCGCACTTGGGAACATTTTCGTGTATTAGCACCAATGGAAGGTGGAATATACTTAAGTGGGCCCATTTCTCGGGTAAGATTGCTACACCCTACCTACCCCGCGCGGACGCCCAGGAGCCCTAGCCATCGTCTACAAATACCCGTGTGCCTTCCCATCGAACCCTAGCCGCCAATTTGGGGTTTTCCCCTTTCCACCCGCCGCCATCGGAGAAGAAGAAGGAGAAGGGAGAGGAGGAGGAGAAGGGAGAGGGCCGCGGCAAGGAGGTGCCTTGCCGTGCCTCGAGCCAAGGCGGAGCTCGCGGGACAAAGAAGAGCACCGAGCCACGCCGCCGCGGGAGCTGCACACCGACGTCGACGACGCCAAGCCGGGGACGAGGACGAACGCCGACCACGAGCCGCGCCTCCACACCATGCCTGCCTGCCTCGACTCGCCACAGCCCCGTCGAACATCCCGCGTCGCCAAGCTCTCCTTTTTCGAGCCCAAGGTGAGCCTTTTTCCTCGCCGCGTCGCTGCTCTGCTCTGGCGGGTCGCCGTGAGCCAGCCGTAGTACGTCGCCGCCATAGGACCCCCTACCCTCTCTGTCCGGCCGTCGTGCCACTTGCAGGAGCCCGAAGCTAGCGCCTTTTGGCATGGGACGCGACCGCGGGCGCGCGCAGCCGCTGCCCCGCGAGTTCGCCGTCGCGGCGAGCCGTTCCGGCCGCCGAGCCGCCTCGTGGCGCTTCGCCACGCTCGCGCACGCACTCGTGCGCGGTGCGCTGGCATGCGCACGTGAACGCGCATGCGCACACACGTACACGGGAGCTGTGCGAGCTC
The DNA here is from genome assembly GCA_015342445.1 of Digitaria exilis. NCBI lineage: Eukaryota > Viridiplantae > Streptophyta > Magnoliopsida > Poales > Poaceae > Digitaria > Digitaria exilis. The sequence continues at coordinate 15,684 of JACEFO010002268.1, read as the reverse complement.
GGGAACGCGTCGAGCGTTCGCTCGCCGGCGTTCGGCCATGCCGTTGCGGCATTTCACCGAACGCCTGGCAGGCGCGCTCTCGGCGCCACCCCACGCCCGCACGGTGCTGGCCACACGGGCGCTGGCCGCACGGGATCGCTGCGCTGCCGCAGCGGATCCCTGGGCCGCGCCTCGTGTAGGCTGGGCCGCGCCGCTGTGGGCCGCGCCTGGCCCATGGCCGGTTTCGGCCCAATGGGCGAGCCGAGCCGCGGTGCCGCACTGACCGCGGGGGCCCACCAGTCGGTGACCAGCCCCCACTGACCGCTGGGACCCACGCGCTGACGTGTGGGGCCCACTGACCGCTGATCGTTGACCGGACGTCATCACCCGGTGGCCCCTGCGCTGACGTCAGCATGTCGTCATGATGACGTCAGCAGGCCACGTGTCGCTCTGTGATTTTTCCTAGGTTTTCCATTTTCCAAAATATGTTTAATAATTTCAGAAAATGCTTTAAACTTAGAAAATTCATAACTAATTCAGTTTAACTCGGAAAAATGTGAGATCAACTTCTATAATTTTCTAAAATCATGAATAACACTTTACAAATGCAATTGAAGTTATTTGGGTCTTTCTTGGGTTCCTTTTTGGCTCTTCTTTGCAAATAGGCCCCTAGACTTACACGAAATTACGATCAGGAGCCGCCGCCGGAGGAGCATTGACCGAGGAGGACCACTTCACCGAGGAGGACGACTACCCCACTCGTTCAGGTTCACGCCCGACTGCTTCTTTGATTACCTATAGGCATTGCTTATTAGATACGCTATGCTTGCATGTGTTGTTTGAGCTGTGAACCTTGCATAGCGTGTTTTATTTATCGTATGCCTTGTTACCTACTGCTTATCATGTCGTACCTTGTTATATGATGATGATGATGAGATGCTATGCTTGCTTGTGTGCGGGATATGTGGTAGATATTCTTGGCGTGTGTGTGGGGATAAAACTGGGAAGGTGTATGCCTGGTCGGCCTCCCGGTGCTACCAGCTAGTACATTGCAAGCAACTATTTTGTTGGTAGGTCCTATGATTAAAATTGTGCATGATGCAAATTAAGATCCAAGTCTTATTTAAATGCATGATATTATTTCAATGTCTGCCCTTAGATGAAAATGATGACTGGACTACAAGTGGTGATTGGACTGTCTATCTTCTTTTGTTTACTAAACAGCACTAGAAGGTAATGAATTTGCTAATGTTTTATTGTTACCACTAGCACTGCGGCCCACTGCGGCAGGCCGAGCCCAGCAGCCAGCTTGGAAGCCCACGCCGGTCCATCATCTTCCTGCTTTTGTCGAATACGGCGGTCCATCTTCCTGCTGTCCACCGTAGTCCCGGCGGACGTTTCGGACGATTCAACTATAAGAACACGCTCCTCGCACGCTCGTCGATTCATATGATGGCGTAGAATAATCAACATGGCCTCCCGGCCCAGCTCGCATCCGGTCCACTTGTCCGTTTTGCCTGCAGCACCACGCCCCGGCCCAGCTCGCATCCGGTCCACTTGTCCGTTTTTGCCTGCAGCACCACGCCCCGGCCCAGCTCGCATCCGGTCCACTTGTCCGTTTTTTGCCTGCAGCACCACGCCCCGGCCCAGCTCGCATCCGGTCCACTTGTCCGTTTTTGCCTGCAGCACCACGCCCCGGCCCAGCTCGCATCCGGTCCACTTGTCCGTTTTGCCTGCAGCACCACGCCCCGGCCCAGCTCGCATCCGGTCCACTTGTCCGTTTTTGCCTGCAGCACCACGCCCCGGCCCAGCTCGCATCCGGTCCACTTGTCCGTTTTTTGCCTGCAGCACCACGCCCCGGCCCAGCTCGCATCCGGTCCACTTGTCCGTTTTGCCTGCAGCACCACGCCCCGGCCCAGCTCGCATCCGGTCCACTTGTCCGTTTTTTGCCTGCAGCACCACGCCCCGGCCCAGCTCGCATCCGGTCCACTTGTCCGTTTTGCCTGCAGCACCACGCCCCGGCCCAGCTCGCATCCGGTCCACTTGTCCGTTTTTGCCTGCAGCACCACGCCCCGGCCCAGCTCGCATCCGGTCCACTTGTCCGTTTTTGCCTGCAGCACCACGCCCCGGCCCAGCTCGCATCCGGTCCACTGGTCCGTTTTCTCCTCCACTTCACCCAACTTCTCCTGCGCCGCCGCAGATCCTGCGCCCAACTGCTCGACGCCGCAGATCCTGCGCCCAACTTCTCCTGCGCCGCCGCGCAGGCTCGCCGCCGGCGGCCGGCAGCTCCAACTCCACTGAGCCCCATTAATCCATTGCAAATTGTGGCCGACCTCGCACCGCGCCGCCCACCTCGCACAGGGCTTATACGGGGATGGCCCTACAGGCCGGCAGTTTATCGCGTTCGCCACCTCCTCTTGAAATGCTGCACGAACCTAAAAAATCTCTTGTAAAAGAAGTGCTATCATGGTCGATTGACGATATCTTGACCCACAAGTCGCTACCTTTTATGGTAATGATTCTCTCCCAGCAGGAAACATTCCTATTTTTATCTGATTGATTGATGATTGATTGTAAATGTTGCTTTGTTGTTATAGGTGGAAATGATCCCTACGGAATTCGAAACCGAGGTGGACTACTCAAAAGCATTCTATAAGTTAATTCTATGGGAGATTTGGCATAACATCTGCTCAGTTATGGATAACATCCCCATTGGCTCAACTGTGGAGGCTATCTCCAGTGAATCTGTGCTTGATCCCTGGCTCGATCCAGAGACGGGGGATTGGAGTAGGAAAATAAAGGTAAAAATCTGGCTCTGTGTGAAAAAGGGTGTGGATTGGCCAAATAAGGGTGATATCCTGTTACTTTCATTATATAATTTAAAATCTGGAGACCAAATTCTCAAGGATGACGGCTTATGCACCATCCTAGTGGTTGAGAAAACTATAAAGGTGACTGAGTGGGATAATGGCACTAAGAGAGGGTCGATTATTGCCTTTCTATCAGAGTTGCCTCATGGTGTCAATCCTAGTCAGGGAGGGTTCTATGAGGTTTTGCACTTGGAAAATCTGAGTACTTATGAACGTAGTTGGCAAGTGATGATGGAAGGCTTCAAATGCAATTCAGCATTAATCAATCTCATATTGAATAAAAACAATAATAGTGTAAGTACCAGTCTCTCTCTCTCTCTCTCTCTCTCTAATTGGAATAACTTTTCTATTCTTTTATTGTGCACTGAAGTGTCTGAGTTTATGCTGCAGGCTGATAGAGAATGTAGGAAATGCACATATAACGAAAATAGTTCTGCTGCTGCCTATGATAGTTTTGGACTGAATAGCTCACAGATTGATGCAGTGAAAAGTTGCATTTCAGCAGTTCAATGTTCTCATAGACCTTCTGCACAGCTAATTTGGGGCCCACCTGGCACAGGGAAAACTAAAACAGTTTCAGTAATGCTATATAGGCTCCTGCAATTGATGCCCTCTCTCAGAATTCTTGTATGTGCTCCAACCAACACAGCTGTCTTGCAATTGGCTTTCCATCTTGTTTCTCTAATAATTGAGAATACCTCTGAATCCAAAGAATTATTCAATGCCGTACTTTTGTTTGGGAATAAGGAACGCCTGATGAAGAAAGCTGGTAATAATAAAAAATTGTCAAAAATATTTGAGCACCTATCAAAAGGATCACTAGTAGAAAGAAGACTTGTGCTTTGCACTCCCTTTATGTCAAGTTGTTTGAGAGACAAGGTCTTCGACATCTTGGTTATTGATGAGGCAGCAAACTTAAAAGAATGTGAATCAATGATCCCTCTCGCATCTAGGAGGATAAATCATGTGGTGCTTGTTGGGGATGACAAACAACTACAATCAGTCGTAAAGAGCACGGTATGTCTTCATTATAAGATCATTTGAATGTATCCTTGATTCCTTGTGTTAGTGTGTTACCAATTATTATTTGTAGACTGCTAATACTTTCTCCTTGCTGGTAATTTCGTAATTATTAGATTGCTAAAGAGAAGAAGTTTGGGCGAAGCCTCTATGAGAGACTAAGTGAACTTGGTTTCCCAAAGCACATGTTAAAAATTCAATATAGAATGCACCCTTCCATCAGCAAGTTTCCAAATGAAGAGTTTTATGCTGGAGGCCTTGAAGATGGTCCCAATGTTAAGGACTATAACAACACTTATCTCGATGGCCATATGTATGGACCTTATTCATTCATCCATGTTGAAGATGGTTACGAAGAAAACATTGGTCAGGGCTCAAGAAATATTGTTGAAGCTGATGTGGCAGCCAATATTGTTGCCAGACTTGCTGAAGGTATGTCTAACATCTGAGCTTATAAAGAACATGTAAGTTTCACATTTCATTAAAGCTTCCTTGGTCTAAAACCACTGCAGCATGCACCAATCAGAGGAGAAAAACCACTGTTGGTATAATATCTCCATATGCAGCCCAAGTAATTTCTTTGAAAGATAGAGTTAACAGTTATAAGGAGCATGGCTTTCTTTTTGTTGAAGTATGCACCGTTGATTCATGTCAAGGTGATGAGAAGGACATAATAATCCTTTCAACAGTCAGACACAATCGTTCTGGGAATATAGGCTTTCTCGAATGTGATAAGAGAACTAATGTGGCCTTGACAAGAGCAAAGTATGTTAAATTTTGTTCCTTTTTGTTGGCAATGGACCAGCCTTCGGATACTTAATCAATTCAATATCTCAGTACATACTTGTCTAAATAATTATTTTTTCCACAGGAACTGCATGTGGATCCTTGGGCATGAAACGACACTCCTGCAACATAAGACAACATGGTCTCGTTTAGTCAAAGACGCGAAGGATCGTCAATGTTTCTTTGACGCTCGCGATGATTATTCTCTTGCTAGAGCAATGGATCAGTCGGTGAGAGACAATGTTTCGCGGCCGAACATTAAATTCCAGTGTGCTCCAGATGCACAACTCGCAGGTGATAGCTGTGGTGAAGCCAGCATGGACAATAATCCCACTGCATCTCTTCATGAAGCGAGCCATGACATGATGTCTGTTGATGAGAATCTGTTGAAGTATTCTGGTGAAGCCAGCAAGGAAAATCAAGCTGACAGTTCTATGGACAATAAGAAAATTGAAGAGAAGACTATGTGTGATGATAGTGCTAACAGTGCCAAAACCAAGATGTGTGATGACGATAAGAATGATGTGAATGCTGAAGGCAACAAGGAAATTCAAGATACGACTGAAGGCAACAAGGTGAAGGAGGTGCCTATGCAGGCAGAAGTGGCTGCAGAGAAGACTTGCCAGCTCTTGCCCAGTTGTTCAAGGAAGAGGATCAATTCTTTGCAGGAGGACCAGCCTGCTGGTCAGTTCGCAGAGCAAGTGCATCTTGCTCAGCTCCCACCCAGGCCTTCAAGGAAGAAGGCCTGCCTCAGTCAGTCTGCTCCAATTGCTCAAGTCACAGTTGAAATGGCTGCGCTAGAGGATGCTCAAATTGACCTTCTGGGTGCTTTGCCCCAACTAGCTGAGGCTGTAGCCAGGACGCCTGTGAACTACGAAGAACGAAAAGAGAGGGAGAAGTTGGTTAAATGTGTAAATTTATATGAACAGGCCAGATCTGCAAGCGATGAGCGTTTTTGGTCCAACGTGCATATGGATCTATACAACAGTCTTTTTAGCAAGAAGAAATGTGCTGACAACAAATGGATTGATTGGGGATATATAAGACATTTACCGGGTGTGCGAGATGTTGAGACAGCATGTCGTAACATTGGTCTTCATAAATTGATGGCTCTAAAACAGAACTGGTATGAAGAGCCAATCAAACAGTTCTACTCCACATTGTCCATAAATCGAAGTAGGACCTCAGTGACATTTATGGCAGGCATAAATAAGAAGATTACTGTGACGAAGAGATTTTGTCAGAATGTTCTACATGTTTCGTCCAAGCACGATGATAAGATTAAAAGCAAATTGACTGATGCAGAAGAAAAAGAGCTCAAGAGTGCAAATAAGGACCAACAGGATGCAGTAGAAAAGATTATTAGAAAAACTATCTATCCCCTGATTGGAGATCGAGGTAAGACCCATGGACCATGTAGGGTCCTGCAGTATCATATTTTGTTCGGGAAGCCTTTCGACATTGTAGACATGATGTTCAATTGTATGCAAGAGAATTACAGGCATAAAAATAAGACAATGGGATATGCTCCATACATCATGTTACTAATTAACAGTGCAACCAAGGAGGAATTTGTACCGGAGAGTGGAAAATGTGTAGAGCACAAAAGGTACGGAATGGAGAACACTGAACCATGCACTTGAGTTGTGGAAGTCTTGATGAAAATCTTCCAGCGCCATGGACATCGTCTTCACCCAAACTCATCCTAGTGACGCGCTGAAGAAAGGGAAGGAGAAGGTCGTCGAGGGGGAGAGCGCGTGCTGGGGTAATTGGGGTGATCAGCTTCACAGTGATTCTTGGTGTGAGGACTGCTCATCCTGTCAACTCACTGTGGTGCTCCTGGGATACTGACATGAAAGATAATGAGGATGAAACCTTCTCTCAAAGGTCTGTGGCTGCTCATGAAACTTCTAGCTGTTTGCCCGCAGACTTCAAGAGCATCTCAATCAGGAACAGCCAGGCTCTCAGCATTCCGAAGCGGTTGTTAGTTACCCTGGACTACTCAAGTCTTAATATTTCTGTTTCCTTTTTGGTGTCTTTTCCAACTAACTTTTGTTTCTTAGTTGTTTTTGCCTTTTGTGTGCAAGAGTTTAGCCCCCAGACCGGGAGCAGAAAGAAAATACACAAGTCAAAAGTGACTACACACCCCAAGTTTGGGCCCTCTTCCTGAGTAGGATGTCTTCTTTTGTTCTTGAAGCGACCTGCAAAGCTGTCTCTTGATGTTGATCAGTTGGCTGACATCTTGTAGGTTGATACAACAACATCCTGGGCATTACATGAGCAAGATGCTGAGCATGCCAGATTTGCTGCAAGAGGTCAGTTTAGTTCTGTAAGTTGTCACATGGTGTGAGGGTACTTTATCATTTGCGAAATCAATATAGATATGTTTATGCATAGCCAGATCTTATATTTATGGACAACAGCAACACTCAGGAGAGACATCACACGGTGGCGACTTGGTGATGGGAGGGACCAGTGACCAGTGTGGATCTCTAATGGAGCAGAAAACGGACCAGTGGACCGGATGCGAGCTGGGCCGGGGCGTGGTGCTGCAGGCAAAAACGGACAAGTGGACCGGATGCGAGCTGGGCCGGGGCGTGGTGCTGCAGGCAAAAACGGACAAGTGGACCGGATGCGAGCTGGGCCGGGAGGCCATGTTGATTATTCTACGCCATTGAGCTGGGCCGGGGCGTGGTGCTGCAGGCAAAACGGACAAGTGGACCGGTACATGAGATCACAGAGTCACTTGGGGGAACAGGGTGATGGGGGTCACAGATGGGTACACAGCTTGTATGTGACATCAAACAAGAGTTAGATAGATGGCTAGAAATGTCATGTACATTAAATTTTCGACTGAATACTAGTACCTTTTTTTTTTACTGAGTTACCTTAAAATTGTACACGGCTCGTATTATATATACCCAATTAAAAAATATGTTACATACTTGAAGTTTTGCGTCCATCTTTAATAGCTGTCACATTACTTGAAGTTGTTTATTTGATAGACGAGATAAATCTTCTGAATCTAATTACTCTATAATTAGTTATAAGTGCTACAATAACCTAAATAATCTTCTGAATCTAATTACTCTATAATTAGCTATAAGTGCTACAATAACCTAAATATGCTAATGATGAATTAATTATAGTTAAAACATTTGTCTCGTAGTTTACAGGTAGGTTCTTAAATTGGTTTTTTTATTAGTGTCTAAAATCACATTTAAGCATTCGGTCAAACATGATGCATCTACGAGAAAACCTTCTGCAAGCAGCACTAGTAGTTCTCGAGGTTACAAAAATGATTGACAAAGGAGCATGGACAAGCTCGATCGAGATTCTAGAATACTACAACAAAGGTTAGTCATGTCTGCAGTATTTTCAGCAACTGTTTGGAGCATAATGAAGGGCAGCTTAAGCCCACAACTGTAACAGTCCACAATTTTCAAAATGTGAAAATTTTTAAAACTTTTGTTGTGCTTGAAAAGTTTGGCTTACCCTAAGGATGTCTTCTTCTCTCTCCTCAAAAATTCCTAGGAAAATTGGATTTATTGCTTAAGGACCATGTTGATGCTAGGGTGGCATTCGGATTTTCCTTTGGTTTTTATTTGGATCTTTGTGTGGGGTTTGAATTTGAATTTAAAATTCAAATTCTAAACCTAAAACTAATTTGGGCTCTAACTAAAACTAACCCAGAAACCGGCCTACGCCTAGTTTCCGGCCCAGCCCATCTCTCTCTCTCTCGCGTGCGTTGAAGCCCAGCAGGCCGCCGGCCCAACCGCGCTCGCGCGCCCGCTTCCGCTGACAGGTGGGGCCCACCTGTCGGCGCCGAGCCGAGCCCGCGCGCTCTCTCTTTCCCTCTCTCTCTGCTCCGCCGGACCCACCTGTCGGCGCCATCTCTCTCCCTCGCGCGCGCAGCCGCTCTCCCTCTTTTCCTCTCGCTGACAGGTCGGCCCCACCTGTCAGCTTTGCCCTCAACCTCCCGACAGGGTCACGCGATTCGCATGACCCCGTCGCCGGCCGCCCTCCCGCGCTGCCCAGCCGCGCCGCGGGAATCCTCTAGAAGCCGCTCACGCGCGCTGCACGCCCCGCGCTGCCCGTGACCCCCCTTTTTGCCCCTCAAAACCCTAGCCGCTGCTCCCTTGGATGCACGCCGCGTGTCCACGCCGGCTTCACTGCTCACCGCCGCCGTCCATCGCGTCGCAAGCCCTATGTAACACCCCTGGTGTTAATTAACACTAAAATGATGTTTAATTTAAACTAAGGACAATTCAAAAGTGAAATTAAAGAAAATGAGGAAAAGTTATCAAATTTGAGTCAAAAACCATTTAAATGGAGCAATAAAGAAACTTTGAAAACTTTCTAAAAACTTGAAAAAGTGCAAATGGGAAAGTTGGAGTATAAGTCAAACCAAGAAACTTTCCTTTTCAAACCATAGCCTAAAAATGTTTGGAAGCATCTCAAAATTCAAACCCTAATCTTGGAATTTGAATTTTCCAATTCAAATTCAAGGCTGAAATGGAATCTTAGTCAAATCTCACGATTTTACCACAGAACATCAAAATCTCCAAAAAGAAAAGTTGTACATCTTCACATTTCTGAACTTTGCCTCCATTGGCACTTTGGCCAATTTTGCCATCTAGCCCCTCGAATTTCAAAAATTCAGTTCAAAACAGGGTTTTACCCCCTTTTGAATTACGGCCAAATTTTCTTCTTTTTCTCATCAACTCCAGTGCAGGGACGTGTCTCATGAAATTCTAAACAACTTTCATGTTGGAAGATTTTCGAGCCACGTTCAAATTTTTGGAGTTTGAGCCATGCCAACCAAGTTGACCTTTGCCCGGCAGAGGCGCGCTCACGGGTTGCCCACGCCGCGCCCGCGCGTGCCGCGCTCGCCGCCGGCAGCCCCCTGTAGCGATCTCACCCGAGAAATGGGCCCACTTAAGTATATTCCACCTTCCATTGGTGCTAATACACTAAAATGTTCCCAAGTGCGGATTCGACCGTCGAGTCAAGCTCGACCAACGGCTACTGAAGATCGTCCGTCCATACACTCACTCGAAGGCGAGCTTTCCAAAGATCACATCATTCCACAAATTAGGTTACAACAAGTCTTAGAGTGATTACAACCAAATTGAAATGATACGGAAATTAAATAAGTTTGAGTTCATGCAGCGGAAAATAAACGAGATACTAGCGACGATCCATAGCATCGTCACGATGAAGTCAGCCGTGACGCTACTCCTCACGGTCCTCGGGAGAGGCCGGCTCCCACTCGATGCTGTAACCAGGAGGAAGCTGGGAGGCCCAGGCCATAGAGGCCGCTACCTCCTGAGGGGACGGTCCTGAAAATTTAAGCCACAAGCAAGGCTGAGTATACTAGTTATACTCAACAAGACTTAACCGACTGGTGATCTCTACATCACCGACTCCTAAGATGAGAGGCTGTTTGGCTAGTGGGGTTCTTTTGCCAAAAGCGACTAAGCTGTTTTCTAACTTCTTTGTTTTGACTTTTAATTCTTTAGTCTATCCATTCTAGGTGAGCCTAGCTAAACAATCAAGTTTTGCAATACAATTATTTCATACAAAGATTTCATCCTTCCAAGTTCCATTTCATAATATGCCATACATCGGTCAAGCAGTCTCATTAACCGCGAGAAGCGGACAGTTCGAACCGAATTTACTACCTGGCCAGGGACAACCCAAACATACGGAATGGTTGGAAATGCCAACACACCCCAATCCTTTCTCCTTTCTCTGCGAGTGGCTCCCGAGTCCCACTGCCTCAGGGTAAAGGTTTACCACTACTGGGACTCACGCAACTACCCTCATGTGCCCATGGGATAACGTTTCCAAGACAAATGAGCTGTCGGACCTGCTCGCATCAATCGGATACCGGGACTTACCGGTCCCATAAACCGTGCATATGTGTGGTACGTTCAAACGCTTGACACAAAAGTACCACATGTTTCCACTTAAACATCGATAGACGGGTATCTACAATCATCCGTCCATCGTCTATAGTGTTCTGATATGAGTAGTCATACAACTCCTATATCTCGCGAGTGTCGGATAACACTCGACTTCTATCGTTCCTAAGCATAGCAACTATCGAACCTAACATACTAGTATTCAATCAAAGGAACCTATGATTATGCAATCTAGGGTTTCAATCAACTCCTTGAAACTTAAATGCACAAACATATAATCAATTAAAACGCGTAAGTAAAGTTAGGTTATGCTCCGGGGCTTGCCTTCCGGCTCGAAGCGGTACTCCTGGTCGGGGCTCGGATCCACGTGCACCACGTTCACCTCGGACTCCTGGGTGACCTCCTCGGCAGCGGGGACTAGCTCGTAGACTCCGTCGGCGAGACCCGAATCTATACGAAATGCATGGAATGCTTAAGTATCGAGATTTAAATAGTGCACGTTTATTTTGATCTTGTTTGATAAGTTGGAAAGGATAAACATTAGTTATAAATGAATATTTCATCTCCCTGTTGAACCTTTACCTTGATTTTTTTGAGTTTTAGGTTTTCTCTTTTCTTTTCTTTTTCTTCTCTTTTCCTTTTTCTTTTTCTTCTCTTTCCTTTTTCTTTTTCTTCTCTTTTCCTTCATTTAAGTCCTTTTTCCATTATTCAAAAGGTGACCTTAGGAACATTATTTTTAGGTGCCATCGGACCAGAGGCTCACTCATGCCAAGGCAGAAGCTTAGGCCAAAGTTTGGCTCCAAATAATTTTTCTATAATTTATTACAATTTCTCTCATCTTTTTGCCTAAATTCAAACTAAAATCATAACAAAATAATTACAAGGTTTTTATCCAAACCACTTGGCACAGTGGCTTAGGATGCCAAGAGTGACATCTCTGCAAGTTTGCAAGTGATTTTGATTTTTGGTTATTTTTGTGAAATTTCACCATATTTAAACTACCAAAAATCATTTAGCCATTTCCTAGTGTCCAAAAATTATCCTTTTCATTTTTCTAAGGTTTCTTATGTCTTGATTGAATTTCTGTGTGAAGGATGTGATTTTTCACTGAGTACTTTATTTTCTATGATTTATTTGCCAAAACAGCAGGGTATATGTTTGGAAAATCATAACCCTAAATCCACTGGGAATTTTTGTGCACCCTTTGCGCATTAAGCTAATGACAAACACCCTAACAACATATCCCAAGCTCAGGCCCAGTGCATGTGTAGATTTTGAACTATGATGAAATGTGCTCAAACCTAAATGAATTTATATTTCAAAATCTACTGCTCAACTGGGTGAGGTGCAATGGAGGAATTTGTTCTTCTAGATTCACTGGTCACTACAAAATTGGTTTGACATTTTTCCAATTTTTCTACGATTTTCTACGAATTTTTGAAGATCTCTGCGAATTAATCCAAAAATTAAGAATCTATTTTACGCGAGGAACCCTAGAACTTTTGAAAGTCTTACAACGAGGTCCCTACATTTTACGCTCGGCCCCCTGGAAAGAGGTTGAAGACACACAGAGGTCCTCGAGTTCGCCGGCGTAGTTACGCCGGCCAAACGGCGGCGAGTCCGGGCCGGGAAAGTAGGGGGAAATGAAGAGGGGCTCACCACGGCTCGTTTGAGCTAGGTCTCGAGGTCGGGGATGGCCGGGAACACGGTCAACGACGACGGTGGCCGCTCGGCTTGCTCCGGCGAGCGGCTGCCGGCGACGTCGGGGTCGGAGGAGCTCGGGGAAGTGGTTGGTGAGCACCACCGTGACACGAGGAAGCTAAAGGTGCCCTCGGTTCGGCCGGAGGTGGAGTGGAGCGGGCTGTGCACGTGCGCGGGCGGCGGCGGTTGTCTCTGTGAACTCCGGCGAGCTACGCCGGGGGCTCTGGTGGGGATTTGGGTCGGGAATGGCTCGGTGAGTTGCAGTGGAGGTTGGGGAAGCTCGAGAGAGCCTCGGTTTGGCCGGGGGAGCAGCGAGGAGGGCTGTGCTCGTGAGCGAGCTCGGCGGCGACGCTGCGGACTCCGGCGAGGTTTTTCCGGTGCTTTGAGCGAGGGGAACTGTTGAGAGCTTATGTAGGAGCGAGAGGGGAGTGAGAGGGTGCTCGGGAAGCTTGAGATGGAGGGCTGGGACAGCTCGGTGAGCTGTCGCGGCGGCAGGGCCTTGCCGCGGCCGTGTTGGCGCCGTGCGCGGCGTCAACGCGGCGCGCAGGCGTGCTGCAGCGGCAGCAGACGCGCGTGGGCGAGGCGTGAGGCGACAGAGCGTGGAAAGGAGCACGCGGGGGACGCGAAAGTCGCGGTTTGGACCGGCGGGCAACGGCGGCGACGGCAAGGACCGGCGGTCCGCGGCGGCGACGCGGTGGCGAGCGCGGGGTCAGCGCTACAGTGCGCCTCCGACCGTGAGACCTTGCCAGGCGCGTGCGCGGTGAGCGGGGACACCCAGCCGTGTCACTTGTCGACGCAGGCGAGGACGGACGGCGACGGGAGCTGCCGGCGGCGAGCTCGGGCACGCGCGAGCGCCGCGCTGGCATCCCGTGAGCGCGCCGTGAGCGGTGCAAAAGTCAATTGGTTGGCATGGCTCTAATTTCAAAATTTTGAACATAACTTGAAAATCTTCCAACATGAAAGTTGTCTAGAATTTCATTAGACACGTTACTGCACTGGAAATTTGAAGAAAAAGTTTAAATCTTGGCTGTAATTCAAAAAGGGGTAAATCCCTGTTTTGAACTGAATTTCTGAAATTCGAGGGGCTTAATGGCAAAATTGGCCAAAGTGTCCAAAGAGGCAAAGTTCTGAAATGTGATGAAGAACAACTTTGCTTTTGGGAGATTTTGATGTTCTGTGGTAAAATCTTGAGTTTTGGCTGAGATTCCATTTCAGCTTTTGAATTTGAATTGAAATTTCAAATTTCCAAGATTGGGGTTGAAGTTTTGAGATGCTTCCAAGCATTTTTAGGCTATGGTCTGAAAATGAAAGTTGCTTGGTTTGACTTACTCTACAACTTTTATATTTGCACTTTTTCAAGTTTCTTAGAAATTTTCAAAGTTTTCCTTATGGGCTCATTTGAATGATTTTGGCTCAAATTTAATTGGTTTTTCCCATTTCCTTTGATTTCCCTGCTTAATTAGCCTTGGCTTAACTTTAACATTATTTTAAGGTTAATTAAAACTAGGGATGTTACAGCCTACCCCCCTTAAAAAGAATCTCGTCCCGAGATTCGGGAATGCTAGGAAGTGCGGAATGTGCGGTACCTGGTGGGGTGGTGAGAAATCCAGGATAATGGCGGTTAAGATATTCCTCGGTCTCCCATGTTGCCTCTTCTTCAGTGTGATGAACCCACTGAATCTTATACATTTTAACTGAGCTTCTTCTTGTGTGCCTTTCTTTTTGATCAAGGACTTTGAGGGGCTGGGCGACGTAGGTCAGATCGGGCTCAACTTCTACGTCTTCTTGTTCCACGACCTCAGTCGGAACTCGGATACACTTCTTGAGTTGTGAGATGTGAAAGACATTGTGTACGGCTGATAGCTTGTCAGGAAGTCGTAGGCGATATGCTACGGTGCCACATTTCTCACTGATTTCATAAGGTCCGACGTAATGGGGTGCGAGCTTTCCCTTTACTCCGAACCTTTGGACTCCTCGAGTTGGTGAGACTTTAAGATACACATGATCACCGACTGCGAATTTGAGAGGCATTCTTCGGCGATCGGCATAACTCTTTTGACGAGACTGAGCGGCTTTGAGATTTTCCCGAATAACCCTGACTTGCTCTTCGGCTTCAATCACCAGGTCAGGTCCGTATATTTCTCGCTCTCCAGGCTGAGACCAACATAATGGAGTTCGACACATTTTCCCATACAAGACTTCGAAAGGTGCCATTTTCAAGCTTGCTTGATAACTGTTGTTGTATGAGAACTCGGCGATAGCCAGACATTTATCCCAACTTGCCTCATAGTGAATGACACAAGCTCGAAGCATGTCTTCAAGGATTTGATTCACTCGCTCGGTCTGCCCATCCGTCTGCGGGTGGTAAGCCGAGCTTCGAATAAGCTTGGTGCCAAGAGATGCATGGAGTTGCTCCCAGAACCTTGCCACAAACTGCGGACCTCGGTCCGAAATGATTGTTCTAGGCACTCCGTGCAGACGCACAATTTGATTGAGATAGATCTCGGCATACTTCTTGACGGCATAGGTGGTGTTAACCGGAATGAAGTGAACGGTCTTTGTGAGCCTGTCCACAATGACCCATATAGAATCGTGCCCTCGCGCGGTCTTAGGAAGGCCAACAATGAAATCCATACTGATATCCTCCCATTTCCAAGATGGTATAGACAAAGGTTGAAGAGTTCCAGCCGCCTTTAGATGACTAGCCTTTACTCTCCGGCAAGTGTCACACTCGGATACAAATCGAGCGATATCCATTTTCATCTTGGTCCACCAAAAGTTTTCTTCATATCCTGGTACATTTTATTGCTGCCAGGGTGAATAGAGAACTTAGAGTGGTGAGCTTCACTCAGAATTTCTTCCGTAATTCCGGATCTTTAGGTACGACGATACGGTCCCCAAACCATATCATACCTCGGGCATCCTGACGGAAACAGTTATACCGTTCCTCCGTTCCTTTGGCCAGCTCCTCCCGAATAATTCCGACCTTTTTATCGGTCTGCTGGGCCAGAAAGATCTCATCGTGCAATGTGGACTCGAGAGATATGTTGTTTAAATAGCCATGCGGAACAATCTCAAGATTGAGTTTTGCCAGCTCATGGCATAGAGTGTCGGCATATGATTCGACCGAAAGACAATGGCAATGCGATTTGCGGCTCAAGGCATCCGCAACCACGTTCGCCTTTCCAGGATGATAATGCAAACTCATATCATAATCTTTTGCCAACTCCAGCCATCTACGTTGCCTCATATTCAGATTAGCCTGGGTGAAGACGTACTTGAGACTCTTGTGGTCGGTGTACACGTTGCAAGGAACTCCTATCAGATAGTGCCTCCATATTTTCAGAGCGTGAATTACGGCGGCCAATTCAAGGTCGTGCGTGGGATAATTCAGCTCATGG